>CM062237.1:21042446-21642446 GCA_031216185.1 Syzygium aqueum | reverse complement strand
CAATGTCTTCTTTGACCGACTCGAGGGTTCTCAAATCTCCGGCTCGTCTATCTTCTCTGCAATATCAACAGTAGTTATCTTTAGTACTATTATTATAAGGGAAAATTTCAATTAAGGACCCCAAGTGGGATCCTTTTCTCAAAAGAGGACCCAAAGTGAATAAGATATCAAATAAGGGTCTAAAGTACCTAATTAGTCCCAAATATGGGCCCAAAGTACTCAATTCGTCTTAGGCAAGGGTCTGGGTCACCGACCGGCCAAAATACCCGCCGATTGATGAGAATGTTACTATTCCGGCCCGAAACAGTAATTTTTATTATTTTTTCCTTTTTGTTTTTTTTCTTTTCCTTTTCCTTTTCTTTTTTTTTTCTTCTCTTCCTCCGCCGGCCATAACCGGGGTTGGCGAAGGTTGCCGGCAAGGCCGCCTTCGCCGGCGTCGGGCAAGGCCGGCCTTGCCATTGCAGGAGAGGCCGGCCTTACTGTTGCAGGCGAGACCAGCCTCGCCCAACACCAGCGAGGCCGAACCGTCGCCAAAACTAGCGAGGCTCGACCTCGCTGGCATTGGGTGAGGCCGGCCTTGCCGTTGCAGGCGAGACCGGCCTCGCCGGCAACTGGTGAGGTCGATCTCGCCCAGCCCAGGCGAGGACGGCCCTCGCCCAACGCTAGCGAGGGTAGCCTCGCTTGAGGCCGACGACCTCCGCTGGACCTAACTATGGCCGGCGAAGGAAAGAGAAGAAAAAAAAACAGAAAAAGGAAAAAAAAAACAGAGATGAAATGCACTATTTCAATTGCCGAAACAATAACTGTGCTCGCCAGACGGCGAGATTTGGCCGGCCGGCGAACCCAAGCCCTTGCCTGAGACAAATTGAGCACTTTGAACCCCTATTTGGGATTGATTGGGCACTTTAGGTCCTTATTTGAAACCTTATTTACTTTTGATCCTTTTTTGAGAAAAGGATCCCACTTAATTGAAATTTTTCCTTATTATAATTATTATTAGGGTGATGTCGACGGGTGTTCCGAAAAACTAGTCACGTATACCTAATTTAGAATAATTCAAATACCAAAAAAAATTTACTCATGCATGGCACGAGAAAGCTTTAGAAACCGTGAATTTTTTATTCAGGTTGTTTATCAAATGCCTCTTAAGTATATATTCACAAAATCTTCGTCATCATCAAGATCACCTATTGTAATTATTATCATTAGATTACAGATTGATGCATGCAACCTTTCATTAGGGTTTTTTGATTCGTTCTTGGAGGCGATAAACTTATCAGTCGGGTTAAATTCGCTGGCATTCTCGTACGTGCCAAATTTGACCGTGGACTTTCTTCGTTTCGAGGTTTGAGTCTTGGGTCGGCCCTTTTCTTCTTCGGTGTCTCGGAAGCTTCTCTGTTGACTTTTCTCGGCCTTGAATGGTGGCTTTATCTAGTAACGTAACTTTCGTGCCTGGATTCGTATGATCTCCTGTCCTTGGATTTGACAATTCAGGTCCGTTCATCATGGGCTCGGATCGTCCTAACCAAAACCCCGGATCGACCGAGCTTTTTCCACGGAACGCGTCTCGAGTGCGAAGGGATAAGGTCGGCGGAATCGATCGTGACGCCGTGCGCTATGATTCACCTTGGAGAATTATTCAATAAACTCGGTGTACAAATTAGGTCAGATTTTGAGCGGTCGGGTCTGGTGGGACTCCCCCTCGAGACCCTAGCGCTTTTGGATGATGCAGATTTACCACGAAACGTATACAACAGCACTCATGTAATGTTCCTCATTCAACTTGTGATTTTATGGTATATCCTAGGGTTTTGCGGAACAGGAAAATTATCCAATTAGTCTTAAATCTATTATACAAATGATAATGTAGTCCTAAACTTTCTAATTTTGCCAATTTAGTCATACACATTTGTGCGAAATTTCAATATAGTCACTTCAGTCAATTTTTGCCGAGAATCGTTGACGTAGCGATGTGCAATAACTGAATTGCTAAGTCAGTAATTTCTAACAAAAATTGACTAGACAGACTATATTGTAATTTCGTGCGAAGCTTTATAAGTGAATTGACATTCGAACAATAGGTTTAGAATTGATTGGGTAATTTTCCCTTTGCAAAACTATAGCCGAAAGAGACCCTGCGATGATTCATTTGCCGCAAAAGCCTTAGCTAATTAGGCAATTAGTCACTAGAAACACCTCTTGAAGCATGAGCGCCCACGAACTCACCCTCCAATACTAGTTGGTACACACTCTATCATAACTCGGATTATTATACATTGAGTTGGTGGTCGGAGTTACATTGATTACACACGACATGAGTGCTATTCACCATCTAAGTGAGTACACGGTGTCTTGATCATAGAGTCGCTCGCGCAGCAAAAAGCTTCCTTTGGCAATGCGCTTAAGATAAACTCAGTTTCGCTGTCTCTAGCAATCTTCTTTTTGTCGATAATCTTTCATAATACATTAACTTAGAGCATCATTTGGATAGATAGAAAATAAATGATGGCCCTACATGAATTAGTTGGAAACTACACCAACGACTTAGCTCAAGTCAAGAGACTTTAAGATGTTATTGCATTATGTGACTTCATAGATCTCTAGGTCATCAATGACGTTGCAGTGTCCATGAATATGCAGAAAGTGAACGACTTTTAGCATCGGCCTGTCTCCAAGGAAGTACAGATGCTTGAAGAGGAATTCTAGAATTTGTTCACAAAATTGACTTTCCCAATAATGTAGAAAATCATCGCTGAGTAAATAGAGACTTTTGAAAAGCCGGACGTTTACCTGCGAATTGCGCGGATTGTCTTGCGAATTATAATTAAAAATGCAACAAATATAAATTAAAATGCAATTCAATTGCAAATGGAATTAAAATATTATATAAGCACAAATCTCGCAATACTCCAAGGTGTCGTTAATTGTAAAAGGTACGCATAAAATTAAATTTTGAAGTCAGAAGAAATTGTAATGATATAATATCTTTCATATTTCTCATATACACATAAAGCAATAGAAGCTTTTGTTTACTAACTAATATAGGAAAGAGTTTAAATGGGTGTACTTTGTTAAAGAAAAACATATTTTTTTTAACTATACATGAGTTTTGACCAAAAAAAAAACTATAAATGAGTTACAGCTAAATAGTAAATTTAAATAGCGAGGATAAGGAGGAGGGCAATAAATTAGTGGCATTATGGGGGAGCTTCTAATGTTGCCAACTAAGCAAAATGACAAAAATTGACACAAAAAATAAAAAATATATCATCCCATTTGCAGTACTTTTTATATTAAATTCGATCGCAATCCGCGTGCTGTGTGGATTGCCATTAAAGTAAGACAATTCTAATAATATTTTTTAAAAAAATATATTTCAGTATTATATTAAAAACTACAAGTAATTTATCATTCGTTTATTTCACAAAAAATTTATAATTTGAAAAATATTTTACTAAAAATGACCACTTGTACCGCTTACAAAAATAAATGAGCTAAAATTATTTTCATCGTCTATGAAAATTGTTAAATATATTTTATTTTTAATAATAAAAATATGTTTCGTTAACTAATTATTTCAAGCATTTTTTTTTTCAAATTATTCATTTTTTGAGAAACAAATGACGTCCTAACTTGGATGTTGATGTAGATGTACTTGTGGAATACGAAGTACATCACACGACTGTCTCAGCTACTAATCAATGGAATTTAGAAATATTTATGGAGGACCTACGGCATAAGGCCCATATGCAAAACATCTAAGGGAAAAAAAACTTAGTCAAACAAGATTTTGGAAAGAAAAGTAAATTATCAAATTTTGATGCACCTTATGCAATCAAACTCACGAACATAATGTAATGACCCATTTTATTTAACCTTTATTATGTTTCAAATACATATGATTTGTGAATATATTGTATTTATGGTTTTTAACCCGTACTGTCCGCGGGATCCTATAACATAAAAAAAAAGTAAAAAAAGCAACGAACAAAATTGAGTCAAAATGATGTTACAATGACTACACATGTATACGACGGTACACAAATAAATTTCGAGTATAAATTACATAAAATAAAATTTGGTGCCAAATTTATTAATATCTAACGATGTGGATACTATCTATAGCTTCACAACTGGATTAAATTATATCTCCGCAATTGCCTAAGCAAATGACATTGAATGAAGCTTGATTTCTTGAATCTTCGGGGCATTGAAGCTTTTTATCCAATTGAATTCAGATGAACAATGACAAAGGTGTTTTACCGAAAAAAAAAAAACAATGACAAAGGTGATGAGGCTTTGAAGCAAGATCCGGCGAAATCTCGATGTCGTTGACGCTCCATTCAACAAAACTTCAACATATAAAGCTTGATCCGACGGGACTTCAATGCATGTTGAGGAAGATGACGAGGTTTGGAAGCTTGATCATAAGTCGATATATAATAAGAAATTAGTTAGATTTAGAGATAGTTGCCAAACAACTTTTTTTTCTCCATTTTCAGCACTTATAATTGTCGACACTTAAAATTCAATCGTTAAATTATCAGCGCTAAATTTTCAACTATATAAAACAAGCCCTAAAACATGAGAAGTCAGGAGAGAGATTATTGCCATAAGAATGTTGCTACAACAAGTTTGAATAAATTATTAACTTAAAGGATATTAATAAGGAAGGCAATAGAAGGTTGTTCATGTCGTAACGAATTAATGAAATAAATTACCACGGATTAAGGAGACAATTAATGAGGAATAAACATAACGGTGAATACTTCATGAATATAGTAATCTGAATGACCACAAAATTGAGTCTAAGGCATTGTTTGTTTTATAGAAAAAAATTATTTGAAAAGTATTTTTCTAAGAGTGATTATTTGTATCACTTAAAATAATTAGCTAATGGAAAATGTATTCATTAAAGACAACAATTTATGTCTAAACATATTCGTAGACTATGACTTTTTTTTATACAAGAGATTATTTTAGAAAATTATTTTTCAAATCATTTATTTTCCGTAAAGCAAACGGAGTTTAAGAAAAACACTAAAAAAGGTATGTTGACAATGCGTCAGAGCTTGTAAACTATTTATTATTAGTCAAATGGATAAACAACTAGCATAGGAAAAAAATTATTTTATTAAAACAAAATTCATTTCTTAAATACAAATTAGCTACAATTAAATAGTTAAATAATGAAGAGAGAGGATAAGGAGGAGGGGCAACTAAGAAAGATGGCAAAAAAAAATGACATCAAAACTCTAAGATCATCCCATTTGCAATAGCTTTCATGTTAGATATAGATGAGTTATATTCAGATGTAACCATACCATTAAGAAAATTAACCTTATACACATATTTGAACATATTCAAAGCTATTCGTACTCAAAATCTATTGTTCAAGATTTCTTTTGTATTTAGGGTACAGGGAAAAGAGAAAGAAAGCTTCATGAAGAAGATATACAAAGTTCAATTCGTGTTATATTCAATATGCTATATAGAATTAATAAAGATGGGCAATCTTTCTTCTGTCATCGTTTGCTCATCCATTTCTAATGTAATTCCTACATTATCAATTTAACGTGGCTGACTAAAAAGTAGAATTCTAGGATCATCCAAAATGCAGTACTTGACAGTTTACACAAAGGAAGCTGTAAACCTCTTGTTTTCGATTATTTTTCCATGACTGCTCACGCTTATCATTTAAACGAGTCGTCGTTTTTTTCTTTTTTCCCTATCGAATGAATAAATAAAAAATAAAATTAGGCAAGAGCTATAATCCCGTAAAAAAGACTCATTATGTCCTAGAGACTCTTAAATTCATTTTAGATGACTACATACATATCTTCAATACTTTCCTCTTCCTTAACTTAAGACTCACTCATGCAAGTACTTTTGAGTACCCTTTCCCTTTTGGCACGAATATTTTTTGAGTATTTTACTAGTCACTTGGAAAGGTCACCCAACTTTTTCAAATGGACGGTGGGTCAAAAAACAAAGGGAAAAATAAAAATAATATAAAATAATAAGAACGAAATGACCCGGCAGGTTTCCAATTCCAATTTCCATTCAACGCTGCAACTGTCCCGCAATATTAATGTATTTTATTTATTCAGAATTTCATTTTCGCGGTGTCACTTTCTTACGGCTTGAATTTTGTCAAGTTTGACCGGGCAAAGTTTCTCTGACACGGCAAGTTGACTTGGACTCAGGAACCTCCTCCTCGTCCTCCTCCTCGGCCCCGCGCCAGAACGAAGAACACCACGCCCCCAACACCTTCCTCTTTCGTTTTTGTTTTTTTCCTTCCTTTTGCCCCTGTTTTTCCTGCCCATGAATGTACAGTTCATGATATAATCTATCCCCCCCAAAGAGCCAAAGACTCGGTCTTCTTCTTTTGAACTGCAAAGTGATGGAACTGCTGAAATGTGAAATGGGTTCTTGCACCGGAGAGAAGTGGAAAGAGGGGGAGGAGGGGAGGGGTGCTGGTCAATGATAAGTTAAGCACATAGAATAAAGGAAAAGGGAAACGAGACCAATTTGGTTGAAGAGGACCTTGCTGTGAGGAGGTTGCTGCTTTGCTCTTTCCCTGTCTGTCTGTCTGTCTGTCCGTCTCTCTCTCTCTCTCTCTCTCTCTCTCTCTCTCTCTCTCTCTCTGAGTTAGAGCTTCTTTCTATTTTGCTTGAACCTGGGTACAAGAAGGTTTCTTTTCAGCTCACGGTCTGCAGAAGATCCCCCAGGAAGAAGAAGGAAGGAAGGAAGGAAGGAAGGAAGGAGAAATATAAGAAGTAGATTCAGATGGGGATTTGCTGGGGCTCTCCAGCTGAAACGCCAGCCTCTGTGACTCCTGATCATCTCCCTTCAGGTGCCCACCAAAACTTACTGCCGCCATTCTTTTGTTGTCTGGGTGAATTTGATTGGTCTATGCGTTTTCTTCGTCTGGGTTTCTTCTGCTTCACCCTGTGATTTTGAGGGTTTGTGCCTTCTCTCTGTTTTTCCTTAGTTAAAACATGTTCATTTGTCCTATTCGAGCGACTTATACTTGCATGATTTGTGCCAAAATCTGTTCAATTCCACTGTGCTTGTGGTTCTCGCCCCTGTAGATTTCTGGAATGTCCTTCCTTAGCCAGCAATTGGCTGATTGGGTTGTCTTTAATCATACTTAGTTGTCTCAATTCATAATGATGCCACTACTCTTTCTTGACTTCTAAATGTCTTCGGTGTACTTGCTTGGGCTTGTGTGGTTGTAGAGGTCATCTCCCAGACAACCAGTAACACGACAACCTCAAGAGGCAGCAATATCTCTCGGAACAGCCTCTTCTCCGCGTCAAGCGGGGACGAGGCTTTTCCCAATGGGCAGATCTTGCCGCACTCAAATCTGAGGACCTACACTTTCTCGGAGTTAAAGGTGGCAACCAAGAATTTTAGAGCCGATATGGTGCTTGGTGAAGGAGGATTTGGCACAGTGTACAAAGGATGGCTCGAAGAGAAGCCTTCGTCAAGAAGCGGCAGTGGATCTGTGATCGCAGTAAAAAAATTGAACTCGGAAAGCCTGCAAGGTGTTGAGGAATGGCAGGTTAATCTCCAAAACTCAGAAAGACAATATCTTTATGTTCAATAATATTTTAGATGCTATTTTTCCTTTTGTCTTTTGGATTGTGCTTCCTTGTTGTCATCTTTTCACATAGTTTATTAATGTCATTTGGTCTCATTGCACGATTTCATTGCTTCATATGCTTATTATGATATGGACCCGGTAGGTGGAATGTACCTTTTAATTCTCTGAAGTTGTTCACACCCTTTTGGCCTTTTGTCTCCAAAGATAAGGCTGTTTCTGTACTAAAAAATTGCGTTTCTTAATTGATTCGGGAACAAAATCAAGGAGGTAAAAGATTTAGGGACTGAAATTGCTGACATGTGGGAGGGTTCTGCCTTCTTGGGTGTGTATCGCCTATACAACTCAATTTATTGTCTTCACAAAATTCAGTTGCAGAATAGGATAAGGTTTTTTTGTTAGATCAAGCAGATCAAACTAGTTTATCGAGTAAACAAGAAAAATTTCGTGGCCTTCATTTATTTCTTACCCATAGGTGCAACTGGTATCATTCCTCATCACTTTGGTTGTTTTGTTGTACAGTCTGAGATACATTTCTTAGGACGGCTTTCTCATCCGAACCTTGTGAAGTTAATGGGATACTGCTATGAGGACAAAGAGCTGCTCCTTGTGTATGAATTCATGCAGAAGGGCAGCTTAGAGAACCATCTATTTGGAAGTAAGCACCTTTTAAAGTAGAAAGCTTTCCAGTGCTGTGAAATCGCCTTAATGAGGACACTATGTTATTTTGATAAACTGCAAGTACTTTTCGGTCTTTTAGTTAACCATGGGAATGCATCTTTGTAGGGGGCTCGGCTGTTCAGCCTCTTCCAATGGAAATAAGGATCAAAATCGCCCTCGGAGCAGCTCGAGGCCTTGCATTTCTACATACATCAGACAAGCATGTGATATACAGAGACTTCAAGGCCTCTAATATTCTCCTTGACGTGGTAAGGACAATTTTATCTTGAACTAGATTCTAGAAACCCATCAACGAGTAGTCAAATACTCCCTCAACATTGCATTGACAATAAAGAACTTTACCATGACAAATTTATCAGACATTTTCTCACTTGGACTAAGTTTTCCTCCTTTTTCAGTCCTATAATGCCAAGTTATCGGACTTTGGATTGGCGAAGTTGGGTCCTTCTGCTAGTCAATCTCATGTGACTACGCGTGTCATGGGAACATATGGGTATGCCGCGCCAGAGTATGTGGCCACAGGTAATTGATAAATGATTTCTTTTAAAGCTCTATTCCCATTGTTGTGATCAAACATTGCTTGACTATTGTCTGAGCAACGCGATCTTACCCTGTGGAGTGATTAAATTGCAGGGCATCTGTATATCAAGAGTGATGTGTATGGGTTTGGCGTGGTATTGGCGGAGATGCTCACAGGGCTGCGGGCGCTCGATACCAATCGCCCAAGTGGAAAACATAATCTTGTGGACTGGGTCAAGCCGTATTTAGCTGATAGGCGAAAGTTGAAGACCCTTATGGACTCCAACCTGGAGGGAAAATATCCTGCGAAAACCGTATTCCAAGTGGCTCAGCTTGCCTTACGTTGCCTTGGCCCTGAGCCAAAATGTCGTCCATCAATGCAAGAAGTCGTGGAGACGCTAGAACAGCTCGAAGCTTCGAGTGAGAGAGCAAGAGAGCCCAGGGCTCGTTCCTCTCATTCTATGGCTCATCGGCGCGGCCAAGAGCCCTTGCACCAACGGTCGCCTCTCCACCAGAGGCAGGAAAAGGGTCGAGCCAGCCAACATCCGCCTCTGGCAAGGTAAAACTATAGATCAGTGAAAGACTTTCTTCAACTCTATTCAAGCGATATGGTGGAGAGAACAGTGATTGTTGGATGCTATGGAGATAGGTTTGTACCGAAAATTTTCACACGAGATGGTGTTGTCCCCATTGAGTAGTTGTCCCTCGAAAAGGCTTTGTTTGCCAATTGTTGTACCACTGTAGTGAGACTTCATTGGAGACGTGGACGTTTGCCCGTCGTCTCCTGGGAAAAAGAAGAGTCCTAGAGCTGTACTACTGTAATCCGAGTGGTGAAGTTACTGGGGGTAGAATGTACATTCCTTTATTTCTTTTTACCATGTGTCTTGTGTCCTAGAAGAGAATAAGTGAATGCTCCTTTTGTTGTTTCGTCACTAAGCTGAAAGAACACTCTACATCTTTCCATCTTCCGTCAACGGCCAATGAAAGCCGAACTGCTCCGTCTGTGATTCTCGCCGGTAACAATACGCGCAAGATTCGATGATCATGGAAGTCGCTCTTCCACTGACTAGTCATCCCAGAATCAGGCGATTGGCCTCGTAGCAAGATCGTTGGTGTTACTTTCGATGAACGTTCTATTCCACGGCGAATAGAACGAACGCTTGAGACCAAAGACGGAATCTGACATTCCCGAGGGGAGTATGGTTTTCTTCTAGCCCCATGGAACCACTGAGAACTTTGTCTTGGGCATCATGATCCTTTTTCCACTCTGGTGGCTCCTATTTTGGGGATGGAAGTGGGGGGATGCATTGACTCTGCCTCATCGTTCTGGGTCTGGTCTTTTTTAGAGCTCTAATGGAAGGCTGACATTTTGCGGCTTCTGTTTCGAAAGATTGGAAGGGACAGAGCATTCATGTCACTCACCACCGAGAGTTGACTTGTCCTTCCTCCATGAAAATACCTGCTCCATTTCGATGCTCGTCTCCGAGCTGGGTCGTCCATGTGAGTTGTGAGTCCTAGTAGATATGCAATAGTCATCTCGACACCTGAATTTGAGCTAGGATACAAGAAATCGACTCCCCACACACACAAATGAGAAAAAAAGATAAGATATCACTACCGTAGATACTTGGTAAGGTGTGTTCATCCTTTTCGGAAATCGTAGGTGTGCCCGGTACATGTGAACCCAATTCATGAACATTGTTGGATGAGATAAGTTCCACATGAAATCCACTTGATCTAAAGATGAATGCGGCTCACATTATCAGAGTATACCCAATACTTATTCGTTCGTTTTAAATGGGCATTGATCAGATGTGTGTTTGTCTACTCAACATACTACAGCGGGTGACCGCAAACAAAATCTTGTTAACAAGGCCTCTTTAATGGTAGTATGGGTTTATTGCACATTGATTGCCTACTACGGTGTTCGTTTGCAGTAATATGTTACATCGTAATTGCTATTACAACCAATAGTTAATACATGTGACCCTTGTGTGATAGCTATTTCAGCCTGACTGTACATAAATTATGAGTAAATCTATTTATATTATTTATATAAATAACACCAATTATGATTATTTTGACTTAATCACTTTATTACTAATAAACAAAAAATCAAATAATCCTTACCAAAAAAAAAAATCAAATAATCGGTGAATGATTGATGCTATAAATATTTATGTTATCCTAATACATAATAAATTATTAGATTGGTAATTAGTCATACTACAATAATTAGCATAGTATTAGTTTCTCATTATGTTATATAAATGCTCATAACTAAAATAATGATTGCCTTAGTTACTACTTATTTTACGTACCGGTCTAGTCGTTACAAAATCATTATTTCAATCGTACTATAAGAAATAATATTTATTTTAATATGATCTCATATCATATGACTAATTTAAATCACAATTATAACTTAATTATTAAGTGTTAGATTAAATTGACATATTAAATTGTAGATACTACACTCAAAATTGGCTATTAAAGTGATAATTACTATAATATATTATTTTTTTCTGATATAATCGCATGCTATGTGTTTAAATTTTTATCATAATCATAGATATATTATTAAAACAAAAATAAGTATTCGATACACTAAATTATATATCTAATTCAGATGTGTGGTTTTGAACTCATGAAAATTCGCAATTGATCCTTAAAGTGATAATTACTATATCTCCTCTAGTTTTGATTTTACGGCTATTTTGCGAATTATGATGCTATTCCCCTCTTATTATATATGTCATTAATGAAACCAAATAATATACTAGGTATTATATTAGTCTAATGGATATGATGGCTCCATTACATTATAGTGTAATATCTATTTAAATAAATTACAAAATTATCCATCTAAATTTAGAATATTCCGATGTGTGAATAATATGAAAACCTTGTGAAGCCCACACGTGATTAAGGACATTAATATGATTTCTAATTCAGCATTGATTAGTAAGTACCATTTTATAATTGGTTCTATATTGACTATATATCACCTAAAAAAACATAAACCAAACAAAAACATAAAAAATGGGCATTCTATTCAGCCAAACACAACCTAAGATTTTGTATATCATGGCACTAGACAAAAATTTACAACACACATCAAGAATTCTTTATTTTGACTCGAAATCCAAAATTATCCTTGCATTCTTCGGACATACAACCCGTATAACTTTTTTATAAGATCTACTATTATTCCTCCCATTAAACTATGTCATCGAAATACTAGTATGGATACCAAAATACTAATTTGGACAAAAAATACCGGGCTCAATGTCAACATCGAAAAAAGTAATCGTGATTAGTGAAGAATGGGAAATAGTATTGAAATGGACGGAGGGAAGGGTTGGGCCACCGTCGCCTAACTGACCCTACCCAGAGGTTGGGCGAGGACCACCGGCCTGCGTTTGACGAGGGCGAGAGTTTTAAAACCCTAAATCACGACAACAATTGGGATTAATGCGCAACTTCGATTGCCATGGCAATTTAGGTCGAAATGCACACTTCAGTGAAAGGCACGAGGACCTTTTGGAATTTTTAAATTAAAGATGCAGTGGACTTTTTTTTTTAACATTTTTTTTCTTAAAAGCAGTTCCTTAGTTAAACGGCAAAACTGCCAGCGGGGTCCTTGTCAGCTACATCGCCTCTAGAAACAATCCCAAGACAGAATGATGAACCTCTTCTGAAAGTGCAATTGCGAGTTGAAGGACCTTACCAATTCCGTCACGACAATCTTATAAAATGTCCCAGTGGTGCTTATTAAATAACCGAATTAAGAAGATTTTATAGTTCATCGACGTGGCTAATCCATTAAAAATTTGAATAATTTCTCATTCAATAAAGTGGGCAAATGCTGCGAAAACACTCGGCATCAGTGATTTAAAAATCGGACGAGATCGGCTGGTTCAATCGGTTTGACCCGGTATTAGTCGCGCCTTTGATCCGGTCATAGTTCTTTTGCACTGTCATCTAAAAAAGAGTCGTACATCAGCACACTATGATCGTCAATACCATGACCTTTTGCGTAATCTTGTACAAATCACCCGGTTTTTCTAGTTAAATTGGTTGAACCGTATACCAGTGACCTATCCAATATGATCTCCAATATGGTTTTTAAAACATCGATCCACCCTGCCCGTGTCATGATAATGGGGCAAATTACATATTGCCCAAGTTTTAGGATTGTTGCAAACTGCCCATGACGTTTCAATTTTCTTGATTTGCCCTCAAATTTTAGTAATTGGTTGCAATATTTCCCTTGGTGTTGGAGCTACAACCAAATTTTACTTGGAGCTCCAAGTGCGTGATAGCACATGACTAACTACGGAGGACAAATTTGTCATATAAGTATATCCTTACAAGGTAAAAGATAATTTAGAAATATATTTGAGCTCTGGCAAGAATTTGATTGGAGTCAATGCCAAATGCATATTGATATATAGTCGTGAAATATATTTTTGAGTAAGTATTATATTTTTTTCGCACATATGTAAATACTCATGTGTCGTCATGTAATCAGATATGCTAGGAAAATTTGGCTGGAGTCAATGCTAGGGGCACTTCGCCACCAAATTTTAAAAACTCACGGGGCAAATTGCAAAAATGGAAACGTCAGGGGCAACTTGCCACGGTCCCCAAAAACTTGGAGGGCCAAAATGTAGTTCCCCCATAAGAGACAAATTGCTGAAATGCAGGGAGGACATGGGAGTGAAATGAAGTGAATAACTTTGAGAGGGGGACAAAAGAGGAATAAGATCAAACTTCTTGAGGCCAAACTGAAAATTTTCCGGAGTGTCTCACTCGCACGCTCCATACAAAGCTCCAACAGTCATCAAATGTGAATTTGGTGGGACATGAGACTCTCTTTTAAGATCAATTTGCCACACGAAGTTGCTATGGGTTACTGGCAAATTCCCTTCATGATACAATAAAGTTACGGTAAGAATATTGAATAGTAATTCCAGTAAATCTCCTAAAACTCTCTACGAAAACAATTGAAAAAAATGGATGTCTCCTTTTTTCCTTTTAAGGAAGACGAAAAAAAAATGAAGGAATTATAAAAAAATTGAACAGAATTGTCCAATATATAATACAAATAGAACACACATCTTAGTGTCTAAATTGCCAATACAAACACACCCACTCATGTCTGAAAAATTGCAATTCAGACATTCCTTCATGTGTGAAAATCACCATTCGGACACAATCCTTCATGTTCAAAAACTTGTAATTTTCAAGCATGAAAACCGTTAATTTTGGATATATTCTTCATGTCCTAAAACGGACAATCTTGTCCGAGCAGTTGTAAGGCCAAAAAAAAATTTATTGATTAAGGCTTATTTTGATCCGCGGCACAAAAACTTACGAAGTGCTAAGTGCACCTAATAACTGCACACCCGCACGTAGGTATGGTGGAGTCTAGCCCATTCACTCTTTTTCTCCATTTACAATAGAAGATAACATTTTAACTTATAAATAAACCCAAATTTTACTTTCTTTCCTACGTGGGACAAGGAAAATGCCTTATTTGTACAAACAAACACCAACATTCACAATACAGTTTTGTTGTCGAATTCAATGAAATGATCCCTGCAATGTCCATCGTGGTGGTTAATCCTCGACATCGTGCTTGTTTCATATTTCGTCGTTCAAAAGTCCCAGTTGTGTGGTAATACTTATGTCGTGGGCTTGTCGGTCTGGATTTTCTGCATTTTGTATGTCTAGTCTGTTGATAGATGCTGTATCCTGCAAATTGTAGTCGGTGTTACGATTTGTCTTTCTTTTTTCTTTCTTTAGTTTTGGTAGGGATGAACTGATTAAACGAAAATTTTTGGTTGAGAATAATGGAAGAAGGATGTTACTGTTGAAGATCCTGTCAAAATGTAGAACTTGTCGAAGAGGATTGTCAAAGCTAAAAGGTACCCAATGGTTGAAGATACAGACGGCGATAGTGTCGAAGTTATCAAGACTCTGGATGTAGACTATGAATGATTAAAGGACTTCTGGGATGGCGGACAGGCATCATAATATATGTTTTTTTAACCCTGTGGTACTTCAGAGTCCAGCGATATGCTTGTTCAGTTACTTCAGTGTGGTTTGGAGTAACTGATGGATTTCTGAAAAGGATGACGTTTAATGTGGCGATTGTACATGATATACAGTTCAGCTGGGGTCTTCAAGCTCGTGGATTTGCAGAAGGAAGCTTACATTTTCACATAAGTTGCTGGAAAATTACTCGTTGCCCCACTTTCACGTGGCGTCGACTATCACTGGTTTTGCTAGCAGGGCCAGTTCAGTAGGGGAGAAGTTCAGATTTGATGAAGAGTAGATAGATGCTGTGACCTGCTTTTTGTTGAACCAACTTATGGTGCAGATGAAATTGTGGGCAATGTTTGAGTCATGGATCCATCATTGAGCAACGTTTGAGTGATGGAATTGAAGTAACTGAAGAGCATGTATCATCCGGCCATGTTTGACGTCTGTCAGCCGGAAAAGGAAGCAAGCTGTTGGTCTCTTATTTTACTCGTAAGTAGAGTCCTCGGCATATTCAGAGAGCTTGGGAGGCTGACAAGAATCCTTGCTCCTTTTTAGCTATCCATGATTCACCCTTTCTTTTTGGCCAAGGAATCATAAAATGTAATCTCGAGTCCCTGAAATTACTTGAAAAGAAAAGAAAAAAAAACATTAATTTGATCAATGAGTTTAAAGGGAAGGGTTCTCCTCCTAGTGTTTCTTCTTGTTAAGAAAAATTCCCAATAGATTTTGAAGTTGACAAAACTGTCCATGAGTGTTTTGTAAGTCTGATAAATGCTTTGAAGTATTTTGATTCATAAAGTTATTTTTGGAAGAAAAGCATATGTCAATCTTGATCTAGTTCGTGTTTAGATTGTGAAAGAACTTCAAGCAAAAGAGATTTAGACTCAGAAGGAGAAAGTTCAAACTCAGAACAAGAAGTTCAAACTTAGAACTAAAAGTTCAGATTCAATCATAAGATCTTTAGACTTTACCACAAGAGTCATTCAGACTCTAACTATGAAATATTCAAATGTTGCTGAAGACCTACGCTAACTCAAGTTCTGAATTAGAAATTCTTCAGACGCAGAAGTTATGCACATGCAAATGCTAAAGCTTTTTAGACGCAAAAGTTATGCAGACGCAGACGCTGAAGTTTTTCAGACGTAGAAACAAAACTCATTCAGAAGGAATCACAACAGCTAGTGATCTGGCATGAATTTCACAAAAGAAAAGTTTTGATTGATTCAATCTCAATCTAATTAATTGACAATCAAACCCTATGACAAGTATGCATTACAACGGATAAAGCTCTACTTATGAAAACCAAGATTCTGATTGTATGGGCAACCAGAATCAGTGGGATTCAGATTTTATCAAACAACGGCTACTCAATCCATTTTATACGAATCTGTCCAAAGGTAAATATTGGAAGATGATCATCTGAAGACTGTCCAACGGCTAGTTTGGAAATGGAGGAGTATAAAAAGAGATCAACGGGGAGTAGAAGGTAGAGAACGAAATCAAGAATCAACAAATCCAAAGTCTGAGCATACTCCGATTCAATCTCGTCTTTCGTGAGCTTAAATGTGCTATCATTTGAGAGGTGTAGATAGTGTTATAAGTGTGTGCTTAGGTGTGAGATAATGTGATCTATCGGCTTGGCATAAGCAGCACCAGCTTCGGGGAGAAGTGCTTGGATTTAAGCAGTACAACTTGCTGTAACTTCTCATTGATTTGAATAGTGGAATCTAGCCAGTAGGCTGTTAGCGTAAGAGAGTGGACGCAGGCTTATTATAAGCCGAACCACTATAAACTTATGTGCAGTTTTCTCTATCTCTATTATCTTATTATATTGTTTAAACTACTCACAAGAACATTTGTCACAAAGTCTGATTAGAATTTGCTTTTTGTTCAGACTTTGTTCTTAATCTTTTATTTCTACTTTAAATTGATAAAGAATTTATTTAAATCACATATTCACCCTCTCTAAGTGATCCTTGCTGCCACATCACTTCTTACCATGATCTTACCAGGCTAAATATCGAGGAGGGGAAAACAAGGACTCATGTTTTGTTTCTGCCGGGATGGAATAGAGGGCTTGTTGATACAGTGGCAAATATGCATTAAACAGACTGTACTCGCTTGTGGAGTTTTAAATAGAGAGGTCTCGTTTGCGGATTCCACGAGGATTACATGTTGGAGAACGGAGGCAACATTCCTAGGATAATTTGTAGGAACCACGTGTGGGCTCTCCCCTGTAGCAATCACACGCATGTATCCACGGGAAAAATGAAAACATGCACGATCTATGGATTACAGGGAGATTTGCTCGAATTCATTGGAGTTGGTTACAGTTATGGTGCATAACTACAGGGGACGTGATCTATGAGAACCAGGCATGGCGAAAGCAACTCGTAGACTATAGTTTCATGTGAAACTGCGAGTGACAAATAAAATGTCAAGCCGAATGCCTTGATAGAAGAGAACTTCATGGCCACAAGGAGAGTAAAGTAGGAAGCTGATCGGAAGATGTGTGATGTTGTAGAGGTGAATACGATGCAATAATTGTTACTGCCGAAATCTCCAGAAGAAAGTGATGACGGTAGCTTCATGCAGGTATTTATAGATACAAGAGTGCTCATATGATCCATAAAGAGCATAGGATTGACCAAAATAAGAAGCAGATTCTCATGGCATATTTCTACATTTGTGTATATCTCACCTGCCTACCTTGTTTTCTATTACTTCTCTTAAAATCCCTATGCCGACCTACTTTGAAGCAGATTCTCAGTGCTAGTCTCGCTTTACCCTCTATTCTAAATTATCATTCCCTGAGTAATTGGTTATTATCTGCACGCATTAATTAAAAAGCTTCGCCTGATATTCAGCCAAAACTGGAAGGTCTGAGAAGGACTAACGTCTTGGTTTTGTTGTTGTTATTTCAATACATATGATGTAGATAATGGAATGCTTCACTGCCAGAGACCACATAAAGATCAGTTTGTGCCTTCTATAATAGTCGGAAGTTCGTATAAGCCGGAATATACAACATTGAATGACTTGGAAACTTCCATACATAGGAATTTGCTGAAGCCTACGTAAAATGAATTAGCATGATATTTATGATGATTAAATTCCTTCACTACTATTAAACAAAGTATTTATTGAAACTATTGAAGGCAGGTCTCCACATTGCAACGTTATATTATAGGGAGCTCCTCATTTACTGACTTCATTTTTGATTTACAAGGGTGATGCTCATTGCTGTTATACCAGTGACCCACGTGGAAGAGAGCAAATACCTGTTCTTATGATTGTTCAATCGGCTTACACTGTACAATGACAGGCCTGCCCAGACTTTTGAAAGTCAACGCCATCTTATTAAAGAAATACATGGAACACTTAGCTCATAGAAAACGCTTATCAGTGGGCCCGCTGCTTCCCAATGAATTTCTATGTGGATGGGAAGCCGGATGGACGGATATACGGATGGTGTGGCCATGGGATGTTCTATACACATCCATGCACTCTTCGAGGTCAGCATCACACGTCAAAAGAACCCATTCCCTATCGTCATCCAAATATTTTAGGTTGATTTCACCAACATCTATACTGAAACGCTTTGCAATCTCTTGTCGCAGATCTGCAAAACCCCATGTTGGTTGCAACACCAACCGGATTTTTTCTTCCCCGAACGTGGCCTTCACTTTCAAAATTAGTCCATCCTGAAGATACTGCCCCTGAAAGTTTGGTAAGGGAAGCTCGCCAAGTGACTTGTGGCTATGGGATCTCGCAAGAATCTGGGGTTCATTTGTAGGTGGAACATGTAATTCTGCATGACTGTGAGCCCTCTTTAGTAATTTAAAAGGGTCTTCAATCATCTGATCATTTCTGCTGCTTGAGGCTGGGATGGTGGTAGAATCCATATTTGCTCCAGTGGAGCAAGAAGTGGTTGAAGGGGAGCTCCGACTGCACGATGCAGATGGAGAATTCGAAGTGGTGGCTGCAGAACTATCCATGTTGATATCAGGCTGATGATCTGTTTGTTTTGGAGGATCACTCTGCTTTGATGAGCTGGGTCCATCTCCAGAGATCTTTGGACTTAGTTCGGGGAAGCTTGCATAAAAGGACCCAAGCTTGATAGTACCCTCAGTTCCTTGGACCGAGTCAATTACGCGCTGGAGTTTCTTTAGGGAATGATTTACCTTCTTGATCTTTCGTGAAGGCCACCGGGTTATTCCATGCTGCCGGCATATCCTTTTGAGAGTCGTTGGACACACTGCATGATATAAACTGGAATGGTTAAGGAGCAACAGTGGGGAAGAGAACATGTCTTTATGAAAGAAATGAATCAGGCTGCTTATTGCCATCCACTTTCACCAGAATTCTTATTGCTGCTCCAAAGTCAGCAGTTCCTGGAAATGGAAACTGCCGAGGATTTGCACCCGATAGAAGAAAAAAGATCCAAAAGAGCAATTGTATGGTTCATAAGTTCAAAGGATCTTATATTGAGATCAAGCACGATGGTGTGAACACTAAAATTTTACTCAACATTTTATTGGATAGTTAGGATGATTGAGATGACTGAGGATATTCGCAGATGGTTCTCTCCTTGAGCTCATCACATGGAGGAATGCTGCAAAGATTATTTCTGTTTATCAGAAGAATTGGTGGAAGAAAAATTAAATTTGAATGAGGCGGATAATGGGAAGGTAAGCGACTGATTTGTAATTCTGAGTGCCTGGAGGGTCATGTGACATTTACAACATCGATACTGGGGCATTGCGAGGACAAAAGTTTCAAAGAGAAAAGTCAAGTGAAATCTGGAACTTGAGAATCTCTGTTGATATCTGTATGTTCTTGCAATAGATTATATAAGGGAAACCCTAACATGAAACTACCCCAGAAATTGCTTTGACCTAAGCATTTATTTTTCTTGGATTAGTAGAACTGGAGCTCAGCTAAATCGACTGTTTGGTGGATTTGAGACCATTTACCAGTTTAGGTTCTAAAGAAGGATGCAGTTTCCTGCTGAGGCTAATGAATGCTTGCGCAATTTATGAATCAGTCATTTAAGAGTACCAAATTGAGTGATTAAACTCATTCATCTCCAGAGAATCTAAACTAGATATTGAATCTTGCAGTTTTAGAAACAGAAAAATGCTACCTCCTATTTTTTTTGCAGCATCTTTGAGGCTTCCAGCAAAGTATTGTCGGAGAACATCCATGCTAATAGTCTTCTCCATCTTAGTTTGTCCCTTCTGACCAGCTTTTCTGCTACCTCTTGACGCTTCCAGCAAAGATGAAGAATTGCTCCTGCCCTCAACACCAGTGATGTGCTCAGAATTCTGCTGAAGGTGCCAAAACTCCTCATGTTGCGTTGTTACATTGAATGATTCTTGGGTTCCAGTGGCGTAAGTTGATGATTTGGAGACTCCATTGCCCATCGTCTGAGTCTCCACCATGTGAGCAATCCAGGATGACTCTTCCGAAGAGGTTCGTTTCCTAGAAGAGGACACTACCTCGGTTTCTTTCTTCTGAAGCCTCTTTTCCATGGCAGCTCCTATCTCTCTAACAGGTAAAACAATTGTCCCACTAAGATCTTTCTCAGTCAAAAACTGAGAATTCTGAAATGCTTGATGTACGTCAGCACACAGCAAGTTCAGTGTCCGCTTTCCCCTCTCCATGTCTTCAAAATCCTTCGGTAAAAAAAGCTCCAGTACAAATTCAGCTAATCCCGTGCATATGTTTATCACGGGAATAGCCAAGGCAGATTGTAACCCGAACATTCTAGCATGGTGAGAGAGTGGATACTCGATGTGGCCAAAGGCAGTTATATCATTGGAGAAGCAGGGTTTATCTGTTGTGAATGCTTCTCCAACAATTCCTTGGCCCTTTAGAAGGTGATGCTCAGAACATGCCTCGTGAAACCCAAGCATTTTGAGATCTGCTACCAAGCAAGCGGAGTCTATGGTGGAGAGGCAGAGAGAATAATTCTCGTCTGAATGCCGGCATCCTTCTTTGCCTTGTTTGATGCACGAGGCCCAAGTCAAGGCTATTGGCAAATTGTATGTCTTGTTCACAAACTTCAAAACCTCTTGAATTTGTGGTATTACTGCTTCGTACAGCACATCGACCTAAAAGGCAAACCACACGTGAGAAATGGAAACGGAATTCCAGGCTTCAAGAAGGCAGAGATTTTATGTACCTTCACAGTAGAGGGGTTGAAGCTTTGGGTACTTCTAAGATCAACAGCCTGCAAATATTTATAAGCTTTGTGAGACCTAGAAGGTAAGTTCTTATTTAAGTTCACAGGTGACAACTGACAACCTAATATTATAAATGAATAGACTTAAGCATGACCTTTTGGTGGTTTTGAAAGGTTTTTTGCTTTTTAAAAGAAACCATGCGGGATAACTGACTCACACAAATGAATTATTGTACCAAAATAATGTAGGGTCATTAAAGGAGGATTGCAAAATGAAACATACACAAAAGTATTATTTGCACTTTGCTGTCTAAAATATGAATTTGCTAAGGTGTGATGTAATAACCCAGCACTATATACCTTGGCATCAGAAATTTTAAGTTATCATGAAATGCAGAGAAATGAAACATTGAAGTCTCAAAAAAAAAAAATACAAATGTTGGAGGAAAGACCCTTTGATCAGTTTTATCTATTCAGATTTCAGCTTTATCATATCCTTCTCATTGTTCTATTGTTCGACCTTTGACCAAAAGATACCATTACTGCAATTTTCCTCTGTAGAATTTTGAGAGCTTCAAGAAAACATAGAGTGGGAGAAAGGAAGCAACCTCCAAAGCTTTACAAACATTCTCCAGATCAGGACGGTAATTGATCTTTTGAGACGTCATCACGATCTCAACAACACCCAGGCATGTCCCACTCCCGCGTTCGAAGACTGGAACCGCAAGAGACCCACGAACATCGTACTGCCGCGCATAATTAATGCGCGGGTATTCTTCGGTACTGAAGAAACGGACATCAGGAGTCCACTCAGGAAGCTTCCCAATGAAAACACGGCCCGGCAATCCGATGTGGTCTTTCGAATCATCATCAGCTGAAAATTGGTATGATTTAGATACACTTCTGTATATCTCGAGGCTTCTTGAGTTGAGACCGAGTGAAAAGGGCTGGTCTTCTGTTGTAAGCACCTGCCTGCCTTCTCTCCTAACCGGCACCCATATCTGGATAAGCATATCTTTGCCTTTGCTGGATTCGCTCAAGTGACTAATAGCCTGCATTAATCTCAGCTTCATAGATGAAGATAAACCCGGACTGCTCTTTGGCGCGATCCACATTCTTTTACTCGCTTCGGTACCTTGAACTTGGCCAAGAGATGTGGCATTTCCAACAGAATTAGCATCTTGAGTTCCAGGTTCCACGAGTTTGCCAGTTTGAGGATCAGCCGAAAGTGAAATTCCTGACAAGTTATTTCCTCTAGTTTCTTCTTGAAATGCATTCTGATATGAGTCAATACTTGAATTACCAGTATGAGTCTCCTCTGAGACTGAATGGCTAGGGGCTTCATTTGGAGCAGCAGAAGTCGGACTCTGCGGGAAGAGGCTGAAGGCATCAGCTGTTTCTACCCAGCAACCATCAAGGAAGAACTCATCTAAGAAATCCAGGTCAATATCAACATCAGAAATTTTCTCAAAGGGAGACTTGGGTGTGGGGGGACCATAGTCCATTGCAGCTTGTCCCTTGAGTCCAGAAGTCACTCAAATCATCACAGGCACGATTATTATCCAAGAAAGAAAACTACAGTAGAGATGGAGGATCAACTTCCACCGAGGATTTAGCCCCGAATCCCAATTCTCAATCTGTTTAATTCAAAAAAACATTGTGAACAAAAATGGCTCAGAAACTGCAGAAAGAAATGCATTATAGAAGAAAAGCTACCAATTCGAATGCCAGATTTAACTCTATGAGCCTTCGTTCATCATCACCAATGAGAAATTAGGTTGGACTGTAAGACAGCACTATACCAGAGAGACAACAGGGGAGGAAATCCCATGAACCATGGTCATAACTCGAAAACTCAAGCTCACAAATTTCCCAGAAATGGCACTCCAAAGCACAAAATGAAAAGAACAAGAGAAAAGAGAGGGTGCAATCAGTTTCTGAACATGGGTGAAAAGAAAGAGAGACAAAATGACAGAGAGTGATGAGTCCAGAGCAAAACAACTCACCCACCCAAAAGAATCTTAATTCCCCCAGCAAGAAAAATCTTAACTCAGAGGCAACTCTTCGCCCCCATATGCTAAGTCAGAGTCTCAGACCAAAGGGCTTTGGTCACCAGAAGACAACCACGAACACGCAAGAAAGAGAAGAGCTATTGCTTTCTTCAGATAGTGTTGGAATATAATATCATGACATCACCCGTTGCCATAGAATCTCCGAAACTCGGTCATGACCCACCAAACAAACACACGGCTTCATCAGATTCTTCTCCCTGTGATTGTTTGAAGTCTACTGTTCCTGACACAGAGAGAGAGAGAGAGAGAGGGTTTCTGGTGTCGGCTCTGCTTTTCCCCCTGTTGCTGAGATCCGTGAGAGTTGCAGCCGTTTATGGTTTTTCTTTCCTCTTTGTTTCATGTGAAAATAATTTACAGGTAAATTCGGTTCTGGCCGGGTTCAGTGAATTAGTGCTGTTCAAGGGAAGATTCCTAAACAGAGATTCCTTATCTATTTCCAATTGGAAAATACAGCAGAGGAGTCCACTTTTTCCTTTTCTTCTGTCTTCTTTTCGTCCCCCTTTTTCTTTTGACTAAAAGTCACCTTAAGCACCATATATAAGCCATTTTCACTGGCTAGATCAAAAGTGAAATCATATATCCAAACCAAGGTGGGAAGATGCTTTAGTTTTGCCTGGAGCCCATCAGTTTACTTCGAATGTATTGTCTAAAATAGAGGTCTGTGCATCTCTTGTTTATTCTATTCAGTTTGTTGAGGTTCTACATGGCAGAGGCAAGGGGATTATTAATGACCAAGTGCACGGTGACTGTTCTATTTTCTAATGTCACTCGCCTTTTCTCCTTTTCCCAATCGCGATTTTGGAAAATTAGTGTTAGTTTAGAATTCAGGTAAGAAAAGGGAATGAATTGAATTTTTATTTCCCACTAGCCGTCTATGTTGAATTATGTTTATGACAGAAACAGCAAGATTCTCAAATAAAAGGAGTATGCATTGTAGCTTTTCTAGTAAAAAATTCCAATAAAAGGAAAAGAAATAGTGATGATCCGCAGAATAAGAACTTCTTTTAAGTGTAACATAGTTTTGATGTGGCTAGGTCAAGAATTCACGGCGACTTGGTGAAAGCGAGTCATTGCAAAGAAAAATTATAAAATTTCCCTGCCTCTGCAATCAATTCTTGACATGTCTTTCGGCTTGCATCAGATTGAAGCCTTAACCAATTAGCAGACTCCAAGAAATGTCTAGTTTTTATGCAGGTTCAGGGGTTACCCTCAAGCTGCGCATGTTGGCCACATTACATGTGCCTCTCGAATTGTTTGGGAGGCCAAATGTTTCTTCTTGAACTTCTCTTGCTCGAGTTGCCACATCTTCAAGTACATGGCCTCAGCCGCCCTTCTTATTATTTTATCCATCCCACTTGTCCCTAACACATCGAAAGATGGTTTTTTATTTATTATTATTGTTCATAGCTCCTTTGTAATTTGGCGATACCTGCAGCTCACCTGCTAACCCGACTTAAAACGGAGCAGGTTGGATGCATCTCGCCCTTAAGATTATTCTACGTCTCACTATTTACTAAATCATTAGGATCTTCTGATCGAAAGCTCGCTTCAGTCTCTGGAGTAATGACTTGAGGTCAATCATCTTGTTGACTGTTTCAGAGAAACCCCTTTCTCAAACAACCACAAGTGCCGAACCTGATGGATGATACTGGCTTCTGCTCCTACAATTTGATCCGGAAGCATCTTGGGTCAGCCCGAGTTTGATAAGTTCAAGAGTATGGCAAGCAGGGATGAGGTCCCACCAGGTGTTGCTTATGAGGAAGCACCAAAACTAAACAGATAAAAAAATTGATGCTGATTAAGCTAATACTGATTGATGACTCTAATAACAACTGGCAGTCCTCCTTAAAGTTTCATCAGCAAAGTCCACATCATCCATTGTTTTTTACTTAAGTTTGTGCAAGGTGAGCCACTGCTTCTGCCGTCCTGGTAAGAGGAAGTTTTCAACCTGAGAAGCAATTTCCATTATAAGCTGAGCAATGAAAGGCCAAACTGATGCTCTGAGCAATGAGCAAAATGAATGGAAAATTCGTACAAATTTTGCCGATAAGATGATTAGACCATGACCCTATTACTCTGTACTTAAACCAAATATGACAGTATCAGAAAGACGCGCCTTGATTGTGAGGTCTGATTTGTTTCCAATAGCCTACACAATCCAATCTGAATATTCACGATACTTTGGACTGCTTCTGATTCATCAAAAGCTAATAGCCAACCGATGACAGTATTTTACGCTGAAGGATTAAGAAAGTTGGGCCATTCGTTACTTTTCTTTCCTGTATATGTCAGCTGATGTTTTGTTGAGTGTGAGCTTCTATCTAAATAAGGGAGAACAATTTGAAATGCAATTAGTTTATAGCTGATAATGGTAGAGTAATGAAGTGGCCCTTACGTGCTCCACACAAAACTTTGGCTGGTTACTCAGCAATATACTATGGTCAAGGATGAATATTCTGAGGCTGCATGTCCCACTTGCACGCTCCAAGTCTGATTCTCAATCAATCCCTGCTTCTTGCGGACGTCGGCACCACATCAGGACATGAAACTGTCGCTCCTAATTGACATAATGGAAGCCAAACCCAGTGTGCTTTTAAGTTGAATGCTTTTTTTTCGCATCTTACTAATATGCTCACACCTGTTCCACTCAAATCTAGTTGCCTTGCCTATGTTCCTCAATGGCAGTTTTGAACGCGCACATGGATCTGTCCTTAGACTTAGGCAAGGCAAACTGAAAGGACACATTGAGAAAGTGGGGTACACAGCAGACGGTGTTCAAAGGATGCTTTTGGTTGTTCCTGATAGATCTAATTGTATCAATCCAAAAAGGCATGGAATTGGTGGCGGTGCGATAGAACTGTTCACATATCATAAGACGATTAAAAAAATCTTGACTCCATCTGGAAATCTCTTCAACCGTTCAAGTGGAGAAGGATTAATTCTGACGTGATAATAGGAAAACTGCTTTCTTTGTGGACTGCACCTTTCTTTCATCCATCATTTCAAATTTTACCTCGTAAACTGACAAGATGACATCCTGTGTTCCATGCACAGGAGGTCATGCATATTCGTTGAGATGTATAGTCAAAAAAATTTACCTCCTTTCAGCTGTGACCTAATATCACCTCAGGTATGATTTATCCTATATACGAGAATATGAAGGAATCGCTGAATTCTTATCAGTAGAATTCCAGACTAACCAGATAAACACAATCCAACTTTCTTAAGCCAATTTTTACTTGTCGATTAATTTATCCTACATACACGAATATGAAGGAATCACTGAATTCTTATCAGTAGAGTTCCACATTAACCAGAAGAGCATAATTCTACTTTCTCAAGCCACTTTTCACTTGTCAATGTATCCATACAGGCCCCGTAAGCGATAGCACACAGGACAAATGTTACATGCTTCAACTAATAAAGTCAAAAATCAATTATTTAGTGATTTATTCTGGTTCTAGTAATACTCTGTCGCAATACTCTGCAATACACGAGCCAATAGAATCGAATGTGCCAACTGGATTCGTGATGGGTGTCTACAAACTCATTTTTCTAATAGCAAGAAAGATGCAACATTTGCGCAGATCGAAGTAGAAAGATTCTAGGCGTGCTGTACTATACACGGAGGTCCAATAATGCCTTCTTTAGCTGTTGTTGAAAGGAGTTGACTAGTACAAATTAAGAGATAACTAACAAGGATTCAAGTTGGAGGAAATCAATCCTTGCCCTCGATATAATCTTCAGACAAGCTGAATAAGCAGTAAAAAAAAGCAGTACGCATGTTTGTTAGTCAGATGGTGGTAGCTGAAAATTGATAGAACCTGCATCATTTTGCACAGCCAGGAGGTCATATGGCCTTGAATCCTAAAATACAGGAAAATATTATCCGTTTCAGATCCAAGGACCAATGAAAACGTGATCATTGAACTTTCTGAGTTGTGTAAGTTAAAGAACTACCCATGGTGCATCGAAAATTCATGGCTTAACGTGGAATCTGGTCATATGACCTAATGAGGAGGCCAGCTAATGCCATAATGTAAAAATGAAGGAACGTGATGTCATCTAAGATGTGGTGGTTGTTCTTCTTATTCTGTATACTGATGTCAATGGATATTCTTCTCCATACAATATGGAACCATCACTGATGAGTAGAAGTTTGAATGAAGTCATTCTTAACAAGATACACCAGTGTCTGTTTCTAAGTACATGCATCTTTTGTCCCCATTGACAGTTTCCAGAGTCAAAGCTCAATAATGCGTCTCAGGCATTGTTTAGTATCCATGTCCAAATGCAGGGGATGGTATTGCGGAGCTTATCTAGTCGATGAAAAGATAAGATTAAGTGAACTCTGTCGGAGGTTGTAGTGGAATACCTTTAACCAACGGAGATTTTTTTGACTTCTCATGGAAGACCTTGAGTTCACAGATCTCAGACCGAAGTTCGACTTTTAGGACCTACACTACATGGATATACACAAGGATTACTCAAGGAAAGAAAGTCCCATGTCTCTCATTGAAGAAGCTTCATTGAGAATTAGAGACAGCTTAAAACAAAATCTTTCAACAACTTACTTGACTGACAAGTTTTAGGACAATACCATTCGATGAGCACCTAATTCCTTTGGTTCAGCAAGTAAAGAGACAAAGCTGTTGCCAGCATTTAAACTGTGCTTCAACCATCTTCCCATTCTGCTTTTCGACAGTAGCCGCTTGGTTTTTCGGCACCAAGTTTTGGTCATTCTCTTTCATACTTGTCAAAATATTTTTTTCTGAATACAGAAGAAATAGTATATAAGGAATTTTACCTTCGTCGCCTGAGTCGTCAAAAGTACTATAGACTGGCAATGTTTCTGATCAGTAAGCCCCCCTATTCACGGCTTTTTCCCTCCTCAACTGAGCATTTTACATAACACATGCTTACAATGAAAAATTGCGTTTGGCTATGCGCTTAGACTGTCTCATTATATACTTGATTCAATAAATTAGCACAGAACCAATATGCGCTGAGACAATTGAATGAGTTCTAATACTACTATAAGCATAGCAAGATGATTTAATCGGTAACAAGTTCATTATCAAACTTCATGTCATTACACAGCCTACAAACATGACCCTATTTCGGTGACCTATCGGCATTTCACCATCTCCTGGCCCTAAATTTATGCAGCACATATAAAGAAACATAAGAACCAAAAGAATAATCTTTAAAGCCCCAACCTCAGGTCCAAAGGCAGGTCTGAAGAGCAAGAGGAGGACTGATCGTATTCTTCAATTGGGGCAGGCAAATTCAAGTCGAGCTCGCAGCTCTCATTCGTTGTGACCGAGGAGTAGTTGAAAGTTTGAGTGAAGGATTGTTCTTCTCCATTGTTCCCCAATTTGCACCTTAACTGCCCACCGAAGGTCCGATCACTGGAGTACCCTGAATATTCCCCACGCTTGTGCCCCTAATAACATCAGCACATTCTTATCCCCATCTCAATGACTGTCACCATCATCCTTGTCGCTTCAATCGCTGAACTTGGTATTGGCATTGCCCCTGGCCATCGCAAAACCATCCCTTCATATTCTTGTGGCTAGACCTGTGCCCCCCTAGGGCCTAATGGGACCCCAAACACTTCTCGACAACTCAAGCACTCGAACCGGCCACTGGAACCAAACTCAGCCAAGCCATACACGTCACTCCTCAGGCTCACTTCAAAAATTGGCAAAGTCCCAGATTGCTTGGCACACAAGGTGACCGAACGATCAGAGAAGCAGCACCAGCAGCACTAGGGCCATTGGCCAGCATCAGCAGGCAAGCCACGACTTTGTGAGACTGCTCCTCACAGATTCCACCTCCAAGGCTTGGCCTTGGAAAAGTGCCACCGCAACTCCCCGGGTGGTGGCGGCAGGTTCATCCCCCGCCGGTCACCTCATGTGCCTTGAGCCGGGCCTTCTGCGACCAGAACTTCTTCCCGCACTTGCCGCACAGGTGGGTTGTCTTTTGTTGGGGCTTGAAGATGTGTTGCTGAAGGTGGGAAAAGGAAATATGAAGATATGAGCAGTTACGTTTCGTGTCGACTGTACGGGAGAGGACACGCGGGTTCTTTTCATTGAGACAGTTATTTTCCGTTTGTACAGAATGCTTATCCCCATCTTCACTCGTAAACTAAGCAATTTGAATCGTGGTTGTCAAGAGCAGAACACAGGAAGTGAATGGGACCGTGAGAGCAATGTCTGGTATGGAAATTGGTCTGCAAAGTCGTGCGTTGAGTGAACTGTTGGCAGAGTACGAGGAAACGATGCCCAATGACAATTCGTTACTTCACTTGACGTACCAATGTTATAAAACAAAAAACATGTGAACTGAAATCAATGACGGATTGTTTCATTCATCTACCGCATTCACCAGTTACAAGCGGTTTCATGACAAGTCGCTGTGGATCAATCCGCTTCGGTTGGTGGAAATGACGTTCGCTAACATTGAAGTACAAGTACTAACGATTTTACAATCATCCAATTTCTGTTGCGACCTTCTTTAAAATTAGGGAGTGGCAATGACCATTCTTTTTGGAGGACCAAATTGAAACATACCCATTTTGTTTCAGAGCGAAAAGATCCGACGTAAACTGAGATTTCATTAGCCCGAAATAGACCGACCTGTACCTACAAGTATTAAGTATCCTAGACTCGAACAAAACAGGGGAAAGACCAATCCCACTCAGATTTCTCTTTCTCATTCTTCTGTTTGTTAGTTCTTAGTTCAGATACCTAAAAGCATGAATAACAAATCAATGGTCTGTGTCCAAAATGACAAACTGTATAGGAACAACACAAGTTGGTTCGACTCAGGCCATATCTGTTGTGTCAATCGCAGTCATAACCAACCAGAAACTTCAAGAACAGCTGTAAAGCTCTAGTCTTTTGGTGCTGATATGACACTAACTTGGCTTAAGATGACAAGCCTTGTTTTAGGCAAATGGTGCACAGTAAGGGTGGCGAAAATGGTGCCGACAGGAAATTTCTCTCCCTTCACAGAAGCTATCAACCTAGCAAGTTTGGTTGCACTGGTCTCGGCACTTTACAGTCACCTCTATGCCCGTTAATTCAATATGTTGACGAGCTTGGCAACTTAAACGAAAGCTTGCAGGAGCTGAAAGGAAAAAGGGAAAAGTTCAAGTAGATTTGATCTAGATCCAACAAATCCAACACAAACTGCACAGACAACATTGATTACACGAATGGACCGAGTGTTTTAAGAAAGGGGGAAAAGAAGCATAGTTAAAGTGGCTGGCAACTTGAATCATGGCAAGTGCACTGCTTCCATCATCCACAAGCTTTAGAATCTTACATTGAATGAGCAGAGGAGACTTCAAGATATAATACTTATCAATGTGCATATGTATGTACAGATGTGTGAGGTAAAGAGTGTGTGAATATAGCTTGTTGCACAAGCCGACCCCAAGGTTCAGAGCTCTACCACTTTGCATGCTTGTCTATAAGCCAAGGACACAATATTGCATCTTTTAGCACATCCCAGTTGATTAATGTGATCATGATTTTCTCTGTTGTAAAGATAAAAGTAAAGAGCCCCATAACATTATTGACCTAGATTCATCAAAAGTCGGTCAACAGCAGCATGGACATTTCCAGATGTTGCACGCAGGGCCCTAATGTTCTCCTGGGTGTCAAAAAAGCCCATTTCTTGAAGCTGCGACAGCTGGGTGGCATAAAGTTCTTCTGGCGGTACTACAAAACATACGTCAAAGAAATCAATTGCTAGTAATTAAATCCCTAGGCAGCTTATGATAGTGATGATGAACAGGGGGATAAATGAGAGACAGGAAAAAAGACCCAACCATCAGGCACGCTTGGAGTTAAAGTACCAGCTCTAAGACCACCAAACATGTTCATCAACTGCTCGATTCCAGCATTTGTTGGAGTGCCTGCTGTATGCAAGTATTTTCATTAGGGCCAGCAAACCAGGATGAATGCAATACTGAAACCGAGATTCATAAAGAGGTTCAGAATTATGGAATATAACAACTCATCAAGTTACCTGCAGTTTCACCGGTCTGACCCTGCCCCCTGCAAGGAGGTGCAAATTATTAGAAACAAAGAGCGTGGTCCAGCACGGCATAGTTAACTTTTAGAAGCTACTAGTAGATTACGAGATCAAGAGATCTCACTGTTTGTTCAATGAGCTCGTCTAAAATTGAGGAAAAGAAGTGCTTTCTCATGCATTTCCACTTACTGGTTTGACTGTGGTCGACTGATTGATTGAAGTGATCGTTGGAGAGCTAGCATTTGCTGTGAGAAAATTCAGTAACCAATAACTCAAAAATTGGAACACTATATTACATTAGTCATCATGCTTGCTCAAATTAACCTCTTAACATAGGCATCAAGTTATAGTTTTCTTAATGCCAATGACAACATACATAGGCCAGCCAGACTTCATCCTGTTACCAAGCTTGACTAGCACACAATAGCATCAACTCTGATATGACTAGACAAAGAAATGGCACTAATGGTAAAGTACCATCAACACCATGCAAAAACTCATGCACACCCAAAATTCCTCAATTGATGCATACACTGTCCTATATTGCGCCAATCAACAGTAGTTGCAGAACCAAGAGGAGGGTTGGGAGAATGCTTTACAGGAAGCAAGAATGTAATGAAACTACAAAAAGGAATGTTCTGAATGCTGTACATTTATTCGCACAAGAACGAAAATTTTCCTCCATTCCAAAAGACAGACAGGATTAGTAACAACTCTATCTCCGGATGTTAAAAAATATCGTCCTGATGCAATTGGATGCATGAAGAAGATGCGTGAAAAGGTACACTGTTGCAATATTGATTCTGCGCAAGGGATGTGTGTGCAAAGCATGCCAAAGGCTCTCTGTTTTACCTATTCACCGAGGGCAAGGTTTAGAGAGAGAGAGAGAGAGAGAGAGAGGTTTGGGTCGGTTTTGAGGAGCGGCAGGAAATGTGGAGAAAGGTGTTCATACATTAGATGAAAAACGTACCTGCATTGTTTCAGGGGAAGTAAGCTGGCGAAGGAGTTCTGGATTTTGCAACATTTCTCTTACTGGAGGGTTCATATCAACCATGCTGCGCAGCTGGGGGTTGAGGCTGATAATCTAAATTAAGAGGACTTCTTCAGTAGTTGATCCAGCTAAAAACTCATCAGCACTCACTTTTTGCGGAGTATTTGACAAAACCATCATTACCTGATTAATATACTGGGGATCTGAAAATACAGACTGCATCATCTGCGATAGGGCAGGATTTTGCATTAACTGATTCAATAAAGCAACATCTGCTGAACTGGAAAACATCTCATCCATCTGTGGAAAATTAAGATTTCCTAATCCAGCAATGCTAGGTGGTTGAGTATTGGTCGCAGTATTTGACCTGGTGGTATTGTTCGTCTGGGTCCCTCCTGATGTTAAGCAACACAAGCAAATTTATGTCAAAAGTCTTACAAAACGATTCCCTAAACTAAGTGCATGTCCATATCCATGCGAACGTCTAAAGACATCAAAGGACAATCGTCCTATAAACAGTTTCCTGATAAATAGTCAACTTATTTCCTGTTCCTAACTGCAGCTGGAAAACCATCTTTCAACTACATATTTCAGCTCTTCCTAACCAAAATTGTTCAACATACTTCATAATAGGGTGGATCAGTACAGCAGAGGAAAAGCAGCCAATAAAGCAATTTAATAAAGAAAAAAAAGAAATCAGCATCTTCATGGCTTCACTGTCTAGACAATTACATATTGAATAAATGGTCAATGGAGGCTGCAAATTTAAGGTATGACCTAGTTCCACATATTGGCCTGTACATAAGTGTAACACTCATTATTAATTGATGAACCTGCCTTTTCAATAGCACCATGTTCTAAAGAGGAAAAAGGATTCAAGCTTGAACCAAGAGAAAGGGATCTAAAACACATGGGAAACTAACCACCTGAGCAAAGATTTTATAAAAATAAAAAAAAGAAGATGAAGCTTCTTACCACCAGTATTGCTCCATGGATTAGGCAACGGGCTTGTATTTGGTACAAGCCCTGCAGTTGCTTCAGAAGAGACACTTGAAGGAGTATTAGTCCCATCTCTAACTTGTGAACCGCCTTGGCTCCTCAAAAGAGCAGCAAATGGGTTTGAACTAGAGTCATTTCCACTGTTCCCTCCCATGGTTGTTGCATTCAGGAAGGGTTCCTGAACATTTTCATACATGCGTCTTAGCATGTTAAATCCCTCAGGAGAGGCTTCAATGTTGCTCATAGCTCTGTCAGTGTTTCGCATCATCTCGCGCATAAGTTCAGGGTTCCTTGCAACTTCTAAAGTCTGCCGAAGAATGCCAGGATCATTAAGAATATGTGCTAGCTCCGGATTCCGGTCAATGATCTCACGCATTTGAGCGTTGCCCATTATTAAGCTGTGCATTAAATCAGGATTATTCATAAGGTTTTGCATGGAAGGCATGTTCATGATCTCTCTCATCATATCAGGATTTTGAGTAAGCTGCTGATGAACTTGTTCAATTTGGGGAAAACCAGCTCCAAATAAATTAGGAGCTCCAAATAAAGTCACCCCAAGACCACCACCCGCACCTTCATCTGAAGCAACATCGCTTGTAACACCTGATGCAGAGTTACCGCTTCCAGCACCAGGAGCAGCAGAAGGAGGCGTGCTTGCTGATGGGGGAGAACCTCGAACCATATGCACAGTATGATCAGCCTGCAGACCTTCAAAAGCGGCAAACCAAAAAATTCCATCAAATCGTAAAACTAAGAAAAAGTGATGCATTTGTTAGAAGGATATAGCAAGCCACCTGGCTAGATTTTAGTTAGACATAGGATCCCATAAATAAGAAAAAATAAAAGTAGGAAGCACATAAAAATTAGAGAAAACAAGTCACCCACTACCAGCACCATTCACTAGCATACATCCACATGCACCGTGAAAAGCAGAAGGCTGACACAGAATCAATAGCTAATTCACATTCGGATATGAACAGAAAATGCCATGAACAAGAAATAGAAACTCTGTACCTTCAACCAAAGCAGCTTTAATGATCCATATCACATGACGCAAACACATGCCTATGTCAGTAGCTTATATCATCGTGTTAACAAGATGGGGAAACATACGAAATTTGTTTCTGGTGAAGGAACCTCCCATAACTTATGTCTAAGCTTCCATAGAAGAGGAGTGAGCAATTTGTTTAGCTGGTTCTCACCTAAATGCAAACCCTTCTGAAACTCATCTAACTCGTGTTTTGTCCAGTCTCAAAAAAGGTCAACCGTTCTGTCAGCATTCATCATATCATGATCCTCGCTCCGGCGAAGGGCACTATTGCACTAATTTTTACCACGACATCACCTAACTCCTTCAACTCTGTCAAATGAATTAATGCAGATATCATCAACTACCTCCCATCCATTTGAGCAGTCATTATATGAATGTGAAACAGGGTGAATTTTCAGATATGGAGCGTAGAGATGTATAATTCACAGAGTCGAAACTTCAAAGTTGTTTTCATGTTAACATCCCATCTTTACGCCTTTCTATGGAACCATTGTGGCCAAACACCTCTCATATTTGCTTTTTTAGATCACCGGATACATGTTTCTTTGTTCTGCTCAACTACTTTTCCCAAGGATTAACAAATTTCTTCAAACAGTTTATTTGAACAACTGAATACGAATATATACATATCATGATTATCTCTAGAAGTATGGAGTATGGAAATGCTATAGTCATTTATCTGAATCACATGTGTTTCTACATCTCCACATTCAGCTTGCGGGCCTAGTTGTGGATTGTTCTTGATCTCTTCAGTCATTTTTGCCAAGTGCTATACATCTTTGTTTTCATCAATATGTAATTTTAGAAGAGTTAGGGCTTTGTCTGTCCTGCTAAACCAAAAAACTAGTGAAAAGTATGGGAAGCAAAAAATATTCACCAGGGTCTTCATGGAAAAGTTTTGTTCAGTTGCAGTATTCTCAACCCAAACCAAACAACCAAACTGATACCACAGCATGGTTATCATTTGATATTTCAAACCCATGGCACAAAGCCGAAACAAATAAGAAGCTTGAACTTATTTTAGACTACGTTCTTTCGTTATTGATGGAAATCAACAAAAGAAAATGCATTTTTCTCCATAAAATAAAAAAAAATAGTAAATTGCCATCAAATCAATGAAATAATCCATAACTTCAGAAAAAGTTCAATTATTGTACATAACAACATAAAACTACCAACTAAACTCCTTCACAGACTATCGCAATGTTCAAGATCAATCAAGAACACACCAACTTGATAAATGCATCCTCTCATTAGACAGTTCAGAGACATCTTAGATACAGGATAGTTCATACTGCAATTTGCTGCTGACTAAAAGCATTAACTTAGTCCTTAAAATCATTGATTTCATTGGCTTCATACATTGATGAACCAATAAATTGATGAGGAAAAAAACCCATCCCAATAAAACAATAAATCAAACTTCCTAGGTTTACTTCGTTTTAATGTATCGTTCTCCCTTTTTTCCACCCTCAAAATTTGCTTAGAAGCTGATCTTTCAACCGTTCCAGATCATTCTCAACTGTTAATTTGAACTTAACCAAAACAGTTGAGAGCAATTGCCAGAGATGGTTTTCATTTTGCCTATATCATTGGACAAAGAAATCTAAAGTTGGCGTCTTCCAATAAAATATATTACTCCAGTTACTGAATAGTACTTTTGTTCTCCTTTAATTCAAACTAGGTCATTTGATTATTTAGCTGTGTAGAAGGGATATAATCTATGATTTGCATAACACCTGCAGGGGAACAAAAAGAAGGAAAAAGTTCGCACAAATAGGCAGTCCTTCTATATCGCTTTACCAAAAGAACCCGCTCGTCATGCATTGTTCGAAGATTAGAGCAGGGAGGTCAGGAAACCACTTCCTTCGATGGTCCATGCAGTCATGACACGAAATCAAAAGGCATCATCGACATTCAATTCATTAGGAGGCCACTCCTCCAGATTCTAACACTTTCGCCACTCGAAAACATCAAAGATCTACGCAATGTAGCTCGTTCTTCACTAACCCGAAATTAAAAATAAGTAAAATGATCCTGAACGAGAAACCTTTTGAACTCTAATCGTAAGCCACTGGCCAAATCCAGTGATGCGGAGGGCTTTACAATAAGAAGATTGCCCATGATTAACACTCACAACCCAAGCCTCAACATTCTGTAACTTGGCATTGCATAACTACAACAATCAGACAGCTAAATGCGCTCAACAATCACCGCCATACCAACAGAAGCCTCCCAAAATCAATGACAACAACCTGACGAAGCACCGAAAACCCACGAGATCATTCAACGGAAAAAAAAAAAAAAAAAAAAAAAAAGGGGAAACGACGTACCGTAGCTGGCCAAGGTCTGGTCGTCCTTCAAAATCCGGCCTTTGTAAATCAGCCGCTGCTGATCCGCCGGGACGTCGCAGTCCCGGGCCAGGGCCGACTTGAAGGCGCCGATCGTGGACCCCAAGCTCGCCGCGACCGCGATCTTGGAGCCGTTGGAGCACCGGACGTTGATCGCGACCGCCCCGCCCTCGCCGCCGGGCGGCGCTCGGGCGTCGTCGGCGGCGGCGTCGCTGGGATCTGCGTCGGAGCCCATTCGGTCGCTGCGATTCGGCCCCGGCGAAAACCCTAGGACCCGGACGAGACAGACGATCGGAGCTCGGATCGATGAGAGGCGATGCGATTGGGCGCTTGTCGGGTGCTCGTCAGATGAAATATATATAGGTACGAAATGGTATGTAGAATTTGCGTGGAAAATACAAAAAAAAAGGAACAAATGTGTACAAAAAGGAAGAGAGAGAGAGAGAGAAATGACAGATGGAGATGTTTTCTTCCTTTCTTTCTTTCTTTTTTGTTTTTTTATTTATTTTTTGTTAACTTTTCTTACCGATAGAATGCTGGAGATTGGAATTTGTCGGGGAAAAAGTATCAAAAAAGTTTTAAACTTATCGTATTTGTGCCAATTTAGTCATAAATATTTTAATGTACTAATTTAGTCCTGAGCTTTTTGACCTAGAGCCGACTCAATCCTTCCGATGAATTTTGATTGGATTTTGTTCACGTGGACGTCGGCCCGCCTACGTGACACGGTCAGTGCTAACATAGATAACTTTAAATAATATTTTAATATTATTTTTCAAATTTTTTATTTTATTATTTTTTTTCTTTTCTTTTTTGTTCATTTTTTTTCCCTTCCCTTCCCTTCCTTCTTCCTTCCAGCCACTTGCAATCACTAGCCAAGGGCAAGAGCTGACAAGGGCGAGCCTTGCCCAACCCCTAGAGAGGCTTGAGCTCTCGTCAGGGTTCGCGAAGGCAACCGAGGTCATGCCTCACCCATAGCTAGTGAGGCTTGATCCTTGCCAAATGCTGCGAGGGTGAGCCTCATTAGTGGCCGGTGAGGTCATTGGCTAGTCGTCGAGGTCCAACGATCGGTCAAAGGAAGAAGGAAGGAAAGGAAAAAAAATAATTCAAAAAATATTAAAATATTATTAAAAGTTATTTACATCGGTATCGATTATGCCACATAGGCTAGTTGCTGTCCACGTTAATAATATATGGCCAAAATTAGCTCAAATAATCGCCTCATTATTTCCACTTTTCACACACAATTCCCTCGTTATTTTGATCTTGCAACAGACCATAACCGTAATCTCACCGACTTCCTAGATGGTGAGCCACTACCTCTAGGTGGGTAGTGGTGGCTCCATTCCTTCATTGCCCCTGACGACACGGGAAACTGTCACGTACCCTCTCCACAGGGGATGCCAACTGATAGGTCTGTGGGACAAGTGATTCCAAAAATGGGGGATTTTTCTGGATTAAGTGTATGGAAATGAGTATTGAGATGGGTCGAATATGAAAGATTCATCACTAAAGTGCAAAGGTGCAAGCCACTACTTAAGGATAAAGATACGGAATAATGACAGCTCACCATTAAGATGTAAACGATTGCTTCACTGGTTTAGGATAAGAATTATTTGATTCGCCACCATGGAACTTGGATAAAGAATTGTGTAGAAATTCATGGAGAAAAATTCTCCAGTACTCATCAAATCATTTGCTCTCTTACGTTTGAGAATTAGCAACTATTTATATAGGAACTAATACATTGAAAATAGACTAAGCATTGAAGACATGAAAACTTTCCAAATATCAAAGACATGGGAACGAGAAAGCAACTAAAGTCCAAGGAACTAGAAAACTGCATAAATGATATAAAGACTTTAGCTATTGACTCTTTAGCCTTGCGATTCATCTTCCAAAATTCGTCCACCAGCTTTGATGAGAAAATAACCATCTTAGGAGATTAACAAATATCCATGGAAATTGCTCTAAATAGCCTCCCATCAAAATATATTGTTAATTGGCTTTGAAATTGGCAACTAGTCTTGGTGAATTGGAACTTAATCGGCAAAGGAAGAATTGACAGCTCCTTAATCGATAACTTGATCAATAGCCTTCACGTTGATTCTTGATCCACCGAAGCAAGTTATGACCAAAGTCTGTCTTAGCTTGTATGAACATCGATTATGCTGCATTAGTCGATGGAATCGAGTTAGAACTTAAGAATTGTTCCATTGAATCTGATGCTCCCGCATCATCAACACCCTTTCCTCGGTGAAATCCCATCCTCAACGCAACGATCATCAAATCCCAAACGATTCCGCACAAACTTCGCGGGGATGAACATCCACTGTTTGGAAGACATCCAAAATCAAGGTCCTCCCCTATTGTAAGAAGTCAGCAAGCGCACACAACTCATGTCTTGGGGAAGCTCATCAGCTAGTACAACAGAACAAGCCACACCGGCTGCACATTCAGGTACAATGCGACGAGGAACCGATGGCTAATTTGCACATCGCACGCTCGCCGCCGAGCAACCTTTTGTCTTTGCCGAACACCCGTGGTTCGCGCAATGCGTGCGAGGTGCGCTGCGATCGCATCCTAGGCCCCTTCCACGATCGACGAGCACGAGCGACTGGAAGAGACTTTACAAAGAGGAAGATGAGTAAAATTGGTGCAATCTCCTTTTTCTATTTGGTAAATTTTGAGTCGCATTGGCTTCGCGATGCACTGGACATGTCAAATCAATTTCGCGCAACGTTGTGCCATGGGGCCACTAAATCAGGCCGCAATGGTGGGACGATTAGAGGTGGGGCCCAAAGAGGGGGGAGATAGTGGGGCCCATGTGCAATTTATAGTGGGACCCACATCTCAATAAAGAGAAATATTCCAATAGGAAAAAGGTGTTTTATACCTACAATGTAACTCACATGGAGAGCTAATTCAGAAAAAAAAAAAAATAAAGAAACGCGAATTTCACGTTGAGTGATAATTTTGGTCCCACTAAAAGAAAAAAGTTTCCCCCACTAAAATACATTTGCATAATCAATAATTTTTGTTAACTATTTCTATAGATGTTACTGTTTAAATATCGGGAGATCATAATAGATTATGTCCATAAATAACATTGAAATTAGATTAACGGTGAATCGCGTTTCTTATGGAAATATCATGTAATGTACATGTCAAAATCCAATTAGATGATCTAATTTCCATTAACACTCGAAGGAATGAATAAATCGAGAATTTATCGTGCACCTAATTCGTACACAAAATTTCGTTCACCGAGCCTAACATACTCATGGATGAATCATTTCTTTTTGAATCATGAAAGTTTTCAAGGAACGAATTTTAATCAATTAGATTAATTCTTTCGCGTAACAGAATAAGTCGCACTGCCGCCAATGCGCGAGCTATGGACTAGTAAATGTGATTATGGGCATGGCAACATGAATGGATTGTTCATGCGGTATCAACTGTCAAGGTCAGATCGCCTGAGAGTCAAGTTTATGAATGAATCTCTTTCGTGATAATGAGATTGGTTCTCTTGCCATACCTAGTCATGAGCATGACGATCATTGCTTGAGAAGCATCACAAAAGGAGAAGTTGATAAGGGCGGATAGTAATGACTGATAAAGTCTAGTAGGGTCTTAATTTGGAGCTTCTTTTGGGTGCTGCTGCCCTACATCAGCCCACCTCCACATGGGGTGATAGATCATTTTGAGTTCTTCAACTTGAGCAAGTTGGGTTGACGAGCTCAAATGGCTTTGATAAAACTCAATTCCAAACTCGAGATTGTATGCCCATTATAAGTTCTCTTTTTCTTGAATAGGCTCAATTAATTTCATTATAGAGATCTTAGCTTTGGCTGAATTGGCCCACCCTTTGATTACATTGGAAACTAGTTCTCGTGCATGCGCTCCGTGTGTCCAATTACTTTTAAGATGATATTGTAAATTGAATTTGCTAAGTTTATCGATGATATCATTTTAGAGATGAAATAAGATCCAGCATATATATAAAAGTATAGGTTGAAAACATAAATAATGATGGTGTTGTGCCTAATTCCTATCTGCGGTTGTGATAAATGAGACAAAAAGGGTGGTTATATTTGCATAGCAAGATAGTGGGCAATTGCATCAATGAATATAATATATAAGAAAGTCGATTTTGGAAAGCAAATAATGAGACAAAATGGTATTTTATCCTTGGTATTGGAAACACTCTCACTTAAGTCAATCCACATAACTTTGCCAAGATAGGACGAGAAACCTAATCGGCGATCTTTAGTTTGCAAATCAAGTATTGAACCACTCGACCAATTACCACAACTGAGGTAAAAGGTTATATGAATGAATATGATTTGTATGAAAGTCAATTCTGGAAAGCAAATAACGAGACGGAATGGTATTTTATGCTTGGCATTGGAAAAACTCGACTTAAGTCAGTCCATAGAACTTTGCCAAGATAGAATGAGAAACCCAGCTGGGCGATCTTTTGTTTGCAAATCAACTGTTGAACCACTCGACCAACCACCACAACTGCGATAACAAGTTCAATGCTTTCGTAGACTATGCATTTTCACACTACAAAAAAACATGACATTTGCGACGGACATTTGCGAGGAAATTTTTTCCGTCGCAAATTTGCGACGGAATTTGCAACGTATTGTATTTTCCGTCGCAAATTTGCGACGAAATTTTTTCCGTCGCAAATTTGCGAAGGAAAATACAATACGTCGCAAATTCCGTCGCAAATTTGCGACGAAAAATACTCTCCGTCGCAAATTCCGTCGCAAATTTGCGACCGAAAACAATACAACCGCAAAATCGGTCGCAAATTTGTGACGGCAACGTACGTCCGTCGCAAATTTGCGACGAAAACACACATCCGTCGCAAATTCGTAATATATCAACCCATGACATACAATCATTATCTCTCTCTCGCTCTCTCTCGTTCTCTCTCGTTCTCTCTCGCTCTCTGTCGCTTTTGTCCGTCTTTCATATATCTGAAATCAGCAAAATCCATGCATACACATATTAATCTCGGTGAAGCTTTTGTACCAGTAAGTGCACAATTGCTAGCTTCGTCACTAATCGTCGTTGCATTCTAATTTTCTCTTTTTAATATATGTTTATGTTTGTGTTTTTTCGTATCTGCATCACCGGTTTAACAACCGGCGACCGGTGACACCTCACCAGCGTTCGGATGAGCCAAACGGCCACGCCGTTTTGCGACGGATAAATGAATTTCCGTCGCAAATTTGCGACGGAATCTCCAATCCGTCCCAAATTTGCGACGGAATCGTTCTTCCGTCGCAAATTTGCGACGGATAACACTTTCCGTCGCAAATTTACGACGGAATTTTCATTTATTCGTCGCAAATTTGCGACGAATTTTTTCCGTTTCCATCGTACTTTAAAAATTATTAAAAAATAATTCTGGAGTGATTTTTCTTTTTTGGGTTCGTGCCTAATCGAAGGTCTCGCAATCCAAGTGGACTTTGCAATTCTCATCAATATTTCAGTCAAATATTTGGGTAAGTCTTCTTTACATTGTAATTTTTTCTATGTTTGCAATTTCATATTAATTGTTGTGTTAATAACAAAAATTATAATTTCCAAAATTTTATAGTTTTAATTAAGAACAATAGATATGATATTTTAAATATTTTACCAGAATTTTTTTTAATACAGACACAATGCAAAGAGAAAGGGCTTGGATGTATAATAAGAACTTACCTAGACGTCAATGATTGATAGATGAGTTTCGTACTGGGTTGGAACTATTTTTACACTTTGCTAGTAGTAAATATGAGTTGATGGATGGAAATAAGTTAAGGTGTCCGTGTAAAAGTGCTGTAATCGTAAGTTTTTTGTGTATGATCGAGTTAAAGAACACCTTACTAGATTTGGGTTTACTCCGAACTATTATAATTGGACTTCCCATGGTGAACCATTTATATCTGATGAAGGGTATGGAAGAAGTGACCAATTATTAGTTAGGGAAGAATGTGGCTATTATGAGCAATTAAACCCATACGAGAGGATGGTGATTGATGCAGCTAGTTGTAATTTTGTCACAGAATCAAATCATGCAAGTACTAGTTTTATTCCTACACGTGAACAAGTGGATACTAGTCATGCTTCACAATTGAAAGATATAGGAGTAATGGGTTTTGAGGAGAATGTGTATAATGAAACTTTTCAATCTAATCAGTTCTGGGATGTGTTGAAAGCAGCAGATGAACCTCTATGGGCAAGTTGTAAGAACCACACAAAGTTATCGGTAACAGCCCGACTATTAAATATCAAGGCAGATCATAATGTGTCTGCGGATTGCTTCAACTCTTTTGTTGAAGTTATGCGAGAATCATTGCCTCACGATAACAACATGCCAAGTGATTTTTATGATATAAAAAAGCTAGTGGATAACTTAGGTCTTCTGGTTGTAAGAATTGATGTATGTAGTAGGGGTTGTATGATATATTGGAGAGATGATGAAAATGCAGAATCTTGCAAATTCTGTAGCCAACCTAGGTACACGATTAACAGGAGGCCGGGTCGTAATCATAAGCGTAGAGCATGCAAGCAAATGTTTTATCTGCCCTTAATCCCCAGATTGCAAAGGCTTTATGCGTCTAAAGCCACTGCTGAACACATAACTTGGCATGCAAATCATGAAACAGAAGAGGGTCTAATGTGTCATCCTTCAGATGCGGAGGCATGGCAACATTTTGATAGAACATACCCTGAGTTTGCAATGGAGCCTCGGAACATCAGGTTAGGTCTCTGTGCCGATGGATTTGCTCCATTTGGGAAAACAGGAAAAAGTTATTCATGCTGGCCAGTTATCTTAACGCCGTACAATCTTCCACCGGGTATGTGCATGAAGACACCTTATATGTTTTTGACATTGATCGTGACAGGGTCGCAAAATCCGAAAAAATTGATAGATGTTTATATGCAACCATTGATTGAGGAGTTACAGCGGCTTTGGGTTGAAGGTGTCTCTACGTATGACGTTTCTACCGATCACTCATTTGTAATGAAGGCTGCCCTTCTTTAGACAATAAATGACTTTCCAGCTTACGGAATGTTATCTGGATGGAGTACAGCTGGGATTTTAGGATGTCCGATATGTTTAGAGAGGTCAAAGTCATTTAGATTAAAGCATGAAAAGAAGCCTAGCTATTTCGATTGTCATAGACAATTTTTACCGCCAAATCATCCTTTCAGAAGGAATAAGAGAGAGTTCATCAAGAATAGGACTGAAAGAACGCGTCCACCATTGAGGTTGACCGGCGATCAAATTTGGGAACGTGTGCAGTACTTTCCAACTGTTGTTGAGAACCCGCACAGCACGACTTTTGCGTACGGAAGTACACATAAGTGGACAAAACGCAGTATATTTTGGGATCTACCATATTGGAAGGCCCATCTTATTCATCATAATCTTGATGTCATGCACATAGAAAAAAATGTTTTCGACAATGTCATAAATACTGTGATGGATGTCGCCTGAAAAACAAAAGACAACTTGAACGTAAGAAAAGATATGAGAGATATTTGCGATCTGCCAAAACTAGCTGTGGATGCAAGCAGCAGGGGACCAAAACCGAAAGCAGTTTATACATTAGATAAGGAGCAGAGGCGAGTTATTTGTCAATAGTTGAAATCTGTGCGGTTTCCTGATGGATATGCTTCGAACCTCAGGAGATGTGTTGATTTGAATGAATGCAAGTTGATAGGTTTGAAGAGTCATGATTGTCACATCCTGATGGAAAGACTACTTCCAATAGCTTTTAAGGAAGTTCTACCGAACTTTGTATGGGGCGCCATTATAGAATTAAGCAATTTCCTCCATGATATTTGCTCGACAGTGTTAAAAGCATCGCACATGGAAAAACTAGAGAGAGATATTCCAATTATTCTTTGCAACTTAGAAAGGATATTTCCTCCGGCGTTTTTTTATTCGATGGAGCATCTCTTAGTTCGCTTGCCTTATGAGGCCAAAGTTGCAGGTCCCGTCCAATTTCGATGGATGTATCCATTTGAGAGGTAATGTTTTTTTTTTAAATACAGTTCAAATTAGTTTATCATGTAATATATTCCGATAAGCTTCTTTTTATTTCAACTAGATTCTTATATCATTTGAAGAAAAAAGTGAAGAATAAAGCACGTGTTGAAGCTTCAATTTGTAATGCATATATTGTGGAAGAAGTGACAACATTTGCATCATACTATTTTGAGCCGCACGTTCAGTGCAAGAGGCGGAGAGCAGGCAGAAATGATGAGGGCCCCATTGATCCCAATTGCACGGCATTCTCTATTTTCAATTATCTTGGTCGACCAAGCGGCACATGTCAGTTTCGTTATTTATCAGGCGAAGAATTGCATGCAGCCTATACTTATATTTTACTGAACTGTCCAGAAGTCGAGCCATACTTCAAGTAAGTGTAAATTTGTAAATATATGTTTTGCGTGTAAAATATTTGCTAATAATGATATGGTTTTTAATATTAGGATTTTCCAAACTTCAATGTTTGGACTACAACCAAATGAGTTTGACCATTTGTGCGACGAACAATTTGCAGCATGGTTCAAGACATATGTAAGTTGCCTATGGATCAAACCAAAGTTATTAAAATTATATACATCATTTAGTAAAATATATATTATTAACTTTGTATGTCTAACCTTAGGTTCACAGTAAGTATGATGAATTTGGAGGGCAAGGATTGCTATATTATCTGTCATGGGGTCCACAGTTAAGAGTTCGAAGTTGGCCAGCATATTTCATAAATGGATATAATTTTCATACTCAAGAGTATGGAATGGGAAAATCCACAATGAATAGTGGTGTGTCTGTTCGGTCATCCAATGGTGAAAGTTGGCAAGATGATTTTTATGGCTTGTTGGATGAAATCATTGAGATAGAGTACCCTGGACCATTAATGATGCGGGTTGTGTTATTTAAGTGTACGTGGTTCGACCCCGTCAAAGGAATGAAGGTGCATACGAAGTTCAATTTGGTTGAAATAAATCACAAGAAAAGGTATATGAAGTATGAACCATTTGTCTTGGCACAACAAGCAATTCAAGTATGTTATGCATCATATCCTAGTTTGAAACGTGACAAAGCAGATTGGTGAGCTGTATGTAAAATCAAAGCACGGAGGAAAATCGAGGAACACTGAAAGGATAGAGCCTACCAACAAGAGGAAGTGTGTAATACTGTTGAAGTTGAGGAATATGACATACCAACTTTACGAGATCCGTCCGGAGCAATAACAGATGTGGAACCAACAGAAATTTACGAATTAAATGTACCATAATGTTCCGAATCTGATTTGTAAACAGATGACGAAGACGAGGACGAAGACGAAGACGAAGACGACGATGGAGACGAAGACGAAGACGACGATGGAGACGAAGACGAAGACGACGACGAATAGGAAGTCGAAGACGAAGATTAACATTATTATCACAAAACACTACGGATGTGTAATTAGTAATGCTACAAGTGCTATTCGGACTGTTATCATTATTGTTATTATTATTATTGTGCTTTTTTATTATTGTTATTGTCGATTATTCTTTCTATTTTAATGTATCATCTGAAATTTCAGACTGAAAAAAACGACAACTCAAATATTATTAACGTGCCATAACATTTCCGATATTCTAATTTCCATTGCAAAATTTGAGATGCCAAAATTTTGGACTGAAAAAAAAAGACGTAGCAAATTTAGGACCCATATCAATGAGACGCTAATTTTTTAACCGAAAAAAAGACGTCACAAATTTAAAATGATCATTTAGTATGTGCAAATTTGTGATGGACTGAAAACCTGTCCGTCGAATTTTATGGATATAATATACTGGTCCGTTGCAAATTTTGCCATGGAATTTCTACCGTTCGAAATTTGCGACCGACGCAGACCTGCCTGTTGCAAATGTTGCTAGGGAAAATTTACCGGTTGAAATTTTGCAAATTTTTATCCGTCTAAAAAATCAAACCTGTCCGTCGCAAATTTGCGACATACAAATGTAGTCCGTCGCAGATTTGCGACGGACGGCTTGATCCATCGCAAATTTGTGACGGCCCAGTGTTGTCCGTTGCAAATTTTCCGAGGACGCAAATTTACACGGGAATTTAAACCGCGCGAAATTTGCGACGGACGGGCGTGTTCCGTCGCAAATTTGCACCGGACAAATTTTTTCCGTCGCTAATTTGCGACGGACTAAAGTTTTCCGTCGCAAATTTTGGGAGGAAATTTCCTTGGAGGAAATTTGCGAACCGTTCAAAATTTGCGACGGACTGAAATTTTTCGTCGCAAATTTGCGACGGACTTAAAAATGTCCGTGGCAAATTTGCGACGGACTCAAATTGTCCGTCGCAAATTTGCGACGGAAAACATATTTCCATCGCAAATTTGCGACGGTTCTTCGACGTCCGTCGCAAATTCTTCTGACGACAAAAATTTACGACGGATTAAGTTTATCCGTCGCAAATTTGCGACGGACGAGAATGGCCGTCGCAAATTTGTGACGGACGGATCTTGTCCGTCGCAAATTTGCGAAATGTCATTGTCTTCCTCGCGTTTTCTTCTCCTCTCCGACGCCAATCCCCCCCTTTCATCTTCTGAGTTGCAGGTCCCCTGCCACCGTCGCCGTCGCCGCCCAGCCGTCCGCCGTCGCAGCTCCCCCGCCCGTCACCGCCGAGCCCCGTAGGGCCCCCCGCTCGTCGCCGGTCGTGGGCCAGCCGCCCCCGAGACCCCCGCCCGTCGCCGCCGAGCCCCTCGCCCCGCCCCGCCGCCCTCCCTGCCCGCCCTGCCCCCTCCCCGTCCCCGCCCCGCCCCCGCCCCCTCCCCGCCCCTGGCCCCCGCCCCCTGCCCGCCCCTCGCCCCCGGCCCGGCCCCTTCTTCGCCCCCCTTCCCGCCCGTTGTCGCCCGCACCGTGTTTACAGCGACCGTCGCCGCCGGCCAGCCGCCGCCGACGCCGTTGTCACCATCACCGCCGTCGCCCATGCCCGTGCCGGGACCGCCACTGTCCATTTCGCCGTTTTTTGTTGTCCTTGAACCAAGTAAGCCAACTCTTTAACCACTAGTAAGTATAATTAGGTAATTAGTCGGACTTGGTTAGGGATTATTTAGGATTACTGTTCATTGGTTAAATTACGGGTCGATTTCAGGATTGCATGTGGCTATGATAGATGGTCGACTGTTTAATTTGTTTATTATGTGGATGATTTAGCGTTAATTAAGCGTTTTCACAGAAAATGCTTGAAAATTAAACAATTTTATAAAAATTCATGCAAAATTATGGAAAATTAAAAAAACGGTATATGTTGATAACAAATATGAAATTTGACCGTAAAAGTTACAAAATTTTTTAACAAACTTAAATTTCATGATATCAATTTAGTTGCAAAAATTAATAGTGTTTACCCATTTTCAGTGGAATTTAGATTTTTTAACGTTCCGGGGAAAAAAATTTAAAAAATTAAAACTTTTCATAACCTGATAAAAAGGCTTCACATAAATGTGGTCACCCATATTGTGAGGGAACTTCTTTTTTTGTGAAGAAAAAGTACAAAAATATAAAATGAAAAAAATGCACAGAATTGCCTAGAAAACATGTAGCCATCAACTTGCAGTGAAATTTAAATTTCTTTATATGGCAACAAAAATTAAAATGTAAAAATATTCAAAATTTCACGGAATGGCTTATAAAACGTGTGGCCACCCACTTTTAGTTATATTTAATTTTTTAACGTGCCCTAAAAATTATTAAAATAAAGAATTAATAAAATTTGGGAAACTTTATCTAATAGCTTAGACTACTTATGGCCACCCAATTTTAATATGGAAAATTTTTTTCCACGGAAAAAAAATTATATTAAAGATAATAATTTAAAAATTCTTAAAATTTTAAAATTTCAAAACTTTACAGAATGTCTTACAATATCGGTGGCCACCAACTTTTAATGAAATTTTATTTAGGTCCCATAAAAAATTTAACAATAATAATAATAATTTATTTCTAAGAAAACTTTACAGAATGATTTAGAATATTTGTGGCCACCCACTTTCAGTGAAATTTAAATTTTTGTACATGGTAAAAAAAATTTAATCAAAATGAATGCTATTCATATAGTGATGTTTGATACCTGTGGCTACCCATATCGTGCTCATACATTGATGTTTTATATAAAAAATGATTGGAATTCGTTGTATATTTGTTTGTAGGAAATTGCACGTCATAAACACTCGACATTAGCTCATTTGAAGGAAACATTTTCTCAGTCTTTCCATCAAAATGGTAAGCTTCGTCATGTACATCATTATGTGTTCGTAATACGTGTCAATAGTTCTTCACATATTTGCATAACCTTCCTACTTGTTAGTATAAACGTGGAGGTCACATGGCTAGAAGACAAGGCTATACCTCGTCCTCGTCCCTGTCCCTTTCCTCTTCTCCTATCCCGGCATCTAACCCTCAACCACAATATGATCCGTCACAATATGGGCACGTTGGCCCTTCCTCCCACACTCAACAACATGTTACGGGACTTGACCACATGCGAACTGAACGTTCTCCAGTTCAATCTCCTTTAGCTCATTCTCCTTCCGTTCCACCCCATTATTCGGCGGAACAATCGAATATTGATGAAAATATCGGTCAAGAAGATAATCGATTCTTCATATGCCCATTTGGAGATTCGTAAGTGCTTCATTTTTATTTTAGTATATGTCATATTTAGGGTTTTAGATATTGATGTCAACTGAATTTTCCATGTTGCACAATATTCGTATGAATGCAGATTCACGGATGCTACGTCTGTTGTGAAAGAATTGAACAAAATAGTAAGAAACTTTTGGATGGGACAGTATATTAATTACAGAAGTGTTCCACAAGAAGCGAAAAAAATGTGGTGAAATGAGTTCAAGGTAAGTTTTACATATTTTATTTTCTTGTCAATTCAGTTTGGTGTAGTATATTGATGGTCAAGAATGATGTAACGGAACCAGAACAACTCTGTAGTTTTCGATACCTAAAGGACCGGATATTTTCCCCGACATGAACTTTACAAAATCTATCTATATGTGTCTGGTGCATGGTTATCGATATGTCATCATCATAATAATTTTCAATTTGTGTTTTTATTCATTGCAACGGAAGTTTAAGTGGGAGGAAGGGGAAGACAATGAAGTCAGAAGAATTTTCGATAAGAAAATAAGTGATTTTATGTGAAATGTCATGAATAGAGCGAAGAGCAAGCAAGCGAAGCCGTCTTTCTTTACAGCTGATAATTGGGTGGCAATTAACAGATTTTGGGCATTTGAACAGAGTCGGCAACTCTGTGAGCAGAATAAGAAGAATCGATCTTCTAGTTCTAGTGAGGGGTCAGCCACATATGCTGGGGGCTCTATCAACATTGCGGAGCATCGCAAATGACTGGTAAGGCTGTTACATGCGTTATAACTTAATTTAATTCAATTACTCAAGTGTACATTTTGTAGGCACATGAATTGGAGACGGAACTGACATTTGCAGCTACGTTTGAACGCACATTTTAAAAGAAAGATAAGACATGGACTGGCGATCAAGCAAAAACTGTTAAGGTATGTAAAGTTATGCTTTGGCTTATATGTAAACTACAAGTTTGACCGTGAATGCTTTGCTGATTGATGGTATATATATATATATTATATATATAGTGATTTTATTTTTATCTACATTGTTAATGTAGGACAACTATGATAAACTTGTAATGAGCAGTGCTAGCGGTAGTGATGATTGTCCTGAGTCCCGGCTACCAGTTGATAATATGGCATTATGGCCGGAGGCAACGGGTGGGGCGAAAAAAGGGAAAATATTTGGGCTGAGATCGTTGTCAAGGATGTTTATGCCGAATAGTCCTGGAAGTTCATCCGCCGCGACTGGTCGAAGGAGGTCACGACCAGACGAGCAATTGACCCAAGAAGTGACTCGTCTAATGATTTACTTGTTAAGAAGGATGAACGAATACATAACTTGGAAGAACAAATGAGATTGGTTATGCAACACCTTAACATCGATCACAATTACGGTCCTCCTGAACCTTCAGCCAATCCAATAGGTGATGCGCACAATGATGACCAACACATTGATGCCGGGAATGCTGCTGATGATGATGATGGCGATGATGATTTTCTCCAGCCTTTGTAGTTGACGTTTTTAGGTAAGCAATATTGGTTTTTCATAATTTCACTCATATTGATATGTATGAACATTTATGTTCGTTCTGAAACGTATTTGTATTATTTTACACCTAGTTAGTTCCACATTCATGCATAAACGCTTTTTATTTATATTCTGGACTGATTTATGTATCGACATTTCCTCAAGTCTCGACAAAGATGACTACTTTTGGTGTCCTGCCATTGTACAAAGGCTGCGTCTTCTTCTGTATGGTTTTTTTTGCGTCTTCTATGGTTATCCCGTCTTTTAGTTCATGTTATACTTTGGTATTGTAAGATTGGATATCAAATAGCATTATGTCGAACTATAAAACTTTACTTCTGTTATTTCTTTTAATTATATGTTATTGTGGCTGGTTTGTCATAATGTATGATTTGTTCATTTTTCTGTTTCAATTATATGTTATTCTCTCCTTTGATTGATATGGACAATAATTTATGACCGAAATGATGTAAAAATAACGATGAATATTTTAAGCCGAATTTTGCTATTATTAAAGTTTTGTCACTAATTTGCTATGAAATTCGCGACGAATTTTACGATGCAATTCGTGACGAATTTTTCGATGCTTTTGCGACGAGTTTTCCGACTGATAGAGTTCGTCACAAATTTGCGAAGAAATTTGCGACGGATTTTTGCGATAAATTTTGCGACTAAATTTGCGACGAAATTGCGGCGGACTTTTGCGACGAAATGTGCGACGGAAAAATCCGTCGCAAATTTGCGACAAAATTGCGACGAAATTTGGGACAGATTTTTGCGACGAATTTTGCGACGGAATTTGCGACGAATTTTGCGACGGAATTTGCGACGGAATTTGCGACTAATTTTGCGACGGATTAAATCCGTCGGAAATTTGCGACGGATTACTTGCGACGGAATTTGCGACGGATTCTATTCGTGGCTATTTTGCGACGAATTTTTTTTCGTCGCAAATTTGCGACGAAATTTTGAATTTTCCGTCGCAAAAATTTGCGACGCGCTAGTTGCGACGGATTTTTCCAAAATTTTCGTCGCAAATTTCGTCGCAAATCCAGTGTTTTTTTGTAGTGTCAGAGCACTTGCACCAAGCTTTTCTGTCCTTGCCCTAACATCTGCAGAACCCGATGCTAGGTTTCAATTTAAGAGTTGGCACCATTATCATAAAGAGAACCAAACCAAGGAAATAATCACATATCTGCCCATAACCATTTGAGATGGGGCGGTATAACTACGAAACAAACGTAGGAAAACACGTGAATTTATTTTCATGAGCCTTCTTCAAGATTCAAAATCCATTAACTTTGAAAGGAAGTACTTCTAATGTTATGAGATTATGAATGTGTAGGATATACATCTCGACTTGTTATAAGTATCGCCCAGTTTATTAAAATTACAATTTGGTTGGGTTTTATTTGGTTCGGTATCAATTAACCGAAAGTATCTCGATAAAACACAAGAACGGTAGACCCGTTAACTAAATGTATTGATTTGATCCGGAACGGCTCGGTTCAGATTATAAGGACTAGGGGAGCTTGAGTTAGTGCATTTAGTGGCTTTAATTGACCCCATTGAAAACTAAATTGACTAATAACCGAAAGTATCCCGATAAAACACAAGAATGGTAGACCCGTCAACTAAATGTATTGATTTGATCCAGATCGGCTCGGTTCAGATTATAAGGACTAGGGGAGCTTGAGTTAGTGCATTTAGTGGCTTTAATTGACCCCATTGAAAACTAAATTGACTAATAACTACATGTGATTTAATTTCATGTTATGTTGGCCCCATTATTTTGCGATACCTTGCCAAATGCTTGACATTGTTAAGGGTGTTGAAAGTTTCAAAGTTACCATACCATCGTGGGAGTTAACCAAATGGTGCAAGATTTGCTTTCAAGTACATTTTTAGAGGAGCCGTGGTCCCATGTTCGAGGGCTAAGGTGAGCCTTCGGCTCTCACTTGCGTTCATCATAGTAGGATTATAGTGACAAGTCCATCCTCATGGATGGCTCAAATTCAACATTCCATCCAAGGCAAATTGCCTATGTGCTGTCCCTTCCTTCACATATGGTGAGAAAAAAGAAACGACGTGAAAAATTGTAACCCTATATTTGCCTGTGATGGTTTTATGAACATCTTATAGAGGGTAGATTTAGTTTCGAGCCATTAGGTTTGAGTAGACTAGACTAATAGGCGAAGCAGGCCGACTTGTTAACAAATTTAGATTTGTTTGTTTCGCGAAAAATGAATGATTTGAAAAATATTTTTCTAAAAATATTCTCTTGTATCTCTTACAATCAAATTCTTATGTGATATAATTTTTTTAGTAAAATGAATGAACGGAAAATATTTTCATTGTCCATGAAAATGTTTAGATATAAATTCCTTTCGATAATGAAAATATGTTTCATTGACTAATAATTTAAAATGAAACAAATGTTATTTTTTAAGAAAATATTTTCAAATAATTTATTTGTCGCGTCTAGCTAGTGTAATCTCGAGATATATGATACTTATCAAGTCGAGCTCAAGCTTGAATTTGAGAAATAAAGTTCAACGTGGGGAAATGAAACCATAATGTCAAGTTCGAGTATAAGTTACGTCAAATCGAATTTAACTCATTTCTTAAGGACTTCTTATTCAAACCTTGGCTAGTCATTTTTATTTCTTGCTCAACGAAAATAATGATCTCATTCGTCCGAATTAGTCATCGCTTTACAAGTATTATCATATTGGGAAAAAAAGAAAAGAAATTCATGACACTTGATACATGATAGTTAGCTTACAAAGACGGGAATCTCGTATTTCGGAAGCACCTAAAAATCTTCTCGACCGTTTCCTCATAGTGACATCTTGGAAGAAATGCACTAATTTAGTTCCTGACTTGAGCCATCATAACGAATTATGTTGTGTTCAGATAGGATACGATAACCTCGAATTGTTATATCCTATCTAGTGCTCGAAAAAAATATTGAACATAACAATGATATGATCAAATCCGATCCCAATGCCGTTCCATTTTTAATCAATCTTTTTCTTGTCAATTCGGATTAATCCCTCGTCTTAGGCTCGGTGAAGTTTTCAGGAACTTCATCCGAACTTATTTGGGTTCATCCCATCTGGAGATGTCGCCACACCATGGACACGATAAAGTTTATCCTATCCAACTTCTTATCCAGTGTAGCAAACACTACCCTGTAATATTGCCTTGTTGAGGGCAATGAGATGATGATACAAATGATTCGTAAACTTTGATCTAATGTGTAACGTATAGTTCAAAGACTAAGTCCAAAAATCTAAGGACCATATTGAATATATCGAAAGTTCAAGGCCCATATTGCACATTAGGCTAAAGTTCATAGACCACATCAAACAAATTAAAAATTTAAGAACCGCATTATATATTGGACCAAAATTCGTATACCATTTTTGTGTCATTTTCTAAGGGGTAATCAATACTCAACGGGCCAACTTTCACTTGGGCCGAAGAAATGGGCCGGACGGATCACTCGGCCCAAAATCAGGCCCAACCGATAGAGCCCATACATAGGCACGACGCGAATCGGTTCGTTCGTCATCTCGTCAACGTCTTCTCGTCGACGCTGTTCGTCCCAGATCGAGATCGAGGCCGAAGCTCGGAGAAGCGACCGCCGGACCGCCGGTGAATGATCTCCCGCGAGAATCGCCGCCCTCTCTTCTCCTCCGCCGCCTCCGCCGCGGACGGGCTTCTTGCCGTCGTAGCGGCGCGAAGCTCCAGCTCGCGCAGCTGCCGCCAGTCATGGCTCTCCACCTCCGCCAGAAGCAGACAGGTACGTCCCCCCCGGTCCATCGTTGTTTAGGCGTCTGTGCTCGATCTATCGATTTTCCGGTGGAAATGATGCTCTCCGAGCGAGATTAGGGGAAGAATCGACGGATTCGGGAGTTCCGTGGCAGTAGATCGGTGTAGTGCCGCACTCGCTGGCCGGATCCGATTCGCTATGTTCTGCCGCGCGTACTTGCCTGTCCATCGATGTTTGTGATAAGGCGGAATTCTCGTTTTTGTTCATATGTGTTGGTTTTTGTCCATCCGATTTGCTATGGAATTGAGGAGTGTTAATTGCTAATCCTGGGAAATGGACGTGTCGGGGGTATAGAATGCTTGTGATTTGGTCTCTTGTTGGTTTTTGCATTTTCCACGGGGGGGCGAATCTGATTCGTTGCGTTCTTTTTTTGGCACGCAGAATGTATAGTTCGGATGTTAAACCTGAACCAACCCGTGAATCCATCGGGGACTGCGAATGAGGAAGTGTATAAGATCTTGATCTACGACAAATTTTGCCAGAACATACTTTCCCCGTTGATCCACGTGAAGGATCTTAGGAAGCACGGCATAACCCTCTATTTCCTCATCGATAAGGATCGGAAGCCGGTCCATGACGTACCAGCAGTGTATTTTGTCCAGGCGAGTCAAGTTAATATCCAGAGAATCGTCGCCGATGCTTCTCGCTCTTTATATGATAGTTTCCACCTCAATTTCTCGTCTTCGATACCACGGCCGCTTTTGGAGGATTTGGCTTCCGGGACGTTGAATTCGAACTCATTAGATCGGATCTCAAAGGTTCATGATCAGTACTTGGAGTTTGTGACGTTGGAGGATGACTTGTTTTCTTTGGCCCAGAAGTCATGTCATGTTCAGTTGAATGACCCATCAGCTGGGGATCGGGAGATTGAAGAGATTATAGAGAGAATTGTTAGTGGGCTGTTCTGTGTTCTGGCCACACTTGTGGTGGTTCCCATAATTAGGTGCCCTCGTGGTGGACCTGCTGAGATGGTTGCCGTGGCACTTGATCAGAGGTTGAGGGATCATTTGTTGTCGAAGAGCAATTTATTTACCGAGGGTGGAGGTTTTGCTAGCTCGTTTCAGCGTCCAATTTTGTGTTTATTTGATAGGAACTTTGAATTGTCGGTAGCTATACAGCATGATTTTAGGTATAGGCCACTTGTTCATGATGTTCTCGGGTTGAGGCTTAACAGGTTGAATGTTCAAGGTGAAAAGGGTGGAATGAAGTCATTTGAGTTGGACAGTACAGATCCTTTTTGGGTGACCAATGGTTCACTAGAATTTCCTGAAGTTGCAGTTGAAATTGAGAACCAATTGAACAAGTATAAGAAGGATGTGGATGAGGTAAATAAAAGAACTGGGGGAAGTGGAGGTGCTGAATTTGATGGAGCTGATTTGATTGGAAACACGAAGCATTTGATGAATGCTGTTAATTCCTTGCCTGAACTGACGGAGAGAAAGCAGGTGATTGATAAGCACACAAACATTGCGACAGTGTTGCTGGGTGAGATCAAGGAGAGATCACTCGATTCTTATACCAAAAAAGAGAATGACATGATGGTCAGAGGAGGCATTGATCGGGCTGAACTGATGGCTGTGCTCAAAGGGAAAGGAACAAAGATGGACAAGCTACGATTTGCAATCATCTATCTTATTTCCTTAGAAACTATTAATCAGTTGGAATTGGAATCAGTCGAAGCAGCACTTAAGGAATCAGAGGTTGATACTACTGCATTTCAATATGTAAAGAAGATCAAGTCACTAAATGTTTCCTTGGCATCAGCAAATTCTGCCAGCAGAAGCAACATTGTTGATTGGGCTGAGAAACTGTATGGGCAGTCTATAAGTGCAGTTACTGCAGGAGTGAAGAATCTGTTGTCTAGCGACCGGCAGCTGGTGATGGCAAGAACTGTGGAGGCCTTGATGGAGGGGAAACCGAATCCGGAAATTGATTCTTACCTTTTGCTTGATCCTCGTGCTCCTAAATCTGGTGCTGGGACAAGTAGCAGCCATCTGAAGGGTCCATTTAAGGAGGCTATAGTTTTCATGATTGGTGGTGGCAACTATGTGGAGTATGGAAGCTTGCAAGAACTTGCAAAACACCAGCAACCTGTCAAGCATGTGATTTATGGAACAACAGAGATTCTCACTGGAGTGGAATTTGTTGACCAACTTACGGTTTTAGGACAGAAGATGGGATTGGGTAGTGTGGGTGCTCCTTCCGTCTCCCATTAGTTCAGGTTTGGTTATTACCCATTTCTTTTTACCTTGGGGTTTGATCTCATGCATGTTCTGCGTTTGCCTAATGAACATCAGGAAAGCTTTCAGATCTAGAACTTCAATTTTTCTGTGACAATGATGCTGACTGGTTATGGTCGAAATGATTTAAATCGAGAATTTACCACTTTCGTCTGAGTTTTCGTAGATTATTTTGTCAACACTTGATAGTGGTGCTATAAAAACCCTGAGGCCCAGAAGCCAGACTGGCCTGGGGCTTTTACCCAATTATAGCCTAAGAGATATATGATGTTTTGTCAATAATATGCATTCACCATCTGAATGTTTAGACTAAACAAGCAAAGACCAGCTAGTTATCTTGAACTGCAACTGACCTTGTTGTGTCAATTAGGAATCTGGCTGTTGTTCTTCCTGTATCAAGTTATTAGCTATAAAGGCACAAAATCAGTGATATACTATTGAGGATACAAATTTGGAGCAGGGGAAAGATGGAATATTTCTTGATCTGGATCAGCTTGCAGACCTGACTTTCATACTCTTGAATTTCTTCTTCTCCTTGTTCTTCTTGTTGTTAGTGTTCATGTGACAAGCCAAGGCCCCAAAAGGATCACTATTGAAATACCACATCTAGAAGCCCATATACTCTGCAATTTAGGAAAGTACGGAATTGTGATGGCCAGTTAGTTACCCTCTCCCTCTGTCTCCTCTCTCATCAAATTAAAAACAAAGACATGTAGCTTAGTCATAGTAATACCCTGTCCACTATACATGCATGGCCTGACCAAAAAAAAAAAAAACTATACATGCATGCAGCTCTAGATTAAGATTATTCTATCCTATATGCAAGCAATTCTCAAGTTCCCTCAAACTAGTATCTAGAGTAAATAAAACAGTGACTTGGTTGGTTGCTTGAACATTATAAACAAGCAAAGACCAGCTAGTCCAATAAATTCCCAAATCGCACTTTTTTAATTGTTGGCCTAAAAATTTGAAAATACCTTTATGTCACTCCAACCTTACATGTCTCTGGTTCAGCATCCTACGCTGTTTGGACTTGGAACCAGTAAAAGAACGGATTCGACCCAGTTCAACTGTTTAAACCAATCTGCAGATATCTTAAAAGGAAAATCCTCCTTGGTGGTGGGAGGATTCGATTACTTGCCTCTGAAAATTCTCACACGTTTTTTTTTTAATTAGAACCAACTCTTTTCGTCCTCTGATAGCAAAGCATCTAAATAACTTTTTATAAAATTGGGGCCAATATGTGATAATGGAGACTAGAATCAACAACCCTATTTACCAATGCAGCTTTGTGATAAAAAAATGCATTATTTTATGTATATTAGCCCTTTACTCTAGAACGCCTTTTTAACTTAAATTGGACAGTTCAGCCAGCCTAACAGTATAGACCAGTTGAGCCATGTACCACCAGCTGCGCCAGTTCTTACACCCATATGTTTTTAGAAACAATTGTAATACAAGCTAAACAATCCCCAACCAGTCTGCTGTTTCTCCACATCAACCATCCATTCGTCTTTTGGATATCAATTGCTTACATGAGACTTCCATCATGCATTCAAATGAACTTACATAGGGGGAGGTTGGGATGGCAGTGGCAGGGTTTGGGATGTATGACGATGTCGTTTACGCGTTTGCTTTCTGAGAGGAAGTGCTAAAGCTGGCCCAAAGATGTAATTGGGAATCTGAAGCTCAGTTGATGTTATATTTTAAATATTCAAATAAAAGACATTAATACAGAAATCAATATAATTATTGCCTAAATAACAGGTGAATTCCTAGACATTAATGGTATTTTTAAATAATGAGTAGTATGGGTTGGTTTTTTGGGATACCGACCATCTGGATTCCAAACTTGGCCCGAAGTAAAACCCCATAGGGTTTTCTCTTCCCAAAATGCCATTATAATCCTATAGGAGGATTTGGCTGGGATTAGAACCCGAACTCAATGTGCTTCCATTCTTAGCACCTAGGGGTGGGGGAGACTGGATTTTGGGGTATTTGTGTTGTTGTGCAAGATGACAGACTGGGAAGGAGTGTGGCTGCCTGGTTCTTTATTTTGAACTTGATATTGTTTGACAAACACATGGTTTACATATGTTTTCCCAATGAAAGTAAGTTTCAGAAATAGTGGTACTTTTCTGGGTAGAGATGGTGTCGTTCTAAGATGACCTTCATTATAAACAAGAAGCTGGAATATTGTTCATGTATGCCTGTTTTAAGCTACATAGGATCCAATATATTTTTTTTTTTTGGTAAGGGTAAGAAATGTATTACTTTTCAACACACCAAATACAAACTGAAGCCAAAACCATCCCTTGACCCAGTTAGGGCAAGAATAAAGGATCCAATATTTGTTGACTGCTTTACTTGAAATGAAGTCAGGATTCCTCCTTTACCTAACGGGTTTGTGCAGCCACCAAAATTCTGAAAACAGATCAGCCAATGTCTTATCTCAAATCAGTTCTGTGAACGAACATCTTTCTTTCTTACTAGTCCCTTTGTGCTGAAATGGAAAACTGGAATGCAATTTCTCCTGGCAGTTTCACTCAGACATTTTCTCCTATATGTTTCCAGTTGTTGCTATATGACTAAAGTGTCAGCATCTCGACGGTCGATCTCCCTGGATGCAACCTTAGACCTGACGACCGTGATGGCAGAAACAAAGGCAAAAAATGTAATTGAAAGACTGGCAATTGGACAAGCAGATTTAAGGCTTGTCTTCAGCATGAAACTTGTCCAGGAAATGGCGGGTGGGCACCAAATAACTTCATCAGCAATCCCAGAGTTCTGCCTCCTTTTGCTTCTCAAGATACTTGTATATCATTTTCTCTGTGTAGCTTGGTTTACTCAATACGCAGGCATTTATTGTTGAACAAAGCAAACATCTGGCATCCCTCAGGTACTCACGAGATTTGCGCTTATCGAACACCTTTTGTTGTTTGTGAGTTCATCGTTACATGTTTCTCCAGTTTTGGTACCCGGCAAGGGTTTACAGCTTCATTATCCATTGAATGTGGCAAATGTTTGCCTTTAAAGACATGTTTAACTTTCGACCAATACATGTTTAACTTTACGGTTTTAGGATGCGAGGTTTTTCCTTTCAAATCAGATAAAGAGTGCTGATGATGTGCCATTTAACACTGAGCATCTTGTTAACCATCGCGTGAGCACTTGACAGTCTCACTAGTTGGGTACTCTAATACTCGAATTTGTGCCTGACATCAAGGTGGGACTGGGCTTGTTCCTTGTGCCCACGACTAATTCTCGAATTTGGAATTTCTCACGAGGGTAATTTTATCATTGAATTCTGATTCTGAGCTTGAATTTTCAAAATTGCAGTTGGAAAATTGTTGCAAAGATGTTGATAATTTGCTGCTGCTGGTGCCGCCAATGAAACTCCCTCTTTGAAACAGGGGGAAAAGCAAAATTATTTGTCTGCTTTTGATTTTAGGCTTGGCTCATAGAAGGCCTGGAATGCGAAGAAACAAGGACTTAAAGCTATCTTGTTTGTTTTTGCGCCAAACTCTATCTGTTGTTATATATAACATGGCACGGGAATGGAAAAATGAAATTCTACAAGATGTTTCGGAAATGGCGATAACTACATTTGGTAATTTATTTGGTACTTAAATTAAGAATAGTTATAGATATAAATCGATTATATATATCTCAAATTTAGTTCATTTCGAAATAATTTTTAACAGACAATAGTCCCAAAAAATTGTGCATTGGTATTTACTTGTTAGAGAATATTTTATAACTCCAAACACTTAATGCTTAAAAGAAATGCACTACAGTGCTAAAATTTATGGTCCTGTAGACACCGCATTGAAACGTCTGCGATGTTCAATGCAAATTTCTTTTTTGGTGTAAAACTTGCTATTTAAGTCGAATTTTGGAAACAAGAAAAGTCTATTGCTCATTTGAAGTTGAAGTTTTAGTAGTACAAGGCGTTGCTTTTGCTGAAGAAGGAAAATTCAATTGGGGAACTTGAAGAAGCCCCCTAAACATTAATGACATCTTCCTTAAATATGCACGAAAATTTCAGATGACGTGCAGTAATTCAAACTGTCAAAATAGAAATACGCTTCAAGAGTGGGTGTTTGTTTCATTGTTCTTGCACAGGCTGGTCATATAAGAAGAGCCGCAAACTTGAAGAAAAGAATGAGGGTTGTCTCACTATGTGTTGTGACACTGCCTTTGCGGGGGGAAAATTGTCCAAAAAGTCTTAAACCTATTGTATTTTGGCTAATTCAATCTTAAACCTTTCAATTTTGTCAATTTAGTCCTAAACCTTTTGCATTTGTGCCAATTTAGTTCATCCGGCCAATTTTGGCTGGTCGGTGCTAACATGAATGCCGTTCGGTCAATGTTGATGTGATAATTTTTAAATATTTTTTTTCAAATTTTTTTAATTAATTTTTTCCTTTTTTTTTCACCGTCTTCCCTCTGGCCGGCCTCTGGCGAAGCTCACTCCCGTCGGCCACTGGCAAGGCTTGGCCTCGCCCAAATTTGGCAAGGTCGAGCCTCTCCTAGCTATGGCGAGACCAACCTCGCCATCGTTGGATCTCCCTTGCCAGTGATGGTGGGGTCAGCCTTGCCTTGGCCAAGCAAGGCTTGACCTCACCTCGTTGTTGGTTGGTGAGGGACCCAGAGACGGCGAGGCTAACTTTGCCATGGCTGAGTGAGGCCCAACCTCATCTAGCCAAGGGCGGACGAGGCTTGCCCTCGCTCGTGGCTAGAGAGGGTGAGCTTCGCTAGAGGTCAACGAGGTCGACCTCACCAACCCTTGCCTTTAGTCGGACAGGTCGGCGGGAAGACGTGCAAAAGAAAAATTAAAAAATGATAAAATAATTTGAAAAGATATTTAAAAATTACCACCCCAATGTTGGTTGCACAGCCAGTGCCAGTTAGTCAAAATTGGCCGAATGGGCAGTATTGGCATAAATACAAAAGGTGTAGGACTAAATTGATAAAATTGAAAGATTTAGGACTAAATTGGCAAAACTACAATTGATTTAGAACTTTTTGTTCAATTTTCCCGAATTTATGGTATTATGTTCATTGGATCAGTAAGTGGAGGAACCCTAAATACTAGAGTTTTGCCTTTAGGTTCAATGGGTTTCCTCTCATTGGAGAGACTCTTGAGCCCATTACTTCCGGTTACTATCTTGATCTTCATCCATTCACAAATAAGAGATTTCAGAGGGAAAATTATCAAAAAAGTTCTAAACATTTTACATTGGTGCCAATTAAATCATAAACCTTTTTTAGTACCAATTGAGTCATAAACTTTTTGTTTTTGTGCCAATTCAATCTTTCCGCCTAATTTTGGCCAGATTTTACTAACATGAAAACCGATCGGTCACTATCACTGACGTGCACAACTTTTAATATATTTTCTTGAATTTTCACTTTTTTTATTGTTTTCTTTTCTTTTTCTTTTTTTTTTCTCCCCTGCCCTCCCTCTAGCTAGCCTCACTGGTCACCGGTGAGACTCGCCCTCACTAGCAATGGCGAAGGTGAGCCTCGCCATGGCTAGGCGAGGCTCAAGCTCACCAGATTCAGTGAGATCGTGTCTCGCCCAGCTGCCTGCGAGGGCAAGGGCGAGCCTCGTCCAGCAGCCGGCAAGGCCAAATGCGAGGGTAGGCCTCGCCATGGCTAGGCAAGGCTCGACCTCGCCAAATTCGGTGAGATCAGGCATCGCCTAGCTGCTGGCAAGGCTTGAGCTCTCATTAGAGGCCGCAAGGTCGTGGCCTTCGACCTTGCGGCCTCCGATGAGGATGAGGCACGACCTCGCCAGATCTGGTGAGGTTGAGCCTTGCCCAACCATGGCAAGGCTCGCCTTCGTTGTCGTTAGCGAGGGCGAGCCTCGCCAGTGGCCAACGAGGCTTGCTAGAGGCTAGGTCGACCTCCTCGCCGGCCTTTGGCCTCTAGCTAGTCTGGCGACCAGTTGGAGAAGGGAGGGTGGGGGAGGGAAAAGAAAAGAAAAGAAAAGAAAAGAATATTAAAAATTCAAAAATATATTAAAATATTATTAAAATTTGTCCGAGCCAGCACCGGAGACCGGCTGGCTTCCATGTCAGTAAATCCGGCCAAAATTAGCCAAAAGGACCGAATTGGCACAAAGACATTGCTAGAAGAGTGTATGCCTTTGCAAAATCGATCAAAACTTTAACCAAACTGAGATGGTCTCCAGAGCTAAAGCTGCGCTGATAGGAGGAGACGTCTAAATCCGGTAGAGCTTTGGTTAGGGTTAAGTTTTGAGCGCTCATACCTCATGTCTCAAGAACCTAGATTGCTCCACGCAATGCTCATGTTAATCTGCACCGTTCGAAAGTGTAATCGTGCAGTTGAATTAACATCCGTGCATTTGGTCTCACACTTGCTTCTAATTTTGTTGGACGAGCACTTCTTTTTCACGGTCAAGCGCACACACCCGACATTCCCACCACTTTCTCCTATATAACTACTATGTATATTACGTTCGTGTGTATGCAAAAGGAGAAGTTATATCTCTTTTGTAATTGTTCTCACCGTGGGAACTTCAAGGACCTATGGCGTAGGGCTTGGGTCGAGCCATTTTGAGCGGTCGAAGTTCAAATTAAACCTAACATCTCCCGATTGAACATGATGGACTTAGCATAATCATTGTGCTCGTACATCCGGTATATATATAATATCAGTCATTCACAAGCAATTTCTACACAGATTAATCACATGAGCATATTGGTCAGAGGACCAGAGAGTCTATCTGCATTTTACATCTGCCAATTTTGAGGCTACCATAAGAGTTTAGGAAAATTGTCCAAAAAGTCCCAAGTCGATTTTATGTCAGCCAATTCAGCCCAAATTCTTTAATTGTACCAATTTAATCCTGAACCTTTTAAGGATTTGCCAATATAATCCTTAGGACTAAATTTGTTCGGAAATTACTAATGTGGACATTTTTGCAAATATGTTAAAGATTTTTTGGAATTTTTTATTAATATTATTTTCTTCTTTTTGCACAAGGCCAGTGGGTCTGTTAACGGACAATGGCTCGCGAGCCCTTGCCAGATCTAGCAAGGGCCGCGACGGGTATCAAAGTTTGAGACTAAATTAGTAAATGGTCAAAAGGTTCAAAACTAAATTGACACAATTAAAATGTTTCAGAGCTGAATCGACCATTGTGTAATAGATTTAGGACTTTTCAGACAATCTTCCTTCGAGATGTTTCATAACCTCCATAAACTCACGGGGTGGAGTTCGGGGATATAATTTCAATAATCACAAAGAGAACTACCACTATCCCGTAGGTCGATAATTAGGCAAATGTGGTACAAATCGCGACCTACATTGTTTTCGAGTTGGTGAACACACAGCCACGTGTCTGCATGGCTATCTCATGCTAGCTGGAAGAAGCTGTTGTCGTAGCAGGTTACAATACAAACGTGACGACCACTCTACTCTGGCTTGATCATTTTTAATACTGCAATTGATTAACACCGACACAACGAATCTTCTGATTAACGAGTACAATTAAGGAAACTAAGTTTAAAAAAAATCCCATCAACAGAAGAACGGGATCTTCGATGGCAGATCTCTGACTTTGCTCGGATCGTGCTGCGCGTGCGAGTATTCTAAAGATTGGCATGTGTCGTGTCTGATTTCATGATTTTTTTTTTTTTGCAAAAAGAAAGGAAACGAGCGATGATACCACGTTGTTCCGACAGCAGAAAATGTTTCTCTAAAAGAGTTGAGCCCTTTTTTATTTTCCTAAGTGACGAGCAAAGAATATGAATCATTTGCTCACCTAGGGCTTTAGAGGAAGATTTAGTCAAGGGCTAGGAAGTGACTAGCACTAGGATTTTCCATTTGTGTCAAAAACAGTTCTTGCATGCAATGTCCATTTTATTGGATCGACTCGGCTTACTAATATAAAATGTCTAATCAAGTTCGTTCAGCATAAAATCCGATCAAAACTACGTAAATGATATCGGGGAATGTCCAATTGTGAGGTGGATACATATTGTCCACGCGAATGCCCATCATCGATAGAAAACGGATGGGCAAATGGAAATATACAAAAAAAAAAATAAAAAAATAAAAATTCACCATCATATCACATGTTAAATGTTTGCCTCGGCAATATTTAAGATGTCATCCGAAGGCCCCATCGACTTGCTGAATTTTGTGTCAGAGTGACTTGATTAGACATTTTGTGTGAATTTGAGAGTTTGGTTAGAATAATTGAAAGTATAATATTTGATTAGAAATGTAATGAAAGTAAAGGGATGAAAGAATAGTTGTTTAGAACTGTAGCGAAAGTAAAGGGATGAAAGAATAGTCGTTTAGAAATGTAATGAAAGTAAAGGGATGAATGTGAATATGTTAAATGCAGATAGCCTATTGAGTATTCATTAGGGATTGTTGAGACAACATAAACCCTGATAAAATTAGCTATTACAAAAAGATATTATAGATGAGTGCTCTCTAGTCACTTGTTAAGTATATTTTATTTGGAATAATTTAATTTCCAATGTATTGATCGTGCATAACACGAGATTTATCGGTGCATTGACAACTATATCGTTTACTTAATTGATTGCTTAACAAGTGCGCTTGTGGTTGATGTACTCATTAACAAGATTGTACAAAGGAAAATCTTAACTCGTCTCAAGACTTCTTGTTGTGTTTGCCGCACATCTCGGGAACTTGAACAAAGAATTCACTATGCACGATTTAAGAAAACCGAAGAACTAAATGGAATGGAACTTATTTAAGTTTGCATCTCGTACTCTGGATCTACTCTAAGATTTGGCATTGATTTTTTTCTATTAACATCTTTTCTTTAATCCGTTTTCTATTAGCTTCTTCTTGTGTTGGCTATTGTATTCGAATATGTAGTCACATGTACAGAGTTTCATAGTGTTGTGATTAGAGCCAGTTTTCTCGCATCTCGACAGCATCGCTACATGAGAGTCGTAGAAGGGCTTCGGCAAGAATGTTGCTGGGTGCATGCATGATCATACACAGATTCTGCTTTCTTTCATCCTTACTCATTCTCTTTTGCTTTGTCGAGCCTAAGTCTTCTCTTTCGGCCTCATACAAGCTAAGTAGCACTGATATCGACACGTAACACGTGATAGGACACGACACGACACGACACGACACGATATGACATGATATACCGACACGTCATTGTAAAAAAAATGAAAATTCCAACGCATTGAGACATATTATATATTAAATATATATTTATATATATAATAAATTATTATAAAAAAGTGTTGGATGAGTATTGATGTCCGACACGTCGGACACAACACAAAAGCCTTCTCAGAGTGTCCGTGCTTCCTCACTTACAGGTCCTGGTCAAGTTTGGAGGCCAGCAATCGAAGGACGCAAATGAAGCTCCCCACCCACAAAAATTTATCAGCATTTAGGCCGTCGGCGACGCCACTTGTAGTGACACCAATAGACCACTTTCCTTTTCTCTTTCGGTCCCTCTTTTTTTTTTTTTTTCATTCTAGTTCGTGCATGGAAAGATCACTCGAAAAAAGCGACGAAGGTCCGTTCGTTTCGTAAAAAATATAATATTTTTAAAAATATTTTTTAAAAAATAATTATATTTTTAGATTTTCGGCTGAAATCTGAAAAAGACCTGGAAAATATTTTTCGTCATTCAGTATGGAAAATCTGATTTGATTTTCTTCTTTGCACTCTTTTCAATAATTTTTTTTATTTTAAAAAATTCAAAATTTTAATAATTTAAAAAAATTCTTTTTTTTTCTTTTCTTCTTTCACTGCCGGTCGCTGGCCATCGTGACGGCTGGCGACCAGCCTCAGGCCAAGCAAGGCCTTGCTCATCCAAGGTCGGTGACCTCGAGCGAGGCCTCACCTCACCTCGTTGGCCTCACTCGCCCAAGGCCGGTGAACTCTAGCGTGGTCTAGCCTCACCTTGCTAGATCTGGGGAGGCGTTGACCTTAGGTGAGGCCAAATTTGACGAGGCTCGGCCTCGCTCGAGGCCGAGCTTCGCCTGTGACCGGTCAAAGAAAACAAAAAAGAAGGAAAAGAAAAAATAGAAAAGAAAAAATTAAAAATTAGTTTTTTAAAAATAAAATAAAAATAAAAGTAGAATGTGTTACGTGAAAGAAAGTGAGATGAAAGAAGATATGAAAAATGTTTTCGTCTTTTCAAAAAGTGAACAACATTTTCGTCGATGTTTTGTCCGTCGAGGGAAAATGTTTTTCATAGCTAGTTTATTTTCGTAAAACGAACACCAAAAAACTTGAAAAATATTTTTTTGTGAGTTATTTTTTGTGAAATCAATGGAGCCGAATGTATCTTGACAAAAAAAGATACTGAAAGATATGCGAGAGAGCAATTTGTTTCCAAGGAAGATGGGATTGGTTAAAGTACGTCGCAACTTGGCTTGTCTGACGAGATTTCCTTTTCGACCAAAAAAAAAACCGCGATTTCTTTGTCTCTTGTGTTGATGCGATCTATTGCTATGATAACTTCAACTTTTAGTTGGAATTTCTCAGACGGTACTGGAACCGAGCTTTTGTCTCTTACTTTGATATGATCTCTTGCTACGATAACTTAAACCTTTTAATTGGAATTTGTGATATGGTACCAGAACCGGGCTTCCGCATCCTTTATATCCCGGGTATTCGTGCATGTGTGATTGTCTAAGATTTGACCTTTGCGAACTCTCCATTCTTCGATCTCACGTGCCTGCTTCTGTATGGTTTCAATCTGATTATCGTCTCCCTCTATCAACAGTTTAAGGTTTTTCATTGGACTTTCTTACTAGAGTCTTGAGATCAAGGTTTCACTTTATGCAGTCAAATTTTTCTCCTGGCAAAGGAAATACTGCATACACAGTATTATTGGAGTAAATCATAAAAGCAAGCAATATATAGGTCTCACCAAATTGACATGGGACGTATAACTTAGAAGTACTCATCCATGGTATATTACTAGTTAGCCGTCTTGGCGCATGCTCATTCAAGCTAAAAGTGTTCTGAACGATTAAGTCCATATTTGGAATTATAACTTGGGTGTGTTTGTTTGAATACAAGAATTTTCTACAAATTAGTTTTCTGAACTTTCACGAGTCTGGTTTGTTTAAATAGTAGTCAACGGAAAACCATTTATGGTTAAAGAAAATATGCTTGTTCAAATTTAAGAAATTCACGTTTAAGTGATCATTCGATGGAAAACCATTTACGGTTAAAGAAAATATGCATGCTTAAAATTAGGTAAATAAATTTTCTAACATGAAAAGAAGAAAACATTTTTCTTGGAAAATGATTTCTTGGAAAGTATTTTCCTTTATATGAAGTTTTCTCTTAAACAAACACGCCATTTTTATAGTTTATCATTTTGACCTGAAATTTAAGTTTCCTCCCCCATAATTCTTTCTAAAATATACGTGTCGATATTCAATGTTTCCATTTAAACTAAAGCGTATAGGCTTTTTTTGTAAAGGTCGGTTAGAACAAACGATCAATACCAACCACTACAACTTACAAATTTTGAAATTATCTCCAAGTTATAAAGAAAGGAGTGAGGGCATGAGCACCCACTACTGCATAGGTTGGTCCATGCCTGATGGATGTTACTGGTGTTCTCTATCATTTAACGCAAGAATCGAGAGACCAACTTGATGTTTGGATGCTCTGTGTCTAAGGGCGTATGGGGACCTCCGGGCAATTGGGCTCAAGAGCTTCATTGGGGGCTTCCAATTAAATTGAAGAAGGGAAGGCTATCTCCTCAATTATCTTCAAATTAGCTCTGGATGCTTACTGTGTTTAATCTTTGGTTTGATCATGATGCTAGCGCTGTTTTTTATTTTTTATGAAACTGGTTAGAATTTTTGGAGCTGTGATACTAATGTTAGATTGCTGAGGCATGATTTTGATACCATTATTAGTTTTTTTCCTATTGATGCGCAAGTGTGTACGTGTGTAAGATATATTTAGTAGAGGAATGACAAGAAGACAGAGAGATAATTGTGTGATCAAGGCAATGGGAGGTAGTTTAAGTAGTTTATTGAAGGGGAAATGACATGAATGATTTATAAATTTTGGCCCTAATGTGCAATGTGGCTCAAGACAAGAGCTTTTAATTTATTCAGTGTGATCCATGAACTTTAACCTAATGTACAATGTCGTCTCTAAACTTTTAAATTGTTTCATATAATCCTCAAACTTTTTGAACATATTCAATTTAGTCCCGGAACTATATAAAAATATTCGATATTGTCCCTAAACTTGAATTAATGGAATGACAATTTTGAACATTTTCATATAATTCAGAGACTAAATTAAACACGTATAAAAAATTCATGGACTACATTAAATAAATTAAAAATTTATGGACTATTGATCTCTTGATTCCCAGTTATTCGTCTACTTTCAAGTTTTAGCTTGACCTTCTCATGGGCAATTTTTGTGAGGCAACGTTGGCCATAGTTCAAGTGTTGAAAATGTAGCTGGTTGATTTTTTGTGAAGGTTGGTTAGAACAAACGACCAACACCAACCGAACGAGGCTCCGGCACTGGCTCCAACTGTGGTTTAGGCTTTAACTCAAGCTGGGGCTCTGATTTTAGTAGAGGATGGTTAGGGCAAACGTCGAAAATCATCCGAATGTGCCGGGTTTCGAAACTATGTTAGAATATTTGGAGCTGTGATGCCAAATATTTAATTGCGGAAGCGTGGTTTGATACCACCATTAGTATTTGGTATTGACGTGCAAGTGTGTATATGTGGTGAGATCTATTTGGCAAAGGAATGAGAAGGGGACAAGGAGATAGATGTGGGTTCAAGGCAAAGGGAGATGGTCCCTTTGGTTTACAGAAAAGGGTTTTGCATGAGGTAATTGTTGGAGGAGGACGAGGGATTTGGATTTTAGCTTGGCTCCTCCAAGTCTTGGCGGCGCACGACTCCCTCGCACACTTAAATGAACGAGTACAAAACCTTTATATAGAGGCTCAGTAACCGATTCAGACATGCATAATATGTCCGCACTGTCAGAGATTTTTTGTTTTACTTTCATTCTAGGCTACACGGTCCAACTACCATCAATAGAGTAGAGTTGTAGAAATTGCTAGAACAGTGTATGCCTTTCGCAAAATGGATCAAAACTTTAACTAAACTGAGAGTCTCTAGAGCTAAAGCTATGCTGATTTTTGTTATCGAATAGCGGGAGGAGAAGTCGAAGTCCCGTAGAGATTTGGTTAGGGTTAAGTTTCGAGCGCTCATGCCTCACGTCTCAAGAGCCGAGATTGCTCCACGTAATGCTCATGTTAATTTGCACCTTTCGAAAGTGTAATCGTGCAGTTGAGTTAACATCGATCAGTGCATTTGGTCTCACACTTGCTTCTAATTTTGTTGGACGAGCACTTCTTTTTCACGGTCAAGGGCGCACACCCAACATTCCCATCCACTTTCTCCTATATAACGACTATGTATATTACGTTCGTGTGAATACAAAAAGAGAAGTTGTCTCTCTTTTGTAATTTTTCTCACCAAGGGAACTTCAAGGACCAATGGCGTAGGGCTTGGATCAGGCCATTTTGAGCGGTCGAAGTTCAAATTGAACCCAACATTTCCTACTCGAATATGATGGACTCAACACAATCTCCGTGCTAATACATCCGGCATAGATATAATATCTATCATTCGCAAGCAATTTCTACATAGAACAATCAAACATGCACATTGGTCGAAAAACAGGGAGTATATCTACATTAAACTTGCGTTTGTTAAGGTTATATAGAAGCCCCGATAAACAATTTTACCGTACCATATACTTAAAAGGCATGCTTGACTCTATCATGCATTCACAATCAGATCATTACCACTAAAGCCAAACATGACTGGCTAGCTGGTGAAAACATGTGCCGCTCTAGCACAAACTGGTCTTCCTTTCCTACCCGAGTCTCTCCATCTTATCCTGCTTGCTTTTCTAAAATGTCCCAAAGGTCGTATCATTCTTGACCAGAGAATGGTAAGTAGCGACTAAAGGCTCAAGATTTTGAAACACACGGTTGAAATTTTGAGGCTGCTATTAGACGCTAGGAAAATTGTCCAAAAAGTCTTAACCTATTATACGTCGGCCAATTCAGTCCTAAATTTTGCAATTATGCCAGGTTAATCCTAAACCTATTGTAAGGCAGCCAATTTAGTCCTAAACTTTTTGACTAATTACTAATTTAGTATGAAATCTTTTAACGATTTGCCAATATAGTCATTCTGACTAAATTTGTCCAAAAATCACTAACATTAACACTTTTGCAAATTTGTTTAAAATTTTTCTGAATTTTTTATGAATTTTTTATCTTTTCTTTTTATTTTCTTCTTTTTGCACAGAACCGATAGGGCCGTCGCCACTAGGTGAGCCACGGCCACTAGGTGAGAGTGAGGGCTCATGAGCCCTTGCTAGATTCGGCGAGGGTCACAACGCCCTCGCCCATTGTCTGACGGGGCCGCTGGCCCTCGGCCCAGCTAGCCTTGAGTAAAAAGAAAGGAAAAAAAAGCAAAAAAGATAAGGAAAAAAGAAAAAAAATCATAAAATTTAAAAAAAAATTACAAAGATCTCGGTGATTTTCTGTCAAAATTTACCAGAATGACTATATTAGCAATTCCTTAAAAGGTTCAAGACTAAATTGACAAATGATCAAAACGTTTACGAATAAATTAACAAAATTGAAAGATTTAGTACTGAATTGATCGTTGTTTGCTAGGTTTAGAACTTTTTGGACAGAGGTTTTTATAACCTCCATAAACTAACGCATTGGGAGTTGAGGGATTAATTTCAATAATCACAAAGCGAACTCCCACTCTCCCTTAGATCGATAATTAGGCATGTATGGTACGAATCAAGTGCTCCAACGTTTTCGAGCTGGCGAACACAAACCCACGTGTCTGCATGACTATATCTCGTACTAGCTGGAAGAAGCTGTTGTTGGTCACAAAACAAAGGTGACGGCCGCTCTACTCTGGCATTATCATTTTTAATACTGTAATTGATTAATACCGACGCTACAAATCTTCTAATTAATAAGCATAATTGAGGAAACTAATTAAATAAAAAAAAGGAGGGGGGATCTTCGATGGGAGATCTCTGACTTTGCTCAGAATGTGCTGCGCGTGCGAGTATTCTAAAGATTGGCACGAGCACCGTGTCTGTTTTCATAATGTTTATGTAAAAAGAAAGGGTTAATACCACCAACTACTTTAAATTGATATACTTATAACAAATTTATCTAAAATTGATTTTTTTATCACAAAAAGCTCCCAAACTAGTACACATTTGATAAATTTAATCAAAACTAATTTTTTGACCATAAAAAACCTCAAAGTGGAACACCTATGATAAATTTATACTCCGTAAGTTTCCGTTAAATTAGATTAATACCATGAAAAATCCCAAATTGGTATACCTGTGACAAATGAAAAGTAAAACCCCAAACTGGCATATCCCATGTCGTCCAACTCAGTAAATTGACAGTAAAATTTAACGAAAACTAACGGAAAATAAATTTATCATAAGTGTACCAGTTTGGTAATTTTTGTGGTAAAAAATTAGTTTGAAGTAAATTTGTTACAAACGTACCAATTTGAAATTTTTCATGCTATTAAGTTATTAACCCAAAAAGAAAACAAACATGAGGAGAAAAAATTCGAATTTTTCGTGCTGGAACTTTTGGGCCAAAATATTAGGTCGATCTGGTCTATTATGGATATTAAAATTCGAATTTGGGGGTGTTTTTTTTTATTTTCCTTGCAAAAAAAGATAATTTCGATGTCTATACTACTAATTAAGGAAAAAACAGTGGAATTTTTTTTTTGCTAAAAAAAAAGCAGTGGAAGTTGATCACTCTTTGAAGAGTCCAATTATGCCCTTCATAAGATAAATCAATGTTGCTGCACTTTGAAAGTGCTTGCAGAATATACAAAGCATGTTGATATTACAAAGTAAAATTCAAACGGGTTGGGGCAAGCGAAACTTGGAAAAACATATAAGTGCATTTTTTGTGACTTTTCATTGGCTCACGCAAATATATAATTAATTAGAATTAATGGAGAATTCCACTTTTTACGACAAAAAAGTAGAAAAATAGTTCATTCCAATCAAATTTTAAGAATGTAAACTAGCACTAACAACATTTAAGGCGTTTGTTTCACTGATAATATCATGATAGAGGAATATATTTTCCATAAAAATCATTTTCAAGAAAATTGGTTAGTTTTCATTTGTTTAGTGGTTTAGGGGAAGTGGTTTCTTTCTTGCTGGGATGGGAAGTTGTTTTTACTTAGTCTAAGCTTGTTATTTTCAGTTCATGAAAAATGTTTTCCGTGGTTAGTCTAACCTTATTGTTTTCAGTTCATGATAATTTGTCCGTGGATTTTTATTTTCTTCTTTTTACACAGAGCCGATAGGGCCGCCGCCACTAGGCGAGCCACGGCCACAAGGTGAGAGTGAGGGCTCACGAGCCCTTGCCAGATTCGGCGAGGGTCACAACGCCCTCGCCCACTGTCTGACGGGGCGCTGGCCCTCGGCCCATTTAGCCTTGAGTAAAAAGAAAGGAAAAAACGCAAAAAAGGTAAGAAAAAAAGAAAAAAATCATAAAATTAAAAAAAATTACAAAGATCTCCGTGATTTCCGGTCAAAATTAACTAGAATGACTATATGGCAACTCCTTAAAAGGTTCAAGACTAAATTGGTAAATGATCAAAAAGTTAACGATTAAATTAACAAAATTGAAAGATTTAGAATTGAATCGATCGTTATTTACTAGGTTTAGAACTTTTTGGACAGAGGTTTTTATAACCTTCATAAACTAACGCATTGGGAGTTCAAGGATTAATTTCAATAATCACAAAGCGAACTCCCACTCTCCCTTAGATCGATAATTAGGCATGTATGGTACGAATCAAGTGCTCCAACGTTTTCGAGCTGGCGAACACAAACCCACGTGTCTGCATGACTATATCTCGTACTAGCTGGAAGAAGCTGTTGTTGGTCACAAAACAAAGGTGACGGCCGCTCTACTCTGGCATTATCATTTTTAATACTGTAATTGATTAATACCGACGCTACAAATCTTCTAATTAATAAGCATAATTGAGGAAACTAATTAAATAAAAAAAAGGAGGGGGGATCTTCGATGGGAGATCTCTGACTTTGCTCAGAATGTGCTGCGCGTGCGAGTATTCTAAAGATTGGCACGAGCACCGTGTCTGTTTTCATAATGTTTATGTAAAAAGAAAGGGTTAATACCACCAACTACTTTAAATTGATATACTTATAACAAATTTATCTAAAATTAATTTTTTTATCACAAAAAGCTCCCAAACTAGTACACATTTGATAAATTTAATCAAAACTAATTTTTTGACCATAAAAAACCTCAAAGTGGAACACCTATGATAAATTTATACTCCGTAAGTTTCCGTTAAATTAGATTAATACCATGAAAAATCCCAAATTGGTATACCTGTGACAAATGAAAAGTAAAACCCCAAACTGGCATATCCCATGTCGTCCAACTCAGTAAATTGACAGTAAAATTTAACGAAAACTAACGGAAAATAAATTTATCATAAGTGTACCAGTTTGGTAATTTTTGTAGTAAAAAATTAGTTTGAAGTAAATTTGTTACAAACGTACCAATTTGAAATTTTTCGTGCTATTAAGTTATTAACCCAAAAAGAAAACAAACATGAGGAGAAAAAATTCGAATTTTTCGTGCTGGAACTTTTGGGCCAAAATATTAGGTCGATCTGGTCTATTATGGATATTAAAATTCGAATTTGGGGGTGTTTTTTTTTATTTTCCTTGCAAAAAAAGATAATTTCGATGTCTATACTACTAATTAAGGAAAAAACAGTGGAATTTTTTTTTTGCTAAAAAAAAAGCAGTGGAAGTTGATCACTCTTTGAAGAGTCCAATTATGCCCTTCATAAGATAAATCAATGTTGCTGCACTTTGAAAGTGCTTGCAGAATATACAAAGCATGTTGATATTACAAAGTAAAATTCAAACGGGTTGGGGCAAGCGAAACTTGGAAAAACATATAAGTGCATTTTTTGTGACTTTTCATTGGCTCACGCAAATATATAATTAATTAGAATTAATGGAGAATTCCACTTTTTACGACAAAAAAGTAGAAAAATAGTTCATTCCAATCAAATTTTAAGAATGTAAACTAGCACTAACAACATTTAAGGCGTTTGTTTCACTGATAATATCATGATAGAGGAATATATTTTCCATAAAAATCATTTTCAAGAAAATTGGTTAGTTTTCATTTGTTTAGTGGTTTAGGGGAAATGGTTTCTTTCTTGCTGGGATGGGAAGTTGTTTTTACTTAGTCTAAGCTTGTTATTTTCAGTTCATGAAAAATGTTTTCCGTGGTTAGTCTAACCTTATTGTTTTCAGTTCATGATAATTTGTCCGTGGATTTTTATTTTCTTCTTTTTACACAGAGCCGATAGGGCCGCCGCCACTAGGCGAGCCACGGCCACAAGGTGAGAGTGAGGGCTCACGAGCCCTTGCCAGATTCGGCGAGGGTCACAACGCCCTCGCCCACTGTCTGACGGGGCGCTGGCCCTCGGCCCATTTAGCCTTGAGTAAAAAGAAAGGAAAAAAAAGCAAAAAAGGTAAGAAAAAAAGAAAAAATCATAAAATTAAAAAAAATTACAAAGATCTCCGTGATTTCCGGTCAAAATTAACTAGAATGACTATATGGCAACTCCTTAAAAGGTTCAAGACTAAATTGGTAAATGATCAAAAAGTTAACGACTAAATTAACAAAATTGAAAGATTTAGAATTGAATCGATCGTTATTTACTAGGTTTAGAACTTTTTGGACAGAGGTTTTTATAACCTTCATAAACTAACGCATTGGGAGTTCAAGAATTAATTTCAATAATCACAAAGCGAACTCCCACTCTCCCTTAGATCGATAATTAGGCATGTATGGTACGAATCAAGTGCTCCAACGTTTTCGAGCTGGCGAACACAAACCCACGTGTCTGCATGACTATATCTCGTACTAGCTGGAAGAAGCTGTTGTTGCTCACAAAACAAAGGTGACGGCCGCTCTACTCTGGCATTATCATTTTTAATACTGTAATTGATTAATACCGACGCTACAAATCTTCTAATTAATAAGCATAATTGAGGAAACTAATTAAATAAAAAAAAGGAGGGGGGATCTTCGATGGGAGATCTCTGACTTTGCTCAGAATGTGCTGCGCGTGCGAGTATTCTAAAGATTGGCACGAGCACCGTGTCTGTTTTCATAATGTTTATGTAAAAAGAAAGGGTTAATACCACCAACTACTTTAAATTGATATACTTATAACAAATTTATCTAAAATTGATTTTTTTATCACAAAAAGCTCCCAAACTAGTACACATTTGATAAATTTAATCAAAACTAATTTTTTGACCATAAAAAACCTCAAAGTGGAACACCTATGATAAATTTATACTCCGTAAGTTTCCGTTAAATTAGATTAATACCATGAAAAATCCCAAATTGGTATACCTGTGACAAATGAAAAGTAAAACCCCAAACTGGCATATCCCATGTCGTCCAACTCAGTAAATTGACAGTAAAATTTAACGAAAACTAACGGAAAATAAATTTATCATAAGTGTACCAGTTTGGTAATTTTTGTGGTAAAAAATTAGTTTGAAGTAAATTTGTTACAAACGTACCAATTTGAAATTTTTCATGCTATTAAGTTATTAACCCAAAAAGAAAACAAACATGAGGAGAAAAAATTCGAATTTTTCGTGCTGGAACTTTTGGGCCAAAATATTAGGTCGATCTGGTCTATTATGGATATTAAAATTCGAATTTGGGGGTGTTTTTTTTTATTTTCCTTGCAAAAAAAGATAATTTCGATGTCTATACTACTAATTAAGGAAAAAACAGTGGAATTTTTTTTTTGCTAAAAAAAAAGCAGTGGAAGTTGATCACTCTTTGAAGAGTCCAATTATGCCCTTCATAAGATAAATCAATGTTGCTGCACTTTGAAAGTGCTTGCAGAATATACAAAGCATGTTGATATTACAAAGTAAAATTCAAACGGGTTGGGGCAAGCGAAACTTGGAAAAACATATAAGTGCATTTTTTGTGACTTTTCATTGGCTCACGCAAATATATAATTAATTAGAATTAATGGAGAATTCCACTTTTTACGACAAAAAAGTAGAAAAATAGTTCATTCCAATCAAATTTTAAGAATGTAAACTAGCACTAACAACATTTAAGGCGTTTGTTTCACTGATAATATCATGATAGAGGAATATATTTTCCATAAAAATCATTTTCAAGAAAATTGGTTAGTTTTCATTTGTTTAGTGGTTTAGGGGAAGTGGTTTCTTTCTTGCTGGGATGGGAAGTTGTTTTTACTTAGTCTAAGCTTGTTATTTTCAGTTCATGAAAAATGTTTTCCGTGGTTAGTCTAACCTTATTGTTTTCAGTTCATGATAATTTGTCCGTGGATTTTTATTTTCTTCTTTTTACACAGAGCCGATAGGGCTGCCGCCACTAGGCGAGCCACGACCACTAGGTGAGAGTGAGGGTCATGAGCCCTTGCTAGATTCGGCAAGGGTCACAACGCCCTTGCCCACTGTTTGACGGGGCCGCTTGCCCTCGGCCCAGCTAGCCTTGAGTAAAAAGAAAAGAAAAAAGAAAAAAAATCATAAAATTAAAAAAAAATTACAAAGATCGCAGTGATTTCCGGTCAAAATTAACCAGAATGACTATATTGGCAATTCCTTAAAAGGTTCAAGACTAAATTAGCAAATAATCAAAAAGTTTACGACTAAATTAGCAAAATTGAAAGATTTAGAACTGAATTGACCGTTGTTTACTAGGTTTAGAACTTTTTGGACAGAGGTTTTTATAACCTTCATAAACTCACGCATTGGGAGTTTTAGGGATTAATTTCAATAATCACAAAGCGAACTCCCCCTCTCCCTTAGATCGATAATTAGGCGTGTATGGTACGAATCAAGTGCTCCAATGTTTTCGAGCTGGCGAACACAAACCCACGTGTCTGCATGACTATCTCGTACTAGCTGGAAGAAGCTGTTGTTGGTCACAAAACAAAGGTGACGGCCGCTCTACTCTGGCATTATCATTTTTAATACCGTAATTGATTAATACCGACGCTACAAATCTTCTAATTAATGAGCATAATTGAGGAAACTAATTAAATAAAAAAAGGAGGGGGATCTTCGATGGGAGATCTCTGACTTTGCTCAGAACGTGCTGCGCGTGCGAGTATTCTAAAGATTGGCACGAGTACCGTGCCTGTTTTCATAATGTTTATGTAAAAAGAAAGGGTTTTAATACCACCAAATACTGTAAATTAATATACTTATAATAAATTTATCCAAAATTAATTTATTCATCACAAAAGCCTCCAAGTTAGTACACATTTGATAAATTTACTCAAAACTAATTTTTCGATCATAAAAAACCTCAAAGTGGTACACCTACGATAAATTTACACTCCGTAAGTTTCCGTTAAATTAGATTAATACCATGAAAAATCTTAAACTGGTACACCTATGACAAATGAAGAGTAAAACCCCAAACCGGTATATCCCATGCCGTCCAACTCAGTAAATTGACAGTAAAATTTAACGAAAACTAACGGAGAGTAAATTTATCATAGGTGTACCAGTTTGGGAATTTTTGTGGTAAAAAATTAGTTTGGAGTAAATTTGTTACAAATGTATCAATTTGAAATTTTTTCATGATATTAAGTTATTAACCCAAAAAGAAAACAAACAAGCGATAATACCATGTTGTTCCAACTGCAGAAAATGTTTCTCCAAAAGAATTGACCCCTTTTTATTTCCCTTAGTGACAAGCAAATAATCTCACCTACGGCTTCAGAGAAAGATTTAGTCAAGGGCCACGAAGTGACTAGCACTAGGACCTTCCATTTGTGTGAAAGACAATTCTTGCACGTAATGTCAATTTTTCCTATCGATTCGGTTTATTTACATAAAATGTCTAATCGAGTTTATTTAGCACAAAATCCGATCAAAACTACCGAAATGATGCCGGAGAATAGCTAATTGTGAGGTGTATACATATTGCCTGTGTGGACGCTGGCCATCGATAGAGAACGGATTGGTGAATGGAGATATACAAAAAAAGATAAAAACAAAAAATTCACCATCATGCCTCGTGTCGAATGTTTGCTTAGGCAATGTTTAAGACGTCATCCAAAGGCCCCATTGGCCGGATTTTCTGAGTTTTGTGTCGCAATGACTTGATTAGACATTTTGTGTGAATAGGAGGGTTTAGTTAGAATAATTGAAAGTATAAATAGTTGATTAGAAATGCAATGAAAGTAAAGGGATGAAAGAATAGTTGTTTAGAAATGTGATGAAAGCAAAGGGATGAAAGTGAATAAGTCAAATGCAAATAGCCTAGGGATTATTCATTAGGGATTGTTGGGACAACATAAACCTGATAAAATTAGCCATTACAAAAATTCATTATTAACGAGTGCTCTCTGGTTATTTGTTAAGTATATTTTATTTGGAATAATTTAATTTCTACTGTATTGATTGTGCATAACACGATACCTATCGGTGCATTGACAACTATTTAGTTTACTTAATTAGTTACTTAACAAGTGCGCCTGCGGTTAATGTACTTATAAAAAGATCGTACGAAAGAAAATCTTAACTCGTCTCAAGACTTCTTGTTGTGTTTACTGCACATATGAGGAACTTAAACAAAGAATTCACAACGCACGATTTAAGAAAATCGAAGAATTAAATGGAATGGGACTTATTTAAGTTTGCACCTTGTACTCTGGATCTACTTAAGATTCTGCATTAATTTTTTTCTATCAACTTATTTTCTTTAATCTGTTTTCTATTAGCTTCTTCTTTTTATATAGTCGTACGTACATATAGTTTCATAGCCGGGCGGCAAGAACTGGTCTTCGCGCATCTGGACAACCTCGCTTTAGGAGAGTCGTTATAGGGTTTTAGCAAGAATGTTGCTGAGTGCATGATCATATACAGATTTTCCCTTCTCTTAGCCTACTCATTCTCTTTTGCTTTGTCGAGCCTTTGCTTTGTCGAGCCTAAAACTTCTCTCGCAGCCTCACAGGTCATGGTCAATTTTGGAGGCCAGCCACTGAAGGACGTAAGTGGAGTCCCCCACCCACAAAAAATTTAGCAGCATTTACATCTCATCTTTGGAAATGGGTCAGGATTAGATTTTGTTGGGAACGTAAAAGTCACATGAAAAAATAAAAAAAAAATCAAACATTATTGGTCTGCAATAATAAATCTATTATATATAAGATCCGGGCCGTATCCAATGCCACCGGTAATGACATTGATGGCCACTCTCCTTTCCTCTTTTTGTACTTTTTTATGTTCTTATATTTTGTTGTTTTCAACAATCCCTTGTCACTCTAGTTGCGAAATGCTATTATGCAAACTTTACCCGGTGATAGCTAGTCGAAGCTAACGTGGTATGTACTTTCACCACCCAAGGTCCCCCAAAGTCCCTCCCGTAGGTTTTTCTTCCCCAGGAGGAGGGAATACGGTATGTTGCAGGGGTCTCCCATCCCAAGCAGGATCTCTTTGCAATTAAATCTCTTAAGCCTTTTAAAGACCTGCTCAGGTCTAAAAGGACGTACCCCACCCACAAAAATTTAGTAGCATTTACATCTCATCTTCGGAAATGGGCTGGGATTAGATTTTGTTGGGAACATAAATGCCAAATGAAAAAATAAAAAGAAAAATCAAACATTATTGGTCTGCAATAATAAATCTATTATAGATAAGATTCGGGCCGGATCCAATGTCACCGGTAATGACATCGATGGACCACTTTCCTTTTCTCTCTTCGTCCTCTTTTATGTTCTTATTTTTGTTGTTTTCAACAACCCCTTGTCACTCCAGGTGCGAAATGCTATTATGCAAGCCTTACTCAGTGATAGCTAGCCGAAGCTGACATGGTATCTACTTTCACCACCCAAGGTCCCCCTAAGTCCCTCCTATAGGTTTTTCTTCCCCAAGAGGAGGGAATACGGGGTGTTGCAGGGGTCTCCCATCCTAGGCAAGATCTTTTTGCAATTAAATCTCTTAAGCCTTTTAAAGACCTGCTCAGGTCTAAAAGGACGTACCCCACCCACAAAAATTTAGGAGCATTTACATCTCATCTTCGGAAATGGGTCGGGATTAGATTTTGTTGGGAACATAAAAGCCAAATGAAAAAATAAAAAAAAATCAAACATTATTGCTCTGTAATAATAAATCTAGGGATAAGCGCATTAAAAGTTCTAAAACTTGTCACGAAAGTGCAATTGAGTCCTAAAACTTTCAAAAAATGCAATCAAATCCTAAAACTTTCAAAAAATGCAATCGAGTCCTAAAACTTATTTGCGAAAATACAATTGAGTCCTAAAACTTTTAAAAAGTGCAATTAAAAGAAGAACTTAATTGGATTAACCTGATAAGTTTTAGGAATTGATTGCACATTTTGAAAGTTTTAGGACTCATTTGTACTTTGTGACCAGTTTTAGAACTTAATTGTATTTTTTTAAAAGTTTTAGGACTTAATTATACTTTGATGAAAAGTCTTAGGACTTTCGATATATTTATCCCATAAATCTATTATCGATAAGATTCGGACTGGATCTGATGCCACTAGTAATGACAGTGACGGGCCACTTTCCTTTACTCATTTCATCCTTTTTATGTTCTTGTTTTGTGCCTAGAATGATTGCATGAAAAGAGACGAAATCTATCTTTAAAAAATAAAGAGACGAAAGATACGGAAGATAGCGATTTATTTCCTTCAACTAAGGGTGTCTCTCGAATACTCGGTGTGGTTGAAGGACTACCTCACTAGGAAATAGGAGCCGAAGCTCTGACTAAGGCCACCCTGCCTGTCCAAATGCATATATTTGGCGGGTTGATAATACTGCGTTCTTTATTTTAATATGTTGGTGTCCATGCACCAAGCCCTTTCAATTTGAGAGAAAGTTTTTCTTCCCTCTCTCCAAGGAATACTCCTAAATTTATCGTCCTAGAGTTTAGACGAAGCTATTTAAGAACATACTCATATCCATAGATGAAAGATATGCAAGACAGCAATATATTTCTAAGGAAGATGAGACAGGTTAAAGAACTACGAGATTTCTCTGTCTATTGTATTTATATGATCTCTCGCAGTATGATAACTTAACCTTAGAATTTCTAACATGGTATTAAAACCGGGCTTCCGCATCCTTCATACCCCGGGTTTTCGTGAACATGTGGCTCCCTGTTCTTCTATTCCACATGCCTTCTTATCTACGATTTCAATCCGATTTGCACTTAAAATGAGGTGTTAAAGTATGATCCTATATTACTTGATTATTGAGTTCGATTGCGGTTTATAAATATATCGTCTTTCTCTTTGTAACCGTTTGAGTCTTTTCATTGGGCTTTTTGACAAGAGTCTTGAGCTCAAGGTTTCACTTTTTGGAGTCAAATTTATTCTCCCGGCAAAGGATATGCTCCATACACAGTATTATCGGAGTAAATCATGAAAGCAAAGCAAACATAGGTCTAATCACATTGACATGAGACGTATAACCTAGAAGTACTCATCCATGATATTGGTGCATGCTCATTCAAGCTAAAAGTGTTCTGTAAAGATTAAGTTCGCATTTGGAATTATAACTCAGCTGTGTTTATTTGAATGAAAGAATTTTTCATTAAATTATTTTTCGGAACCTTCACAGGTTTGATTTGCTGCAAATAATCAAGCAATGGAAAATCATTTACTGTTAAAGAAAATATGCAAGATTAAAATTAGGAAATTCATGTTTAAAATGATTCTTCGATGGGAAACCATTTACAGTTAAAGAAAATATGCATACTTAAAGTTAGGAAAATGAATTGAAAAGAAAAACATATTTTTTTTCTAGAAAATGATTTCTCGAAAGATATTTTCTTTTTAATGAAGTTTCCCCCAAACAAACATGCCATTTTTATTAAAATATTTTAAATAAAACTGTTGTGGACCATTAGACAGCTTGCTGTGCACACCACAAATTCAATATGATTTTTCTAAAGGTGCAAAGTGATATTAGTTGAGAGGCTGGTTCAAATACGATAGATGCGATACGTGTTGAAATTTGGGCCCATAATGTTCCACATGTCATCCTAACGTTGGACCCAGCATTGGCAAGCCAAGCGAAGCACGTCGAAACACTTATCCCTGAGGAACCGTTTCCCGAGAAACGAACTGGCAGACGAGTGGCTTGGTTTCAAGCCAACCCCTCTTCGGTGACATCTCGCCCAACATCATTAGACCTCTGACTACATATGCCCAAGTTCTCTCCAGATCATGAAAAGCCATGTGAGCAAGTAGGATGGAGACGAAAAAGATAGCCATAGTTGGTGCTGGGATCAGTGGCCTCCTAGCCTGCAAATACACCCTCTCAAAGGGTCACCAGCCCATCGTCTTTGAGTCCCAAACTGGCATCGGAGGGGTCTGGACGAAGACTGTGGAGACCACAAGGCTCCAGACGCCCAAACCAGCCTACCAGTTCTCGGACTTCCCATGGCCGGACTCAGTCACCGAGGATTTCCCCGATGCACATCAAGTTCTCGAGTATGTCGAGTTGTATGCCCGGCACTTCGACCTGCTTAAGCACATCAAGTTCGGCACCAGGGTCCTTAGCATCAGGTATGATGGGCCGCCTGGTGAGGCGATGCCGTCCTGGAGCCTGTGGGGTGGCGACGGCGGGCCGTTCTGCTCAGGCGGGAAGTGGAAGATCAGAGTGCAGGATTGTCTGAGCCTTCAAACTGAGGTATAGTATGCCTTCTGTTGTTGCATAATTGGCAGCTACTCTTCTTAGTGCAGTTTCATGTTACTGTCTCGTGCCAATACCAATTCAGACCGGCGGTCCGTTGCAATTTTCATTTCCATTTTGGGTTAATGATTGCTTGGTAGCGCTTTCCAAGTTTTTACACTTGACCATCTAATGACAATGACAGACATATGAAGTGGACTTTGTGATCCTTTGCGTCGGGCGATTCAGTGACATCCCGAACGTACCGGAGTTTCCACCAAACAGAGGCCCCGAGGCGTTCCATGGCAAGGTGATCCACTCCATGGACTACGCAGCTATGGACTACCAAGCTGCGAAGGAGTTCGTCAGAGGCAAGAGAGTGGTGGTCGTCGGGCTGCAGAAATCCGCATTGGACATTGCCATGGAATGCTCAACTGTTAATGGTAAGTGCGGAACACCTGAATCCCGACATCCCTTCTGGTAAACTGGAGCCTAGTCGCGGCGGCGTTACATTTTCTTCACCTTGTGCAAGCCGCTCCTCCGGCTCCAGCATTTTGACGAGTGCGGATTCGTGGTGACTTCGTTTGTGTTGAAATTTCTATCCTGCAGGAGTGGAGCGACCTTGTACAGTGTTGTACAAAACGGAACACTGGAACGTGCCAGATTATCAACCGTGGGGCGTGCCTCTCGCACTTCTCTACCTTACCCGCTTCTCGGAGCTCCTTGTGCATAAGCCCGGAGAGGGCTTGTTGCTGAGCCTCTTGGCCACAGTTTTATCGCCCCTGGTACACAGCGAGATAAATAGATCTCTTCCGACTTCTCGTCACAGTGAATTGTCTATTCCAAACGAATGTCATTTGTCCACTTACAGCAATATAGGTGCCTTCTTATTTAGAGCTGCAAGGGGAATTTTTTTCCCAGCCAGTGATTTTGGTCACAGAAACTTGGATTCAAAATTATTCACATGAAGTAATAAAGTTGGATTCGGAATTATTCCGATTTAGTGTGTCATATGGTTAAATCCATTAGCTGTTACATGCTGTTCACGTAATATTATCCAATTCAATAACAGAGATGGGCAGTTTCCAAGTTCGTCGAAAGCGACATAAAGCGAAAGCTTCCATTGAAGAAGTTCGGGATGGTGCCGAAACACAGTTTCCTTCAAGAAATCAGCTCCTGCTTGATCTCGACAGTACCCAAAAACTTCTATGACAGAGTGGAAGAGAAGCATAATCTTCAAGAAGGCCCCACGATTCGAATTCTGCAAGAATGGGATTTCGATTGATGGAGAGGTTGAGCCTCTGGATTCAGACTTGGTCATCCTCGCGACTGGGTTTAGGGGCGAAAAGAAGTTCATAGAAGTGCTTGAGTCGCAACTGTTTCGGGACAGCTTATCTGGACCTCCCAATTCAATAGTTCCACTATACAGGTATTGCCAAGAACTCCCTCCTGCTAAAAGCTAATCTGGTTTTTGGGTCCTGGGTTCTTACAGAGATTTAGGTGCATTTGGTTTTGGTCTTCATTTTAAGAGAAAATTTGTCTACTTATCTGTCCTTTTTTTCTACGAATGCCTTTTGTTTCTCATTATTCATCTCAAACACTTTTTTTCTGGGAATGCCTTTGGTTCTGATATGTCCTAATATATATTCTCAATGCCTCTGATCTTTCTTTGGCAGAATAAATAGACATTCCGATAACTACCTCGCAAAATATCATTTTCCTTCTTATTTTACTGGGAAACTTGCGAATTCTTCTTGATCGACTGTTTTTTGTTTCCCGAAAGACGGAGAACATAAAAGTTGTCGAGTGCATTTTCCTACAAGTTGCCTTTTACAATGAAAAATTGTAGTCGGAAAACTTTAAAGCATGAAACTTCGCAGTTTTTGCTGGGGAAAATTCAGCAAAAAGATAAGTAGCCTGTGTTATTTCTCTATAGTTATTGGCTCGGACTCAATTATGTGATCCCATCCAATCAGGGAATGCATTCATCCTTCACTACAAAAAAACCGGGATTTTCCGACGAAAATTTCCGACGAAAAAATTTTCGTTGGAAATTTGCGACGACATTTCCAACAAAAAACAAATTCGTCGGAAATTTGCGACGAAAAAACTTTCGTCGCAAATTTCCGACGAATTTTGCGACGAAATGTTTTCGTTGGAAATTTCCGACGAAATTTTCCAACGAAATATTTTTCGTTGCAAATTTCCGACGAATTTGACGACGAAATGTTTTCGTTGGAAATTTCCGACGAAATTTTCCAACGAAAGCTTTTTCGTCGCAACTTTCCAATGAATTTTGCGACGAAATTTTTTCGTTGGAAATTTCCGATGAAATTTTCCAATGAAATATTTTTCGTCGCAAATTTCCGACGAAATTTTCCAACGAAAGATTTTTCGTCGCTCATTTCCAATGAATTTCCCACGAAATATAAATTCGTAGGAAAAATCTCCCACGAATTTGAAATTCGTTGGAAAATCCCCACCAATTTTTTAAATTCGGTGGAAATTCCCACGAAATTCCAACGAATTTAAAAAATTCGTGGGAAATTTCCAACGAATTTAAAATTCGTTGGAAACTCCTCACGAATTTTTTAAATTCGATGGAAATTCCCACGCAATTCCAACGAATTTCAAATTCGTGGGAAATTTCCAACGAATTTGAAATTCGTTGGAAATTTCCCACGAATTTCAAATTCGTGGGGATTTTCCAACGAATTTCAAATTCGTGGGAAATTTCCAACGAATTTCAAATTCGTTGGAAAATCCCCACGAATTTTTTAAATTCGGTGGAAATTCCCACGAAATTCCAACGAATTTCAAATTCGTGGGCAATTTCCAACGAATTTGAAATTCGTGGGAAATTTCCAACGAATTTGAAATTCGTTGGAAAATCCCCACCAATTTTTTAAATTCGGTGGAAATTCCAACGAAATTCCAACGAATTTCAAAAATTCGTGGGAAATTTCCAACGAATTTCAAATTCGTTGGAAAATCCCCACGAATTTTTTAAATTCGGTGGAAATTCCCACGAATTTCAAATTCGTGGGGATTTTCCAACGAATTTTGAAATTCGTGGGAAATTTCCAACGAATTTCAAATTTGTTGGAAAATCCCCACGAATTTTTTAAATTCGGTGGAAATTCTCACGAAATTCCAACGAATTTGAAATTCGTTGGAAATTTCCAACGAATTTCAAATTCGTTGGAAAATCCCCACCGAATTTCAAATTTGTGGGGATTTTCCAACGAATTTGAAATTCGTGGGAAATTTCCAACGAATTTCAAATTCGTTGGAAAATCCCCACAAATTTTTTAAATTCGGTGGAAATTCCCACGAAATTCCAACGAATTTCAAAAATTCGTGGAAAATTTCCAACGAATTTCAAATTCGTTGGAAAATCCCCACGAATTTTTTAAATTCGGTGGAAATTCCAACGAAATTCCAACGAATTTCAAAAATTCGTGGGAAATTTCCAACGAATTTCAAATTCGTTGGAAAATCCCCACGAATTTTTTAAATTCGGTGGAAATTCCCACGAATTTCAAATTCGTGGGGATTTTCCAACGAATTTTGAAATTCGTGGGAAATTTCCAACGAATTTCAAATTTGTTGGAAAATCCCCACGAATTTTTTAAATTCGGTGGAAATTCTCACGAAATTCCAACGAATTTGAAATTCGTTGGAAATTTCCAACGAATTTCAAATTCGTTGGAAAATCCCCACCGAATTTCAAATTTGTGGGGATTTTCCAACGAATTTGAAATTCGTGGGAAATTTCCAACGAATTTCAAATTCGTTGGAAAATCCCCACAAATTTTTTAAATTCGGTGGAAATTCCCACGAAATTCCAACGAATTTCAAAAATTCGTGGAAAATTTCCAACGAATTTCAAATTCGTTGGAAAATCCCCACGAATTTTTTAAATTCGGTGGAAATTCCAACGAAATTCCAACGAATTTCAAAAATTCGTGGGAAATTTCCAACGAATTTCAAATTCGTTGGAAAATCCCCACGAATTTTTTAAATTCGGTGGAAATTCCCACGAATTTCAAATTCGTGGGGATTTTCCAACGAATTTTGAAATTCGTGGGAAATTTCCAACGAATTTCAAATTTGTTGGAAAATCCCCACGAATTTTTTAAATTCGGTGGAAATTCTCACGAAATTCCAACGAATTTGAAATTCGTTGGAAATTTCCAACGAATTTCAAATTTGTTGGAAATTTCCAACGAATTTCAAATTCGTGGGGATTTTCCAACGAATTTCAAAAATTCGTGGGAAATTTCCAACGAATTTCAAATTCGTTGGAAAATCCCCACCGAATTTCAAATTTGTGGGGATTTTCCAACGAATTTGAAATTCGTGGGAAATTTCCAACGAATTTCAAATTCGTTGGAAAATCCCCACAAATTTTTTAAATTCGGTGGAAATTCCCACGAAATTCCAACGAATTTCAAAAATTCGTGGAAAATTTCCAACGAATTTCAAATTCGTTGGAAAATCCCCACGAATTTTTTAAATTCGGTGGAAATTCCCACGAAATTCCAACGAATTTCAAAAATTCGTGGGAAATTTCCAACGAATTTCAAATTCGTTGGAAAATCCCCACAAATTTTTTAAATTCGGTGGAAATTCCCACGAAATTCCAACGAATTTCAAATTCGTGGGCAATTTCCAACGAATTTGAAATTCGTGGGAAATTTCCAACGAATTTGAAATTCGTTGGAAAATCCCCACCAATTTTTTAAATTCGGTGGAAATTCCAACGAAATTCCAACGAATTTCAAAAATTCGTGGGAAATTTCCAACGAATTTCAAATTCGTTGGAAAATCCCCACGAATTTTTTAAATTCGGTGGAAATTCCCACGAATTTCAAATTCGTGGGGATTTTCCAACGAATTTTGAAATTCGTGGGAAATTTCCAACGAATTTCAAATTTGTTGGAAAATCCCCACGAATTTTTTAAATTCGGTGGAAATTCTCACGAAATTCCAACGAATTTGAAATTCGTTGGAAATTTCCAACGAATTTCAAATTCGTTGGAAAATCCCCACCGAATTTCAAATTTGTGGGGATTTTCCAACGAATTTGAAATTCGTGGGAAATTTCCAACGAATTTCAAATTCGTTGGAAAATCCCCACAAATTTTTTAAATTCGGTGGAAATTCCCACGAAATTCCAACGAATTTCAAAAATTCGTGGAAAATTTCCAACGAATTTCAAATTCGTTGGAAAATCCCCACGAATTTTTTAAATTCGGTGGAAATTCCAACGAAATTCCAACGAATTTCAAAAATTCGTGGGAAATTTCCAACGAATTTCAAATTCGTTGGAAAATCCCCACGAATTTTTTAAATTCGGTGGAAATTCCCACGAATTTCAAATTCGTGGGGATTTTCCAACGAATTTTGAAATTCGTGGGAAATTTCCAACGAATTTCAAATTTGTTGGAAAATCCCCACGAATTTTTTAAATTCGGTGGAAATTCTCACGAAATTCCAACGAATTTGAAATTCGTTGGAAATTTCCAACGAATTTCAAATTCGTTGGAAAATCCCCACCGAATTTCAAATTTGTGGGGATTTTCCAACGAATTTGAAATTCGTGGGAAATTTCCAACGAATTTCAAATTCGTTGGAAAATCCCCACAAATTTTTTAAATTCGGTGGAAATTCCCACGAAATTCCAACGAATTTCAAAAATTCGTGGAAAATTTCCAACGAATTTCAAATTCGTTGGAAAATCCCCACGAATTTTTTAAATTCGGTGGAAATTCCAACGAAATTCCAACGAATTTCAAAAATTCGTGGGAAATTTCCAACGAATTTCAAATTCGTTGGAAAATCCCCACGAATTTTTTAAATTCGGTGGAAATTCCCACGAATTTCAAATTCGTGGGGATTTTCCAACGAATTTTGAAATTCGTGGGAAATTTCCAACGAATTTCAAATTTGTTGGAAAATCCCCACGAATTTTTTAAATTCGGTGGAAATTCTCACGAAATTCCAACGAATTTGAAATTCGTTGGAAATTTCCAACGAATTTCAAATTTGTTGGAAATTTCCAACGAATTTCAAATTCGTGGGGATTTTCCAACGAATTTCAAAAATTCGTGGGAAATTTCCAACGAATTTCAAATTCGTTGGAAAATCCCCACCGAATTTCAAATTTGTGGGGATTTTCCAACGAATTTGAAATTCGTGGGAAATTTCCAACGAATTTCAAATTCGTTGGAAAATCCCCACAAATTTTTTAAATTCGGTGGAAATTCCCACGAAATTCCAACGAATTTCAAAAATTCGTGGAAAATTTCCAACGAATTTCAAATTCGTTGGAAAATCCCCACGAATTTTTTAAATTCGGTGGAAATTCCCACGAAATTCCAACGAATTTCAAAAATTCGTGGGAAATTTCCAACGAATTTCAAATTCGTTGGAAAATCCCCACAAATTTTTTAAATTCGGTGGAAATTCCCACGAAATTCCAACGAATTTCAAATTCGTGGGAAATTTCCAACGAATTTGAAATTCGTTGGAAATTTCCACCGAATTTCAAATTTGTGGGGATTTTCCAACGAATTTGAAATTCGTAGGAAATTTCCCACGAATTTCAAATTCGTTGGAAATTTCCTACGAATTTCAAATTCGTTGGAAAATCCCCACAAATTTTTTTAATTTCGGTGAAAATTTCCAACGAATTTCAAATTCGTGGGAAATTTCCAACGAATTTAAAAAATTCGTTGGAAACTCCCCACGGGTTTTTTAAATTCGGTGGAAATTCCCAGGAAATTCCAGAAGCTAATTTGCCACAAATTTGAAAAAAAACCCGGCAAATAATTACCAATTTAAAAAATAAAAAAAGTTTGCGATGAATTTTTTTTTGTGGCTAATTTGTTATGAAATATTATTGGCGGCTAATTTGCGAAGGATTTAGCCACAAATTTGATATTACCAATTAAAAAAATAAAAAAAATTTGCGACGAATTATTTTTCGTGGTAATTAGCGACAGATTTATCGATGAATTTGACATTACCAATTTAGAAAATTTGTGACGAAAAAAAATCCGTGGCTAAGTAGGGACGGATTTAGCGACAAATTTGATATTAACAATTTATAAAATAAAAAAAATTTGCTGCGAATTAATTTTCGTGGCTAATTAGCGACGAATTTGACATTAACATTTTAGAAAATAAAAAAAAATTTGCGATGAATTATTTTCCGTGGTTAATTAGCGACGAACAAAAAAGTTCATCGCAAAATTACATATTAATTGTAAGATTCTAGAAGCTAAAATAACAAAAGATAATACTTCTTATAAAACTTCATTCCTTTTATATAGGACTTATACAACCTTTTAAAATTATCACTTTACGAACTTATAGGGACTCCTTTTATAGGACTTATACAACCTTTTAAAATTACTAATGATGGTATGGAGACCAAATTTTGAAAAAAGGAAAATAATTTTTAATATTATAAGCAAACCACAAACTAAGAACTTAAGTACACTTCGGGAACAATCCATTTATGAAATAAATTGTATTATCCAAAATAAGTAAACCACCTTCAATATTTAAAAGAAGACCTTGAACATAAAAGAATTGAGCAAAATTTTTCTGATTCTACTATTAAGCAAATAATTGCTAATCTTGAAATTTGCATAAAAAGTTCTATATGTTCGACACTTCCTAATGCTTTTTGGTCTAAAAAATATCATATAGTTGATTTACCTTATGAATCTTAATTTTTTGAAAAAGAAATCTCAACCAAGGCAATTCCTTCCTAAATGAATCAAGAAGTCATGAATTTTTGTCAAAATGAAATCCAAGAACTTCTTGATAAAAATCTTATTAGAAAGGGCCGATCACCTTGGAGTTGCTCTATTTTCTATGTAAACAAAAATGCTAAATTAGAAAGAGGAGTTTCAATATCGGTAATCAACTATAAATCTTTAAATACAACTCTGAAATGGATAAGATATCCAATTCCTAATAAAAAAGACTTATTGAATAGATTACACAATTCAAAATTATTTTATAAATTTGATATGAAATCAGGATTTTGGCAAATACAAATCAATAAAAAGGACATATATAATTACTCGAATGTATCAACAGAATCCTTTGATTTTTTCAGCTAATGATTCTATCCAAAATCCATTTTTTGGGCACAACAAGAATTTGTATTCTCAAATTATCTCAGAGGGATTTGCAGTCATTGTGGAAATTCCATTTTCCCTACGATTAGTATCTTCCTTAGAAAGGAAAGAAATAGCAAAATCGCATAATTTACGATCAATTCATTCCATATTTCCTTTTTTAGAGGACAAATTTTCACATTTAGATTATGTGTCGGATGTGCTAATACTGTCTTCACTGTTTCACTACAAAAAAACAAGTATTTCGCCACGAAAATTAGCGACGAAAAAATATTCGTCACTAATTTGCGACGGAATTTGCCACGAAACAAAATTCGTCGCTAGCTAATTTCTGACAAAAAATTATTCGTGGCTAATTTGCAACGGATTTAGCCACGAATTCGACATTACCAATTTAAAAAATAAAAAAAATTTGCGACGAATTTTTTTCCGAGGCTAATTTGCGGTGAATTTAGCGACGGAATTAGCCACGAAAAATAATTTGTGGCAAAATTTTTTAATTTTTTAAAATGTGTGAGGTCAAATTCGTCACCAAATTCGTGGCTAATTAGCTACGAATTGTTTTTCGTCACTAATTAGCCACAAAAGATAATGTTCGTCGCTAATTTTGCTTCCCGCCCTCTCTCAAATCTGCCCGCCCTCACCCTAATTTTTTTCTTTGTCTCTATCTCTCTCCTGTTCCTCATACACTATATAATTTTGGCGACTTAGCGACGAATTCTTATTTTCGTCGCTAATTTTAGCGACGAACAGAGGACTTCATCACCAATTTTGCTCCCCGCCCTTTCGTGGCAAATCCCCCGCCCTAACCCCAATTTTTCTTTCTCTCTCTGCTATTCCTCATATCCCCCTCTTCTGCCAAACACCTCCGCCCTAACCCCAATTTTTCTTTCTCTCTCTGCTATTCCTCATATCCCCCTCTTCTGCCAAACACCTCTCCGTCGCTCCCTCCTCCCCTCCGCCAGCCATGGTGGCCTCCGTCACCGCCACCGCCACCGCCCATGGCTGCTCCACCTCGCCGTAGCCCAGACTCCTCTTCCGTCGCCGTAGCCCAGACTCGTCCTCCGTCGCCACAAGCCCTCCCTCGCCCCAGATCTGGACGAGGTCGGCCGCCGCTCGACCTCGTGCAGATCTGGGCGAGGTCGAGCGTCCCGCCCATGGCTGCTCCACCTCGCCGTCGCCCAGATCTGGGCTACGGCGAGGGCGAGCGGCGGCCATGGGCGAGGCCGGGATCCCGTGCTTCGTCGCCGAGGGCCCCGTGATCTCCCAGCCGAGTCCCGCCGGCGGGGGACTGGTTGATTGCGTGGTGGTCGGGGCGGGATCAGCGGGCTCTGCATCGCCCAGGCGCTCACCACGAAGCATCGCGACAAGGCCCCCGACGTGGTCGTCACCTCTTGAGCTCGCAATCTCGGCTCGTCCTCCTCTCGTCTTTCCACAAGATCGGCGCCGCTTCTCGCCGGACGTGATTCCTCTCTAGTCCTCGCACTGTAGAAGAGATCTTTAAGGGCTACAGCGCCCGACGCACTGCCCTCGTCCGCGCCCTCACCTACGGTACCGATCGTTGTGCCGTCGCGTCCCTCTTTCGATCTTCACATGCATGCGTTTTTTCTCTTTTTTTCCTGGGTCTGAGTTCGAATGTGCGCGCCGGCAGTGTTTCTTTTTAGTTCTTTGTTTCTGGCTTGACGCCGTTGTTGGTGTTGGGGTGAATTTGTTTCAGATGTGGATGAATTCTACTCGCTCTGCGATCCAGGTGAGGCTCCATCTCAATCTTCCCCTCTCTCGCTACTCGCTGCTCAGTCTTGAGCTCTCACCTCCCTCTCTCGCTCGACGCCCAGTTCCCGCGACCGTCTCCCTCGCTCGCTGCCCTCGTCATGAAAGGAAGCCCTGTTCAGGTAAGTTTCCAGTTTTTTTTTGGTTTGTCTTTCGTTATGTTTTGGTGAGGCCGATTGTGGTGTTGTAGATCTGGGATTATGAGTCTGAGTTTTGAGTTTTTGCGGGTTTTTGATCGCAGGCAAAAAGACGGAAGGTGTGTTTCGCGTATCAAGTGGGCGGTGAAGCGGTTCTTTGCTTTGCTCTTTGGAATTGGCAAGCCGTGATCTGTGCATTTTGCAACTCTTCTTTGTAGTCTGGAGAGTAGGACTGCTTTTTTGTCATGCCGTGTTTAAATTCAACTTACTGATTGTGATGATGTGTTTACTTTTCAAGCCTTAGTTCTCTCATTACGTGTACTATAAAGAAAAATATTTATGTCATTCTTGTGGAAAACGTTGATGAATGTATTTCATTTTCATATTATTATAATATTTTGACGTTATTAAGTGCTCAATGTTAAATATAAATTCTAGAAATTAATTTTTCTTTTAATTGGGTTTAAAATTCGGAAAATAAAATATTAGATTATGTTTAAATTCGTTGCAAAATTCGCGAATTTTTAGCGGCAAATTTTGCAACAAATTTTCCCACGAATTTAGCCATCAAATTTTTTTTCGTCGCAATTTACCAACGAAAATTGAAATTTTTTTGCGGCAAAATTTGAGATTTCCCACGATATTTGCAATGAATATTTTGCGACAAATTTTTCAATGAATTTTGTAACGAATAATTAGCCACGAATTAATTTTCGTCGTAAATAAACAACGAAAATTCAAATTTTCGTCGCAAAATTTTGCGAAAAAAATTTTCCAACAAATTTTTTTGTTCGTGGCAAAATGCCGGGTTTTTCAATTTCGTGGGAAAATTCGTGGAAAATTTCCCACGAATTTTCCAACGAATAGTAAAAAAAGCCGAAAATTTGAATTTCGTTGGAAAATTCGTGGGAAATTTCCCACGAATTTTCCAATGAATAGTAAAAAAAGCCGAAAATTCGTTGGAAAATTCGTGGGAAATTTCCCACGAATTTTGCAACGACCCCGTTTTCGTCGGAAATTACCAACGAAAAATTAAAATTTTTTGTCGCAAAAAATTTCCGACGAAAACGGGGTCGTTGCAAAATTCGTGGGAAATTTCCCACGAATTTTCCAACGAATTTTTCCAACGAAATTTTCCAACGAATTTTCCAACAAATTTTCCAACGAATTTTCCAACGAATTTTTCCAACGAATGTTTCCAACGAAAAAATTTCGTTGCAAATTACCAACGAAAATTTAAATTTTTGTTGGAAAAATTTGCGACGACGAATTACCAACGAATTTTTTTTCGTCGGAAATTTCGTTGGAAATTTGTTTTCCAACGAATTTTTCCGAATTTTTCGTTGGAAAATTCGTTGGAAAACTCTTGTTTTTTTGTAGTGCTTGGATTCCCCAACTAGCAGTGATCGGGTTCTCGGAAAGCGTAGCGAACCTGTACACGTCGGAGATACGGTGCCGGTGGCTAGCTGAGCTCCTCGCCGGTACGTTCAAGCTACCTTCCATTAAGAAGATGGAGGAAGATATAGAAGAGTGGCACAAATACATAAAGCGATCTTCAGGTCAATACTACAGAAGATCATGTATTGCTGCACTGCACATTTGGTACAATGATCAACTGTGCAACGACATGGGATGGAATCCTAAGAGAAAGAAGGGATTCTTTGCTGAGCTGTTTGAGCCTTATGGCCCAACAGATTTTGTCTCTCCATGAAGATGAAATGTGTGCATCATCATTTTTCCCCTTTGTATTCCAGGTTCAGCAATTTTTCTTCCCCTTCTCTTGCTGATGTGAAGTCATAATTTGCACTAAATAATCTATGAGTGTATGATGAACTTTTTTTGGAGCACAAGAATTCTAGTTTGCCCTAAATTTGTGGATACGGCCATTGATCTATGACCTCAAAGCGACTCCTGCAATGAGGTACAATTCAATCAAAGTTTTTCATCGCTTTAAGTTGTATGATCCTTCCATGACTGTGAAATGAAGTAAAGGTGTAGACATATGATGGAGAGGAGAAATTGAAATCATTGAGCACTTCGCATATGAGCCACGGAAAGAAATTGAAGAGGAAAATTGCATATGTTGCCATTGCAGAAAATGATTAAAGAAAAAAACCACGAGTCTGGATACATTGGCAACAATGACACCGAATTCTCAAAGGCATAATAGAGTTTCAACATTGCACAACTCCAAGCCATCTAACTTAGCAAAAAATAAAACTCCATGCCATCTAAGAATGGAACCCAAAAAAAGAAGAATCGAATTTTTCCATCTGAACGTGGGAAGGTACAATTTTATGGTGAAGAAGCGCCAAAAGATAAAACGGGCACCTGACATTTCTGTGACATGTGCAACATTTACAGACATACCGGCGTGCATCGATAGGCATACAAGTAAGCATCGAGGGCAACAGTCTCTGATACAAATGCCCTCACTGAATATGATGGAAAGAGAGCAGGAGCAAGATCAAAATCAGGAAGAAGTTCCAGCTAAATGCCCGAAAACTGTCCTTCATGGCGAAGCTATTTGAAACTGTTAACAAAACAAGCCCCAAAATATTAGGAAACTGTAGGTAGCGGACTACACATCACAATGACAGACGTTTCAGTATTTACGGAGGAAGAAAGTATCAAAAGTAGACAATTCGACCTTATTGATACCAGTCAGGCATAGGGATAGTCAACAATTCCATAAAACAATTGATTCCAGCAGCAAGTTCCATCATTTTTAGCTCATGTGTGAAATCTTATGTTATATTTTGGCAAATCTAAAGAGATGCAGTGCATCACAAGAAAAAAAACTTATGGCCATGGTGCATACCCAAAAACAATGCAAACAAAGCTCCAGACAGAGGCTTTTGCATCAATTTGGGAAAAAGTACAGTCCAGTACTTTTGTCGAAATATTTCAATTTTTTCCATCTTTTATACTAAAACCTTGAAGTAAAAATCAAGAATCAAATTAAGAATAACAGGTATATTAAAATGTTATATAGCTTTTAGTAGGCTATTCGAAACAAATGCAAACTATGGGATAGGTGAAGCGATCTCTTCATCAAGTTCATTTTCATAATCTTCATGAATTTCGAGTGTGTACCTGGACAAGTGGTATCGGTGACAAGCGCTGTCAAAATAGTCTGGTTAGTATAACCAGCATAGGCACAGGTTGTGCGGTTACAGGATGTCGAAGTTGAGTTGCCCAGGTCTAAATTTGAACCCTCACATTGCATTGAGGGGCAGAGCGACCAATTAGACGGCTTAAGCTGGGATGGCTGGCAATGTAATCTGTTCATGTATAGGGAAATGAATCATAAATTCTGAGAGATTGATTGGAAAGAGAAGAATTACTGGAAGGTTGTCCACAAGAAAGACTTGGATCTAAAGATATTCTAGAAAGATAATACTGACGTCCAGTTATTTGCTGCATCACAGGTGCACATCACACAATTGTTAGCAGTGAAGACATAACTTCCATTAGCAACGCGTAAATAGAAGTCCAGCGAATCATTCCTTATTGCAGATGCACAAGCTGCATACATAATCAGAGAATACATCAGTATTTCTGTTAAAGATTGGAGTACGAGATTACCGAAAAAAATGAACATTACTATGTTGAAACAATGGAAAAAGCACAGGCGGGAAGCATCACAAACTATCTATAGGACATCTGTCAATTGAATCTTAAATCGTAATGTTGGTGGGTGGGTCATGAACTATCAAAATGGCATCTGGCAGTTAAATCTTAAATCATAGTGGTGGTCGGTCATTAAGCTTAAAAGTATCGATCAGAATTGCCAATTCATAGAACTATGCTAATGTTATGTAGAACAAGTATCTTCGTACAGAGTCTGACCAACAAGCATAATGTGGCAAATAAGGGGGAGATTAGATTGTCATACCGTCTGCATTGATTATCAATCGTCAAAGAAAGTTAAAGCCAATTGCTGCCATTGTTAAGCCATCAATCTCCTCAGGAGAGAATCATAGAGCTGAACTCTCTAACAGAAACAAGCCAACAGAACTGTTCTTGGCAGAGAGCTGCGTCATGTGGAGAACCACTTTTGCACATTCATGCATCACCACTTGGATTTTGAGTTAAACTAGATCTTCGATGTGAGAGACTTAGTAGAACTGGGTCAAGTAAAAAATGGGGCCTCTTTACACTGTCCCAACTTCCTCTCTCCTCTCTCTGTCTTCCTCCACTAAACTTCCATAATTAGAAGCAACAGCCAAATTTCAGACAAGCTCTTGAAAATCTCTTCCTAAAGGAGAAGCTATTTAAGGACTCAACCGCCCTAGAGGAAAATATCTCTGGACAATGACTTACTAGAAGGAAAACCCAGATAAAAAAGTACCTTCAAGAAGATATGATGTCATTATAACCTTCTTAAGATAAAAACAAAAAGATATGAACCAGATATCACATCCTTAATTCGATGACATCAAAGAGACAATGACCAAATAAAACTATTAAATCAAGGAGATACAAGTTACAACCACTTTAAGATTATATAGGATATCATATAGTTCTATTTTATTTCTGGATAATTCCTACTTGTGGTTAGATCAGATTTTGACTAGGACCACACAACAGCTGAATCGTTTGCAGCTCACTAGTAGCCAGCATCATTCACGCAGATCACATGGTGGGAGGCACCGCAAGGCCCCACCATTGTTGTCTACCAAGTCGTAGGTCTACCCTATAATTCTATCAATAAATCTAATCAGTCAGACCCAATTATGAAGCGAATCAATCCAAAAACTCAAAGATACATCGAATCTCCACCCTGATTAGCAGCCAAACTCACTGGCAGATCCTCCAAGAAAGATCCATGCAGGTAAATCAAAAGCACAAGCAGAAAACCTCACGCGCCAAGTCCTATCCAATTTTCTTCTACCCTGTATGACACTCGCGTATCTCAAAGTATCACCACTGTCGATGCATGTCTCATTTACAAACATTTCATCCCCAATCTTTAACCCCTCAATCTGAAAAGGCAGTTCATGTCTCACCACAATTACCCATCTAAGATATAAGGAAGAGCTCTCCAACCAAATACGATCCGAACCACTCAATCCGGTGCGGTCCACCCCTTTTGAGAGGAACATCAAGAGGAACAACCCCACTACTTTCTTTCTTTGATAATGCAAAGTGGGTCCTACCCACACCACACTCTCTCTCCTTCACCACATCATGACACCAGCTAAAATCCAGCAACAAAAACAAAAAGGCCAATTCAAGAAAAGTCCCTTTCTAGTCTTCACTCTTGAGACTCACAAGGAAGGGTTCAAGACCATATGGCAATAATAAATGAATAAATGACTAAGTAAATTGTAAAAAAAAAAGGCAGGAACCTTTGAGAGGGACATCAAGAACCTGCCCGGCCTGAAGGCTCTGAACGTCCGCGATCCCGTTGATGGCTATCAGCGTGCTCTGAGACACGTTGAACTTCGTCGCGATCGCCGCCACGGAGCTCCCGGCGGCCACGACGTGCGCGTAGTGGACCACCTCCTCGCCGTCCACGTCGTCGCAGCTGCAGGGCAAAGGGATCCACAGCTTCTGCCCCACCACGATGAAGCTCGCATTGGGGAGCCCGTTCGCTTGCTGGATGTCCTGATAGACGACCAGGTTGGAGAAAACCTCGCGGGCAATGTGGTCCAGCCCGTCGCCGCTCCGGACGGTGTACACGGGGCGCCGGTTGGAGACGCCGGTGTCGTTGGAGCAGGAGCAGTTGAAGGGGACGGCGACGGTCTGCTGCGCGCCGACGGTGGCGTTGGGGGGCGTGGAGAGGGGGAGGTTGTTGGCGCCGAGGATGGAGCGGAGGTGCTTGACGCCGAAGAGGGCTTGGACGGCGGCGAGGGTGGTGGCGTTCGGGGACACGTAGCCTGCGATGGACAGGCACGTGGCGGCGGAAGCGGCGGCGGAGGAGTTGGAGCAGTTGAAGCCCAACGGGGTGGAGGGAGGGAGCAGGGAGCAGAGGAGGAGGAGGAGGATGACGAGCGCCGCCTCAGAGGAGCCCATTGCTGCGGCGGCGGCGGCGGAGACGGTGACGGCGGCGGCGGCGCCGGTGGTGGTGGTGGTTAAGGTGGAGGAGAGTAGACAAATTCCGACAGTTTTGAGTCGGACTCGTGCCCCGCTTTGTTCGATTCCTCTGACTCGGTTTTGAACAGTTCTTCTGCTTTGAAATTTTTCTCGAGTGCTCGCTCACGTGAAGGCATCGCACGTGATCTGCTCCATACTTTTCGCTGAGGAAATTCAGAACCGTCCGTGTCATCATTATTATTGATTCTTTAACCTAAGATGCTACGATGTTTCGCGTTAACATTTTCCGTTGTGTTCTTCCTTTTCCTTTTCTCTCCCCCCCTTGAATTTTTATTGACGTGGCTCGTGAAATTGATGGTGTGGACATCAAGTGTTTTTTTTGTAGGTTGCGACATGGGATGTCTGCGTCGATGACATTGAAAATGTCGAAATAAGCATGATGACTTCAACCGGCTACACCACCCACCAGCCGTTGGCTATGGTCATGGACCTTATAGTGGTGTAATATTCTGATATTTTTTTTAAGTATTTGGATTTTGAAGCGATTGGCTATAAATAATGCCATCACAACGGCGGAGTTAGAACTATGTGCCAATGGCCGCAACAGGACGAAAACATTATTTTATGGTATAATTTTCAAATGAAATTCTAAATTGGAGACAATTTTTTTTTCATAAAAAAGAGGATCTCATATGGGATCTTATCTTAAATTAGAACGTGAAGCAAGCAAAAATAGCAGTAATTCACTGGCCGGCCAAATCATCGCCAACTGCTAGGATAGGGGCGACTCTGTCAAAAATTTCCAACTACACCAAAAATAGGTAAAATCCTGCAAACCAAAGCCCCCAAATTGAATTCTAATTAAGGTTTCTCCTTCTTTCCCAAGTTCCGCTCATTGCTTTGATCTCTAGCGCGTGCAATTGGAGGTTTGGATTCTCCATTTTGATCTCGTCCATCGTTCTTGGATTATGATAAAATAATTAAATATTAAATTATACATTCATCTAATAACTTAAATTTTTAAAATAGTTAGCAGTGATCTTACAAAATCTCACGTGATATCATGGCATGCACAAAGCACTGGAGCTGAAACATAACTGGATCCATACAAGTGCCTGAAATCTGCATACTTAATCGAGTCTATTCCATAATAGTCGTGTTTCAAAGCTAATCGCACTAATTGTGCGCCTAGTCAAGTTTTTTTTTTTTTTTTCACATAGGTGGTTTTCTTTCGATACCAACTGCACATGCAGCATCTAGTAACTATTTTCCAAGCCAGCTATATAAACCGATTGATGCTATGATGCCAGTCGTACAGACTGTGTCACTCAGTTATTATTCTGCAAGCCAGCCGCATCGATCATTTATCTCAAACTGGCACATCTATGATAATTTTACTTTGAATTAATTTTTTAATCATAAAAAATCCCAAACTGGTACACCTGCGATAATTTACCCTGAACTATTTTTTTGACTACTGAAAATCTCACGTTGATACACTTGCGACAATTTCATCCCGAACTAATTTTTTGACCACTAAAAATCTCAAACTAGTACACTTGTGATAATTTTACCCAGAACTAATTATTTGACCACTAAAAACCCTAAACTGATATATTTGTGACAAATTTTTCCTCAATTAGTGTCCGTTAAATTGGATTAAGACTATGAAAAAGTCACAAATTGATAAACTTGTGACAAACAGAAGGGTAAAACTCCAAACCGATACACTTGTCAACTACCACGTGTCATCAAATTCAACAATTTGACGGTAAAGTTTAACGGAAACTAACAAAAGGTAAATTTATCATAGGTGTACCAGTTTGAGATTTTTTTTGGTCAAAAAATTAGTTCAGGTAAAATTATTATAGGTGTACCAGTGTGGGTTTTTAATGGCAAAAAAAATAGTTCGGGATAAAATTGTCACATGTGTACCAATTTAGGATTTTTTGTGATCAAAAAAATAATTTGAAGTAAATTTGTCACATGTGTATTAGTTTGGGGTTTTTCATGGTATTAACCCTAAATTTTAAGGATAAAAGCCCTAAATTTGCAATTATTCCTTCTATTTAATCATTTGAGTAGTTAAGTGGATTCACTATTTATACATTTCTCACCTCTCGGTGGAAGAAGGAAAAATAAAATAAAATAATAAAAAAATAATTTTTTTTTTTAAATTGTAAAAATTATCCCGTAGAAAGGCCGACGTCCATGTCAACAATTTCCAGCCTAAATTGGCCAAATGGACTCAATTGGTAAAACGTGAAAAGATTTAGGACTCAATTGACATAATTAAAAAGTTTAGGACTGAATGGACATATATGTAATAGGATGAGAACCTTTTTGTAATTTTCCTTCCAATGATAATGCCAATTTAAGGGGCGATGGTGCTAATTATGTGGTGAATTCCTACGTCTTCTTGACTTTTGCACTCAAATTCTCTTTCATACAACTCTGTTAACATGATTTTATTGCTAAAATTGCATGGTTAACATGGTGAAAACTTAATTCGCGACATTGATATTCGTGCACTAGTCTTGGAAGCCGAATAATCATCATAGAAGGTCACCAAACAGTGATAGAAATCGACCAGAACAAGCTTGTAATCGGCAACGAGGTAATCGATTGATGCCCATGACATAGATAACTTATCCATCGAATAGATAAACTCTCCGCACAATCGGCAACTTCAACCTTAAACCCAACTAATTAAGCTGTAGCCAAAATTTGTCTTTGCCTGCATAATAATAAGCGGTTTGGTTCGATCGACAAGACATAAAGGGAGCTTGAGGGTTGACCGATAGAACCCGATACTCCCGCATCATTAGGTAGAGGTGCCGCTATCGCTTGGGGCATCAAAGGTTACCTAACCATAGCAAACACCGTGGGCTTGGAGACACTTGCCAGCTACCAATGAGGGGTCACTCCACCTTGAAGGTGGCCCAAAACGACGGTATCGCCCCTGAATACATAACGGTCTGACGAACCTCATCTAAGCACAGCAAAGGGTGGCACGAACCCCATTAGTGTCGGGCGTCTTGCAACTGCATCCAACCCTTCTATCTCTCTCTTATTCTTTTTACTCTTTACTTTTTGTGTTATCGATGTTGGCCCACGTCATCATTACGTGTTAAAATTTTACATGTCTTCAGTTTCGTGTCATCAATTTAATAGTGTAAATAACAATACATGAGAAAACCACTTGATTGCATAATCGAGAAAGATAGAGGGCCTTTTCTTGATAAAAAAGTTGGAAAGAACAAATTCTACAAACGACAAAACTTAGAGAACTAAAGCTGCACTTAATCTTCATTTCTCAATACTGAAAGTCCCATGTTAGCGTACTTAAGCTGATTAACAATGGAAGGACTTGATTGCAATTGCTCAACTTGAAAATCGTGGATTCAAATCTAGGAAAAGGCATTTGTCAATGGATAAAAAGCCAAGTTTCTTAATGAATTTATTCAACATTTTAAATGTATTCGTGATGAATGAAGTCAGAATCTTACAAAATTTGATTCTGTTGCTCAAGATTACCAGGGGATTTGTGCATCATTTATAGCTATTTTGGCAAGCAAGTGAGCCATAAAATGTCCAAATCCCACCTACCAAGCATCATCCCTCCTTGTCCTAACAACAGCCAAAGCGTGTATCTATTTTTTTTTTTTTATAACCCAGGGAACCCTCGCACGGCCGACAGCCGGGAGATAAACTCTAGGGGCGACACGTGCTAGCCACCACACACGTGCACCGGTTAAGTTACCCTGCGACACCCGGGATTCGAACACTCAACCTTTTGCGAGAGGAAGAGTGCCCTTTCCAGCAGCGCCACCCAGGCGGATGGTCAAAGCGTGTATCTATGCATTTGTCTTACTTTGGAAAAACAACGGTTAGTGTCCATTTGGCCCCCACTCTCTTCGGTTTTTTATTTTGCATTTTTCTCTAATTTCAAAACTTTTGACCAAGTAGATTTGCTGATTTGATCGGACCATGTCTCGTTATTATTGTCTTTGACTTTAAGACCGTTATGATATCTTTGGGCCCTCTTTTGGACTATATACTGTCTGACTAAGATACTTAATCTAACAAATTAATCTCTAAATCTCTCTCAAACTGCAGAGTTTGTATGGTTTTGGAATAGTTGACTTAGGATGTCTTGGGCCAACTGATCAGTGACCTAGGGTCTATTTAGTAACGTTTCTGTTCCTAAAAATAATTTCTATTCAGAAATATTTTTTTCTATTTCTATTCCTTAGACGAGTTTTTGAGCAAAAAAGCTCATTTAACAATTACACAAAATTTTTATTCCCGAAGTTGAAAAAGAACATAAATGCATTTAGTAGGACACTAAAAATTTCTAATCCCAATTTTTTTATTTAGTTATAAGATTGTCGGTGGAGACTTAACAATTCATATTTGAATAAAATTGAACTAGAAATAGAATAAAAATACATTATGATACAGAATTGGATAATCTTAATATAATCATAAAGAAAATTACTCCTTATAAACAAAGTAAATACCTGGTGTATTGATAAAATTGCAATTTAGGGGACTTAACAATTCATGTTTAGATAAAATTGGACTAGAAATAGAATAATAATATATTATGATATATAATTCGATGACCTTAATACAATCATAAAGAAAATTACTCTTTATAGACAAAGCAATACCAGGAGATGGTCGAGGAAATTGTAGTTTAGGGTGTATGATTTTAGGATTTGGGGTTAGAGTTTAAGGATTTAGGGTTTGGGGTTTTGGATTTTAGGGTTTAGAGTATGGGGTTTAGGTCGTAGAGTTTCGGGATTGGGGCTTTGGGTTTAGTGTTTCGGATTTGGGGCTTAGTGGTTTTGGGTATTCGGGTTTGAAATTTATGGTTTAGGCTTTGAGGTTTTGCGGTTTAGCATTTTAGGATTTAGGGTTTGGGATTACGATTTTAGGGTTTAGGTTTTAGAGTTTGGGGTTTTGGGGTTTCGGGTTTAGGATTTTTTATTTTAGTGTTATGGGTTTTAGGGTTTGGGTATTGAGGTTTAAGGGTTTTGGGTTTAGGGGGTTTGAGGGTTAAGGTTTAGGATTTTGGGGTTTAGGGTTTGAGGATTAAGGTTTAGTGTTTGAGGGTTTAGAATTTGGGGTTTAGGGTTTAGTATGAGAATATATTGTGAAAGAGAGAGAATTGATGTTATTTCTCTATTGTTTCTCTTTTTGTTCCAGAAATAGAAAAATAGATTTTTTTATTTCTTATTTCTATTCCAAATCTATTCCCTGACTATTTTTCTATTCCGGGAAATAAAAAAACTAACTGACGTTACTAAACGAATTTCTGTTCTTTTTCTGTTTCAGGAAATAAAAAAACAAAAAACAGAGAAAATGAAACGTTACTAAACAGACCCCTAGAGTAGAAAGATCTCAAGTCGGCCCCAATGGCCTATCAAGCGACAACCGTAGGTGGTGTCATATAATTTATAATTAGCCGATGGCAATCAACATAGATGCTTGATGGTGGTGGTTTAATAAATTGTTATAGTGGACCAAGGTAAAGCTTTTCCTTAATTTGTGCGTTATATATGCGTTGATCATGTTTTTTGCTGTCTAATTTATGAAGATTCGTTTCTCTTTTTTGTCAATGAATAGTTAATAGCAAGATTCAAAGCTTGGTATTTAGTTTACTACCCCCTATCTATGAACAAGTTAGAAAACCTCACAATTGGGCTTCCTTAAAGTATTTTTTTTTTTGATGACCCGGGAACCTCCCTTTCGCCCGACAGGCTATTCGGTACTAAACCCGGGGTGACGCTAGCCTGGGTTAGACATAATTCTTAATAAACTTAACAAGATCATAATTAATTAATTACAATCCTCCCTGCTAAGATGGTCAAATTTACCCACTTCTTTTGTTAGACATTATTCTACTTCCATTATTAATTTGAGATCAAAACTAGGAAGATGAACAATATAAAGAGTATCATGATACGCAAACCGTAAAACTTGTTTTAACTTCGTCTTATCTTTATTTATCAACATTGGGCGATTCACATAGCGAGAACACGCTTATGAAGCTATCCCTAAAAGCTATGTTCTAATGGGTTCACCTACCCGAGCTCGGTTACTGCATCCACAAAAGCTATCACCCAACCTACACGGCTACATTTCCAAAAAGTGACTAGTCGTGCCATCAAAAAATGATTCTCCAACCCAACTCTTGAGCTGACCTACTCTGCCATACCTACCCCTCCATTTTCTCCATTGCCGCCGCCGCCGCCGCCATCCACCGAATACCGGATAGACCCCACCAAGCTCCCACCAACATCCAGAAAGACCGAGACAAGTCGAATAGGCACCCGATGACTCGGTAACCCAACATCTACCCACAGGTGGCTTCATATCAAACCAGCTTGATTAGTGGGAATTTAGGGTCGGTGAAGGGGACGAGACGGCCCACATACTCATCAGGGGCACCAAAGAGGGTGATAGGGGTTGCAGGTGATGGGTAACTCCTGCTTACTAATTTGTAAAAATATAGTAGCCACAAGAGTGAGCATATCTCAGCAAAGAAAGATCTATAGCACTATACTAAACAAATAACCATCAAGCACATCAAATAGGATCATTCAAGGCAGACATTTATCTAAAACATGTGATTTACTATAACAAACATGGTCTTGCACACTACATTATCAATCCTAAAATATAGAAGTACAAAGGATCCCTACATTAAGCAATCATACAATTTATGGTGTATAAACAATAAGATGCTTGCAAGGGTACTTAAACATCAACTCCAACTCCCATATTCGGTACGCTCACCGGTCACACAAGGAGGAACACTTCTTGTCTGGCAGAGCTCGATGCGCTCTCCGATTTGTTGCGGTGTACGCCGGTATTCTCATTTGCCTGTGCAGGTTTTGTGATCCACTAACTACAGCATCCCAATCACACTCCAAGGGCATCTAGGGTACATTCATCCTAGGCATCCAGTTCACACGATCCTTGTGCATCCTTCTATTCCTTGCTGGCTCCACATGGTATCGTTGGTTAGACAGTATTCAATCGTATCTTCCCCAAGCAAGCACAACACAAGGATCCTTCCATTCATTATCATCATAATAGTCAAACTTCTAAACATTACTTAATTCTAGGACCGAATTAGACCAATAACTCACAAGAATTTAGCTCTTAGCAATACCTTATGCTAGTTCACAAAGATAACGAGTACCATTCAATGTATAAGCGTCAATTACCCTTTCACAGAATAACTCCATACTTCTCACAACCATTCTTCCCGCTCATGGTATCATCTGTTGACTAGGTCCACCTTATGTGGAGCCCAGCCAGCATAAAACAAAATAAAAGAGAAAAGAAACAAAAGTCAAAAAAAGAAAAGAACAAAAAGAAGTGCTTTGTGCATGGAGTGTGTGCCCACATAAGAGAGAAAAAACTGAGGGTCCTCACTGAGAGCACAGGAGAACAGGGGAGAAGAAAAGGGGCTGTAGCTTGTGGTCCCAATTCGAGGGCCAAACATTGTCAGAATTGCCTCAAATTTTAGTATGTTATTCATGAGACCGAGGGCTACGAGTTGATCGGTTTCGTTCGTTGAGAATTTCCTCCAAACTCTCCATTCATAGTTAGGATTTTCTCCTCCGTTTTATGTAAATTCACCTTTGTGGTGATGAAAATAATGTTGTAATGTTGATGTTGTGCCTATAGTATGTGACTAGAGAAGAACTTGGTGTATCCTATTATTTTTAGTGATTAGTGAAAGTTTTTAGGGTGGTCTGTGGTTTTTCCCGCATTGGGTTTCCACGTTAAATCTTGTTGTTGTTGTTGTTGCATTTGCCTCCTTATTATTTCAAGATTGAATTGCCGGAATATTGTTGGTTGTTGCTAGGAATAAGTCGATTTCAGTCAGTTTAATTGTGGGGGAGATATCGATCATGGATTGGGTTTTGTTCTTGGTGAATTGTTGCCCGATTCTCCCCAACAAAGTGGTATGAGAGCTAGCATTGATATTCTAGTATTGAATGGTGGAAACTAGTGGCATAGTGTTTAAGTTAAATGCCTTGAATTACAATATTTGGAAGCCTCGTATGGAAGACTTGTTATATTGTAAAGATTTATTTGATCTCATTGAGGGTGATGAGGCTAAAGTAGATAAGGAAAACAAAGAATGGGAGCGAATAAATCGGAAAACTGTTGGGTTTATTCAACAATGAATTGATGATAGTGTATTTCATCATGTTGCTCAAGAAATGAAAGCGGACACTTTGTGGAAGAAATTGCAAGATCAATATGAGAGGAGAACCCCACAAAATAAAGCTTTTTTTAGTTAAAAGACATGTGAATTTAAGATACAAGGAGGAAAGTAGTATGTCATAACACTTGAGTAAATTTCAAGATGTTGTAACTCAATGGAGAAATCTTGAGATTGACTTAGGTGATGAATTGCAAGCATGTCTATTGCTTGGTACTCTTCCCAATAGCTGAGACACTTTAATTGTGGCACTAAACAATTCAGCTCCTTCCAATGTGCTTTCCATGAGCATGGTCAAAGAAAGCCTATTCAATGAAGAAACATGGAGAAAAAGCTTGAATTATGCTTCTAAATCGGAGGCTCTTGTCATAGAAAATAGGGCAAGAACTCAATCAAGAAAGCTTCAGAATAATGATGACAGGGGCAAGTCAAGAGGAAGGTTGAAGTCAAGATTGAGGAGGAGTGTGAAGTGCTACAATTGTGGTAAGATGGGACATTATGCTAGGGAATGTAGGTTGCCAAAAAGAGAAAAATCCCATGATAGAAATGGAGATTGAAAGAAAGAAAAAAAGTAAGTTACAACGGCAGTTGCATCCGATGGCGATATTGTGTTCATTTGTAATGATACTTGTGTGAACCTTACATACCAAGACTCCGGTTAGGTTATTGATTCTGGAGCTTCGTTTCATGTCACCTCACGGCATGACTATTTTACTTCCTATTGCAGCGGTGATTTTGGTTATGTTAGGATGGAAAACAGTGGTGATTCCAAGGTTATTGGCATGGGAGACGTTCATTTGGAGACCAACGTTGGATGTAGTTGGCTTCTGAAAAATGTGAGACATGTTCCGGATATTTGACTTCATTTGATCTCTAGAAGTGCCTTAGATGATGATGGTTATTGCAATACCTTCAGTGATAGCAAATGGAAATTGACTAAGGGTTCTATGATAGTAGCTAAGGGTAAGAAGACATATACTCTCTACACTATGCAAGCTAAGTTGGTTAAGGAAGATGTAAATGTAGTGGATGACTCCTCAGTTGATCTATGGCATATGAGACTTGGTCATCTCAGCGAGAAGGGGCTTGAAACTCTTGTAAGAAAGAATCTTCTACCATTAAAAGAGAGAAATCTGAAGAAATGTACTCATTGCCTTATAGGTAAGCAACATAGGTTCTCATTTCATAATTCCTTTCCACATACGAAATCAAATGTACTTGATTTAGTTCACACTGATGTTTGTTGCATGGATGCTAGAACACTTGGTGGTGCATTGTACTTTGCGACATTTATTGATAATTGCTTTAGAAAAGTGTGGGCTATTGCTTTGAAATCTAAAGACTAGGTACTTGTGGTTTTCAAACAATTTCATGTCAATGTGGAAAGAGAAACTGAGAAGAAGTTGAAATGTGTTTGAGCTGACAATGGTGGTGAATATAGAGGCCTATTTGAACATTATTACATGGATTATGGTATCAAGCTTGAGAAGATTGTTCAAAAAACACCACAACAAAATGGAGTGGTGGAGAGAATGAACTAGACAATTAATGATCGGCTTTGGTGTATACTCTCTCATGCGAAGTTGCCCAAGTCATTTAGGGGTGAAGCAATGAAAACAACAGTGGACTTGATAAATTTTTCTCCATCAACTTTCTTTTAAGGGGGATGTTCTGCAAAGAGTTTGGAATGGGAAAGATGTTTCGTACAATTACCCGAAAGTGTTTGGTTGCCGGACATATGTGCATGTTCCAAGAAATGAAAGGTCGAAGCTTGATGACGAGTCTAAATAGTATATCTTCTTGGGTTATGGACATAAAGAGTTTGGCGATAGGTTATGGGATCCAGTTGCAAAGAAAGTCATTAGAAGCCAAGATGTGGTATTCTCTGAGCATCAAACCATTGAAGACATTGATAAGCTAGGGGGCCAAAGAATGTAGCTCAACATTATGTTAGTTTCAGTCCAAGTCCTCCTACGGTATTGGGTAGAAATCACGGGAGAGAAGTACACGGAAATCATGAAGATGGTGAATTCTCACAAAATATTGATTCTTCGACTAAGACGGGTGAAACAGTTGTACAAGAATAGCCAGTTGAGCCAATGGAGCCAGTTAAGTAAGAACAGCCGGTCCTACCTTAGGTTAGAAGATTTGAAAGAGAACGCATACCCTTATAGAAATATCGGCCACATGAGTATATGTTACTCATTGATGCAAGAGAGCCAGAAACTTATGAAGGTGCTATGTCATGTGATCAAAAGAATGAATGGTATGAAGCCATGCAAGAGGAGCTCAAATCATTGCATGAGAATCACACATTTGAATTGGTGAAGTTGTCTAAAGGCAAAAGAACACTCACAAATAAATAGGTGTAGAAGTTGAAGACAGAAGAAAGTAGTTTGCAATCACAATACAAGGCTAGGCTTGTTGTGAAGGACTTTCATCAAAAGAAAGGAATTGACTTTGAAGAGATATTTTCACTGGTTGTAAAAATGTCTTCTATTCGAGTTATTCTTGGGTTGGCCACCACCTTGAATTTAGAAATTGAACAACTTAATGTAAATACGGCTTTTCTTCATTGAGACTTAAAGGAAGAAATATATATGGAGCAACCGGAGGGTTTTATAGTCGAAGGCAAGGAGCACCTTGGAGATTGAGAAAAAGTTTGTACGGTCTCAAGCAAGCGCTAAGGCAATGATATATGAAGTTCAAATTATTCATTGAAGATCACGGGTATGGTAAGACCAACTCTAGTTCTTGTGTCTTTATGAAAAAAATTTCGGATAATGATTTTCTTATCCTTCTACTATATGTGGATGGTATGCTGATTATCGGGCATGATGTTAAGAAAATCAAGAGCTTAAAAAATGAGTTGAGTAAAACTTTTGTAATGAACGATCTAGGTCCGGCTAATCAAATCCTTGGCATGAAAATTACTCGTGATGGGTTAACCAAGAAACTTTGGCTATCTCAAGAGAAGTACATTGACAAGGTGTTGGAAAGATTCAACATGAGCACATGTAAATCAGTAAGTACTCCACTTGCTAGTCATTTCAAGTTGAGTAGTGACGAGTGTCCTACAAATGAGAAAGAGAAGGAAAAGATGAGGGAAATTCCTTATGCATCGGCCGTGGTTAGTTTGATGTATGCCATAATTTGCATAAGACCAAACATTGCTCATGCAGTTGGTGTTGTGAATAGGTTTCTCTTAAATCCAGGTAAAGAGCATTAGGCTGCTGTTAAATGGATTTTGAGGTATTTTAGAGACACTTCTAGATTCTGTTTATGTTGTGGAAATGAAAAGCTTCAGTTGAGTGGTTATTTAGATGCGAACTATACCAGTGATGTTGACTCTTAAAAGTCCACATCGGGCTACGTGATGATTTTTGCAAGGGGAGCGGTTTCATGGCAATCAAGATTGCAAAAGTGTGTTACTTTGTCTATGATTGAAGCAGAGAATATCACTCTTATCAAAGGAGGTAAGGAACTCTTGTGTATGCATAAATTCCTACAAGAGTTGGGCTTGAAGCAAGAGAAGACCGTCGTATATTGTGATAGTATGAGTGCTATCTGTCTTAGTAAAAATCTGTGTTGCATTCAAGATCGAAGCATATTGATGTGAAGTATCATTGGGTCCGAGAAAAATTAGAAGAGAAGCTCTTTCTACTCGAGAAAGTCCACACAACAACAATGGATCCGATATGATGACCAAAGCCTTGCCCGTGATGAAACTTGACTTTTATAGAAGCAAACTGGGCATGATAGATCTTCCCACATAAGGTGGAGGGGGAGATTTATTGACTAGGTCCATCTTATGTGGGGCCCAGCTAGCATAAAACAAAATAAAAGAGAAAAGAAACAAAAGTCAAAAAAGAAAAGAACAAAAAGAAATGCTTCGTACGTGGAGTGTGTGCCCACATAAGAGAGAGAAAAAATGGCAAAAGGACACTATAAGTGCCATAAGTTGTGTACGGAAGTCACTTTAATATCATAACATTTTTTCAGATCACTTTGGTGTCAAATCAGAAGAAAAGAGATCACTTTAGTAACTCCTACTAAAATCCCGACCAAAAAGCTGACCGAGCGTTTGTCATTTAAAAAAGAGCGTGACGTGGATATGCTGTTCAAAATTTGATTTCCATGTGGACGAGCAAAACGACGTCGCTCAATCAAAGGTCTTAGCATCGCGTCGTCACTGTCATCTCGTCGCAAGTCACACCTGCTCTTCTGTTTGGTCTCCCTCGTCCGATCACCGTTGCCTATCACTCGTCGCTCGCGATGCCCTCATCCCGTCGTCGTCGCCGCCTCTTGCCTTCCCTCCGTAGTCAGTCGGCATCACTCCCTCATCCCGTGGACTGAGCATCACTCGTCCCATCAGCATTGGTCCCGTCTACATGGCAAATTACGAAGGTCAATCTTCAAATAAGGGGGGCTGTTAATTTCTATTTTGCTGAATTGATCGACACAATGTGCCTTATTGTCCTATGTTTTCACTCAATTAATTGGTAGATTAAGGCTGCCTTCGGGATATTAGGGTTTGAAGTCGGAAATTAGGGCTCGAACTTGGGAAATTGGGCCTCAAACTTGAAATTAGGTCTTGAACTTCTGAAATTAAAGCTTGAACTTCATAAATTATGGCTAGTTATTCGGATATTAGGGCTTGAAGTGGATTCAATTGTGTTGGTGCCGGGTTAATTATATGCTATAGGCTGTGGTCCATGTGGGGCTTCTGTCATTGTCACCCATGTGGTCTAATGGTGGCTTTTTCAATCTTGTTGATCATGTGGGGGACCTCCATGTGAAGCTATGCTCTTTTTTCCATGTGGTGTGGTCCCAAAAGTTAAAATATTGACTTTTTTTTGGCTTTTTTCCTTCAATGCAGGGTTGACATGGGGGATAAAGACAGTTCTCGGCATCATTGTTCATTATGGAGGAGAATTTGTCATTGGCACTGACGAGTGGGAATACTTTAGGGGACTTGAAGGTACTGTTTATTTCGATAGAAGTAAGTTAACATATATTAATCTCATGAAAGACATAGTTCAACAATTAAGATGCAAAATAGGAAGTTTGCATTATTATGTTCCTGGAAGCAGCTTGAAGGGCGGCATTAGAAATTTTCATGATGATAATGGTGTTAAGGATATCATCTCCCATTATCTTCATGGAAAAGAAGCTATTGTGTACGTTGAGTCTTATATTGATAGTAAATCTGATGAAGAAGCTAAGGAGGGAGACATAGGGGATGTTGCTGCTTTACCTAGTACTCATGTTCATGTTAGTTTTATTATAGATGAAGTTGGACATAATAGGCAAGAGAGGGAGGAGAGGGAGGCAAACCATGCAACGAGTGAAGAGTTCACTGGATTTAAGTTCACTGGATTGTCGTGGGAAGTTGCTGCATCTAGTGAATCAGATGATGAGGGTGTGGCAAATGTAAATTTCCTAAGTGATAATGACAATGAGGAACTTGTACAGTCAAGGCAAAAGCAAAGTGAATTTGGAAAAAAAAATCAATAGATACACTAAGAGGATTACGTGAAGCTGAAGTAGGACATAGCACTAATGGAGCTCCAGCTAAAGGTAACGATACTGATTATGAAGAAAGTGGCTCTGATGAACAAAATGATAGTTCTGAAAATCAGCATGAAGATGACGATCCCGTTGTGTGCTAAAGGAATTGTAAGTATCCGTTCTATGATCCTGGCTCTTCTTCTTCTATGTTGACTATAGGTATGAAATTTTCTTATGCCAAACAGTTCAAAGAAGGGATTATCAAGCATTCAATAGCTAAACAGAGGAGTCTTCAGTTCACTCGAAATACGAAGGATTATGTTAGAGCAAAGTCTTCTCAATCTAATTGTTCGTGGAAGATATATGGTGCATGTTCAAAAAGGGACGGGTTATTCTAAATTAGGTCACTCTAGGAGGAACATACTTGTTCCATCATGTTTGACAACAAAAGGGTGACAAGTGCTTGATTGTTGAAGCACTTCTTCAATACCATCAAAGCGATGCCCGATGTGAAATGTCCTCAGCTGAAGCAATTGGTGAGGGAGCAAGTAGGAATTAATGTGTCACTCAATCAATGCAAAAGAGCCAAGCAAAAGGTGATAAAAAAACTTCTAAGGAGGTACAAGGAAGAATATGGTCAAATTTGGGAATATGCTGGAGAATATAGGCTACAAAATCGGCTAGTCAAGTTTATGTTGAGGTTGTGGAGCGGCCACTGCCTAACCATGGGATTAACTTTGACCGAATTTATATTTGCTTTGATGCATGCAAACAGGGATTTGTTTCTAGTTGTAGACGAGTCATAGGGTTCGATAGATGTTTCTTGAAGGGCATGTGCAAGGGAGAATTGTTGGCTGCCATTGGGAGAGATAGTAATAAGCAGATGTTTCCAATTGCTTGGGCTGTTGTGAAGGTAGAGAGCAAGGACACTTGGTCTTGATTCCTGAAAAATTTGATGGCGGATCTTGAGATCACTAATGGAGAAGGTTGGGCATTCATGAGCGACCAACAAAAGGTAATACTGGTGCAACTGCACAAACAATATTTATGACATATTTTATCTTGCAGATGACTTTATTAATGCCTTGATGTATAAATTCTTATAAGGACTTCTTCCTGCTCTATCTGAGTTGATGCCATTTGTTGAACATAGGATGTGTGCGAGGCACATATATGCAAATTGAGCTAAGATCTACAAAGAAGAGAAACTATAGAAGCAATTTTGGATGATAGCTAAGAGTACTAATATGGCTGATTTTAGAATTCACAAACAACAGTTGCTTGACTTAATGAAGGACGGTTATGAAGCACTTTTCCAAATTGAACCCAAGCATTGGTGTAAGGTCTTTTTTTAGTAAAGAATTCAAGAGTGATATCATCAATAACAATCTCGGTGAAGCCTTTAATGGCAGAATTTTAGAGGGGAGGTGCAAACCAATCATCAGCATGCTTGCAGATATTCAAGTAATAATCATGACAAGGCTGCAAAAACAGAGAGATAATGCTGCTAAGTGAACTAGACAGTGTAGTCCTAAAATTGCTAAAAGATTAGATGACAACTTGGCGAATGGTAGGTTTTGTCATCCTATCTAGAATGGAGATGATGGCTATGAGGTCATGGAAAAGAAAGATAAGTATGTTGTCCAATTGGACAAACGAAAGTGCTCATGTCGAGCTTGGCAACTTTCTGAAATTCCCTGCCCACATGCCATTTGTGCCATCCAAGCGAAGTTCCAAAATCCCAAGAAATACCTACATGGTTGCTATCACAAAAGCACATATCTTGTTGCATACCAGTACCTGATGCAGCCTATTAGAAGTACAAAATTCTAGGAGCCGACAAATCATGAGCCCATCATCCTTTGTCATTTAAGAAGCAAATAGAAAGGCCTAAAAGGATACAGAGAAAGCAAAAGGGAGAGACTAGAAGTAAGAAGATGAGCAGGTCAGGTGCAAAGGTAAGATGCTTATATTGTCGTGAGGAAGGTCACAACAAAAGTGGTTGTCATTTGAAGAAGCAACTGATGTTGCTTCAATAGTCAAGTGGAGGGACTCAAAATGGATCAAATACAGCACCAACACAAAAACCAGCTGAAGGACTTACAAAAGGGGCCACTAAAATGCCTACTAGAGGGCCAATTGATAAGCATGCCGATTGTCTAGCTGAAGGGCCTGCTGAAAGCCAAGTTCAAGAACCAATTGAAGAGCCAATTGGAGGCCCAGGTTCAAAGGCAACCTTCTCCTCGACTATTGCATAGGCTAGGAGAAAATATCCAGTAAGTTATACTATATATGTATTTGTATTAATCTTTGGTAAGCAGACTTTGGCTTTAGTTGATATTGTTTTATCCTTATCATGTGAGAAGAAGACCAATTGAATAAGCAACTCAAGTTCCTCAAAGTGAGGCACCATAAAAAACAAGAGGAGTCCTCGGCAGAAGATTAAGGCAATATGGCTGTGGTATTTATACGGACTTCAATACTGAAATGACTATTTTGCATGTAAATTTGTATATTTCACGCATTTCATTTTTGAGTTTTTCACTTTCATGACAATATTGTTTTTTTCTCATCTATGAGTATGTTGTTATAGCCTAGGAAGAATTTAGAGATTCTCATGTCTCAAGTTGGCCCAAGGTAAGAGTCAAAAGCTGCACAAAAAAGAACCCAACCAACGTCCTAAGCGGTTGGTCCGAAGAGCAGAAGGGTAGTTGTAGAAAAGAGTGTTCGTAAATGGCCACCAACAAAGAACTCAACACTAGTTCCTGATCAACTAGCATATGTTGACAGCTCCAAAATAGCCACCAACACCAGTAAGAGGAAGACAGTTGCTGCGCCAAAGAAGAAATCTCAAGCAAGAAGGCCAGTAGAACAACTTGTTGGTCCGGCAGTCGAAAAAGATGTAGCTGGAACAGTTCAAGAAGAAACAACTCTAGCTATTGAAGAAGATGCAGCTCAAGCAATTCAAGAAGAAGCAGCTCCAGTTGTTGAAGAAGATGCAGCTCCAGCAGTTCAAGAAAAAGCAACTCCAGCTATTGAAGAACCTACGTCTTCAAAAGAACAACCTGCAGCTTATCCAATTCGAAAGAGTCAAACAATTATGAACCAATTCAAGAAGCCGTCCAAAGGAAAAGGAAATGGTGGACTTATCACTATTGACTAATGGAAGGGTGTTGAGGTGGTTATTAGTTTTTGGGAAATTAGGGAGGTTTACCATATTGACTAATGGGATGTTGATTTTTTGTGGTCTCGGAATGTTATTGACTAATTGGATGTTATGCATAAAGACTGAATTCGATGTTTGCCATGGTTAAGGTGATTGTAATTTCCATATTTTTGCACACGTATTTGTTCTGTTTTAGTATAGTATTGGTGTAGTGGGGTGCTTGCAAGTTTCACCAGTAAGTTAATATTCAAAGAAACTGGTTCAGTATGTGCTATTTGACACTGAAATGTAGTTGGTAGGGAGGGTGGAAATTGGTGCTGCCAGTGCTGGTTTTTTGTGCCATTTTCAGGTACAGTATGATGCTTACACTAGCTACTGATTTTGTGCTATTTGGGAGTGCAGTATGATATTTGCACCAACTGCTGATTTTGTACTGTTTGGGAGTGCAATATTGCAGTTGTTGATTTTGTCATGTTTAGAAGTGCAGTATGATGTTTGCACTAGAACTCCAACACGTGCTGGTGCAAGCATTTTGAACCGATTTTTTTGAAATGGTTTAGGGGCTGTTTCGTATTGATGATTGAATATGGTTTGGGAACTTTTTAAACCAGTTTATGAGTATGGTTTGAGGCGATTTGGTGCTGCTAAGCAGTGCTAGTACAGTTACTACTTTGGTCCTGGAATGATCTAGCTTAAAGATTGGTTTGTTGGAATTAAAGTCTCCCCTTTTCAAAGAAATACACGGTACGACACTTAAGTGATCCACTTTCGGCCACAATTAGTACTTAAGTGATCACTTTTGAACCACGACTAGAACTTAAGTAATCACTTTTGAACCACGACCAACACTTAAATGATCACGATTATAAATATTTGGCACTAAAATGTTAACTGCTGAACTTGTGGCAACTTCATAATTTGCTGCTACGTAGAGTTACAACACTTGCAGCACCTTATTTTCCAATAGTGAGCCTTACTTTATAATATACAACCATCTAACCAAATGAAAAAATGCAGCAAATGAGCAAGTGAATATGCAGCAAATGTGCAAAAATATGCAGAAAATGAGGAAGTGTAGCAAATGTGCAAAAATATATAACAAAATATGCTACCAATGAGGCAAAACTGCATCAAAATATGCAACAATATAATATTAAGCAACTCAAGATTGAGAACCAATAAATTCCAACGTTCCATTTGTCATATATTGCAGCAAATCTCTTGTTGCATACATAAATTACTGAAAACTAATAACACAACCATAGCTACAAATTACTGAATACAAGTACATAGTACAAGCATATCTTAAATTATGGTAGTGTAAGAAACTTTTGCTCATCACTGACAATATATTTGACCATAGGTTATAAAAAATATCAATAACACAATCAACAATCAATAACACTTTCTTTCAATGTTCATCATTTGAACTTGCTTCTTCAAATGGTTGGCCAAAGATGCTAAAGCCTTCATTTCAACTTGCAATGAGTCAACATCATCCAACTCGTCCATTAATGTAGGTGGAGATTGATGTCGAGCTTCAAGCAGCTTCACTATCACCACTGTTGCTTGATCTGAAAATTTCGCATCAACCCACTTGAAGAATTTGCACTTTAAGCCTTTTCTATACCTGGCGCATCTATGGAATCTTTTCCTAGGGTTCAATTGAGTCCAAGATGTTCTTCTTGGACTTGGTAAGCGACAATAGCAGAAGAACCGACCTTCTTCTTCACTTCGTTCAAATGAATTTGAGCAGCTAGTGAAGCTCCTACCATCCATTTGCAACCTTCAGCTATCAATTTTGGAGAAAACAAGAAAATGATATGGCCAGTTAGGGTTTACAATTGGGGAATATATCCAATTAGCCGATTTAGGGTTCTTATATTAGGGGGAGAAAGGTTGAACGTCATCGTTTTCGCTATAAAGGTTGACTGAACTCTCCGGCCAACCACGTCAGCATCGAATATTAATAAAAAAGAGTCACGTCAGATTTCCGCCAAGCCATGTCAGTATTGGCACTAAAGTAATCGTTTTTCAAAAAAATTGACACCAAAGTGATCCGAAAAAAAATTATGGCTCTAAAGTGACCTCCGTACACAATTTATGACATTCATAGTATCATTTCGCCGAGAAAAAAATAGAGTGTCCTCACCGAGAGCATGAGAGAACAGGGGAGAAGAAAAGGGGCTACGGTTTGTGGTCCGATTCAAGGGCCAAACAATGTCGGAATTGGCTCAAATTTTAGTTTGTTGTTTGTGAGACTAAGGGCTACGAGTTGATCGGTTTTGTTCATTGAGAATCTCCTCCGAAGTCTCTATTCACGGTTAGGGTTTTCTCCTCCGTTTTATGTAAATCTATCTTCATGGTGATGAAAATGATGTTGTAATGTTGATGCTGTGCCTCTAGTGTGTGACTAAAGAAAAACTTGGTGTATCCTACAATTCTTGGTAATTAGTGGAAGTTTTTGGAAAGATCCATGATTTTTCTCGCATTGGGTTTCCACGTTAAATCTTGGTGTCATCGTTGCATATATCTTCTTATTATTTCAAGGTTGAATTGCTTGAATATTGTTGGTTGTTGGTTGTTGCTAGGATTAAGTTGATTTCAGTTGATTTAATTGTGGGGGAGATTTTGATCATGGATTGGGTTTTGTTCTTGGTGAATAGTTGCTTGGTTCTCCCCAACATCCTCGGAATATCAAATTCATGACTCAAACTAAGCATTAATTTGCGGTCTCTATCTACTGCGACCACACTAAACCACCTATTGAGTCTCATGACCAATCCTCCACACTTTTTACATAGAGCTTCAATTTAACTCTCCAATTCAGAGGCTACATATACACCGCCCATGGGATTACCTATTCACTAGGCTAATGCACACAACCAACCCCCTCTTTCCCACTTCATTTCCATTCTTTCCTTCTCGTGGTGAGCCCGCTGTCCCTTCCAATCATCCTCTCCCCCGGCTTGTTCATTTACAACACATTCAGCTAGGCTTAATTCACAATTTTGAAGAGTTTTGCTGTCCGAGTCCCCAACCATTTCACCTACGGTCACCAACTAAGTGTTAGATGTATGCCCTAAAGTCATCATGCAATAGTTACATGTTAGGGATTTAAGTTGTATTTTCAATTACATTATTTATTTAATGGCAAGGACGTATTCATTCATTTGTCCAATTGTTTAAATATATGAATGATTCCATAATATCAGTTGTGACTGGACCTATTTTTAAGACGTTAAGAATATGTGTGACGAGTTCACAGTTAGACTGAATCTTTAAATTGTTCCCGGTCGATGGATCATTAAGTGGATATTAATAATCCTGTTGAGACCGGTGTGTTCACAACTTTACCGTTAAGTATTGGATATTTAAGGGAATGACGAGTCACGAGTCATTAGGTATTGTGATGCTCGAGTTAGAACACAGGTGCTTGTACCAAACAAGTTCACTGAACGTGACACGCATTTAACGATTAGCAACATGGAAGCTTATTGCTGGTTTGTTGATCCGTCTCTGTACTTGATGGTCATAGTTCGTTCACATACGAAGTTACACGTGTGCGCAAAACGGAATCTGTCTTCTTGTTATACGCAAGATACAATAATGATGTCTTATGCAATCTAAACTTGACATGGCATTAAAATCCCTAACCGGGGTTGTAACCGAGAAAGAACCGTTCATGTCTCATATAAAATGCATGCCAATTAGATTTGTGCATATGATCGAATTGGTGGCTTGACAAATATTCCATGGTCTTTGTTCGATCGGGACATAGTAAGGCAGAGGGATTAAATTACGCTGTAGTCAAAGCTGACGGGTTCATTATGTTCTTAAAGTATTCACATTGTCTGGGTAGCTATGACATATTGCTAGATGTTAATCATGGCTTGTATGACCTAGAGGTTGATTGGAACAATCAATTCTCTTGGGAGTACTAATGTGTTAGTGTAAGTCTTACTACCAGCTTAGTGATGAACCTAAGGATGACACACACCATAACCAATTTCGAATGACATTGTACGAAGGATGCAATATTGCAAATATATTTGCAATTATAGCAATCGATTAGTGAGATTGCAATTAAATTAAATGTGATTTAATTTTATTTTCAGTCATGAGCGTGCATGCACATGATGCACACACAAACCTAAAGTGGACACATGTTAATGTGCCAAATGATCTTGCACTCTTAATTTTATAAAATTAATTAATTAAAAGTGTACACGGTCAACAAATGTTGATCGTGTGCAGCACACAATCAGCTCCTTGCTGATCGTGTGTGTTTTAATTTAAAATTAAAAAAATGATGATGATGGCGGTGCATGCATACGGTCAGCAGTTGATCGTGTGCATCACCCACGGTCAGCAATTGTTGCTGACCGTGGGCATCATCTACGACCAGTAACGTGCTTTATACACACATGATCAGCGACGGTTGTTGAGTGCGTGGTGAATATCCATATGATCAGTAACTGTTGCTGATCGCACAAAATAGAATGGGATCAGCAACAGTTGCTGAAAAAAAAAAACACAGAAAAGAAACAGTGCAAGTAAGTGTGATAAATGTGTGCGTGAGAGTTAAAAATAGTTTTTCTCTCTTCTGACATCGTGACTGAAATAACAAGAGTGCGGAGAATTATCACCACAAGATTGCTAGCACAATTCTATTGGTGATTTTACGCAAGTCATTCCTTCCGTTCGTCATGCGATTGGTGGTGTGTATGAACTAGAGGTCCGACGCTTGTGGGGCTTAAACTGAAGAACATCCGAAACCGAAATCGTTCTGTGCACGCTGCGAAAGGTAATCCGTTTAACCCCCTATGGTTTTCCGATTTTTGATTGAAACGCATGAACAATGCCTTTGGAGATACATGTATAATTATATCTTTCTGCTGCGTTTATATTTATTTAACTATGCATGTTTCATAGAAAACTAACAGTGGTATCAGAGCCAATCCTGAGGCATTCTCGTGCATTTAATTGATTTTGGTTCATATATATTTTTGCGATCCAATGGCCAATTTAAATTTGTTGAGAGAATTGCTTGCTCTTAATTGGCCTATAGAAGTTGATTAATTTATATGATAAATTTGATCAACTGAGCAAAAATTTGGAACTAAATCAATTTTGAATAAAAAATCCGTAGCTTGTTTTCTTTTGCATTTTTCTTCTGCAAAATGATTCACGACTATGAATCTAGAGGCAACAACGTCACCGTCACTTGGAATCACGCACGTAAAATTTGTTTCACCGTCTTTGATTTCTTGACGTGGCTTACATTGCTCGGCCATGAATTTGATTTGGTGCAGAATTTTATTTGTGCCTTCCAAAGCTTTAAATTTAGAATTTATGGCTTGCAAGGAAGGGTGGTGATCATGGAAAAACCCCTAATTAATATGATTGATGTATGGATGAATGTATGATGATTACAGGTATTTTTAGGGCTGTAATTATTAAATGGAGGCTGCGTCCTTCTTTTTATTTTCATGTAATGTATTTTTTTTTAGTATAGTTTAGTATTATCAATTGTTGTTGTAAACATTACACGAGGAGGAACCATTAAGCCGGAGAGCTTTATGGGCCCGGTCCGTGAAGAGTTCAAGGATCCAAGAAGAAATGAAGAGCGGTCTCTATTATTAAAACATTAAAATGGCTAAATGGGACTAATTGGCTCGGGACCTCATTGAGCCATAATTCCATGATCACCACGTAGGATAGATTTTTATGCATTTGATATCTATTTATTTATTTAGTTGTTATGCATGTTAAATCGGCTAACGTGCAAAGTGAGACCATTAATAACGACCCAAATCTCCTTATTAATTATATTAAGTCGAAACTGGTTTCGGACTTGTGGCCTTCCATCGTCGTGGTTTGGTCCAACATTATAGTGGTTGATTGACCGGCTATGGATACATATGGGTCAATTGCCATTTATAATATTGGATCACTCCATCATGCATATGATGTTGTGGGGTTGGAGCCAAACGATTTCCAATAACTGTCAAGTGAGGGGATCGTTTGTGTTTTCAATACTTGCATGAGATGATGGGCTAGACTTAACTATGATCATGATGTCAATAACTGTCAGGTGAGACTTTCATGGTCTAAAGGCCGAAGTTATGATTGGGACTCGCATATGATGTGTTGAACGAGTTGGTTCACTCACTAAGTTCATTGAACACCAATAACTGACAGGTGAGGTGAGCTATGGGCTAGTGGGACTTCAATCCCCACTAGTAATCTTTAGCCAATAAAGATTACCGTTTCTCATTTTAAGGAGCATGGGATTCGAAAAATTTAGTGGGAGGCACTATTTCATTTAAAGGCCAAAATGAAATTGTTATTTTGAAAGACAATAGCTAACAATTTATTTTCTGCACAAATATATTATTACTCTGAAAATGGTGACCATAAACCCACTCGCTTCTATACTTGACAAGAATTGTTTGACTAGATCCAATTTCACTTACTGGATAAGAAATTTGAGAATTGTTCTCAATTCGAAGAAAATCGAGTATGTGCTTGATCAAAAGATGCCAAACTCCTTTCCCGAGGGTGGGACCCAAGAGGAGCACGTTACTTATGATAAGTGGCGTGATGATGACTTAAAAGTTAGGTCATACATGCTTGCTTCAATGAATAATAAATTGCAGAAGAAGTATGAAACTATGGAAGATGCTAAGTCGATCATCTTGCACTTAAAAGAATATTTTGATGAGAATAATCGAATCTCTAAATATGAGATATCTAAAGCATTGTACTGTATGAGAATGGCTAAAGGATCATCGGTTAATGATCATGCTTTGAAAATGATATGGCACATCGAAGAGTTGGACAAGCTCAATCTTGTTATGGATAATGAGTTAGCTATGGATTTGATTCTCCAATCCCTGCCCGATTCCTTCTCTGGCTTTATCCAAAACTTCCACATGCATAAGATGGAGAAAACTCTTGCTGAGTTACATAGCATATTGGTAGTTTATGATAAGGAAATGCACAATACGAGACCCAATGTGGTTGCTATGGCTAAGGCTTCTTCTTCAAAGAGTAATACTGTTTTGAAGAAAAAGAAATGGAAGAGGCCTATGAAATATGCTATGCAATCAAAGCCCAAGGTTGAAAAAGGGAATTGTCACTACTGTGGTGTCAAAGGGCACTGGAGGAGGAACTACAGGAAATACCTCGCGAGCTTGAAGGTCAAGCCTAAGGACCAACCTTGCGAAGGTATGGTGTCTATGCTTATTAAAACTAATCTTATGGTTAGTGCTGAATCCAACTTATGGGTTCTAGATTCTGCTGCAACCTCACATATTTGTATGTCTTTGCAAAATCTAGAAATAAGCAGGATGCCGGGGCGAAATGAAATTGTCCTAACATTTGCAAATGGAGCAAGAGTTGCTGCGTTAGCTGTAGGGACTTTTCGTTTATGTTTGCCTTCTGGACATGTATTGGTATTAAAAAAAATTGCTTGCATTATGAGAATGTTGTTAGGAATGTCATCTCTATACCTCGTTTGAGTAAAGAGAATTATGAATTTTCTTTTGCTGATGATATATGTTCTATTTATCATAATAGAAGATGTGTTGGTTCTGGCTTATTAACCAATAATCTTTATACCATTATAATGTCTGGTAATGCGATTACCAATGCCAATAAGCTATACAATAATGATATAAATGCCATAACTAATAAGCACCCTAGAGATAGTCCAAACCCAAAGTATGTTTGGCATCTTCGATTAGGTCATATTGGAGAAGATAGAATTAACAAGTTGAGTATTGATGGGTATATTGATCCATCAATGTTTGAGCCATACTCGGCTTGTGAGGCATGTCTTCTAGGAAAAATGACCAAATCGCCCTTTGTGCGACATAGTGTGCGAGCTATTGACATACTAGGCTTGATACATACAAATGTACGTGGACCAATTAATGAAAATACTAGAGGTGGTTATTCTTACTTCATTACATTCACCGATGATCAGTCACGGTATGATTATTTGTACTTAATGAAGTATAAATTTGAATCTTTCGAAAAGTTCAAGAAATTCAGGGCTGAAGTTGAGAAACAAACAAGAAAATGTATTAAGGCTCTTCGATCTGATCGAGGAGGTGAATACCTTAGTACTGAATTCCTGGACTATCTTAAGGATAATGACATTGTATCACAGTGGACACCTCTTGGAACTCTAGAACACAATGCTGTATCTAAAAGAAGAAATCGCACTTTATTAGATATGGTGCGATCTATGATGAGTTACACTGATTTGCCTATATCTCTTTGGGGATATACCCTCGAGACAGCCACATATGTACTGAAGAGAGTGCCATCCAAATCCGTTCCAACTATGCCTTATGAGATATGGCATAGTAGGAAACCAAGTTTTAATCATATTAAGATTTGGGGTTGTCCAGCTTTCATCAAGAAGTTGAAAATGGAAAAATTGGAGGCTAGGTCTGAACAAGGTCGCTTCATTGGATATCCAAAGGAGTCTCTTGGATACTATTTCTATTTTCACTCAAACCTAAGAATTTTGGTCAGTAGGCATGCTTCTTTTCTGGAGAATCAGTTCGTTCAGGAAGGTGGTAGGCATGCTTCTTTTCTGGAGAATCAGTTCGTTCAGGAAGGTGGTATTGAGCGAAAAATAGTCTTACGAGAAGAGAACAATGAAGTACCAAATAACCAAATTCAAACACCAATCTCTAATTCAGTGGGAGCTTCTGATACACAACCTCTTAGGAGGAGTGAGAGAACATCACGTCCACCTGCTTATTATAGACACTTGGTTGAACATATTGAATCATTATTCATTGTGAATGATGGTGATCAACCTGGTGATCCAAACACTTATGAGGAGGCGATGTTGGACATCGATTCTGGTAAATGGCTAGAAGCCGTGAAATCCGAAATGGATTCAATGTATTCCAATGAAGTTTGGACCTTAGTTGATCGGCCTGATGGTATTGTACCAATTGGTTGTAAATGGATCTTCAAGAGGAAGATGAATGTTGATGGTCAAGTTGGAACTTACAAAGCACGGCTGGTGGCGAAAGGATATCGTCAAAAAGAAGGAATCGATTATGACGAAACTTTCTCACCTGTAGCCATGCTAAAATCCATTCGAATTATGTTGGCTATAGCTGCACACCTAGATTATAAAATATTCCAAATGGATGTCAAAATGGCTTTTCTAAATGGTTTTCTTGAGGAGGACATCTATATGGAACAACCACGGGGTTTTGAATCCAATGATGAACATCAGAAGGTGTGTAAGCTTAAAAGATCCATTTATGGACTCAAACAAGCCTCTAGAAGTTGGAACATCCGTTTTGATGAAGTAGTCAAATCGTTTGGTTTCATCAAAAACCCGGATGAACCTTGTGTATACAAGAAGGTCAGTGGGAGTGCAATTGCATTTCTAGTTTTGTACGTCGATGATATACTTTTGATTGGGAATGATGTACCAATGATATCATCGATCAAACTATTCTTGTCATAGAAATTCTCCATGAAAGATTTAGGAGAGGCAACCTATATTTTAGGTATCAAGATCTATAGAGATAGATCGAGACGATTGATTGGCCTCTCACAGTTTACGTACATAGACAAAGTGTTAACACGTTTTAACATGCAATGTTTCAAAAGAGGATTATTGCCTTTTAGGCATAGAATCCATCTTTCCAAGGAGATGTGTCCCAACACTCCTGAAGAAAGAGAGCGGATGGCAAAGATACCTTACGCATCTGCTATTGGAAGCATAATGTATGCTATGTTATGTACGAGACCTAATATTGCACATGTTGTAAGCATTACTAGCAGATATCAGTTTGATCCAGGAGAAGAGCACTGGATGGCAGTCAAGAATATCCTTAAGTACTTGCGAAGGACTAAAGATTTATTCTTGATTTATGGAGAAGGAGAGTTTAAAGTTAAAGCTTATACCGATTCCGATTTTCAATCGGATCCTAATGATTATAAGTTTTACATCTGGGTTTGTCTTTACACTTAATGGTGGAGCAGTTAGTTGGAAAAGTTCTAAACAGATCATTACTGCTGATTCCACCACTGAGGCAGAGTATGTAGCCGCTTCAGAAGCAACAAAGGAAGCCGCTTGGATGAAGAAGTTCATTTCTGAACTTGGAGTTATTCCTTCCATTGAACAACCAATAACATTGTTTTGTGATAACAATGGAGTAATAGCTCAAGCGAAGGAACCAAGGTCTCACCAAAAGTCCAAGCACATTGAGAGACGCTTCCATCTCATTAGAGAAATTGTTGGGAGAGGTGATATCGCCTTGCAGAAAATTGCCTCAGCGAAAAATGTGGCAGATCCATTCACTAAGGCCTTACCTCAGTCTTCTTTTGAAAGACACATTGATAAGATGGGTTTGAGGTACCAAACAAATTGGCTTTAGTGCAAGTGGGAGATTGTTAAATGTATGCCCTAAAGTCATCATGCAATAGTTACATGTTAGGGATTTAAGTTGTATTTTCAATTACATTATTTATTTAATGGCAAGGACGTATTCATTCATTTGTCCAATTGTTTAAATATATGAATGATTCCATAATATCAGTTGTGACTGGACCTATTTTTAAGACGTTAAGAATATGTGTGACGAGTTCACAGTTAGACTGAATCTTTAAATTGTTCCCGATCGATGGATCATTAAGTGGATATCAATAATCCTGTTGAGACCGGTGTGTTCACAACTTTACCGTTAAGTATTGGATATTTAAGGGAATAACGAGTCACGAGTCATTAGGTATTGTGATGCTCGAGTTAGAACACAGGTGCTTGTACCAAACAAGTTCACTGAACGTGACACGCATTTAACGATTAGCAACATGGAAGCTTTTAGCGTGGTCAATGCCTAATCGTTCATGCTCTGGTCTTGTGTAAATAATCCTTAGACCTGAGGCACAGTATTGACTTGTGTGTTGGATGGCTATGGTTCACAGGTGCACATATTGCTGGTTCGTTGATCCGTCTCTGTACTTGATGGTCATAGTTCGTTCACATACGAAGTTACACGTGTGCGCAAAACGGAATCTGTCTTCTTGTTATACGCAAGATACAATAATGATGTCTTATGCAATCTAAACTTGACATGGTATTAAAATCCCTAACCGGGGTTGTAACCGAGAAAGAACCGTTCATGTCTCATATAAAATGCATGCCAATTAGATTTGTGCATATGATCGAATTGGTGGCTTGACAAATATTCCATGGTCTTTGTTCGATCGGGACATAGTAAGGCAGAGGGATTGTATTACGCTGTAGTCAAAGCTGACGGGTTCATTATGTTCTTAAAGTATTCACACTGTCTGGGTAGCTATGACATATTGCTAGATGTTAATCATGACTTGTAGGACCTAAAGGTTGATTGGGATAATCAATTCTCTTGGGAGTACTAATATGTAAGTGCAAGTCTTACTACCAGTTCAGTGATGAACCTAGGGATGTCACACACCATAACCAATTTCGAATGACGTTGTACAGAGGATATAATATTGCAAATATATTTGCAATTATAGCAATCGATTAGTGAGATTGTAATTAAATTAAATGTGATTTAATTTTATTTTCAGTCATGAGCATGCGTGCATATGATGCACATGCAAACCTAAAGTGGACACATGTTAATGTGCCAAATGATCTTGCACTCTTAATTTTATAAAATTAAATTAATTAAAAGTGTACACGGTCAACAAATGTTGACCGTGTGCAGCACACGATCAGCTCCTTGCTGATCGTGTGTGTTCTAATTTAAAATTTAAAAAAAATGATGATGATGATGGTGCATGCACATGGTCAGCAGTTGACCATATGCATCACCCACTGATCGTGTGCATCACCCACGGTCAGCAATTGTTGCTGACCGTGGGCATCATCCACGACCAACAACCGTTGTTGGTTGTGTGCTTTATACACACACGATCAGTGACGGTTGCTGAGTGTAGGTGAATATCCATACGATCAGTAACTGTTGCTGATCACACAAAATAAAATGGGATCAGCAACAGTTGCTGAAAAAAAAAAACACAGAAAAGAAACAGTGCAAGTAAGTGTGATAAATGTGTGCGTGAGAGTTAAAAATAGTTTTTCTCTTTTTCGACATCGTGACTGAAATATCAAGAGTGCGAAGAATTACCGCAACAAGATTGCTAGCACAATTCTATTGGTGATTTTACGCAAGTTCTTCCTTCCGTTCGTCGTGCGATTGGTGGTGTGTCTGAACTAGAGGTCCGACGCTTGTGGGGCTTGAACTGAAGAACATCCGAACCGAAATCGTTATGGGCACGCTGCGAAAGGTAATCCGTTTAACCCCCTATAGTTTTCCGATTTTTGATTGAAATGCACGAATAACGCCTTTGGAGATACATGTATAGTTATATCCTTCCGTTATGTTTATATTTATTTAACTATGCATGTTCCAACACTAAGCATGCCGAGCTCCCGAACTCCACCCTCTCTCGTGGCGTTGCCCAACCACAACATATAACATACAACTAGCTACTCAACTAAACAACCGCCAGCCCTATCACCTATATCTAGGACCCAAATTAACATGCAAATGGTTCACAGTTAGCATAGGGCGAGAGAATTTCACTTGCCTCCAACGGATGGACTCGACGCAGCGCTGTTTTGAGGAAGAAGAAAATCGCTAGCTCCGCGGGGTCCCTGGGCGTCATCCTTGAGCTCACGGACGGTGAGGAAGAGTTATCAGCTTGGAGCGTCGCCCAACAGAGCTGCTACAGCGGCTGGGTGGCACGGATCGGCGTTGGATAGATCGATCGAGGAAGAGAAGAAGAAGAATGATTAAAATGGCTTCTCGAGGTTCGTGGGTGCTTCCTCAAGCCCATGGTTGCTGGGGAAATCGTCGGTGTCCAATCCTTTCCGACGGTGCAGTGACGGACCGAGCCAAGCAAGCTAAGGGGCACTGGGCGGAGCTAACGAAGAAAGTAGAAGGAAACAGGAAAAGCCTAGCAGAAAGAAGAGAGAGAGATTTTTGGGGGTCATTCCCCCCTTTTGCATGCAGATGGCGAGGCATGCGTGGGAGGTTGCCACTCGGCAACTTCCCAGCACCATTTGGCGCAACATCCCTGCCAAGTGGCGAGGAACGAAGGAGAAGAAAACAATGGAAAAGAAGGAAAATGGAGAAGAAGAAAAAACAGAAGTCGGAAAAAAAAAAAGAAACTGGATAGGAAAAAAGAAACAATAGGAAAAAGCAGCTACGGTAATAGTGGTGGGGGAAATAGAACTGGAATTCGAGTTTGCACGTAAATAAAAGAATGTTAAGGTAAATTGTGAATCCGGCAATATGGTGTTAAGAATTGAAAAGATAAGCAGTCGTTGGACAGTTCGCACATAAATAATTATAACAGCAATCGTCAAATGATTTGTGCAGAAACAATACGATAATGTCGTGGTGGTGTCCAAGTCCCCTAAATCGATATTTCTCCAATCCCATTGATGAACGTCCAAATTTTCACTGCATTTACTTGTATTTTTGAAACAAACCGACAGAAATTTTTGGGATGCGACATGCTCCCTATAATTGAAAGAGGATGTGGTGTGCCTCTCAACCAACTTGCACGCTCAGACAATATGTTCATGTCAATAAAGAAGGGCCGTTGAATTTTGTGGATCGCCTTTATATCAAAATATGGATTGTGAGTTCTTTGTTACATACGAAGAAAGCAAAAACTTATTGATGATGTTGGTGTCTAGCTAATGGCATAATGTTGGTTGCGGTTGGAATGGCATTTTGAGCAACCAAAGGATTCAAAGAAAATAGCTCTCACGTTTATCAAATATCCCCAAATGCGATTTGTCGCAATTTACTGCATTGGAGGCCTATTTATGTGGGTCCCATGCTCAGGCGGCTTGTAGGCTTTCTTTTGCAAAAGTGCAATAATTTTGCACGATGTATATTGTAAGTTGGGGCCAAACATTTAATATTATTGGAGCGTCGTTCATCACAAGTGAGCTCCTTATCTAACACATGGCTGCCTTGTTACTCTTTGGATCTTCATCAAAGACCAGCTACGTTCAAGATCTTCACTCCAGCTCCACTCGCTCATCCTCCCCGGCTACTGGAATGCGGTAAATGTCCCTGCAAATAGTAAAAACGAAAATTAGAAGAAGAAAAAAAGAAGAACATACCCAAAAAAAGAAGAAGAAGAAGCAATACCAGACCCCTCTATGTGCTCGAAACCGTCGGCGATGAGCTGCCCTCTTATCTCGTTTAGGGTGCGATTGGTAACTATTATATTTCCGAAAATAATTTCTGCTCAAAAATGATTTTTTTTATTCTATGCCCCAGAATAATTTCTAAGTATTTAAAGGTGTTTGGGCGCAAATGATAATCATTCCATTTCTCGGTTTTTCTATTTTTTTGTTCTTGGGAGCAAATTTGGAACAGAAATCCATTTGATAATGCAATTTCATTTTTCTATTTTTGAAACAAATTCTTACTTCAAAAATAGGCTTAGAACAGAAATTAGAAGTAAGAAAAATCTACTTTTCTATTTCTGGAATGGAAATGAGAAATAAAAACTCTTCTCATTGCTCGCCCTCGCTACTAGCTGGGGCTATCCACCCACCTACCATCGTCGCCATTAGTCACCTCTCGCCGCCACCAGCTGCCTCCCACCATCGTCGTCTATTGCCGTTCATCGCCATCCTCCACTGCGTAATGCCTCCCAACGCCATCGACCACCACTTGTTGGCGACCATCCACTATTGCCTGCCATCTACCGTCGTCTGCCACAGCCCGACGCCGTCCACCTCCCACCATTAGTGGCTACTGTCTACTATCATTCACTACTGCCTGTCAGCCACCTTTTGTTGTCCTTCGCCAATCGCCTCCTTTTGTCCTCCGCCGTCGCCTGACACAGGCCGCCGTCAACCATCACCTCCTGCCTTCCACCGTCGACCGCTATCTGTTGGCCAACTCTTGCCACCATCCTCCATCGCCTTCTGTAGTCTTCTACCATTGTGTGACGTCGGCCACCTCCTATCATCAGCTGCTACCCACAGGTTGCCTCTCGCCACTGTCCTCCGCTGTCGCCCATCGTCATCCGTTGCCCCTCAACACCAACCCACTCCCGCCATCATCCTCTGCTGCCATATGTAGCCCTCCGCCATTGCACAACACCGGCCACCTCTCATCATCAGTCACTGCCCTCCCGCCACCATCCTCTACCGTTACCCATTATTGTCCACCGCCACTCGATACCGGCCACCTCCTGCCACTGCCAACCTTTGGAGAGGAAGAAATTTTGTGTCGTTATCAAACGATTTTCTATTTTAGAAAAAGAAATTTTGTGTGATTATCAAACACATATTTTGGCAAAGAAACTCGTCCATGGGATAGAAATAGAAAATATATTTATGGCCATAAATTGATTTCTGGAACAGAATGGTTATCATGAGCGCCCTGGTAACTATTCAAAATTTCTATTCTTGGAATAGAAAAAGATCATAAATGCGTTTAGTAACTGCACAAAATTTCTATTTCAATTTTTTTTTCAAGTGCTTTTTTAAACTTAGTATTTAATTCTCATGGAGCACTCACCAAATTATTTTTTTCTTGCAAGTGAAGAAAACATGGTAAATATGGTGATATGTATATACTTGGCATATACATGGTGATATGTATAAATATGGTTTATAGTTGGTACAAACTCTTCCCTCTATCGCTTCTATCGGTGTTCTATCTCAATTTGAAGTACACACTGTTTTTTTTCAAGTGCTTTTATAATGGTCGTAACTCTTTCTCTTATTGCTACATTGCATTGCACCTGCATGAATTGTCAGCGAAGAATTTCTCACGAAAAGTAATGATAATTATTTGACAATGCAAGATAAGGTTCATTTTCTAGTAGTGTGCCTAATAAGAAAGTCATTGCACACAGTTTGCCAAATATCTTCTTCGGAAAGTTGGACGTAAACATTAATTCTTACATAAACATGCGCAATGCTTTAAAAAATTTCAAGTGCACATCAGATATACCATGAACAAAAGAAGCTGAATAAGTAAATTTGGAGTACCAAATGAACTACTCTCATCTTATGGTGATATGTATAAACATGGTGATATTTATATACAAGAAACGCCACTGAAATTCATCACTTCGTGCTTAAGTGTAGAGCCTAAAGGTCATACTTAAACAAATTAGCAAACAAAAGAGGCACTCAAAAACTCAAGACACATAAGGATCATCTCCCATCGTCATCAAGTATTTAAAAGCAATATTACAAAAGTCGGAAACACAATATCATGGAATCTCAAACATATTGCAATCCATTGCCATTTTATTTGCAATACTTTTCGTAAGCATATTTATCTCAGTTGCATGCTCATGTGATGTATCATCTATAACCTCCACTTCTCTTGATCCAAATGAGTACTCCGGATCTCCATAAAGGGAAAAGTTTTTGTCAATTTTGTCCTAGTTATGAATATAATTATGGAGAGCACAACATGTAATTACAATAAGTGCTTGCTTTTTAATTGTAAATGGAGGCATGTATCTCAAAATGGTGAAGCGATTCTTTAATGCCCCAAATGACCTCTCAGTGACATTCCTTAGTAAAGAGTACCTATGGTTAAACAATTCTCTTGCTCTTCTTGGCCATCTCCCATGCCCCCTATAATAGTTCAAATGATATTGTATACCTTTAAACGAAATTAAAAATCTCAGAAGTGATGCATAACCAGAATCTACCATGTAGTATTTGCCTATAACATGGTATATATAAATTTGTTATGATATGCAACCATAATACAATCATAAAGAAAGTTTATTTTTATGGAGGCAGAAGGACACTATTGGTGCCATAACTTGTGTACGGCGATCACTTTGGTGCCATAACTTTTTTTTCGGATCACTTTGGTGCTAACTTTTTTAAAAAACGATCACTTTAGTGTCAATGTTGACGTGGCTTATCGGAAATCCTACGTGGTGCTGACATGGCTCGCCGGAGAGGTTCATAGCTCGCCGGATAGGTCCAGTCAACATTAAAAAAATAAAAAAAAGGAAAATGCCACATAAAATTTAACTTTTTTCTGTTTTTTTTTCTTTCTTCTCGGACGAGGGCAACCCTCGCCGACGTCGAGCGAGACTACCCTCACCGGATCTGGCAAGGGTGGCCCTCGTCAACATCAGGCGAAGGCGGCCCTCGCCTAGGCTAGCGCTGGCGACACCAGTGAGGGCGGCCCTCGCCCAACCAGGCGAGGGCAATCTCACCCGACGCCGGCGAGGGTTGCCCTCGCCGAAGAAGAAAGAAAAAAAAACAAAAAAAGGAAAAAATTAAAAAAATTCGAAAGAAAGCCACATAATTTCCACATGTACAAGTCAGACTATTTTTTTAAAAATATAAATGCAACGTCAGCTTTTTGGCCAGAATTTTGGCCGTAGTCACTAAAGTAATCTATTTTTTCCAATTTTAGCACCAAAGTGATCTGAAAAAATGTTATGGCACCAAAGTGATCGCCGTACATAAGTTATGGCACCAATAGTGTCTTTCTGCCTTTTTATGGACAAAGCAAATATCTAGTTGTGGTTGAGAAAATTGCAGTCGAGGAGTCTCGAGTGTTGCTGAAAGCACTCGACAATCATTGGCAGATCATTCCAAATTTAATACACGAAAGTAAACTTCATATCAAATGAACAAACACATAACACATTCTGAGTGGTATTCCTTTTCCTGCCTCTAAATGGGACCTGCTGATACACAGGGACAGAAGCATTGATATGGATGCCATCAATAGCACATACGCAACCCTGTGCATTTATGAAAATCTAATGTTATACAATATTATCAACTACATGTATTTGATAGTGTAAACTCTAAAAATAAAAACCATACCTTGAAGTATCGTTCATGATTAGGATCCATAAGAATTTCTAGTAGGACAAAATCAAGGGACGGTGATTTGATAACCTCTTTTAAGAGTTTGAGAATTGCTTATTTTCTATATTAAAATACTTGCTAATTATTTCTCCTGAACGTTGGAATCTCTCACATAAATCTCTATTGGAGTTATTGTGACAAACCATAGATAAGAAAATCTCAACTTGTTCATTTGTACTAACAACCGACTATCTTTTAACCAACATTTTTCCCTCATTAATTCATATAATTTCAAAAAAAAAAAACATGTCTCTCCATCATCAAGGCTTCATATATTCTATCTTAATATCCATAAACAATCTCCCTTATCCATTTGGGTCCTGATAGTTTGCAATCCCTAATAGATTCTTTCGTATGCATGGACATGTCCACTGCAACAATGCACAACCATGCTATCAATATGTGAAGATCATCATCATCCAAGAATTGTTCATATGGATCTACCTACCAATTAGACACACTATTTGATCTCCCTTCCATAGTACCTATATCATCACACAAATACAAGAACATCAATATAAATATATTAAAAAATAGCCAATAACAACCAACAACATAAGTCGTAGAGTGAAAGCAAAACCAAATATATAAATGGCACCCAAGTAGTTTGTCGTACCCATGGTACCATAAAAGTACAAGAGTCTCAAGATTGATATCTTTAAAAATTAAATATCAAGTACTAATATAAGTCATGCAATCAAATGAAACCCCACGCAATCCACAGTACATTTCCCAACATCTACTAAAGAGATTGAAGAAGTGTATTTCTCCATTTAGCTGGGGTTTTGATGAAAGCATTCCTCCATGTGGCACTAACACATACTAGTTCCATTGCTTTGCTGTAAAAATCTTGTCCGAACTCAGGCATACTAAGTAGACCGCAAATACGGAGAAAGGGTCCACAGGTGGTGGTGTGACCAGTGAGGTGTAAAGCCACTCACAGATTGACTTGCCTTAGTTTTGATCAGCTCCTGTATAGTTTTGCAAGTGTCAGCAATGCAAAATGAGGTACTCTTTCTTCTCCTCTTGGTATTTGGAATCCTATCCAATTTGTGCTTGTAATGAACTAGAGTTGTAGTATTGTCGGATGTAAAGACTGTCTCATCAATGTGGTGATCATTTAAGTCCTCTAGATCACCGTCTGCATCGACACCACCATTGTCACCTTCCTCTGACATTGTCAAATCTTAGGCATTTCCGGTGGCATGATCCCCATTAACATATGTATCATAAAATACAATACACAGCTCGAGATACTTGGAAAATTCATCTTTCTTAAATTTTGTCCACTCACTATTATCTTGCAATTTTCACAATAATGATATATGTCAGCAACATAATCAAACCTTTTAAAACTTACATCTACAATGACATCAAAATAATCAAAAGTTAAAATATACCTCGATGTGAGATTCCCAAATAATTGGATCGTCAACAACTACTGTTTTATTAACATTATCCCAGCCAAATCCTGATTGTGAAAGAAGCTTCTTAAAATTACCATACTATTCTCTCAATTTGTTCACCTTGTTCTTCAACTGAAAGTAGGGTATATTGGTATGTTGTTTGTTTAATGAATTCAGCCCGTATGTTATTCCACCTAACTTTGTTGTAAGCAGAAAAGGTGCAATTTCCCTTTTTGACCTCCTCAACCAACAAACTTACAAATAGGTTGGTTAAAGGCTCGGTCCACTTTCCATTGAATATCTCTTTCTGAGATGCCACGTAATCTTGATATGTTGAAAATCATATGAGTTATGCATTAAATCAATAACATAGTCATGTAGAAGTTGCAAGCAATACACGCAACCATTCTCAAGAGAAGCAGCAGCACGAGAAAATTTGGAAAATACAATCTCAAGCTACAATTCGAGCTAAACAAAGAAGCATATGTTCCGGCAAAACTAAAGGCACAAAGAAGGGGGAAAGAAAAAGGGCATAGGGATATATCATCGTCAAAACCAAAATCAGAATCTCTAAAACCAAAATTGTAATGTCTAGAATACAACATAGAAGAAAGAGCTCGGGATAAGAAGAATCAAGAAACTTTGGGCATGCATAAGAGGAAAACTATTGTGGGAGAGCAATGATCTTTGAATCTACTTCGGTCTTCCAAGAGGTGGAAATGAGTCCATTTAGATGGATGAGAACAGAAATATAAGAAACTAGACATCCCACGCCTAATCGTGAAAGATTCTCAATCCTTGGATTCAAACCAAAATTTACCTAGCTGAAAATTTCTAAGCCCTGAATAACAAAGAAGACGCAACTGGACATGAAAAATACGAATTACACTTTGATAAGCTAATCCCATTCACTTTTGTCACAAAAAGAAGAGGTTAATCTTGTTTGCCCCCTATACTGAAAAGAGTGTTAGTTGACAGTGATCTCTTCCATGCTACTGATTTCCTCCACAAACTGGGCTTTAGGCTCCAAATTGATGAACTGGTTGGACTTGCTTGCTAAATGTGAGATGCTAACCCTCCCCTCACACTTAATGTAATCTGCAACAGCTTACATTTCTTCTAATGATATGTATATATATTTCCCTCTATCGTCCATAACACCAAAAAGGCGGCCTAAGTATAAACAACAAAACTTGATCTAGAGTAGCTAAAATCAAAATCTCTATAACCAAAATCCAACCAGTGGACTAGCTAAGAAAGGTTCGACAATCGCACCAATCAACCAGTACAACAACTCCATTGTCCAAACAAGCTCAAAAGTCTCCACAAGGCTCTTAGCTATCGAAACGATATGATCGATAACCAGAAATGCATATGACCAAATGCCACTCTTGGAGGGTGATCTGAGAACGTACCTGAGATGAATGGCGGAGTGAAGGCGGTGAGGCAATGCGGTGACTGCATAGAGGGGAGCTGAGAAGGGTCGAGCCAAAAGAGATGGAGGGCCAAAATCGACATGATGGATCAGAACATCAACCTATACACACACGCTGTGAGTTACAGCTAACTAGGACAAAAAGATTGGTGAGCATGGCGGTGCTCGCTCTAGCGAGAGTGAGCCTAGATCAGCGAGGGCGAGAGCTTGCTTGAGCGAGCGCCGCCCTTACAAATCGCTTGCGAGCCCTTGTCCAGATTTGTGAGGGCGGTGCTTGCTCAAGCAAGCTCTCGCCTAGATTGGTGAGGGTCTAGCTTGTTCAAGCCTCGCCATCACCCAAATCGGCGAGGGCGGCTCTCGCTCAAGCGAGCCCTTGCCCGGATCAACGACGACTACACTCGCTCAATTAGTGGCGACTACATTCCTCCCATAGTTGCGAGTCATTAGCAAGAACTCACCTCGAACGAGAAGCTTGGTCGGTGAAGGAGTTACCATCATCGTGAAGGAAGACGCCGGTAAAGGAGCACCCGTCTTCGTGAGAAGAAAGTACCGGTGAAGGAGCAGCAAAATGAGCTCTGGGCATCTGTGAACTCCACAAGCATGCAGTTTCTATTGTTAGTTTTAATTCTTTTTTTGGTTTCCAGGACGAAGAATCAACTTTTTATTATTCTTTATTCTATTTCAAAACTAATTTTGGGAACAATTTATGCCCAGAAATAAAAATTTACCAAACGGATTTCTGTTCTTTTTTTGTTCCCCGGAACAAAAGAATAGAATCAGTTACTATTTAGCTAGCTACCAAATGTATCCTTAGTTCCATTTCCTCTTCATCTTTGTCTCTCTTTGAATTTTGACCTTCCTCAGCCTCTACAGCCTTGGATACTCGGCTAGCAGCACCGCCAGGGTTTCTACTGCAGCATGGGTGTGCACCTTAATCGTCGTCTGGTTAAGCATAGCAAATGCAATGGCACAATAGGCTCGCTCGGCGGCCATCAAATGTGTGTTCTTTTTTTTTTTTTGCTTTATTATTTAGAGTTAAATGTTGTGCATTTCCACCTGATGTGATCCTTTATGCTTTATTTGGGACATGGTTTGAATGTAAATAAGTGAAGAAAATTAAAAGTTTCTTCAAATCTCCCTCAATTTCTTCTCACCAAAAATTTAGATTTTCAATTTTCGACATAGCCTTCCTTTTTCCCTCCCCCTCCTCTCCAAAAACGAAAAAACAAAATGAAATTAGACCAATTAAAAGGGAAAAAAAAATAAAATAGATGGCTAAAGTGTCCAGTACTTATCATCCATCCGGTTGTACCAACACTGGTGATAAGATAATTGGATTGTCTTGTCCAGCGTTAGGCTACAACGGACATATAAGCAGCTATTGAAGGGTCCGCCATAAACGAATAGAAGAAGGCCTATGCATGAGTGAATTTCGATTTCAATTGAAGGAGTTTGATCCTAATAAATAGTGTGGCCTAGGATAAGTCTTTCGCCATTGGATATGGCCTACTCATCCAGGTCGTCCATTAAGAAGATCTTGGCCAAAAATGGCCGTCCATGAGGATTACTCCTTTAATGGCGTGGCCATGCTGTTATCGACATCCTTCCGCATGCATCCTTGAAAGGCAAAAATGATCATAAAAGCTTCTTTGATGGCGTCGCCATTGCGCTATGGCGTCCGCGCCCCTAAAAGGCAATCTTCTTAAAAGCTTCTTTTAGGAGATTGACTCTTTTAGGAGATTGACTGAAAGTTAATGAAATCACTCTAATCGATTTCATCAACGGGAAGATATCCATCTAAGACAGCTCGGTAAGCTTTTTTCCTTTTTTTTTTTTTTACTTTTTATTGATTATAGCTAAATGTTGTGCATTTCCACCCTTTGTGATCCTTTTATGCTTTGTTTGGGAATGGATTGAATGGAAATAGGTGAAGAAAATTTTGAGCTTCTTCGAATCTCCCTCCATTTCTAGGATAAGGACACTAGAAATACTATAACTTTCGTACAATACAAATTTGAAAAATTGATCATTTGAGTGTCATCGGCGATTTGCCTCGCTAGAAAATCCTACGTGGACGCTGGTCGTCCTACGTGGCTTCGCACGGAGCTTATGTGAAGAATTTTTTTTTATATTTTTTTGAATTTTTCTTTTTTTTTTGCAAATTTTTTTTCAATGCTGGCGAGAGTAACCGGCGACCCTCACTGATTGTGAAGGCCTCATCCAGATTGAGCGAGGGCCACCTTGCCCTTGGCCGTGAAGGCTGTTGCTAAGTCTGGGCGGCTGCAAATGAGGTGGCCTCGCCGGATCTGGCGAGAGCCTTTGCCGCCGCTGGCAAGGCAGCCTCACTTAATCTGGTGAGAGCCTTCATCGCCTCACCCGTGATCAGCAAGGCCGAGATGGCCTTGCCAAGGGCTTTCGCGGTCGCGGGGCAAATCTAGCAAGAGCCTTCGCCACCTCACTCGCGGCCAATGAGGCCACGATGGCCTCACCTAGAGCTTTCGCTGCCGTAGGTGAGGCAACCTCGCCAGATCTGGCGAGAGCCTTCACCGCTTAGTTTATAGCCGGTGAGCCCGCAATGGCCTCGCCAAGGGCCTTCATGGCCATAGGGACCGATGGCAAGGCGGCCCTCGCCTAATTTGGCCGAGGGCAAGACCTACGGCGAGGGTCACCAGCAACCCTTGCCAACCTTGAAAAAAAAAAAGAAAAACTAAGAAAAATAAAGAAAAATAAAAAAAGATACATAAAAAATCAATTAAATAACATTAAAAATATCTACATGGGATGAAAAATTAATTAAAAAGTCCACTTAGGATGATTTACACTCAAATGATCCATTTTACTCCGATGTGGCACTCAAGTGAGCGCCATACGAAAGTTATAGCACTCCTAGTGTCTTTATCCCTCCATTTCTTCTCATCAAAAACTTAGATTTTACCCAATTTTCGACATAGCCTTCCATTTTCCCTCCCCTTCTCTCCTCTCCCAAACAAAAAACAAAATGAAATTACATCAACGCTTCAACACTATATTCTATGTATTGCGTCCTAGAGAGTTACTTCATGTTTTATTATGTGATAAAATTGGGACAATAGATGTACAATGTTAAATTTTCGTATTTGGCTTTAGCCTTTATTCATACCAATATATATATATATATATATATATAATTCACAAACAATGACATATAGGTCAATGACATAATTCTCAACTCGAACTTTTGAGTTACTTGAACTTTGTGAAAGTATTGAAGTAGGTTAGGAAACTCATGTCTAATCATACATGAATCTTAATGGATTTGGATATACTTAGTATTTGTATCATTTTAATCAAATGGGCACAAAGTAAATAAAATAAATAAGAAAATGAGAAACCCTGACCGTTGTTCCCTTATGATGATGACCAACACATTTGCGTTCAAGCATCAATCAGAAATTATCTGCAGCTACATGGAGATAACCAAGGAAATGGATGGGGACAGAGTGCATGAAACAGGCCTCGCTAGATCCAATATGAACTTGAGCTACCAAGCAAATGATACGGAAAGGCCAATGATGATCAGACTTTAATCAACATTTCAGCCTATAGATATCAGAAATTTATATGAGATTCAAAGTATTCACTATGATAGTGTTTAGTCGTCCTCGTGGTCTAACAATCGGCGCTTATGAAAGATTGTTTCGACGTCAAAAGACCATAGGTTCATGGCAATGAGCTTACACAGAAGGTCATGGCCCCAGAGCAGAAGTATACCACACGGTAGAAGCTGCAGTAAGATGAGAACTTCAAACACAATCGATGATCGAAGTTTCGATACCATACCCTGAGACACCTTCTGTCCTATACAGTTTCGGAATCCCCTCAACTAAGCCCTTTGCTAAGCTGGGGCTGTGTTTGGACCCGAACCTTGACAGCTTCAAAGGGACGTAGAGCCACGTCCGGGAATATTTGAGCAGAAGCGCTGCTTAGAAAGAATATGAAAGTCCTGATGCGGTCAACCAGCAAATCAGAGTAAAGTTTCTTCAAGTGTGCTCGTAGAGACCGAATTTGCAGCCTGTCCTGGATGCCGTATCCAGAGAACTCGCCGGACCAACCTCTGCAGAGAGAAGAAGGCCCTTGCTCCCTCCAGAGAACCAATCATCCCAATGCCATGCCGTTATATTTAATCGGATTAACCTGGAGCATAGTAATTAACTTTGGCTATCAGATGGGAAATCATGGAGTTCGGAGGAAAATGTGTTTTCCATTCACCTCCATGCCTGTCAATTGAAAATTGGCATGTCTTTTTGTCATAAGTATATAAGAAAGACTGGTCATCTTAGCCAAATCTGGGGTTGCTATGCAATTCCTTGTTTCCTCCAGGCAATTCAACTCAATCACCTTTCTGTTAATTTCTAAACACCATGAGTATGAGTGAGTAGATTAAGAGAGCCGATTGGCACCAGAGTGATGACCACATGTTCTTTTTTCTTTTTTTGGTCAGTAAGGTGATCGCGTGGCTGATCTCAAAATGCACTACTAGGATTCAATTTACTGGACGTTTTCATTTTCATTTCTCCATGATGGAAAGAGCATAGATATGAGAGAAGACAGATTTTAGACCTTACCCTGTCACGGTAATGGTACATTGTGAAATCCTTCGACTTTGCATTAAGCTGCAAACTCGTACGAAAAGTGTATCTTCCATAAATTTCGCACCCTATTACACACAGAGTAAGATTCCACACTCCCCCCTTCTCATGTTAAATTTTGATGGGAAAATGAAAATGTCTTTTTGACTTTTCAAGTGTTTAAACAAGCAAGCCTTCAAGATATGATTTTGTCACATTACGACTTCCTTCTTCTTTACAAGCTACAAAACTATAGTGTCACTTTAGCAATGGCGGAAGTCTAGAAGTTCTTTCTGATTTTCTTTTTCCTTCTGCGCCATATGAGTCCTCCACTTGAGTGTCGATTTTTGCAACATGAGTACAAAAAAACTAAAACAGAAATTTTCGTTCACTTCTCCAGCCGCTGCAAGATGGATTCAGCATAACTTTGTTGCCTGCCATGTTGAAAGAAAATAAAACAGAGGATCACAAACAAGACAAAATCAGAGAAGACTCCAAAGCATGAAAGAGGTTCGTGTTGTATCAAGGTTGACTCCTTGGAAGAGGAAACAAGAAGAAGATGAAGTAAAAGCAGCAGGTGGATCAATCAAATCATTCTAAAACCGTTGAGGGATGATTTCACATTGATCATATGCATTCATCAAGAGGCCAATGTTGCTGGGGACATCAGAATTTCTATAACAGCAACGAAATAAGGGAAAATTCCAAAGATCTTCCTGAAATGGGCTTGATATCTCAAATTTCACTGAAAATGAGGTTTGTTTCAAAATACCCTGAAGTTTGCAGTGTTGATTCAAATGACCCCCGTTCATCGGCGGCCAAAATGTTGGCCAGATGGCGAACACAAGCAAGTCACGGGACCAAATTTGCGCCCGATAAAGGGGCATCTTCGGACCAAAATCCCTGAAACTGCCCTTGCTACTCACGTGCACTGTAATTTGCTCAAAAAGCCCCATGTTTCCCATTCAAACACTAATCCCCAAAGTTCATAATCTGAATTCGTTCGTCCAGATAGAGAATGAAAGCGCAACTTGTTTAAGCAAAGTACAAAGTGCAGAGACGAGCAAAGTGCAGAGTGCTAACTAAATTTGTGGGTGATGGTTGATGAAGAGACGAGCTTGGTCATGAAGACACTGGCGTGGAAGTTAAGAACGAACTAGCGGATTGTGGTTGGTGCCACAAAGGTAGACTTCTTTTGGGACGTGTTGAATTGGGTTGGCAACATTTCTGATGATGAGAATGGGAATTCTGGGTATGGCGTGTTTGTCTTTCGAGTGGGTGAGTTTGGAGTTCTTTGGTCAGAGATGGGTGGGCCAGAGAAGAAACTGATGAGGAAGAGAATGTCTCGTTTAGTCAAAACAATGAAAACGCAAGCGCCGGTGTCACTCTTGGCATTGCCATCATGTTCTGGAGTCTTGCTGTGTGGGCGAAGCCCAGCAGTAACAGTGGTGGGAATAATACGAGTTCTTGCTCCTCAACCACAAGGTCAAGTGGGAGTAGCAATGGAGGGTTCTCTATGATGGTATATGCTGGGAGGAGTGAGTGAAATTTGACTCTTGAGATTAGGATTAAAGTGGGGAAGAGTTTTTCGTACATATGTTTTTCTTCTCTTTCGGTGATTAATCGAATTTCTTCGGCGATTTTAGGCATTTTGGGACGAAAATGCCCCTGTATCAAGTGCGAAACTGGTCATGTGACTCACGCGTATTCTCCGTCCGGCCAAACATTTTGGCGACCTATCTGCTGGGCGAGTCATTTGAATCAATGTTGCCAACTTCAGGAGAATTTGAAACTAAACCTTTGCGGAGGGAACTTGGAGAATCAGTTCCACTAAAGGGGCATCTTTAGGAATTTTTCCAGATGAACAGAAGAACTAATTCTAGCATATAGATTGCCAGAGCTCCCTCTTCTTCCCCAGGTAGAAATTAGATGCAAGGAAAAAAATGAGTCGTGAGATTGACTTACTTTCGCTCTCTAAGCTTGGGCCCGGGCCGGGAGTGCTTCAGATATCCATCCCAAGGTACCTTCTTAAGACCTGCTCTTGCACATATTTTGTCCCTCACCCTGTAAATGAATGAACATGTAAGAAACAGATGAGCATGGAGACACAGAGTTTTAAAAGTCCATTCCGAGACATCAGGGAAAAAGATATCTACTCGTTGTAAGCGTAAATTGAAAGGAATTTTGAAATGCAACTATTACCTCTCTGCGAATTCAATTTGTATCTCGTCTGGTCTCCGAGCCTGGGGCTCCAAGTACCACACGTCACATACAACGGCCCAAGACGTCATTAGCCGAACCAGATGCTTTGTGAAGGATTGCCTGCATTTCCATTATCAAACACATATAGAACCAAAAGCTCGATAATTGTCAAGATACCAAAAGAAAGGGAGTTAATTGTAGAGTCCTTAAGCTTCATCAACGAAATTATTGATGTTTCATCAACCACAACAAGATTGATATTTCACCATCACATTTTTCTTTTCCTTTTCCTTTTCCTTACCAAAAAAAAAACAAGATTGATATAATTTAGGATTTCTCAAATTGAAGGAAAAGGAATGATATACGCATCCATCATATCTGCTTAACCATGAGTAGTGTCAATTTCACTTGCTTACTTCTTGCTGTTCCAAAAAGCATCCACAAAAATTTTGTTGTACTTGATCGCAATTGGGCACACGGCACAGTCAAGTTCAAAGGCACCCTGCAGATTATCGAGAAGTTTTGCTGAAGTTGGGTCTTGTTCATAGATCACTCAACAGAAGAAGAATGAGACATTTGACTTGTAATGCTGAAAATTTTGACAATCACTAAGGAGAGAGCATATGTACTACATCCGTGGCCCCCCACAAGAAATAGTTCTCTCTAAAGGGAAAATTGATGCATAGAGATATGTATTTTAGCTATTTTAGCTTATGAACTTACCCAATGAAAATATAAGTGCGTACCTTCTTGAACATGACGGAGTACTGGTTGTTTACACATGTTCCTTCAGGAAATATGAGGAGAGGGTTGTTATCACTTCCCTGAACATGATTCTTCAACCTGAAAAACAGAAGAGACTTTGTGTTTCCGGAATTGCTTTTCAATTAATGAATAAAAAAAAAGCAGCCTTTCGCAAATGAACCTACTTTTCACCCACGACTTCTCGATCCTTTGCCTCCCCTCGATTGAAACAGATACCCCCAACTGTCTCCAAGATAAAATTTTGCAAAACACCTGCATAAAGAACAGAGATAATTTGAATCGCAAATTTATCATAACCAAAATGTCAATGGGTCATCTTGCAAAGTTCAATTCACTACACTCAAGTAATGGATTCTAGTACACATGATTCAGCTATATTTGCTATTGAAAACCGACTTCTAGAGTAATCACGAATTGAAGATGTAGTAGGAAATGCAATTGACTCACCAACCCATCCCGGATGCTTCTGCATAATTACAGCAAATGGAGTCACCTGTTCTAAGATGATGAAATCAATCATTGAAGTGTGATTTGCAACAAAAACCTGTTCAATAAGAAAATGAAGTGCATTAATACACATATAAAGTTAGCTCGGATCTATAAATGTGGTATCAAGGAGATAAGAAAATGGAGATAGTAAGTCAGATTTGCCTGATTAGGGCGCAGGCTCGGCAGCGGCCCATGATACTTGATAACTCCTGTCCATGATGCCACGTAGAAACAGCAAAGTAACTCTGCTAGAAACCTCTGAACATAACAAAGGCGACGTGTTCTAGCATTAGAAATGAGTAACAAGAAACCCGTGATCAATGGCTAACGTAATATTTGGGTTTAACCGTATTCTTTGTCAGAACAGCCATATATATGTTATTAAAGACTAATCGAAGAACATTCTCCTTCAGAAAACAAACAATGACCATGGGCTCCTATTGTAGTTAACCATTTGTGCTGGGTAGATTGGAACTTGAGCCATCCTTTTTTTTTTCAATTCTCCATCTGGCATAGAAATTTCTTGGGCAATGGATTTCAGAAAGAACAAGACGTTCAGGATAAAAAAAAAAAAAAAGCAATCTTCTACAAGGCAACTTTAAGAACCTCTGTTGCATCACCTTAAAGAAAGCAAGAAGGCAAATAATAGACATGCTACCGGGAATTTGAAGAAATTCCTTCGCCATACATTGTCTTCAATTCATGCAAAGATTTTTGAAAGATGAAAGCAAAAGTTAGATAAAATTTACACGAAAAAATCATCAGAAAAAACTCGCACCTGTATCTTTCTCCTCAAAGCTTGTTGCCTTTGGAACAAAAAGTGCACAGAAAAGAAGGACGAAAAGAAAATTATATGGCCCGTGGCGAGTATTACAACCCTGCAGAGTTGAGGGAAACTCATCACGACAAAGAACTGTAAAAGCAGCATAACATCATGTATGACAGGTTGGAAGAAAGAATGTTTCAGAATGTCCAAGAGACTTTGACATTGGGAGAAGTTAATCTCCACAAGTGAGTAGGAAGTGATTTTCACAGGCCGAGTAATGCAACAAGGCATGGACTATAACGTTTAGAGACTATCCTTCCTAGCTTTACTTGGTACTCTCCAAATATGGAAACCATTTTGCCATAAGCAAACTCAATGATCATGAAACTTCTCAAATTGTTGACAAGGTTATTGCCGCCCCTAGACACGTAAAGAAAAGGCAGTTAAGACCAAACTTCTTTCAGCTTCACTAACCTTGCTGGGAATAATATAAGATACCGAACTAACACTCCGAAGCACCACAGAGGAAACAAGTAGATGTTCCAGTTCCAAGGTTCCGGCGTATTCGACTTGAAGCATCTTGTAAACGAGTCCTGCAAGATTCAGGGCCATGTATCATTATCTGGTTTGCTTTCACACGAAAGGGCGATCAAGAAGACTAAACATCTAGCCTCTTTGTTTAGTACTTGCGAATGTCAAACTTTATTGAAGCTGAGAACATGCAGAAACTAATTACGTCAACAATTGCACCCGCAGCTTCATTCAAGGCAAAAGAAATGTCGAGCAAATCATGCCTGAGAAAAAAAAAGAGCACATCAGGTAACCATTTGAGTTATGGTGAATCTAGACAGATAGTAGTAGAGCATTACATCGTTAGATTATAGATACAAACAGCAGTCGAGCATCTATATTGATCACTCAGCCGTGTACAAGATTCTGACCGAGAAAACAAAGACCATTTATTAAATGGTGTGGCTCCATACTCTTGCTGCGGCTTAATATCATATGACACACTTGTTCGAACGCATTCTTGCCCAATTTGTCACAATATCTTCATAAATCCATTTTACAAACGGCTCTCTATATCCCTAGCTCTACTCTCAAGATTTTCATGCGCATCCTCTTAATTTATGAGTATCACAGGCAAGGCAAATGAGGAACTCCGGACTGGCAAGTCGAACGCACCACTTCCCGTTTTGACAATTAATTAATGTCCGATTCTTGCGGAGCTTAAACGGTTGAAGAAACGGGTTTCATGCTAAAAGCTTACTGTTATATCTCCAAAAAAATGAAAAAAAAAAACCTCAAAAAAGAACACGAGGGACATATTATAAATGGGGCTCGCAGATATTGCGTATAATACAACACTACGTATAAAATTGACTCTGCCAGGCTTAACTCGTGAAACCCAAGAACTCTGCAGTTCAACTAACAATCAAACAAAGGCAAATATCCACAGAGAGAGAGAGAGAGAGAGAGAGAGAGAGAGAGAGAGAGAGAGAGATGGGTACTACAGGAGGAGCTTGGGCGAGGGATCACGGGCGGCGGAACCCGGCAGTAGGTAGTCTTGGACGTCGGGTCGATCGGCCTCCGGTTCAGAGCTCGCAGGTTTCAGCTCCAGCTCTCCTCCGCAGCTCCCCATGCTTCACCACCAACCAATCTCCTCCGAGCAGCATCTACCACCATCCCCTACCTTTTGAATGGGATATGCTCATTGGATAGTACTCTCTCTCTCTCTCTCTCTCTCTCTCTCTCTCTCTCTCTCTCTCTCTCTCTCTCTCTCTCTCTCTCTCTCTCTCTCAAACGCACCATAAAGACATAGGCACGTCAGCTTTCTCTCTCTAACCCGAGGTGCGTTGACGAGCAGTGATTGGCCTGCTTGCTCGAACGCAGACTTTTCATCCTGTCGTGCGGATTCAGCAGTCGTTATTCCTGTTTGCTTCTGTGCTTCCTGCCGTTTTCCGTCCGCTAAAACGTTTTGGCGATTTCATTAGCTGAAGTAACTCTGACCCATGGACATGAATAACGAAGAAACAAGAAAAAGTGTCCGTGACTAGCGAAGTTGATGTTCCAAATCGAGAGGCCATCGCACGCCACGGTCCTACAAGATTCGTGGGATAGCCCGACCGGGCGAGCTTGGCGTCGGCCCGCCATGAGACCACCGACCCTGACCCCGACCGGGGGGCGAGCACGGGCAGGGCCGGGCCTCAAGGCATTCTTTTGGCAGGACCGGCTCGGGCCTAGGCCCGACATAATTTTTGTGTGAAGCTGGAGATACTGGATTAGTTAATATATTTCAACTCTCAGTATCTAATTATATAACTTACACAACATATAGTCAATGTTAGATCTGCAAATGGCGCTTCAAATAAATGGATTTCAGAGCACCTCAAGTTTTACTAGTATAACTTTTGACTTGGGTGGAATTATGAGACCCGCAAGTGCAATCCAGAAAGCTCGTTCCAAGCTCGACGGGCTGATGGTGTTTAAGGCCATTTTTCAGCCTCAAAAAATCGCTTTCTTAATATGTTTAAGGCCGCCTTTGTTTTTTCGAACTCAATCCATGTCGACACATCACTTCTTACTAGTTTGATTTTAATTTTGTTTTTTTATGTTTTTGACTTATTTATGACTTTTATGAAAGTGTTCGAGAATAAATAATGTACTTTATATTTTATGTTCTTAATATATTTTGAGCATCTCTTTCGTGCTCCTACTCTTTTTTGCTCACCCCTAGCACCAAGTTGCACATTGGATAATGAAGTACTTGTAAAGTGATACTAGTATGACGAACCATGATCCTTGTTACAAGTATTATTTTTTGAGGGTTTGGCTAACGTGGATGGGTTAAATCCTTAAATATGGTACTAGAGTAGGAGCAAGTTGCATGGTCATGGTGCTTGTCTACAAACAAAAAAAAAAGGGACTTCAACCCCATGAGGTGGCAGTTCGAAAGTAAAGAAAGTATGGAATTAGGAATGCATATTAGCAAGAAAACTAGGACGATGCTTATAATAGTAGAATGCACATGGAGGATTTCATAGGCAAGCCTTGGAAGACTCTCACTCGGAACATCAAGGTTTCATGATGTCAAAGGCATGGAAAGAAGAAGAAGTAAAGCAAGACCCATAAGCAAAAACAAAAAAAAAAAAAAGAAACAAAGTAAAAAGAGTTGACCAAATACAAAAGACAATTTAAGTAGAGTTGTAATAAAAGCGATGGGCCACACAAGTGATAGTATGGTCAAAACACAAAAAAAATAGAATATCTAAGCTAAAAGATGCGTGAAAATGTGCTCCCTAATTTTTAATGCCAGATTCTAGAAAAAAATATAGACATCCTCATTTGTGATGACTTTTTACATCTAATCGATGGGGCCAATTCGAGCTACCAGACCTGAGATGGTCCAGTTTGAAATGATCTCAAATCACTTCGTATAATCTAGGGTTCTATTGGAATATATTGCTCTATCACCTTCAGCAAATGGGACAAAGTGAATGTGACAATGGAAGGTGACAAAATCTTGTAGTGCTGGACTCCATCTTAGCAATAAAATGGTGCGAGTCTCGCATGGAGCTTAAATAATCTCATAGTTAAGATAGAACAGGCTTACATGTACCAATTGAATATGAAAATTTTCTCTAGAGCAATAGAAAGAGAGGTGCTGCAAGGTGGGGGAAATGATTTTAGATGTTTACGCAAAAAATAACCAATTCTTTGTGATTGACGAGCGATGCAGTCTAATCAATCATGTGAGATCGGCTGATGAAAATAACCCAAGTCATTGAACAATCGATAACTATACAACATGGACATCGACATCTATGTGGTACGGTAATCAACAGTTACGCGAATACCAACATCGACGAGAGGTGTTCAGCAAGACTCATCAACGAAGCATGCGAAAAGTTAGCCATTTGGAAATTTGGCTACGTGTTGCAAATAAGAGGAGAAGACATGGATTAGAAAGTCAAATAAAGTCATGGATATCGAGTGATGGTTAATAAGAGTAAGCGTAGTTTCAGAGTAAAACTTGGTACTTGAGAATTAAACCGGTGGAAACCTGTCGATTCTAGGTTTTAAGGTATGTAGAGTATGTTCTAAATTTCAAAATTTGGAAAACTTGTTTGAACAAGTAGGCTTTAGGTTTTAGGTAAGTGGAACTTAAAATCTAGAACTTGAAACAAGTTTTTGTATTTCTCGTAGTCTATGTCTCGCGCGATCCTGTAATATTCCATGGCGTCCGATGATAATTGTATAATTTGGAACTACTAGTCTGAATTTCCACTTTATGATTAAAACTTTTACTTTGTTAATGTTTCATTTTTTTGTGTCTTTAAATATAAGTCGTGGTCAATGTATTTTAGCAGTAAGTGATAGTTATTAAAACCGATAATTCCCTACAATCGTTAAATTATTAATATAAATAAAACCTGAGTAGAACCTGGGTAGACCCTGGAACCTGTGACAAGGTAGGTTCCAAGTTTCAATATATGCATGGTAAGTTTCCGATTCCAAAAAATGAGGAACATGTTCTCACGGGTGGGTTCCAATGTTCTCACGGGTGGGTTCCAAGTTTCATGTGAAACCTATACGGAATCCTAGCACTGTTCACCCCTAATTGTTAAGCATCTCAATGGCCTTGAAAGTTGTAACTCATTGTGGACAATAATGGCCAGCGAGTGGCATCCCGAGAATTTCGGATGATGTGCACTCGTAACCCTACTTAGGATAACAACTATTTGTATGGGGCCGTGGCTCGTGGGCTGTAGATACCCATGGGCCACGATTTACGGTGTAATAGCACCATTATCACTACATACTCGCGTTTCCAATATGTTAAATAAATGCATTAATTTCTAGTCTTTTCATTTCCAGTCGTTTTGGTCCCAGCACTTTTTTTTTTTTAAATTATCGTCTCTGCATTTCATTTTCCTTCAAACATGCCAATCCCATCCGGTCCTAAATCACCACAGAACCCATTTTCATAAAAACAAAAAAAATCGAGGATCATTTCTTTAGTGAAAGATTCTTCACAATTTGGGTAAACACCCGTCATTTGGTCAAAAAATGAGTGTCATCCACTCCCAATTGATCAGCCACTTAGTGTCTTGTTATGCACGGAATGAATAATTTATCATCTTGACTACGCATCTACAATCATGACAATCGAGACTATATAGCCACCTCAATTTCAAATTCTTATACAAATTCTAACAATTACTTTCTCCATTTGTGAGGCCAATTATCCTTAGAAATTGCGTTTTTAGGTTCATGAAGAAAATACCGTGAAATTTATAATACTAAACCAGGAAATTCCGAGAATTTTTTCCTTCCGTCCTGGAATGTTTGGGTTCAATTCCAACCCGGAATCCTCGCCATTGATGGGGAGAAAGAGCGAAAGATGGATTTGTTGCCTTCCCATAGACGTTCTAGTCTTTCATTACCAACGTGCAATCCCACGCTAGTCAGCTTTTACTTTTGTGTTTGGAAGTATCTCGATTTTCTAATGGAGTCGTGCTCAAGCAAAGACGTTAATGATCTGTCGAGCTTGATTCGAGTTTCAGCCATCGGAGTATGCGGGTCAAGTCGAGTCAAACTCGAGTTCGGTATTGTATCGGCTCGACTCGACTCGATTTGTTCACAACCTAGGCACAATGCAGTTTATACAAATTAGCTTTATACATGCAAGATGTGATTAGATTGAAAGCAATGCTCTGACAACATCTCTATATTTTTATGATAAGTGCATTGAAAGTCATTAAACTCGTTACGAAAGTAAAATCGAGTCTTAAATCATTCGAAAAGTACAATCAAATCCTAAAACTTGTCACAAAAGTTTGTTATTTTCATTCCACGGAAAACGTTTTTCTCGTAAACCATTTAGTTTTCCGTCGTCCTAACACCAGAAATTTCCGGAAATAGTTTACCATTAAACGGACAAACCCTAATTTTGTTTTCCTGATTGGTCTGCGACCTGCCTACTGATGAGAGCAGTTGTGACCACCCAAATGACAAGCCAATCCAAAACTGAACACCAAAAGAGGGCAAAATCCAAACTCCGACAACAACAACGCATCAAACTGCGGACTAGACAGAACATGTCTCTCTCTCCACACTTATTCTTTGGTATCTAAGCACTTCACAGGGCCAAACAGAATCCAAAGCCGACGACAATGATGTCTTGAACGAGACACCCGGCCAAACAAAGGGAAGGATTCTCTCTGCCAGCAAACCAACCCCCCCCCCCCCCCACTTGGATTTGGTGGGGCAAAATTACAAGAACATGGGGAAAGACAGACGAGAATGGTAATAAAGAAAGTTGCTAGTTTAGAGATTAAAGACAGACCATTATGAAAATTAAGGTAGTTGTAATTATGTGATTACTCCACACTTAGGTAATCTAAAGGAAACAAAACGGCATTTTACTACATATTGGGTTTCAGGTACCAGGCTTTCACCTATAAAATCCCAAATCCGTCCCAAAGCCTATATTGGGTTCTTTAGCAAGTAAACCCAAATCCGTATCGCTTTCCCAAACAAGCTACCCATTATGTCCCATTAGGCTGCGTTTGATCGTCTGGATTTCTAAACGGGATAGGACTGGATAGGATAGGATAAGAAATCCTGGGATTTCTTCATATCCTGTCCATTGTTTGGTGGACTACGGATTTAAAGTCGGATAGGATAATTTTTATTTTTTTATTTTTGCTATTCATGGGTCCGGAGGAGTTAGTGAGGGAAAAAAAGCGGAGAAATTTTTTTGGTGAAAGCGCACAAGGTGTGGGGATGAAGATGTCGACGAGTGGAGTGTAGCGTTTTTGAAAATATAGGCAATAGAAATTCTATCCGGATCTATCCCACCCTCCCACCGGATTTTTTTATCCGGTCTATATCCGACTTTATCCTATCCTGAACCACCACCAAACGCAGGATAGGATAAAACATATTTTATCATGGCTTTTATCCGGTCGACCAAACGCAGCCTTAGAGTTTTGGCGGGTCGGTGCCCCGTTATACGTATCCTAGTTCTATCCCGACCTTTTCTATACATAGCTAATGTCGACGCAAAATCGACAAAACCGATTTCATAATAAATTGCTTTTGTCAAAATCAAACACTGATCAGATTTTTTTTGGTTGAATACAGTGATCTTACGTTAATATGGTACCTTTTGGCGATACTTATGCTTTCTAACTTATTAAGTGAGATGACAATGATTCTGTTTTTCAACGAAAGTAGGTTATTTTCTGACCGTTTTGATGTGGAAATTATCAATTTATCGTGCCTCCACGGTATCCCAATGTACCGTACAATGACTTGATGTGCCATTGTAATTATGTAAAATATATTGTAATATTTACGATGTTACAATGATTCGTCGTAATCAAATTTAAAACAGTTGTAAAAAATAAAATGCACGATGTATACTAATGTACCTTAAAAGCTTCCATATTGATGCTAAGTCATTTTAAGAAAACAGAAAGGCAAAACATCCGAGGTAAGTAGTGGGAAAATTTGTTATGATGCGCCTTCTTTTGACTTTGGTAGTCTTTTGCATTAACTTTTGTGCACCGAATTAACCAAGTTCACCCTTTTCCAATCAAGACCAAACATGAACTTTTAATACATGGGACAATTGTCCAAAAAGTCATAAAATTATTGTACGATGATCAATTCATTCTTAAACTTTTCAATTTAATCTATTCAGTCTTGAATCTTTCGACGGTTCTCCGATGTAAACCTTTTGACCAATTTTGGCGCAGCATCATCTCACTTTTTTCTGGAGCAAAAATCTAGATCGATTTGGCAAGCTCTTTTTCAAAAAATCCAAAATTGATACATATGTGACAAATTTACCTAAAACTAACTTTTTGATCACTAAAGACCCAAAATTGGTACACTTGTGACCATAAACTGGTAGATTTGTGATAAATTTACCCTCCGTTAATTTTCGTTAAATTGGATTAATATCACGAAAAATCACAAATCGATACACATGTAAGTCCCAAACCGGTACACTATCAACTAACACGTGTCATTTAACTAAGTAATTTAACGGTCAAATTTAACAGAAACTAATAGATAGTAAATTTATTATAAGTATATCGATTTAAAATTAATTTAAAATAAATTTATCACTAATATACCGATCTAGGATTCTTCGCTATATTAATCCGTTTCTTTTTCCTAGCTCTAGTGTCTGTATGATATTTCTAGGTGGGAGTCTTCGTAAGTCGTGTCGTGTTGGAGAAAGAAGCGGGGACAACGTTATCCGTCAAGTTGTCGCAAAAGCAAAAGTTCCAAATCCTCTTTCCTAGGTTATGCCTTGCTTAGTAGACAACTTACCCTGAGGAGCTTTTCGCCTATTCCCCTACGGTCAACATCAAGAACTTCAATTTCCCAACATAAAAAAAAATTAATGAATGATGATGATGACGAATGCCCTTCCATTTGTTCTACGAGGCATTTTCAACTTCTGTTTCTCATAGGAAGCCAGCTAGATCTAGAAAATTTTGGGACAAAAAACATTAAATTGAATTAACTATGGAACTAATCACCATGTTAAGTCGTCTTTCATATTCAAATCATTAAAGAGACAGCAAACCCTTTTGACATTTGCCCACCTGCCCACCAAGTCCCAACCCATTTGAGGCAACCATTGGTGGTAAGAGTCGTGCCCAATTTTTGTTTATGTGCACGCCATGCATCAGCCCAGCAGGTTGGCACCTAGAGTAGCATTTGACGCAGCGATGTTGACATCGCCATGTTTCTCGATGCGTACAGTTCGATGTCGGGTCACGAGAACGGCCTTAAACCATAATGTCCGAGGACTATAGGGGGAGGTACTTATTTTCTCGAGGTCAATGATCAGAACTCGACCCGATCATCCGAGCCTCACAAAAATTCGATTAGATAGAGGATTGTAATTGGGGGTCCGATGATCCCTTAACTCGGCACATGTAGAATGGCATTTGACGTATTGATGTCGATATCACTACGTCTCTCAACGCGTACGGTCCGATAACAAGTCCCGAGAAAGATCTCAAACCATATTGTCGGGGGACTAAAGGGAGGTACCTATATTCTCGAGGGTGATGATTAGAACTAGATCCGATCATCCAGGGTTGACGAAAATCGAATTAGATGGTCGATTGCAATTGGTGGATCGAAAATGGGTTTTCATAACTTAATCACTTTCTAAAGCCCCCTTTTGCTCTCTATCTCTAGTACCGATGGCCAATGGATTGATTGCTTCTTAATGAGCAAGTAATGAGTTTGTCTTTGACTAAACAAGAGCGTTAAGATTAGTCGAATGAGTTTCAAATCAAAGTTCAAGTATCACGAGAGACCAATGGAATAATGATCATCCGAGTTCAATTCACTAAGGTGAAAATTGGTGTTAAAGGAATGAAAAGACTATTACCCTTATTTTCCTTTTCTAAATTTACAGAAAATGGGATGTTTTCTTTTCGGGTTAATACCACGAAAAATCCTAAACTGGTACACCTGTGATAATTTTACCTCGAACTATTTTTTTTACAATAAAAAACCCAAACTGGTATACATGTGACAAATTTACCCCGAACTATTTTTTTGACCAACAAAAACTTCAAACCGGTACATTTGCGACAATTTTATCCTGAACTATTTCTTTGATCACAAAAAACCCCACACCGGTACATCTGTAACAATTTTACCCCCGAACTAATTTTTTGACCACTAAAAACTCCCAAACTGGTACATTTGTAACAAATTTACCCTCCGTTAGTGTCCGTTAAATTATTTAATATCACAAAAAATCATAAATTGATAAACTTGTGACAAACAGAGGGGTAAAACCCAAAACCAGTACATATGTCAATTATCACGTGTAATTAAACTTAGCAATTTGACAATAAAATTTGAGGGAAACTAACGGAGGGTAAATTTATCACATGTGTACCAGTTTAGGATTTTTGGTGGCCAAAAAATTATTTTGGGGATAAAATTATCGCGGGTAGACCAGTGTGGGGTTTTTAATGGTAAAAAAAATAGATCACGGTAAAATTGTCGCAAGTATACCAGTTTAGGGTTTTTTGTGGTCAAAAAAATAGTTTAGGGTAAATTTGTCATAAGTGTACTAGTTTATGATTTTTCGTGATATTAACAATTTCTTCTTCAAATGTACTGGTTTTGCTCACACTAATCATTACGTGTGAATTTCTGTATTTTCTATTAAAACGATAACAATTTTTACCGCGCATGAATTGGACGAAAAGTTATGTAGCGCGTTCTAAGACCACACGGAGGAAGAACGCGAGCAACGGCGCTTATGTCATCACGAGGATTAAGCAAATAACTCGTTCCGGGATTGCTTTCGCCTCAGGAACCGACGGTCGCGAGCGCCAATTCCTGCCCACCACGGGAATTCGGAATCAAGCGAGAGGTTCGCGACAATGAACTTTGCTTTGCCGATTTCTCTTCAAGCGGCCGCTGATTGTGAACGTATCTCCGTACCTCTTTCAAATATGCAAATAGAACAACCCCGACGGCTCCTTGTTCTTGACTCGATCGAAATCCAGTCAAAACTTTTCCCAATCCACAATCGACAAACGGGGGCTTAGACAATACGGGGACCGATTCAAAGGGGACGTCGTGAATTTTCAAACGGGCCGTCCCTCCCTCTCGTGCGCTACGGCGTACTCGATGTGCCGGCACTATAGAAAACCCCGTCGACAAAGATCTTAAATAAACCCAACACTAACAACTGCAAAAGCATGGTTTTTTTCGATCATCCCGAGGCTCTATCGACATCATCTGATCCAATCAAGGCATATGTTTACAAAGATACAGAATTGAACATTTGAAAATCGAGAAGATCACAAGGGAAAAGGAGGATACATCATCGAGATCATATCACCTTCCGGATCGCCTCACACAACAGAGGATTCATATTCGCATGCCAAAATCGACATCCAAATTCGTGCCATCCCGAAACATTGAAGGATTTCGACCCATAATGTGGCGAATCCTGCTTGGTTGTCAAGACGTGATCTACTTATTCGAATAAAATCGACATCTCTTCATGTCAAATGTGATCGCCTATCATTTCATGTCGTATTCGAACAAAATTGACATCTATATTTGAAAAAAAATGTGCCGTCCGGCGCTGATTTTGACTATCTTTCCATTCGCCACGACCAACTTCGAACCGGAAATCACCATATCCATTTTTTTAAAAAGAATGTTTTTTTTTTTAAAAAAGATTTTTTTTCTTCGTTTTTCTTGTAAAATCAACTACCGAAAATGACCTACAATGTGACCATCGAGAGTATCAACGACGGCAGCACGTGTGGGGAGACCATCAAAATGATTAGGGAGGTTGGACGGGGGCGGCGGGGGCCAATCAGGAGAGCCCGCTAGCCTGCGACCGGCCGCACCGGATCGAGGCTCCCGATCAGGTGGCCAATATGATTTTAGGCGCGATTGCTTCGAGCACGAAGGAGGCCTCCTCCTCTCTTCTTTTGTCCCGCAGTGAGCGCCGAGAGGAGATTCTTCGGCTGCCTCGCGGCGGCGGCGGCGGCGGAGGCGGCGGAGGGGGGGACTGAAGAGAGCGCGCTGCGGAACTGATCGGGAGGCGGCGGGGGGCGGGATGAAGAAGCGGAAGCGAGAGATCGGCGGCGGCGGCGGCGGCGGCGTCCGGGGGGGATTCCACCGCCTCCTCGGCGGGATGCTCGCCCACAGCTGCCGCTTCCACGGCGGGCTCCTCCCGCTGATGTCCGCCGTGTCCGGCTGCCTCCTGTTCCTCCTCGCCGTCCTCTCCCTCCTCTCGCCTTCCCCGTCTTCCCTGCTGCAGCAGGACCACCTCCCGTTGCGACAGCGCGGCTCGGTAAATGCTCGGATCTTCCCGCGTCGTTTCGGTGTCCGTCTGAGCGTGCGTTTGCGCTCGATCTTCGCGTCAGCTTCCGTTGAGTGAGAGGATCGGTCACTGACGTGCTGGTTTCTTCTTCTTTCTTTTCTTTTTTTGGTCGTGTGGCGCGTGATCAGGCGTCGTCGGATCGAGCTGGCGACGGATTGGAGGAGGAATCGCCGGCGGCGGCCGGGAACGTGTTTCGTGTTCCGGTAATGAATGTTTGGATCGCGTCTGCGGGTGGTGTGGATGGGTTGAATCATTTCAGTCTGGCGTTGTCGCGTTCGTCTCGTTTCGCTGATCTTGAGATTCGTTTTTTTTTTCTTTTTCCGTTGTCCTTTTTGATGCGAAATGAACAGTCTACCGGAGGAAGTTTGAGTCGCGATTTGTGGACTTCGAGGTCATCGAGCTTCTTCTACGGCTGCAGCAATGCCAGCGGCCAATTCATGAGTAAGCATTCTTGTTCATATCTGATGTGTTGACTCTCTCGGACTGTGTCACTCATCCTTTGCTGCAACCAGTCATGACACGACTGTTGGAACGACAACTTTGGGTTTTCGTCCGGCAGAAAAAAAGAAGATGAAAAAAGGGACTAATTTAATCTGGGGTTGATTCTGTAACTCTATCGATGGGTGTTACTACGTTCGATAAGTTCTTTCCTCTTCTGGCATTGCTTTTAAGCCCCCTCTATCGGTAGGTGGAAGAGCAGCAATTGAAGCACTTACTAGTCACGTACAACGTTGGCCTTCATTTTGACTAATTTTTAATGCTTTCTGTTTTGACATAATTCTTGGCATTTGGTTTGTACGGATTGTGGACTCTGCTTTGTGACCCTTTGCAGCCGCTGAGGCGAAAACGCAGCCTAACCGATACCTGTTGATCGCCACTAGTGGAGGATTGAATCAACAAAGAACAGGGGTTAGTTAGTTAAGCTGCGCTCTTAGCCATACCTGTTTTTACTGTTCTTTTTTGGTAATTAAGTGCCATTTCCATGCGACCGAAAAAAGAAAAAGTGCCATTTCCCTTCGCCTGTTCAATGATCCTGGGAACATACGTCCTAGTATAATCTATTCGAGCTATGGAAGTATGGAAGTGTAATTCTACTTTTGCCGTCATAATCTTGACCATTTTAGTTACGGCTGCCTTACTGCATTTGTACTCCTGGTCATGAACTCCTCATATTTGTATTGATGCAGATAACAGATGCTGTTGTTGCAGCTTATATACTAAATGTCACCCTTGTTGTGCCGAAGCTGGACCAGAAATCTTTCTGGAAAGACTCAAGGTTTCTTGGCTTCTCTATTATATAAGAACCCTATAAAGTTTGGTTATTTATATTCCCGAAGGCACAAATTATCTGCACTTACATATGGTTATTGTGCTCGGTGCAGCAACTTCAACGAAATCTTTGATGTCAACTGGTTTATTTCCTTTCTCTCAAAGGATGTAAAAATCATAAAGCAGCTCCCAGCAAAGGAGGGAGGAAAAGCGCTGAACCCATATACCATGCGCGTCCCTCGGAAGTGCAACCCAAAGTGCTATCAAAGTCGTGTTCTGCCTGTCTTAAACAAAAAGCATGTAAGGACTGTTGGTGTAATGATGCTGGATAAATTTATCGTTGAAAGTTCTTCACCTTGTCCAAGCGCAGACATTGAACTGAAGCTTTTCTTTTCTAAATATATCGGAGACAATCTACCTCTGTACTGCTAGCGAGTTAGTGCATGACAAGAAATCTCTCCAATTGATGCACTTGAAGGTGTATAATAGGTGGAAAAAAGATTTACATACTATTCGGGGGGTTAGATTGTGTGCGCTAAGCATATAATCCAAAAATCAAGTTCAGAATCTTGCATTAAAATGGCTGCAAAATGTAATAATTTTGTGCTTGAAGTGTCAACACAGAAGCTGGACAGAAAATTGTGCACTGACATGGAGGATCGTGATAATGTTTGTTAGCTCCTGAAATGGTTGACTCAGCTACGAAGTCCTGGAGAGATATTTCAATGCTAGAAGTGCATTTATTTGTCCAAACCCGTTCCATTGAATTCTTAACAACTGATATTCCTCTAAGGGCCAGTCTTTTGGTGACTTGTGATTGATTGGTTGAAAATGTTTTGCAGCACATTCTGATCTCTAAATATTTTAGTTGGATAAAAAAGTTTTGGATCACGTTCTGATGCCTAAATATTTTATTTCCCGTAAATCTCTGTGTTTGTTTAACAAATATTTCTATGAAGTCTCTGGATATGATTCATTTGACATCCCAGCATTCTTCTCATCGCAGGCTGTTCAACTTACCAAGTTTGATTACAGACTATCAAACAGGCTCAACAAAGATCTGCAAAAGCTGAGATGCAGAGTAAACTACCATGCTTTGAAGTTCACAACTCCAATTGTTGAGATGGGTAGGACATTGGTAGAGAGGATGAGGTCGAAAAGCAGTCACTTTATAGCCCTTCACTTAAGGTAGGTTTTCCTCATTATCCTGTCAACTCTCATTTTTGGAGGTCACTGCTGTGCATCTCAATGTAGTTCAGTCCTTCCACTTCACACTTCACACGTGTAAAACCCTGTTGTATATTTCTGTTTATCAATTCGTCAGGTATGACAATTTTCTCTATTGCTCCTGTCTCCCAAAGACTACAAAAATCATGTGAGCTTAGGTTTAATAGTATGATGATAAAAAAAAAGAGAGGCACCTTTTGATTGGATCAGTGATATGTTATAGGTTCGAACCAGACATGCTTGCATTCTCCGGATGCGATTATGGTGGTGGAGAGAAAGAAAGGCGGGAGCTTGGTGCTATTCGAAAGAGGTGGAAAACTTTACATGTAAGGCACTCATAGCGTGCAACAACTAGCAATAATAATGGGAAAATGACTATAGAGATCCTCTGAAGTAGAGCAATTTTCATGAAACTGCAGGCAAGCAATCCTGACAAAGTAAGGAGGCATGGAAGATGCCCGCTAACTCCAGAGGAAGTTGGTCTGATGCTGAGGGCTCTCGGTTTTGGAAGTGATGTCCACATTTATGTGGCATCTGGTGAGGTGTACGGTGGCAACGAGACATTGGCACCACTGAAAGCACTCTTTCCCAATTTTCATTCGAAGGAGACTATAGCAAGCAAGGAAGAGTTGGCACCATTCTCATCATTTTCATCTCGGCTGGCTGCACTGGACTTCATTGTTTGTGATGAAAGCAATGTTTTTGTTACCAACAACAACGGAAACATGGCCAAGATTTTAGCTGGCAGAAGGTATGTTTCAATCTTCTATCTGATTGTGGCTCATTTCTGATGTCATGATTACAATACTTCAATGGAAATGAGTAACTGAGGATACAGTCGGCGCACATGAGTTCCAGTTGTCGAGTTGCTGCTTGCTGTTAATCACCATTCTGCTTATCCTAGTTGACAATGTTTTGATTCAGGAGATACTTTGGGCACAAGCCAACCATAAGGCCCAATGCTAAAAAACTATACAAACTATTCCTAAATCGGAGTAGCACTCCATGGGAGGAATTTGCCTCGAGGGTTCGGACCCATCAGATTGGTTTTATGGGAGAACCCAACGAGGTGAGGCCAGGCAGAGGTGAGTTCCATGAAAATCCGTCGTCTTGCATTTGCGAGAAACCCGAAGCGAGGTCCAGGGCACGCATGGATGCCCCCACAAGAACTGATGGCAGCAGCGAAGCTGATAAGGAGAAGAACGCGGGGAACGTATCGACGTACGATGCGACAGAAGAGCAGAAACCCGAAGATGAACAAGATGGGCCTGACATGGATTACATGGAAGACGGAAATGAAAACCAAGGGAATCGCTTGCCCAACGGATCGGATTCCGAAACCAACCTGCTCAAAGCCGAACAGCCAGAACTGGAAGAGATGTTTTCTGACTGAAGGAAAGGTACGGTCCATCCCTGACTCCACTCTCCATTCAATTCTTTGGGTCTTTCCATCAGCCCTTGCAGCCAATTCTGTTTCTTCTGACGACATCAAGAAGGCGGATTGTATATAGAAATCGGGCGCCTGATGTTCTCACGACTTCGTCGGGGGCCAACTGCAAGCAAATCCCGGGCTTCCGCGATTGAATTTTTGCTTCTCTTAATTGTGTATTCATGCAGCAGTTCCTTGTAAATTAAAACAATTTTGGGCCCTCTTCTTTTTGCTGTGATTCTTAGCCATTTGCTTTTGCCGCAAGGCAGAGGAAGCAACAGGGGGAATAAGAATAGGTACTTATTCATTTTTTTTTTGGTAGGAGTTGTATGTTCTCCTATAGTTTTATCAAATGTCTGATGGGCGAATGTTCCCGACAATAACTACGCCAGAAAGTGATTTGCGTCTTTGGTGAGAGTAGCACAAAATAATTTTAAAAAAAAATGTTAGTTATGTCACTTATAGAAATGAACGGACAAAAGAATATTTTAATTATCATAAAAATATTTAAAAATAAATTATTATTGATACCATTTTCATCGATTAATCATTTTTAGCGATGTCAATAGGGTATTCCTCGGACGACTGCTGAACGGCGTCGTATTGTCATCGCTGAAAGAGGGAGAGGCGGGAGGGGCGGCGGGGCCGGGGCGCGGGTGAGCCAGAGAGAAAGTCGAGGTGGACAAAATCGCAATCCGCTTCGGAGAACGACGTGGCATCACTCCGATCCATTCGCCACATTACCAGAAGGCACAAGAGCACACGGCATGCATCTCTGAGCGAGAGAGAGCGTGCGCGCGCGTGTTCGGTTCAGAAGCATCATCATCATCATCATGGCCTTGAGACTGCCATCGCAATTCCCCACCCCCCGCCACCACCACCACCACCACCACCTCCTTCGTCGGCGGAGCAGGGCCGCCGCCGCGCTCTCGTGGCGGCGATCTCTCACGGTGGGGGACGCCCTCCTCCCCTCGAGCTGCTCCAGTTCCGCCGCTCTCGTCAACGCTTCCTCGCCAGGTAGCATCCCCAATCGCCTCGCGAGCTCGGTCACTTGACTGCATGGAGCATCACGTTTCTGAACGTCGAGCTGCTTAGCTCATCCTTTTTGGGAACGTTTAGGGGGGGGGGGTATTCGGGTGCAGTCGTTTTGCGCAGTTTCGGACTTTGGAGTGATCAGTCATTTCTTTCGCAGGGAAATCCCGCGCTCGGCCATCGGTCGCGTGCGCCGCGGCGCAGGCGCCGGCCGCCGCGAATCTTGCTCCGGGGACGCCGGTTAGGCCGACCAGCATCCTGGTGGTCGGTGCCACGGGGACGCTGGGCAGGCAGGTCGTGAGGCGGGCTCTGGACGAAGGGTACGATGTCAGATGTCTTGTCAGGCCTCGCCCCGTTCCGGCCGATTTCCTCCGCGATTGGGGCGCGACAGTTGTCAACGTAGGTGCCGTGAACCCAATCGTTTCTGTCTATAGTCCCACTTGGGTTGGGAATGTAAAATCTTCTCCCCCTCTGTCGTCATGGGTGCCTCTCGAGTTTCCTGGGTTGGATTCAAACGTTTCCCCCTTTTTTTTTTAGCCTCTGAGCTTCTCAAACGAGGATTGTCCTCCAACATTGTAGGCAGATTTGAGCAGGCCGGAGACTATACCCGCCACACTCGTGGGGATCCATACGGTTATTGACTGTGCGACGGGGCGCCCTGAGGAACCAATAAAGACGGTGATTCCTTAGTCTTCTTCCTTTTCTTTTAAAGCGTTCTTTTTTTCTTGTAGGATCAACAGTTGCTCTAGCATTTTCTGGCTTCACAGCCCCGTTCCATGAATTAAGCGAACAGCATATCGAAATTACCACGATTGTTTGGAATTTGCTTTAGCATTTTCAGCTCCGTTTTCCCCTGAGACATCTAATTGTCTCTTTAGGGGTGACGATGTTACTGGTGGTAGAGTGGAGAAACGACCCAACTGGGCTAGTTTTTCTATATTCAAAATCGCAACCGCTTCGATTTAATTTCTTCTCTGTCGCTGAGGTCGGTATCTGAACGTGTTTCTGGATAATACATATTCGTCTGCTGGATCAGATTACATTCATCTGAGACAATTCGGTTTTCTCTTTCACTTTTCTCGATTACTTGGCATTGAACATCTCTTCCCTCTGAGTTGAACTGTATGAGTAATCTGTCATTTGTATCGCTATCTCTCCTCTTTGCATATTTAACTTTTCTCAAGATAAAAAGATGATAAATGTTTAACTCTTTACATCATAAGAAATTTTTTGACTTAGGCCTGGAGTTGAATCTCTCTGCCAGAAGAGTGTCTTCATTTCTCACTGACGTGCATCTACTGCGTAATTAGATTCATTTGACTATCAGGTACATATCCATGGGTTTGATGGTCTTACCAAATTTCTGTTCTCTGTAGGTAGATTGGGAAGGGAAAGTTGCTCTTATACAATGTGCAAAAGCAATGGGTATCCAGAAATTTGTGTTCTTTTCCATCCACAATTGTGACAAGCATCCAGAAGTTCCATTGATGGAGATAAAATACTGTACAGAGAAGTTTCTGAAAGACGCAGGCCTGAATCATATTATCATCCGCTTATGTGGTTTCATGCAGGTAAACATTCTGACTGAAGGTTGGGTCTTACTGATGATATTTAGCAACACTCAAATTCCTTTTACTCACCTCTGAATTTGTAAAGCCAAAAGGGGTAAAAGCAAAAAGGGAGGGCGAAAAAAGAAAATACAAATAAATTTGAACTAATATGTGGTTTAACTTCTAGGTTCCCCATTGATGTCGCAGTAGAAGCAACACCTTCATATGAAAAGTGCAGCTTGCTCATTTTTATCTGCTCGAAGCTGTCTCCTTTTCTTTCTTTCTTTCTTGGCCAGACTAGAAGCTGTCTCATTCAATCAGCGCTTCGCCCAACCAACATCCTTCTTCCTCTCTACAGTCACTAGCAAACATTATTTTTGACTTGTGTGGAGGACTGCCTTTGTCCATTACATCACAACATGAAGTCTTTGTCTTTGGAAGCCCCATTTAGCTGACTCAGAACTTCGAAGCTGCATGCCACTCTCACTGCTCTTGGGTCTAAATAGAATTAAGTCATGGGTAGCAACCTTTATGAAGTTCAACGATGGAAAAGTTCACCTGATTGAAGTTTTATTTTTTGCTAGGTGTAACTTCGCTTTAATGAGGTAGTCCGTTACTATTTTAAACTCATCTTTAAAGAACATTCCTTGCTTATTGTCTCTAAATGTAGTTCTGATTGCAAATTTTTCAGGGATTGATTGGTCAGTATGCAGTACCTATCTTGGAAGAAAAATCAGTCTGGGGAACTGATGCTCCAACTAGGATTGCTTATATGGATACCCAGGTTATTAGCTCATAAGAGGTTCCGCTTATTACATATTCTGTGAGGCCAATTCTGCATAATTTTTGGTCTGGATCTAATTACATTGGAATTTCACACTAGGACATAGCGCGATTGACTTTTATAGCTCTACGCAAGGAAAATGTGAATGGCAAGCTCCTTACATTTGCTGGACCTCGCGCATGGACAACACAAGAGGCAAGTGACGTCACTTCACGTTGTTAAAAAGCCTAAGATACTTGTCTATGTTACCAATCCTCTGTGTTTTCTACCTTCGAGCCTGATGATGTTAAATTTTGGTAAGCATTTCTCTGTACTGGTGAAAAGGAAAATAGTTGACAGGAGCCATATAGGTTGTATATAGAGGAGCCTACAATCAAGTGCCAATGCTGTGAGCAGTAGCGTTAATTTGAATTAGCCAAAGTAGCAAGAGTGTCGATGATTATGTTTCTGTATTTAACTGTATCAGTGCATTATGCTGTCAGTATTCTTTTCCCTGATTGGAAATGCTGTCAGGTGATAACATTGTGTGAGAGACTTGCTGGGCAAGATGCAAATGTGACGACAGTTCCAGTGTCAGTCTTGAGGCTAACTCGCCAACTAACTCGGTTTTTTGAGTGGACAAATGATGTCGCTGACAGATTAGCATTTTCAGAGGTAATGCACTGGAGGACCTTCCCTTTACTGTCACAAGCAATGCTCCATATAGGTTTCGAGTGATTCAGTGATGTTCGCTTACCCATGACATGGATGTTTTAGAATGGTACCTATAACAGGAGGCCTAATATGGGTTACATGCTCATTCAGGTCCTTTCAAGCGATACTGTTTTCTCAGTTCCCATGAATGAGACGTATGATATTCTTGGTGTGGATTCCAAGGATATTGTCACCCTAGAGAAGTATATGCAGGATTACTTCACAAATATTTTGAAGAAATTAAAAGATCTCAAAGCGCAATCAAAGCAAGCAGACATTTTCTTCTGAAGGAGGAACATCTGTGTGTAAGTGAATTCTTTTTCCACGATAATAGAGTTATTGATTATTCGTTATATCACTTGAAAGCAAACTATGCCGTCTGTTCAGGATCCCGGCTTCTTCCTTCCCCTATCAGTCCTTTTACCCTTGTAAGTTGTAACATGTTACACATGGTAATTACAGAAATCAGAAATTTTCGCCGACTTCTTGTTTGGCTCTATTATAAGGTGAGCTAAGAAGTGGTTTGCTGTATTTTTTTTTTTCCCATAAGTACTACTAAGATCCGATATGCTCTCTTGCTCATCTCGTGTGGATTCAGAGAATGCTGCTTGTCTAGAAAGCATTATTTTGGGTAGGCTCAGTTGTTTCTTTAATTTGTGCTATAGTACCTTTTGAAGTATTATTCAATTGTGTACTTGTCCATGTTTCGCATGGATTTTATTTTTCAAGTTTGATTGAAATCGTATGTTTATTAAATCTGCCCCAGCACATCTGACTTATATGAAGATATAGTACTCTTAAAAGAATGACAATAAGTATGAGAGTTTAAAAGAAGGTAGTATCCTTTGGAAGTAACATATATCCTTTGGCAGATAATGTATCATGGATGCATTTGCCTTCAACATAAACACACTTTACACTATTTAATATCTCTCATGTCATATATAAAAAAATTCAATTTACCATGGACTATTTCTATTTAATTCCATTCGAATTGTTTGGTCATTTTCTTAAGTCATCATTGTCCTCTAAAGTAACATTACTCTAATATTACGGTTTTCACTATATGTTATTATTTTGAATGGAATTGAAGTAATTTTACTCTCTATGATGTAGTATATTATAAGTAACAAAGTCGATTTTTCTCTCTATGTCATAGTATAGATCAAGAGATTTTTCTGTGTATATATACCACATCCCATGCCGTGTATAGCAGAGTCAATTTTATGTGAATTTATATTTTCCATTCTCATTTTAGTACAGGTAACTTTAGCCGTCACAAAAATGATGTAATATTCATAACTATGTTAATATCTTGAAAGAAAATTTTCTTAATTCTTTTTTGAGATTTTTTTCTCATTCATTCTCGTAAAGTCAAGTTTTTTTTCTTGTCTCCAAAAACTTTTTCTTGATAAAACTCTCAGATTAGATTAGATCAGGTGAGTCACCATTTTTAGGTTATGATCTTATGGAGCGTAATAGCACGGGAGGCTTATTACATGTCTGGTAACTTACCTTCAGCAATCATTGGCAAAATCAAGGTATAGCTTCAGTCCGGACACATAAAAAGGTTCCCAGCAGATCATGTTGGGGTTTTTGCGAAACCCGACCCAAAAACAGGGTATTCGAACATTTCTTAGTCCGACCCATCGATCGACTAGAGAAAACCCGACCCGCAATTATAGGTCCGAGTTGGCTCAAGATGTCACCTTTTTTTTTTAGTTGTCTCCACCAACATTGTCATAATTCACATCTGTTGTTTGTAGAGAAAACCATTTTTCTCAACATATCACCGAAAAAGAAAATGCTAAAATCGCAAAATGATGATACCAAGCTTTGTTTTTCTTTTTCTTTGTTTTTTTGGGTTGAATACACCAAGCTTGGTTAAGTAGGCAATCAAGTTGACTACTTGGACAGGTCTAAGCAATAAGGGCGAGCGGTTTGAGGTTCAATACAGGTTTCATCTGAAATCTACCTGTGGAACGAGTTCTTAATTTTTTAGAACATGGAACATACCTTACATACCTTGAAATTTGAAACTTATCCCATAACAGGTTTTAGGGTCGGTTTTAGGTTTTACCCAGGTTCCACCTATATGATTAATCGTACGATTGTAGTGAATCATCACCTTTAATAACTACCACTTGCAACTATATTCATTTACTTCAACTGATATCTAGACATACGAAAAATATGAAACATTAACAAAGTAAAAGTTTTAGTCATAAAATAGAATCTCAGACTAGTGGTTCCAGATTATATAATTATCATCGAACGCTATGGAATATCATAGTATCGCGCAAAGACATAGGTTAAGAAAAACACAAAAAATTATTTCAGGTTTTAGGTTGCAGGTTCGACTTACCTAGTACTTAAAACTTACCCATTGAAACGGGTTTTCCAATTTTCGAAACTTGAAACTTACCCAGCATACCTTGGAACCTAGAACCAACAAGTTTTCACCGATCCGATTTTCATGTTCTAGGCTCTACCCTAAAATCATGCTCACCCATACTAAGTAGGACTTGGATAGAGCCCAACCTAGGGTGTATCAAGGCCTGAGATTCGAGCTTGTGTTTCGGGGCCAAGCCTGCCCACAAAATGACCGGCAGGGCCCGAGCCCACCAAGGCTTGCCCAATTAAACGTTGCTATATATATATGTGTGTGTGTGTGTGTGTGTGTGTGTGTGTGTGTGTGTGTGTGTGTATTCTCTGTATAATTTAGGGCACAAGCATTGAAACTTAGGTATCTAGAAGCCGACACAATACCATACTGCAGGGGCTATGAGCATGATACAAGAGCGATGATTGTCGAGATGGAGTTTTGGACTTTGAAGAGAGAGAGAGAGAGAGAGAGAGAGTGGAAGGGGATGCTAAAAGAGGCAAGACAATGAAAGCGGAATTAGGCTCCATTTGTTTTACGGAAAACGAATAATTTACAAAATATTTTTTTAAAAATGATTTCTTGTATCATTTACAAAAATGAATGAATGAAAAATATTTTTATTATTTACGAAAATGATTAACCATAAATTGTTGTCAATATTTTTCATTTACTAATACTTTCAACTATACACAAACAATTATTTTTAGGAAAATATTCTCCAAATGATTCATTTTTCGCAAAACAAACGGAGTCTTAATCTTAGGGACTTTGAGTTTGAGAATAAATTTTGAGAAGTAAAACTCTCTTTGCTTTTTTTATTTTTTCCTATTAGGTTATTGAGACTAACAAGTAAACTATTCCATACGCGTTATATATGCTAGCAAATGCGTTCTTGCATGGCGTGTACAAAAAAAAGCTGACATTTGACCGATTAAGCAAAACCATTTTGTTTACTAAGTATTTGAATTACTAAATAATAGAAACATATTAAATATTTCGAAATTCAAATCTTTTTAGGAATGTTGTTGTTGGATAGAAAATATTCAAATTTTATTATTAAAGCATGTGAGATATCTATGATATAGAATTGTGACTTATGCATTTGCCCGTAGAGTCAATATTTGTAAAATAAGTAATCAACGACAATAGATTGAGATACCCCTAAAAGTAAGGGGTCCTCTTTGCTTTATATAATGGTATAAAGATTTTAATAAACTTGCATCGTACATAAGTTGTTTAAATACCAACAATTATTGCAACTATAGATAATAATAAACTTGCATCCTATGTAAAACACATAAATGCCAATCAATTAATGCAAGTATAGACAATAATAAAATTTTATCCTACATAATAAATTTTTCGTTAATTACTTGCAATAATTGATTGGTTTTTATTTATTCAAGTGAACTCAAATTGGTTCTACTTCAATTATTTCAAGAAGATTATAAACCGATAAAACTCATCAAGCCAAGTCCAAGAATCAAAAGTTGGAAGGCTATACTTACGTTACGAATGATAACTATTTTGTTTCTCTGTTTTCTTTTTTTTTAATTCCTGGGAAGAAATTTGGAACGTAAATCCGTTTGGTAATGCAATTTCATTTTTCTATTTTTGGAATAAATTTTGATTTCAAAATTAGGCTTGGAATAGAAATGAAAAGTAAAAATTTTCTATTTTTCTATTTCTAGAATGAAAATGAGAAATAAAAATTCTTTTAATCCCTTGCTCTCGCTACTAGCCAGTCGCCCACCCATCGCCCACCTACCATATGTTGCCTCCCACCATTCGCCGCCCACTCGCCTCTCGCCTCCCACCATCGGCCGCTGCCTCTCACTACTACCTACCTCCTGTTGTTGCCCACCTGCCGTTCATCTCTTCTTGCCATTCGCTAGCCGTCATCCCCCATTGCCAACCATCGTGGGCCGCTGCTCACCTTCCATCGCCGCCCTCCTCCCACCATCACCTGCCTCCCGCCAGCATCCACCTGTTGTTCGTTGCCTCAGGCTGTTGTCCCCTGCCATTGACTGCTATGGGCTTCCACTCGCCTCTCGCCGCCGCCCTCCTTTCGCCGTCTGCCATCGCCTGCCTCCCGCTGCCTTTTGCCGCAATCCTTCGCATTGGCCACGTTGCCGTTTGCCTCCACCTCCCACTAGCTGCCTGCCCGCCATCCACTCGTTGGTCATCCGAGAGAGAAATTTTATGCCGTTATCAAACAAATTTTTTTTCGGGAACAGAAATTTTGCGTTGTTATCAAATGTGTATATTTACTCAGAAACTCATCCACGGAATATTTCTGGCTAGAAATTGATTTTTGAAACAGAATGATTGTCATTCGCGCCCTTATTGTCACAAAACCAATGCATGATATAAAAAAAAAAAGAAGGGAAATATCTTTTCAAAAAAAGTACTATGAATTGTTTCTCAAATTGTTATAACGTCATCAAAGTTTGATTACTCTATAATGTATAAGAAGGCCCACGCACAAGTGTGACGATAATTAAATAAATGGGTAATCAGACTGTCAAGTAATTGAAATTTCTCCGATCTTAGTTAAGTATATGAACTTTTTTTTTCAATCAGGCACTTGAATTCTCAAAATATAGGTCATTCTGATACTTCTGATAAATGGAGTGTCATGCCATGCATTCTTGCATGATGTGGCTTGCTTATTATGCAAAAACCACGCACATTGCTGAATAGGAGTGCCAAGTTATCTCATCTTTTCCCTTTCATCTTTCATACTCAATTGCAGTCCACACTGCTTGCCGTCGCTGTCGCTCGACAGTTTTACGAGAACCTCGCCTCCCCCATGTTGCACCGAGTGCCACACTGTGTGCTGGCATTGTCGTCCACCCGTCACGTCAAAGCTTGCAACTCTCTCTCTTTCTCTCTTAGCTAGCCACAAGGCAAAGCAGCAAGCGATAGGTGGCCGTTGGTGGCGGCGGTTGCCTGGACAGTTGGTGGCGGCGGAGATGGAGTTGTGCGTAGCCGGCAATGGCGGCGATGCTAGCGGTGGTGCTGTGATTGGTAGTGGGGGATGGCAGTGTGGTGGTTGGCAGTGGTGGCGTGGTGATGACGGCAACTGGTTTGGTGGCGTGGCTATTCAGCAGAGGGAAGGAGGGAGTATGTTTGTGTGTGTGCGTGACATGGAAGACACCAGGATAACCCGGCCCCGGCGGTTTCGTTTGCCAACGTGGATGTTCCACCTAAGTGTCCACATCAATACATTTAACAACTCCTTAATGGCCCTAGGGTCACATCAACAAATTTATCTCCATGTATTTAATGGAAGCGTGACGCTTACCACAGTTTAAAAAGATTTTTTTTTTTAGTTAAGATAAGAATTTGTATTACTTTTCATAAACACCATATACAAAAGAGGTAGGAACACCCAGCGACTCAAAGGAGACAAAGGATGTCCATATGGGGACAAGGGTGGCTACGCAACCTATACAAAGCCACAAAGAGAGAGGCAAAAGAACCTAAACAAAAGCAACAAAGAGAGCTACACGCTCAAAACAAGAGGAACAAAAGACTAAGAAGGAGCTGAGTCAACTTCAAAGATCGCTGGAGGTAGACCCCATCTCCTTTGTATCTTCCGATTTGCAGAAGTATCAGCAATTGTCCCCATAGATAAAGCTTTGTCCTTAACCACCTTAAAAAGTTGAGATACTCAGTTTGAATAAAAAAAAATCGGAATCTTGATAGCAAAACAGACGACAGATATATGTTTTGCGATGTATAAATTGTACGTGATGAACTTCGATACTTGGTTTTATCCTTGCGCCACCAATACAGTTGGTCCTTACATGTATGTGAATATATATTAGGGTTAATATCACGAAAAATTTAAAATTAGTATATTTGTAATAAATTTACTACAAACTGATTTTTTTATCACAAAAAACTTTAAACTGGTACTTCTGTGACAATTTTACTATATGTTAATTTCCGTTAAATTTTATTGTCAAATTTTTGAATTGGATAACACGTGGTAATTGACAGGCGTACTGATTTGTGGTTTTATAGGTGTACCAGTTTGTGATTTTTCGTGATATTAATTTAATTTAACGAATGATAAATTTATCACAAATGTATCAATTTTGCGTTTTTTATGGTCAAAAAATTGATTTGGGGTAAAACTGTCGCAAGTATACTAGTGATCTAATTGAGAGTTTTTTGTGATAAAAAAATTAACTTGAGATAAATTTATCACAAATATATCTGTTTTAAATTTTTTCTGATATTAACTCTATATAGTATTGTGTCATGACCCAACACTTTTTCTTAAGTTCTTAAGTAAACCTTTAGTTGCCTATTGAGCACCATACTTTTTTTGGTCGAAAAGCTCATTTATGCCTACCTTACATGGTTGTGACGACTTCTCTATCAATTCAATTTTATCTACACTATATAATACTGCCCCGTGACAACAAGTGGGGTGTAATGCTGGGTGTGCTACAGACAGGCAGATTCATAGGCCACACCCATTTGCTGGCACAGAATATATGCTTCCAATTCCATTCTATCCACGATATAAAATATTCAAAATGCAGCCTAAAAATGAAGCAATAACTTACCCTTTCTCTCTCTCTCCCCCTCTTTTTTCAGTGCCTACGATAGGACTATCTCTGCATCTACCACCAGCTTTCCATGATTGTTCCTTCTCAAATGTCTGAATATCCAAGAAAATCTAGCAACAGCAATAGGGTGTGAATGCATGCATGGTACCTTGACTAGTTAGGGCATGCTTCTTAGATTTATTCGAATCGAGTTGACTCGAGAGGAGTTGGATAAATGGGTTTCGTTAAGCTCGCATAGCAAGAAGAACCTTGACCTAGTTTTCAAGCTTTCGAAGCTTTGGTTGGCTAAATAGTGGGCGATTCTGTTCGGTAAGAACATGACGGGCGAGGTGGTGTGTCGCGCAGTAGAAGAACAATTAGAAAATTATCGCATACATCCACAAACTCTATGTCCACATCTTTTTGAATTTTGCAATACTATCGAAACAAATCTCGGTGGAATTTGGAGTTGTTGATGTTTGCTTTGTTGAATCTTCGTGTTATTTACGCGAAAAGACTCTCTCGATAATTTCTAAAGTCAAAGTAACGAGACAAGGTCTCGAGTTAGGCAACCCTTGATTCCACCAAGAGTCAAATCTTAATTGTCCGGTTCGCGGTCAGCTCTTGTGAGCCCCCCCACCTCATAATCTGATCAAAGAGATTAAGTTCTCCCCAGTGTTTTTGTGCCCCCCAAAAAAATGAAAATGGGATCGAGAGTGTCATAATTAGTTAATAATCTAAAGCCATTCGACCACTTAACCGGTCGGCCCGGTGTTAAATAGCTTATTTGTCTTTCACAAGGTCACGAGTTCAATTTAAGCCGCGAATGAACGCTCAAGCCCAATTGCAGAGATTTTTTGGCAACCGATATCTTGATAGGATTCGGGCGACGGCCTCGTTAACTTCACACTTTCGGGTCACGTCGTAGGGGGCGGGGCGAGAAGACAGCCGACACTAAATCTTCCTTATCTTTTTGCTGGGCAAAAGATTCAAAAGCCGCTCATCGTTTACAATTCATTCACGACAACCCCGGTTTTCACTCATGGGGTAATAATAACAGTGCAGAGAGATGAATGGTAGCAATCGTGGTCCTGCAAAGAATCAAACATAGTAACACAGATGGAGAAAGGCAGAGAGAGAGAGGGAAGTCAAAACGGAAGATCTTAACTAATGGGCAGAGAGAGAATGGAAAGTGGGACAGAAGTAGAGATGGAACTGTTAAACTTGTTCACTCGTAACTAGAAAAGAGAATCCATCAATGCCCCCAGCAAAGCGAATCAAGAAAACAACTCTCCCTTCTCTGTCTGTCTCCCTGTCTCTGTCTCTCTCTCTCTCTCTCTCTCTCTCTCTCTCTCTCTGCTTCATGAGAGTCCTCAATCTCTCCGGCAGCACAGCTTTTTAGCTCACAGGTAGAGAATACAATCATGGGTTGCTGCGAATCGTCCCTCCTCAGGGAGACCCACCCGGAGCAGGACCACCAAGCTCAGCAGCCGCCCCACTTCGGCCAGGGCCGCCAGCTGCAGCAAGGCGGCGGCGGCGGGGCATCCCCGGGGGCGCCCGGCGGAGCCCAGACCTTCTCCGAGTTCTCACTGTTGGACCTGAAGTCCGCCACCGGCGGCTTCAACCCCAACTTCATCGTCTCCGAGGGCGGCGAGAAGGCCCCGAACCTGGTCTTCAAAGGCCGCCTCAAGAGCGGCGCGTGGATCGCCGTCAAGAAGTTCGCGAAATTGGCGTGGCCCGACCCGAAGCCGTTCGCGGTACGCGGTATTCCGGAGCTCGAAGTCGGATCTTGCTTTGCTTCTTGTTTGTTCGATTTTGGTGGTGTTACTCGGGTTTAGTTTTTTGTGTTTTAGCTCTTCTTGGGTGGTACTGAAGTGCGTGCATATTATGGGGCTTGTGGTATTGTTTTAGGAGGAGGCACAAAGCGTTGGGAAGTTGAGGCATAGGAGATTAGCTAACTTGATTGGATATTGCTGTGAAGGCGATGAGAGGCTTCTGGTTGCGGAGTATATGCCGAATGATACTCTTGCAAAGCACTTGTTTCATTGTAAGTCGGTAAATTTCGCTTCTCCTCCCGTTTAACATTTAATATGTCTTCAGCTCTAGCTTTCCAACTGAGGATGTCTAAGCTGCTGCATCCCCCGAAAGCTAATTAGCCGCCTCTAAGAGCTTCCTGTTTCTGTCGAGCGGCTTAGACTGTATACTGCATCTGTATTCTGCATCTGATACATATTTAAAGCTGGTGTTTTGTGTTCTTAATAATTCTAGAGTCTCTATGCTTCTCTGTGTCTATTGAGGAAAACATGGTCAGATCCATTGTCTTTGATTTTGACCGATTCTAATGTGTTTTAGATTAATTTGTGAAGTTGATGAAAAGAGCGTGCAATTAGTTACGTTGCTCTTTATATGCCAAATCATTGGCTAAAACATGAAATGTCTGGTTTAATTTAGCTCTTCGCACCATTTTCCTTTGCACTGGAATAGCTGTGTAAGGAATTTTCCCTGAAACCTTACCGTCAGTCCATTTGCTTGAAGCAAAATGACAAGATGAAAATGCACTCTGCACAAGATTTCTATAGTTTGCCAAGACCATAGCCAAATCCAAGGAAGAAGCTTGATCCTCACAATGGTTGGCTAGAAAATTCACATACTGTATCGTTTGTGTTTGTCATAGAGGCAGAAGTAGAAACCTCTCATATCTTGCTAGAAACAGAATTGTAACAACACTCTTGTAGGATAATCTGTATTATCACTTATACTTACAATGGTCAGTGGCCAGCTATGATTTATTTGCTCAAGCAGTGTCCACATCACTAAAGTAAGGGAGCCACCTCTTCCGAGATTTTTCTATATTCTTCTACCTGGCCATTTAAGAATCTCTGTGTAACTTAGAGTGCCGCATTTTGAACATTCCTGACAGGGGAAAACCAAACCATTGAATGGGCAATGCGTCTACGAGTTGCTCTCTACATCGCAGAAGCCTTAGAATACTGCAGTAATGAAGGTCATCCCTTGTACCATGATCTCAATGCCTATAGGGTTCTATTTGATGAGGTGATCCTTTCTCTAATTTGTCGTTACATTGTGGCCTAGATCTGAGCTACATCACAATCATTGCTAAGTTTTATAATGCAACTATGGATTGAACAGGATGGTGATCCCCGTCTTTCATGCTTTGGCTTGATGAAGAATAGTCGAGATGGGAAAAGCTACAGCACAAATCTCGCCTATATGCCTCCTGAGTATTTGAAGAATGGTAGGCTGTCTCCTTCTTATAAAGGAATCAAAAGTTGTTGCTTGTACCTTCGGTGGACTTCTCATTTGACATATGTCCTGCTTTTGCATAGAATTTAGTTCTGCATTGTTTCTTAAAATATTGTGATGTTGTGTTTAGATACCATTTTGAGCTTATTCTTCTACTTCATTCCCTTTATTTTTGTGGCACTGGCATCTGTTTTTCTGAGCCAGTAACATCTAGGAAGACAGAAATATGTCTGGCATATCTTGAGAATGTTTCTTGGTTTGTATGGAAAGTAATATTCAAGTTGTTGCCTCTATAAAGAGGGTTTCCTATATTCAGTCTCTCATATTCCCTCTCCAGATTAAAATTCCGTTCTATCAACCATTCTGCAATTTGGTCCCTATACTGACTCCATATTATCAAATATCTGAAGGCATATAATAGTGGGGCTAGTGTCTGTCAGTGTGAATTACTTGGTGTTTTCCTTCATGATTCGAAGAATTAAAGTACCTTGTCAGAACATGGATATGCACGGTTAAGTTCTCTTTAGGTTATATTGGCTTTTCAAATTGGAACGATAAAAAGGGTTTGCTTTTGGAAATTTTAAGCTGAACCGGCAACAAACAAGCATTTGATTTTGCTTCAGTTGTGGGATGTTTAACCATTTCAGGATTTTTCTTACCTCCTAGCTTGAAGATGCAGATTGTAATCCTTTTATCAGTGTTGAAGGTTAACTTCAAACTTTATTTAACATCAAGACTATTAAAAGCCCAGAAGCTAAGATGGGTTAAATTATTCAGGAGTTTCTTAACAGAACAACTTAGTTGTCTAATCGGTGAAAATCTATATTCTCGCCCATATTACCACTAGCAAAAAATTTGGTTTGAATGTAAAAAGAATGTAATCAGATATGTGCACATAATTTACGTTTGATGAACTTATTTTCTTTTTCAAGCTGATAGCACTGGTTTGGCATTTATACATATAGAGTCTACATGAGGCATCTAGGCTGATAAAATGGCAACATTAGCTGTATCTTAAATGAAAATATGAAGATAAATCCTAGATAGGACGCATTGTGGTGAGGACGGTATCTGGTGACATAGACATGTGGACCTTAATAGTGAGATGTATGGATCTTTATAAGATTTGTCATCTTTGAAATGGTTAGTCTCAATTGGCAGATCGAGGATGGAAAGCCAGAAACTAAGAGACTTGTGAGATCTCGAGAAATTAAGATACGGCTCTGCAGTAAAATATCTGTTCTTGAAGGACTTGTTCATCTTTCCTTTTTTGCTTCAATCTTATTAGCCGTGTCTGCCTTTATTTGTACATGACAGGAAGGGCCACCCCTGAAAGTGTTGTTTACAGCTTTGGCACCATCCTTCTTGATTTGCTAAGTGGGAAGCACATCCCTCCTAGTCATGTAAGTGAGATAAGACTCTTTTTCTTGGTCAAATAGTGTTGTAGTTAAAGATTCCATAGAGACACAAGTAAGTTATGTACTCTATTGTATGTTTAAATCAGGCCATTCTCCTTTCTAATGCCATATGTGATGGAGAGACCTTTAAGTTTGATTTCCAGAGAAACAGTTAAATTTGAGTGCTAGGCCAGGCCACACTTGGATAGTAAATAGCAAAAACCTAGACGAAAGAGCAAAATTTATTTTTTTGCTACAGAAGATCTATCACTTTGTTTATGAGTCGTTAGAGAGCGAACTGCATGGATTGGGTTGCCAACCCAACAAGATGGCCTTAGTTAAGCAAATTGTTTTGTCATATATTCTTACTCAATATACGGTGTATGCAATAACTTTAGTTTGTTTTATGACGACCTAGCAATAGAAAAGTACTCTCCAATATTGATGATTTCAGTTGTTTTGTCCGTCTTGTATATCTGCATCACATAGGCTCTTGACATGATACGAGGGAAAAACAACAATCAGCTGATGGATTCACATTTGGTGGGTAAGTTTTCAATGGAAGAAGCTACGACGGTGGTTAATCTTGCCTGTCAGTGTTTGCAACATGAACCAAGAGAGCGGCCTAATATAAAGGACATTGTTGCAACGCTTGTTCCTTTACAAACCAAATCAGATGTGAGCATCTCTTCTACGCATCCCTGTTCCTTCTGCTGTTCTCGTTTTGAGTTGCATTCTTGCTATGTTACAAAAGTATGACTAATTAAACTAAATTAGCTGTTTGAATAGATGCCTCCAATTAGGGAAATGTTAAGTATAGCTTCTCCAAGTCGTTTTCCCATTTAGATCCTTACTTGAATGCTTCTTTTGAATGATTAAATGCAAATTGCCGTGTGAAAGTTTCTCCAAAATTGTTTAGACACGAAGGGGCATACACTCAAATGCATGTAGCAAAAGAGAATGCATTACGCAACATGAGGTATTGGTTTTATTGAAGTGCCTTGTTATTATTAAGTTCATGCTGAAGAATTGTGATTTTCGTTTTGATGTACTGTTCCGGCCTCATTGCAATGATTTATCGAATTCATCCCTGTGAAATGCCGCTGTCATACCTAGGCACTTAGTATGCTACTAAGAAAATTCGAAGTTAACATTCGACAATAAGCCACGTTCTTTCACAACTTGACCATTGAACAATCGAAGCTGATTTAAGATTTATCGGGATTTTCCCTTCACTTTTGGTGCTGGTGGACTTTCTTCTATTTCAATCCTTTCAGTGACAAATCCTAGAGTTGCAAATTACTTCATGAATCCCGTGGCATGAACTAAAATACTAAATTTGCAGGTTCCATCACATGTCATGCTTGGAATTTCCAAGCAGGAGGATATACCACAAGCACTAAAGGCCCGTCTTTCACGATTGGGAGAGGCCTGCTCAAGGATGGATCTCACAGCTATCCATGGGATCTTGGTCAATGCACACTACAGAGATGATGAAGGAACCAATGAGGTACTTCACTTCTGCAAAGGCAATCTTGTACCTTTCTGAGAGTTATGTGCTAATATTTATTCTGGATTTGGTCAGTTGTCCTTCCAAGAGTGGACACAACAGATGAAAGATATGCTGGAAGCAAGAAAGCGTGGAGACTACGCCTTCCGTGACAAAGATTTCAAGACTGCCATTGACTGTTACTCTCAGGTGAACTCCATCACACATCTGTATAAGTATATCTTCTTCTGAAGTAATCACGTGGAAATCGAGATGCTTTGACTATGATTTTCATCTCAATCAGGCATAATTTCTATTGATTGGATGTTGATATATAATGCTTGAATGTTAAATATCTTCTCTTGTTCAGCAAGTCCACTCCATGCTGTGCCACACTCTATTTGGTATAGATTTTGTCCATTGGTTATTGGTTTACGTTCCTAGTTATTTAGCTCCAGGTTGAGAACCCTTTCACTCTTTTCTCACTGGTAATAGATCAACAAAGAGAAAAAAGTGAGTTTTCAGCGAGCACATGTGAAGTATAGCTATTCATGGGTTGCTCTAATTTTTAATTGGGGCAATTGATTAGCTTCCTCAGTCATTTTTAACTTTGATTTTCCCTTGTCCTAGTTATTTTTTGTTCTTTTTTTTCCCAGAATTTTCAGTAAAGAACTTAAGGCTAGATGTAATATCTCCTAGTAAGTTCTCAAAGTAGATTTTTATTGTATTTCTGCTGAATGGAGAGGTCCAGATAAATCTTAAATTCTGCGTTCCGATTCCATTTTTTCTCTGATTTTTTTGTTAATACAGTTTATAGATGTGGGGACGATGCTCTCTCCAACTGTATTTGCAAGGCGGAGTTTATGCTACCTCCTATGTGATCAACCAGATCCTGCCCTTCGAGATGCAATGCAAGCTCAATTGATATATCCAGAATGGCCTACGGCATTTTTCATGCAATCAGTCGCTCTTGCCAAGCTGGACATGCACAAAGATGCTGTGGACATGTTGAATGAAGCAGCTGGACTTGAAGAAAAGAGGCAAAAAAGTGGGAAAGGACTGTCGTAGCTCAGTCCATGTGTAACTCTTTGTTTTGTGTAAATACTGGGTGAAAATTTGTGCAGAAGCATTTTTATTTCGTGTTTAAATGTTTTGAGCGTATCCGCTTCCATTGATCATAACCAACCAGGCATAACAACACGATGATTTTTGAGAGAGAACTAGAGAAGGGCTTGCAAAGAAGCTTTTCAGTACGTGCTGTCCAGACATTTTCCATTATGTGCCATTGCTTGATTACCGGCGGTATACTTTGTTATTCGGATCAGAACGTCGTGGAGAAAATATATTCCTGAGTCCTTTTTGCTTTCATTTGTACCTGGCATCAGGGTGTGTTATCTCAGAAAACCTGTTGCAGTCTGTTAAGGCAAAATGTCAATGACACCAGTTGGTTTTCTTCCATCATCAAGCTTGCAAACTGTAATGTGCTCTCCTCTGCATTAATTTGGTTCTCTTGCCAATCACTAAAATCTGAATGTACAGGTTGCTCATCAGTTAATGATGGTAAAACTTTCAAGATTCTGAAAAATGATCAAGACAGTAGAGACATAGGGGCTTGTAGTAGTTTCAGAGGTACAAATGAACTGTTTGAGCGCGGTATGAGGATTGAAAATCAGCAGATATCTAGTTGAAAGTAGAATTATCATATGCATGGTGGAGGCACGCCATTAATTGAGCCGAAGCATAGCTTCTGATGGGGACAAAAAATGGCATTTAGTGGCCAAATTGCGTCCATTAGAACTATTCAATGGTTTAATTAAGACTACAAGCGATCAATGACCTTTGAGCCGCCAGTCGGCGTCCATGACCTTGACCACCAGTGTGTTTGGCTTCCTTCCATTGATAAAAGGGGCAGAGAGAGAGAGAGAGAGGCATTGGTGGTGGCTCGACGGAAGGCGGCAAGCAACACAGTTAAGGTGGTGGCAAACAACACCATTGTTAGGGGATAATAGAAACATAGGAGACAAAAAAAAAGATGTTATTAAACCTACAGTGCACCTCAAAAATCACTTACGAATAAGCGCCACCTAAAGAGCAATAGCCAAAATGATCCGAGCCCTATTTTAAAATTAATAAAAAAAAATATAGAGAGGTATCTTCAAATTTTAAAGTTTGCAGACATGGAAAATTAGACAAGGTAGACATTCACATTTCCTCAACAAGTTAGCATCATAAGTCGTTCCAATGTTTCAGATCACTCATGGCACCTCACTCTAGCCCGGGAAGCATGGACGAATTGCAATGGTGAAGAAAAAGAGAAAGGTGGAAGAAAGGATTTTTGGAAATGTCATATTTAGGGAAAAAAGAGAAGCAAACGAAAAGACACTTTTGCCATTCAAAAAGCCATCACTCAAATTTCATTTTAATGTCTAATTTCGGCTCCAACGCGAGGGCGGAGATGTCATGTCACTTCAATTCTCAACCTTTTTCTTATGCTTTTTTCAAAACAATTAGAAAAAAATTAATCACTTCATCAATAGGCAATACCTATGTTGCTGGTCTCATGTTGTTAAATTTGGGCTCTCCAAAGAGGCCCCAAAAGCCCAAAGAATCTGCACCCGAAACGGAAACGCTCCCGTCATGATCTGGTACGAGTTGACTCGCCATTTTTGTCCCGATCTGCTCTTCTAAGAAATAAAAAGCTGTGGCATTGTCAACGTATATTGTTGCTACTATAATCGATCAATGGGCACGTCGGATCTAGTACTGGATCTAAAGAACTTCGCCTGGGCCCGCTCCCGCTTCAAATTTGTCGAAGATTCTATATGATGTCGATCGAATCTCGACAGGTCGTGCCCAAGAAGAAAATTGCTTGCCCAGGCCCGTTTGCTTTTCCCTTCGGGTTTTGTTTACTGCGTCTAGGAATATTGCTCAAGCTTTGTGGTTTTTGCAAGTACTTATAACATTTTCCAACACGAGTTGAAGTGTCCAACGATGGTCTTTTGTCATAACAAGCTCGTGTTGACGCTGTCGAAGAAGTCCTATTTTTCCATTTGAAATCAAGCACATCCATATCAAGTACCATTACATATGACGACTTAATTCTCGAGATGTAGATTGGGATTCGATGTGGTCCGTGTGAAGATCAAGTTGAATATCTCTTTACCAAACCCCTAAAATCGGAGCCATCGGCGACGTTTGAAAAGCTTGATTTTTAAAGAGGTTGGTGGAAATAATAAATCTTCTTCAAGCTTAAAATTGATGTCTGATAATCGTTATCTTCATCGGTTTGTCCCGACTATGTTTTGGTTTTCGATTTACTACTTGTTGTGTCTTAGTTATCCTTTAGGAGATTATGGATGTGTTTGTTTCACGGAAAACTCAAGATTTGAAAACTTTTTCTGAAAAATTGTTAGTTATATTACTTAGAAAAATTAGTCAACGGAAATTATCGTCATTATCGACAACAATTTAAGCCTAGCTGTTGTTATGGCTGTAGCAATACTTTTCATGTATTCATTTTTGTAAACGACACCGTCGATAATTTTTCAAAAAATATTTTCCAAATCTTGAATTTTTCGTGAAACAAACGGAACCTATATAAATATACCATGCAACCCTCAGGATCGGGGATCTATAAATAGAAAATAATTAAATGAAGAAGTATTCAATAAATTTATGGATTATTGGATTTTGTGTGATTTTAATCTAAACGTCTACGTTTATGATTATTAAAATAAGTATGAAAAAGTTCAGTTACTTCAATATCTAAAATGTAATCAAAGTAACCTATGAACCTTGCTGTGATTCTTATGGCTAAAATGATATATTGTATACTTGCAAATAATATGAAGCTAAATAAAATGGGAAGCATGAAGTGATATATAACACGTAAAGTAAAATAACGCATAAAATAAAAACCATCCACTAGAGGGGTAATCCGCTCTCAAGTGCGGTATGGATTAACTTAATAAAACCATCCACTATAGGGGTAATCCGCTCTCAAGTGGGGTATGGATTAACGTAATAAATCACAATGTGACCCTTGTAATAAGAGATCCCGTCGGACTTGTAAATTACAAGAATGATAATTACAATGCGATCATCCACAAGGGGGTAAACCTCACTACAAGAATGGAGATCCCACTAATATTAGAGGATAGCAATTGAAATTATAAAATGATTAACTAACCATGAATAGGTTGGTAATCTCTTTATTCAAATAAAAATACTTACAAGTGATCGTGATCGGGTGATTACAAGCGGTAGTGATCTTGTGATACAAGTGACTTGGTGATCTTGATGATACAGGTAGAGAGGTGAGAAGAAGAAAAAGAAGAAGAAGATGGAGAAGACTAGGGATGGAGGTTGTGGGAGAAGTGATCCAAGATGGATGAGGAGGGGGAAAGCACTTGAGAGCCAGAGAGAGAGGGAAGCAAGAGAGCAAGGGGGCAAGGGAACCAATGGTAGTGGGAAAAGCCTGCTTATTCTCCCTCCCTTCTGCATCCTTTTATAGAGGTCTTGTCCCGAAATGGTTTTTTTTAATAACAATTATATATATGTATATATATATGTATATGTATATGATGGTTTGCTAAGGTACTGCATGATAACCATTCTGGTTCAGTCCAGAACTGGTTTTTTGTTCCCAAAATCAGTTTTGGATCAAAAACCCGTTTGGTAACGTAAAATTATAGAACCGGTTTTGGGACAAATTTTTGTCCCAAAATCAGTTCTGAATCAGAAATTAGAACCAAAAAAAAGTTGGTTTTCAGTTTCTTGAACAAAACTCAGAACCATTTCTGAGGAACTCGTTCACCGTGCCCATCTCTCTCGTCTGGAACAAAACTCAGAAGACTGAGTTCACTGAGTTCTGCCCGTCTTTCTCTCGTCTCTGTCGCCGTCGAGAAGCCAGCCGCTCGTTCGTTCGCTCGCTCCGACCGAGAGGAAGCCACGACCGCTCACTCGCTCGCTCCTGCTCCACGTAAGCTCCGATCTCCTCTCATCTCTCTCTTTTCTGGATTTTCCAGTCGTCGTCATCGGGGGGTCAGGTTCGGCCTCGCCATGGCCGGCTGTCGACCTCGCCGTCGCCCAGATCTGGGCGACGGCGAGGTCGACCGCCAAACCTGGGCGAGGCCGCTCGGCCTCCCCCTCCCCCTCTCGCTCTCTCTCTCTCTCTGCGTTTGTCTCCCATTTGGGCGATCCCCCTTTCGCGTTTCCGGCGGCCATTCACCTGCGAAGGACGAGGGCTTTGTGGCGGCGCGGGCTTCGGCGTCCGGGGTACGCAGGTCGGGTCAGGCTGGGGCGAGCGTGGGTCTCCGCGTCGCCGCTTGGGTCCGCCGCCGAATTCCTAGGGTTTCGGCTTCCGGCGCCCCGACGAATCGGGATTTCTTTGTGAGGGCAGAGAGAGGTACCCGCGGGAGCTTCGGTTTTGTTTCCGAATTTAACTCGCTCGCTGATTGATGAGCGGGGGAGCTCGATATCCGTCGGTTGTGTGTTTGTGTATGTGTTTTTGTTCTTGTTGTTGTGTTGTTTTGATTGATTTGTTCGTGAAGTTCGAGTCCGCATGGCTTCTCTTTGTTGGGATTGGGGGAATTGCTTAATCTTGACTTTTTATGATGAGCGGGGGAGCTCGATAATCTTTACTTTTTAGAATGCTCTTGTTGTCGGTGTTTTGGAGGTGTCGAGATTGGAATTCTTGAAATTCTTTGGGTTTGCTTACGGGTTGTTTGTAGAAATGCCGGTCAGGGGTTTCTCATGGAAATAACGGATTAGATATTTTAGAGGGATAGAGTTGAGCTTGCGAAGTATGTTCCTGATAAGTTGCTGAATGAAATTATAGTTGTGTGCTCCATTTTGCTCCATTGAGTTGTTTTTTCATTGTCACCGGTGGCTGTGGAAAAAGTAAGGGACTGAGTAGGTGCTTTTTGGACCATAACCAAACTATACAGGGCATGAAGAGGGGGGTGGGGCGCGCGGGGGCAGGGCAGGGGGTTGTGCAAGCTTATATAAAGAAAGAGCTCAGTAACAAGACGAATCGGCTATAGAGTCGATTTTAGCATTTCCATCTACAAGTAACTTTCCTATACCAGAAGTGTAGGACTTATAACCAACTTTCAGTAATTACAAAAGCAAGTGTCACCTCTTGTATGAAAGCTCTCTTGTTCGGCTCTGTCCAAATCAACCGAAAGACAGCAAAGATTCTAAAAACTAACATGCTATTTTCTGCTCATTCCATGCGTGCTTGTTGCCATCTGCTTGTACTAGCATGTGTAAGTTCTTTTCCTCATGTCTGTCTTTGTGCATTTACATACTTACCGGACATTTTGATGTTGCAGGGTAAAAGAGATACGCTACTTCAAGTGTCCTCCACTTCATGGTGCAATGGTCAGACCAGACAAAGTAAAGGTGAGGAGACAGCTATAGTTTTATAATGTTGTTTTGTCTAATACTTTAAACGTACTAGTACTGCTATTACTAGATGTGCGAATTATGAGCCGATTGTTTACCTGGAAAAATTGCTAAAAGTGACGCATCATTTACTATGGATGTGTGTGCATCTCTCTTGAAACATAATTCTTCCAAATTTATTGTTCACACTTTGAGATATGTTCTGAGAATGCGAGATGCAACAACTTTCAAGTGTTGAATTTTTTTTTGTTTAGCGATCAATAGAAATGCTTGCGAAAATTCCAAAAGGCAGTGTCCTTGTTAAATAGAGTTGGGCTCTGTTGCCTTTGCATGGTGAACTGCAATAGTCCGTAACTTGAATTTTCTCATTGTTATATGTTTTCCAGGTTGGGGACTACCCTAAACGAGATATTTTTGAGGAAGATGAGATATAAGCACCCAAATTGAGTGGGTATATCTGTTTTTTCACATAGTACTTTGCAGTTTGCATTATGGAAGTTTTCTTTCAGTTTTGCTGGTGCTGGTTCCCAACTTATTTTCCTTGTGGACGTGCTCTGAAGTACACAAACATTTTGTTTATGATTTACTATCTTGTATCCATTACTTAAGCAATTGCGCTCTCATTTCGCAGCATGTGTGGAGCACCTGCAAACAAGGGGTGAGCGGTAGACGTCGTCCTGTGTTGTACACTGGAAAGAAGTGGGAAAGTTGTCATTTATTACTGTCTAAGGCAAAATTCGAAAATAGGAGCTATTGGGCATTTTAATTTGCTTTATGAATCACAAGCCGACTATGTAAACTGTAGTTCCTAATGTGCTGCAAAGATGCCATATTTCTTGTAGCTTGAAATAGCTTCAAGATGCTTGTGTACCTCCTCCATATGGTTGAATTCCCTTGATCTCTCCTATTCGGGGGCCTTAGATCACAATAAAAGTTTTAGCTATTCTGGAATGAATTTGCCGAAACTATGATTCTCTACGGCCAGGGCTATGTTCTGGTATCGACTAGTTAAAGAATATAAAGGAAACAGAGGGATAGACGCTTTTGGGTTTGCGTCGAACTGTTTCCTTTCCCAGGCAAAAGCCTTTGTGTACACTCTGAGCAGGTAGTCTTAGGGTTGTCCATTAATGGTGAAAACAACTAAGTGCAGATTCGATACGAGTATCGTGACTTTGGAAACGTGTACTTAATTTGTAGCTTCCGGACCTAGTCATGCAGGTTCCACATTATGCACGGGATATAAGCTAAAAACTTATTAAATTGAATCGAGAGAAACATTTCTTTAATCAAGAGAAGCTTTAATCCGCAGTCAATCTAATTGGAGAAAAATTAGCTGACGAGAGAGAAGGGCTAAACGAACATTGCCATATTAAGCATGTTCCAATCAAGAAGTGGATAGGGATTTGTTCTTTTTTTCTCTCCATCGCCAAACCTCTCGTCTCCCAAAAACTCTTCCCTCTTTTTAACATTGCCATGTTAATTGCATTCTAGCATTTACTTTGTTCCGTAATTTCAAAAATTTTTTGAAAAAAGTCAAAAAATTTTATATTATCCAGGAATCTGAATTTTTTTTTATTTTCTCGATATTTTGATGATTTTTTCTGGAATTTTTCAATTTTTTGGGATTTTCTGAATTTTTTGGAGATTTTAATGAATTTTTCGGATTTTTTTAATTATTTTAATATCATTTCTAAAAAAATGGATTTCTGTTCTTGAAAATAGAATTTTCTGTTGTTTATCAAACGGGTTTTTGTTTCAGGAAATAGAAATTTTGTACTGTTATCAAACGGGTTTCTGTTCTAGAAATAGAAATTTTTGGTCGTTATCAAACGGGTTTTTTTTCTCAGAAACTCATCCAGGAACCAGAAATAGAAAAATCTATTTCTGGTTCAGGAACTCATTCCGGAACAGAATGGTTATCATTCGCTACCTAAGAGTCGCATAGAACTTGATAAAATTGGTGCCACCGTTCCTCTTCTTTTGTTTCTTTCTTATATCGAAGTTTAGTTCTATCTGGATAGAGATTATTTTCTAGCCACAACAGAAAAATGAAATTGGAACTGGATAATTTTGAAGATCTTAAGTATACATTAAGATAGCGAATGATAACCATTCTATTCCAGAATGAGTTCCTGAATCAGAAATAGATTTTTCTATTTCTGATTCCTAGATGAGTTTTTGAGAAAAGAAACCCGTTTGATAACGACCAAAAATTTTTATTTTTGAAACAGAAACCTATTTGATAACAGCACAAATTTTTTTTTTTGGTTAAGGACAAAATTTATATTTCTTGAAACAAAAACCCGTTTGATAAATAACACAAAATTCTATTTCCAGGAACAAAAAATTCATTTTTTTTACAAAATGGAATAAAAATAATTAGAAAATCCAAAAAATTCCTAAAAATCTCAAAAAAATTCAAAATTCCAAAAAAATTGAAAAATTCTAGAAAAATTCATCACAATTTCCAAAAACTAAAAAAAATTCAGATTTCGGGAAAATAGGAAATTTGATGAATTTTTTCAAAAAAAATCAAAAAATTAAAATTTTCAAAACTTCATAGAATGGTTTAAAATACCTGTGGCCACCCACTTTTAGTGAAATTTAAATTTTTTTAGTTACCCAAAAAAAATCAAAAAATAAAAAATTTCAAAAATTTACAGAATAGTTTAGAATACATGTGGCCACACACTTTGAGTGAAATTTAAAATTTTTAAGGTGCCCAAAAAAATTCAAAAACTCAAAAATTTCAAAACTTCACATAATAACTTAGAATACCTGTGGCCACCTACTTTGAGTGAAATTTTAATTTTTTGAGGTGAAAAAAAAGAAAAAAATCAAAAATTTCAAAACTTCACAAAATGACTTAAAATATCTGTGGCCACCCACTTTGAGTGAAATTTAAATTTTTTGGTGCCAAAAAAATAAAAATATAAAAATATAAAAAATTTTAAAACTTTACAGATGACTTAGAATGTCTCTAGCCACCCACTTTGAGTGAAATTTTAATTTTTTGAGGTGAAAAAAAAGAAAAAAATCAAAAATTTCAAAACTTCACAGAATGACTTAAAATATCTGTGGCCACCCACTTTGAGTGAAATTTAAATTTTTTTAGGTGCCAAAAAAAATAAAAATATAAAAAATTTTAAAACTTTACATATGACTTAGAATGTCTCTAGCCACCCACTTTGAGTGAAATTTAATTTTTTTTAGGTGTCCAAATGGCATTTTTTATTTTTTTAATTTTTTCGACAACTAAAGAAAATTAAATTTCACTCAAAGTGGATGGCCACATGTATTCTAAACCATTATGTGAAGTTTTGAAATTTTTGATTTTTTGCTTTTTTTTTTGGCACCTAAAACAATAAAATTTCATCCAAAGTTGGTGGCCACGGGTATTCTAAGTCATTCTGTGAAGTTTTGAAATATTTCCTTTTTTGATTATTTTTATTTTTTTTCGGCACATAAAAAGATTAAATTTCGCTCAAAATGGGTGGCTACAGGTATTATAAGCAATTTTGTGAAGTTTTGAAAAAAAAATTTTCGGTGCCTAAAAATATTTAAATTTTGCTCAAAGTGGATAAACGCAGGTATTCTAAGCCATTATGTGAAGTTTTAAAATTTTTGATTTTTTATTTTTTTAGGCACCTAAAAAAATAAAATTTCGCTCAAAGTAGTGGCCACATGTATTTTAAGCCATTATGTAAAGTTTTGAAATTTTTGCTTTTATGCTTAGTTTTATTTTTTTTTTGACATCTAAAAAAAATAAATTTCGCTCAAAGTGGGTGGCCACAGGTATTCTAAGCCATTTTGTAAAGTTTTGAAATTTTTAATTTTTTTAATTTTTTTTGCACCTAAAAACATTTAAATTTCGCTCAAAGTGAATGGCTACAGGTATTCTAAGCCATTCTGTAAATTTTTAAAATTTTTTATATTTTGATTTTTTTTATTTTTTAGGAACCTAAAAAAAATAAAATTTCGTTTAAAGTGAGTAGCCACAGGTATTTTAGGCCATTCTGTGAAGTTTTGAAATTTTTATTTTTTTGCTTTTTTTTTTGTATCTAAAAAAATTAAATTTTGCTCAAAGTGGGTGGCCGCATGTATTTTAGGCCATCATGTGAAGTTTTGAAATTTTTTATTTTTTGCTTTTTTAAATATTTTCGTCACCTAAAAAAATTAAATTTCGCTCAAATTGGGTGGCCACAGGTATTCTAAGACATTCTATGAAATTTTTAAATTTTATATATTTTTATTTTTTTGGCATCTAAAAAAATTAAATTTCCCTCAAAGTTGGTGCCCATAAGTATTTTAAGCCATTTTGTGAAATTTTGAAATTTTTATTTTTTTTATTTTTTTCGGCACCTAAAAAAATTTAAATTTCGCTCAAAGTGGGTAGCAACATATTCTAAACCATTCTATGAAGTTTTGAAATTTTTGATTTTTTGCTTTTTTTTCCCACTTCAAAGATCGTGACTTCCAGATGAGCATGTGTTTTAAAGAAAGAGTTATCTGAGAAATGATTCTCAGTTTTGTTCAAGAAATGAAAAACCAACTTTTTTTTTGTTCTGATTTCTAGTTCAGAACTGGTTCTTGAGCAAAAACTTGTCCCAAAAATAAAAAAATGAAATTGCGTTACCAAACGGCTTTCTATTCTAAAACTAATTCCGAAAACAAAAAATCAATTCTAGACAGAACCAGAATGATTATCATACGGTACCTAAGTCACCATAAGGAAATAATGGGGTCTGTTTCATTTTCACTTAAAATAATCAAGAAACCGAATTGCTGTAAGTTATTTTTATGATAAATTTGTCCAAAAATACAATACAATGAAGAGAAAAGCAATACAGAGAAAACCCAAGTACATACTTGGAAAGTGCCAAGTGACATCATCATGTACTTACAAGAGCTTAAAGAAACGAACTGAAAATTTGAAATACGTAACTTCGTGGAATTTGAAATGCATGGATGTGTATGTTAGATACACGGTGTACATAAGAAACATATGGGGAAATATTGTTCAATTAGTCCTAAACTTCTTATATGGATGCCAATTTAGTAATAAATTTTTTAAATTTACCAATTTAGTCTTAAATCTTTATGTAAAATTCTAATGAAATCCTTTAGGCAATTTTCATAGGAAAGCAGGGTGGTATTTGCAAATTTGAAAGTTTGTAGCCATGGCAATTAGACAAAGCAGAATTTCATGTTAAGGTGAATATGTTTGCTGTAAAGTTGAGAAGTTCTCTTTCATTCCCAAAATTGTTCATCCTCTCCGCAGCATCTTTCGCGCCCATAATTCTCTTTACAATAACCCCCAACTTCTCACAGTTGCTGGGAAAGGGAGTACAGAGGTTGGGCGTATATAAGGATGCGGCGGAGAAGAAACGCAGCATGAGGATCGCAAAAGTGAAGGAGGAATCGACGGCCAACATGGCTAAGATGGCGGACGTCGAACCCAAAGAGTTGGATGAGAGGATGAGGTGCAAGTATGAGGAGTGGGTGAAGACTGGTTTCGAAGGCTAAAGCTTCCATTGAACTTAAATTTGTTTGCTCGGCTTGCTGCATCAAAAGTTCCTTATGTCGGGTCATTAGTTGGGGCACCATCTTTTGTACCATACAGAATTTGTGGGGATCATTGCTTTGTTTGAATGGATGAACACTAATGAATATTGATCACCATGTTGCCAATTCATTGAAAAATTGGGTTCACCTTTGCCCACCGTTTGGGGGATAACACAGCGTGCACTTGACTTAGTATAATTATGTCAGATGGCACACTTCAAATAGTCTTAAAACATGTAAGCACCATCATATTCAAATTTCACGCACGGTAACAAGTGCAAACAAAGGTGACATCGCAGGTGTCCTTGTCCAATAATAGCAGAGATCATTTCCAAATATTCTACACGCGACGATAGAGGGGAGACCGAAAGGTGGATTCGACCATTTCAACGCACAATGGAAGGTGTAGGATTGCGAACAGTACGACAGGGAAGGCAGCCAATAAAGTAACTGGGATGTAAATCCACTTCAATCTTTCACTCAGGACTATGGTAGGAGCAGAGCTGAACGCCACCAATATGAAGGACAAAGAGAGGAAAAGAAAAATGAAACCCAGTATAAAATTTCTCGGTAGTGAGTGGAGGAAATCTTCAATTGCATAGCTAGAAGTTAGGATAGCCAAGAACATCAAGGCGGCGGTAACTGAGGAGAAGAGAGTGAGAGCGTCTGCAACCGCGAATACCATGAACAAGTCCTTCAGAAAGATCGGGATCCCCGTGCTACCGCCGTTGCCTCCAGGTATTGTAAAAGCCGCAGCGAAAGCTACCATGATGATGATAGTCGCAACGATGCTACAGGTTTATGACGTGTTCTTCATCCATTGCCTCGCCTCTTTGAGCAAATCTTGGCGTTGTTTTACAAACACTTCCCAGTATGTTGTCCTTCTCCATTTTTTTTGTCGATGGATCTTCTAGCAATTTGAAACTTTTCGAAGAAGGATCACTCCTATCTTCCAGTACCTTCGGTAAAATAAAAAAATGCCTATCAATGTAAAATGAAACTAAAGAGCACAAAAGGCTAACAAATAAGGTGAACCTACCTTGTACCATTGAAGTTTCCTCTGCATAAGAAAAACCGATACGCAAACATCTGGGGTTACACATCTTGGTGACCATTCGATCACAGCCTTCATTAGGCTGTGTTTCGTCCAAGTATCGTCAGTCAAATATGGAATGTAGTGTACGTTCACTAGTCTAAACAACTCAACATGCCGTCCGCTCACAACTTCTTTCATCAGTTCTTTTGTGAAATTTTCATTCCACATCAACTCTGGAAAATGCTTAAGACATAAACTAAGAATTTCAGAGATTCCACGAGATGCAGCGTCAAGGACAATGCCCGAAGCGAATAAAAATTTAAGTATTTTGGGAGTTTTCATACGAGTCTTCTTCTCGATAAGAGCAAGATTTGCAAATTCAAGTGAGCATATGTGCCTCAACTTCAACTCTCCAATCGTTTTAAAGAAAGGTGCTGCACATAACATTAGATAAGGAAATTTCCCAACGATGATGAATAAAAAAGTTCAATGCCTTTCACATTTGTGCATGTAATTGTGTAAATATAGTAGTTATAAAGAAAATGATGGATTTCAGATATTAATCAAGAAAACAGACTTCATTTGGCTTGAAAATCAAATGATTAGAACATATGGATCTACTAATGAACACACATAATGTCATGAGGAAAAAACAATTCTCTTCAAAGAAATGGTTAGATTTAGCAACTAATTGATAAATCTGTTTTCGTTTAAGTATCTTTACAAATTCACCTAATGAATACATATTGTTTAGACTTTGAATTGAGTCAAATCGAACTATATCGTAATACACAAATCAAGAGCCGATCCATATAAATAGCTATAGGGATATACCAAAACTATTGGGCAAAAGTACCGAAAAAGTCATAAATCTGCATTGGTATCAATTTGGTTACAAACTTTTCAATTAAACCAATTTAGTCCTAAACCTTTTTACATTGGCACCAATTCAGTTCATCCGGCCAAGTTAGACCAAATATCACTAATGTGGACGCCAGCCATCCTATGTGGTACAATTGACTCTAACGTGGACATTTTAAATAATTTTTCGAATTATTTATTCTTTTATTTTCCCTTTTTCTTTTTTTTCTTCTCTTTTCATTCTTTTGTTCTTCTTTTGTTCTTTCCTTCCTTTTCCCTTTGCCAGTCACTAGCCTCCACATTGACTGGCAGAGGTCACCAACGGCCGGCGAGGGTGAGGGCTAGATGAGGCCGACCCTTGCCAGATTCGGCGAGGCTAGGATGCCCTCGCTGGCCTCGTCCAGCCCTTACAACAAGGTTTAGGATTGATCACGAGGGCTGGATGAGGTCGACAAGGGGTGGCCTCACCCAGATGGTGAGGCCAGCCCTTACCGGCCTCAGGCGAGGGACGGCCTTGTCCAGCCCTCGCCAAAGGCCAATGAGGGCCGGGCTCCCCTGTGGCTAGCAATGGCGTCCCAACCCTCGCCCTCACTAGCCGCCGACGGCCTCCGTCAATCATTGTGAAGGTTGGCGACTAGTGGAGGGAAGAGGAAGGAAAGAAAAAAAGAAAAGGGAAAATAAAAAAAATTAATAAAAATTCGAAGAATTATTTAAAAATGTCTATGTCAGCACTTGTCGTGCCACGTAAGACGACTAGTATCCACACCAGCAATTTCCGGCCTAAATTGGTTGAAAGGATTGAATTGGTACCAATGTAAAAAGGTTTATGACTATATTGGTTTAATTGAAAAGTTTAGGACTGAATTGATACTAATGTAATAGGTTAGGACTTTTTTGGTACTTTTCTTGAAACTAATGATTTACACTTTAAATTTAGAGATCTCTATCCATAGATGATATAAGGTCCTTTCTCTGTCTTGGATGCAAGGACTATGGGATATAAGTTGTATACTATGGCAGCTTGTGTACCTGATTTTGTGGCAAGATTCCAAAGTGATATTTTGAACCACTTTAGTGTTAATGCTACCACCACAAAGAGGAGAGGAATCATGTCAGCAAATTGGGAATTGATGAGGAACAAAAGCATACATATCGCACGTATGAAATGAAAATTGTACATGTAAATATATCTAATAATGCTTCTATGATTGAAGTCCAAGTCTACAATTCTCGATAATTCTACTTGGCTATTTGACATTAAGACTTGTCGAATGACCTAATAATTCTACATCATGGTTTAGATATTGACGTGCATACATAGATGTAGTCCTTGTCCGTTAACTTTTTTGTCAATTAGATTCAGAATGATATGTTTTTTGTTGTGTTAGTCCATCCATTAAGCAGATTAACAGAAATGCCCATGGGACCATCAAGTTGCTGCTAAAAGCACATTGCATCAGTGTTCTAATTAGCGCCAAGATTGATTTCATGTAAATAAGTTGGATAAGAGGAAGGTTAAAGCTAAAATCCCGATCTCATATTTCCCGCCCTTAGTACCTCGAGCCATCTTCGTGTCTTTGGAGTTGCCAAGTGATGTATCAACCCAGCAGAGACGGATACCTAAAAATGGGAATTGATAAGAGTAAACACCATGTGAATAGAGTTGCTCGAATTTTACATATCTATCAAAAGAAGCACAAGAAGAACCTACATTCGTAGATAAATTTTTTCCAAAAATTGAGCCTAGCTCCGCTACGGAAGTAAGACTTCATCTTCACCAAGTCTCCCAACAGGCTACTGTTTTCGGTATCTTCGAATGTCACTAAACCTGGATATCGGCGAACTAAATACAAGGCTATGTCTTTTGGGACATGAACAAAAATGTCAATTCAAGTAAATAATGAAGGAAATAAGATAAGATGAGTGAGTGTGAAAGACTACCCAAATGGTCGGCCATGATAAGGCAGGACATGGTACCATAATCCGGGGCAAATGTTGCACGACTGGCGAGGTACCAGATAACCTATTTTTGCATAGGAGCATATGAAGTAGCCATCGACAGGGCACGGGGTACACTTGCAGACTTAGCATCAACTCTGTCTGATAATACCTTAACCATTCTTATTCTTCCTCTTCGGGCAGCATGGTAGAGGGCACTCATGAAAATGATGACATTATATTCAGAACGGAGGCGCTTGACCAGATTCTTGACCAATTGATCTTGTCCGACCATAGCCGTTACATCGAGCAAAGTGGTGGATGTTTCTCCGATGGTCATAACTTTGGCCGTCATTGCTTCGCGATCTGCATCGAGGATTTTCTCGGCAGCTTTCCAATCACCTTTCACTGCGGCTTCAAACAATGGTCGATATACTTTTCATTGACCTCCGCTGTTGGCAGGACTGCAAAAATTGCACATTAAAAGTGCTCGGGCTTTCGCACTTCTTATTTTTAAGGTTTAAGTGTAACCATTGCAGCTGTTCAAAGTTTTGATGAAACACAGATGCAAGTGAAGGCGCGTTCGTTTACTCGGCAATCAACATACCTTTTTCTTTGAGTGCGTTCATTTACTCTTGTGAAGTAATAAAATATTTTTTTGGCCTTTCTCAATAATTAGTCAAGATATCATTCAGATTTTAAAATTTTATATTTGAACTTATATGTCAGAATTTTTATGCTGTGAATTTTCGGATTAAAAAAAGTCCAAATGCATAAAGCTTAAAATTTATGAAAAAAAGAAAATTAAAAGCTCAATGACAAACCTTTAGTTGGTCAGCAATCATCTTGGGAAGCTTTATCAGTTGATGTGCCTCCTGAACTCACGTCTACGTGTACCTCTTTGTTACCAAAGAAGAAATGATCATAAATAAACTTAGAAAAATTAATTACACTTTGTATGTAGATCATATATACATGCATATTAGGCTCATTTATTGCATGGAATTTTTTGTACGAAGCTTAGATAATAAAATTTTAAATAAAAAAAATTAACATTAAACTTAACAAAGATCATGAGTTTTCTTCGAGATATGTATTTTCTTGAAAATATATCTGGCGAGCGAAAAATATGAGTTGTCAACAAGAATGATAAATATAAAAACATGTTTGGTGCTGTATTTTAAAGCAGTCATTGTACAAAAGATAATGTTAATTTTAGTCATTTTCGGTTATAGGTTCAAATTTCCAAAGCACGGGAACCATAATTTCTACAAAACTCATTTTTATTGAGAATTTTGGAAAAGAATCGTACCAAAATTCCCTCGGTTTCTGCGCAAATTATTCTTCTTTTTTAGTAAGGATTTTGTAATAGACACTTGTTAAACAATAAAATAAAGAAACATCGCAATTTTCAATACATTAACTATCCATAATATTGCTTATATTACTTCGAAATTATGACCCATAAAGCAAAACTTTCTCCAACTTTTCCATTGCCTTGTGGGATCAAATCAGAACACCAAACGAAAGAACTGAACATACTTGTCAATGGTGGCAATGGTTTCGAAAACGAACCACCTTGTGTATCCATGGACGATTCTTTGCCGTGCCGTCTCCCAAGTGTGTAAAAATCTGAAGCAGAGAAGTATTTTTTTCCGTGGTTATTTTCTGTTCTGTTGGATCTTCTCTTCTTATACATCGACTTGCGGATGCAGCCAAAGTTCCTGCTGAAGTTGATGATTCAACGCTGCTGTCTCTTTCAAAAGCAAACAATTTAGATGGGAAGTTAATCAATGGAATTGGATCATATTCGAAAAATAAAGACGTAACGTTTTTGTACTATACTTTTTTGGCCTAACGTGGGAGCAAGTCGACACAGATGTCATTGAAGTCAAGAATGCTGCCAAAGTTCCTCATCACAAGGATGTGTGACTTTCTTGCCATCTCGAAAGTTCGTATGATGTCGTTGCTTACATCTCAAGGAATTTTGCCAGCAGCATGTCCCTTCCCTCTTCAGCATCTCCTTTAGCCCTCGATAGCTATTCGGATTAAAGAATGATTCTCAGGCAGACTTTCTGGTAGCCCTTATCTCACTGCACCTCACTGCAGCTACGAAAACTACAGCTTTTTTAGGTCACTCATGAACTGAGAGTTATCGGCACTTCATTTTCAAGCATTATCAAAATCAAATCTTAGACCTAACATAAATGTGATGCAGGCCGAACGAAACATACCCAAATGTGATCCACAGGATTTTAACTTTAACATTTGCTGTTTTGTCAAAATCATGGGAAAACATTTCATTTCAATCGAGGGGCATTTACCAATGGAAAAAAGGGCGACTTAGAAATACAAAACGCAAAGAAAATCAGGAGGATGTCTGTGAATCGAAGATGGAATAAGAAAAAGACTTTGGACGAGAAAATGTAACGAACCAGCAAAGTACATTGTGTTTGCGTTCCTAAACAACATAAACTATGCGCAATCCAATCTAAGTTTAGTACACACAAATGTCATCCTAGGATTTCGACATTTGCAGTTTTGTCAAAAACATAGGAAGTGTTTCGATGGGGCCATGAGTTCATTTCTTATCATCAGCTAAGGTAAGTGAACTACGATATTTGCAGGAACTTCAGTTCACCACAGGATTGAAACTTTCATGTATTCAACTTACGTAGGTTTCTAGGAATAGTCTTTACTGAGAATTATTAAGAAAATAGACAATTTGGACATCAGCCCCTAAAAGAAACACAAAAATAGGAAGAAGTTTCACGTGCCATCAATAGAACAATTTGCCGCTCATGAGCCCAGCGCAGCAGCAAGCATCTCTGGTTTTTTCAATACCAAGGACAAATTTTATTTTATTTTATGATATTATATTTTATTTTCGGTCGATGTGATGCGGAAACAAGATCGCTCTATAAAATGAATAAATATTACGAAAGTTGGTAGAGCGTAACTTTCGGGGAAGTCTAGCAATTATAGACAATCTCAGAATGATCCACTATTTCGCCAAGTGAGCTTTCTGACTCATCCTTCGTGACCACAAGTTTGTCACAAAATGTAAATCGGTCGTAAATTCTAAATCGCCGTGCCGACATGTTTGTTACTTATCAGTTGTCACTTACGACCAACTTTACCGACTCATGATCGCCAATGTAATTGTAACTTGGTAAGCGTTATTACTCCTAACTAATTCTTAGCAGTGTAATTAGTAAATTACCAGCGAAATTAATAATTTATTAGGAATTTGTAGTGGTCAAATAGCTGTTTTGATCATAAGATATAACTGTTAATCGATGATCGGGAACTTTAGTGAAATTTACCATCGACATTAGGGAGCAAAGACAGAGTCGGTAGTGGCTCGGTGGATGGCAGCGAGGAACGCGGTTCAAGTGGGGGCATATAGCGTCAACGACAGAGGATGAAAGAAACAAGGGAGAGAAAATCATGTTAACTGGGGGCTAGGATTTGTTTTTAGTGCCTTAAGAAATCGATATGGTTAAACCTACGTCTGTTCCTTAAAAATAATATATGAATACGCGCCACCTAGAGGGCAGTAGCCAATACCCGCCGCGGGGATTGCGATTCGCAGATATCGTATTTAAAAGGAAAAAAAAAAAAAAAGAAGACAGAGAGGTATTTGCGAATTTGAAAGTTTGCAGCCATGTCAATTAGACTAAAGCAGACATTCAAAATCTCATCTTGCCATCTTCGTCTTTCATGGGTTCTCGAAGCCAGGCAGATCTTTCTTTTGCAAGAAAAGAAAGCCCGTCTTGCTTGTGTGTAAAGATCAAATTTTCACTTTTTACTATGTATTGCTTTTAAGTTTCATTGCGCATGCATTTTTTTTTTTTCAATTCTAAACAACTGAATTTTTGGCAATTTAATTATTGACTCATAAATTCACGTATATTTTTTTCATAATTTTTCGAAGTTTGAACAAGCTCTAAATTTTGATGGAATATAAAAAAAATACTTTTTTCATGAACTTTGTTAAATAAAATCTCACATCACTTAAATACGAAATTATAATGTTTCTTATATACATGTAGTATCCCTCTGCCTAAAGGCTTAAGGTTTTAAATAAATATTCTAATTGTGAAATTTTGTGAGATCATCGCCAACTATTTCGAAAGCTTGAGTTGTTAGTTTAACATGTGGTTTAATTCTTAAATGTTCTAACGCTACTGTGGTATCAGAGCATCACGTCAAGAGTTTGAATCTTGACATTCCTCTCTCTCTTGAACTCATTCTCCTGGTGGATTAATGATAAGTGCTCTTTGGTGGATTAATAACAATTGGCTCACACAAAATAAGAACTGTGCCTGTTTCACAAATAACTGAGCCAAGTCATACACGAACAAGGGATCGGCTTACACGCAAGGAGGAGTATTTAATTTAATCCCATATCGCTCAAATACGCGATGATACATATACCTTATATGCATGTGGCCTCCTTCACCTAAAGTCTTAAATTTTTAGATTGAAAAGTCTAACAGACTTGATGTTAATACTAACCAATGTGTGGTTAAGGACCTAAGCTAGTCTCTAGCAATTACTAGGTGGGTTTCAATGAAGCTTACTGGGATTGCCAATTGGTAATGCAATGCAAACAAAGTAAAAGATCGTCCTCTTTTTAGTAAATCATTCTAAAGTTCGTATGATGTCGTTGCGTTCATCCTCGACGGGAAGTTAGGTTGCATTTTGACATGGTATTATGTAAGGGTGTCAAAAATGCCTGATGCCAGCAGCATACCTTCCCTTCTCTATGATGAGCTATCGCAGATTCCTGGTTCCCTCTTCAGCATATCCTTTTAGCCCTCAATATCTTCTTCAAAATTAAAGAATTATTCTCAGGCAGGCTTCAAGTAGTCCCTGTCTCACTGCACATCACTGCACCTACGAAAACTTCAGTACTTCAAGATAACTTATGAGCTAAGAGTTAATGGCACTTCATTAGTCAAGCGTTATGAATGTATCGAGATCAAATTTTAGACCTACTAGCAAATGAGGTACGCAGCCCGAATGAAACACACTCAAATGTGATCCACGAGACTACGGCTTTCCGCATGCTGTTTTGTCAAAATCATGGGAAAACATTTCATTTCAATGGAGGGACATTTCTCTGTAACCCTGGAAAAAGGACAACTTCTCGTAATCCCGGGTAACTGATTGCTGTTACAAGACTTAGTAGTAGTTGTAGTGAGTTTTGTGCATCAAGCTCGTGATGTTGTAACACGACAAGCAAAGGAAATCAGGAGAGTGTCTGTGAATGGAAGAAGACATAAGAACAAGACATTATAGGAGAAAGTGCAACAAAACAACAAAGTGCACAGTGTCTGCATTCCTAAAGAACAAACTACAAGCAATTATACACTCAAATGTCATCCTAGAATTTGCAGTTTTGTCGAGACCATGTGAAAGGTTTCAATGGGGAGCATGGGTTCATATATGTCATCAGATGAGGAAGTGAACTCCAATATTTGCAGGCAATTCAGATTGAAAGAGAAGAACGTGCAGTCTCAGTTCTCCACGAGATAGGAACTTTCATATATTCAACTTATGTAAGTTTCCAGGAGAATTATTTTAAAAAAAATAGTAACTTTGGATTAAAAAAATATCGACTAGAACTCTAATATGATATTATATTTCATTTTCGGTCGGTGTGATGTGGAGAGATGATCACGCTATCTATAATGATTAATAATGAATAAATAATATTAAAGTTAGGTAGAATGGAGCTTTGTGGTCACTTCCGGCATATTCGGGGAACTCTACCAATTCTAAACAATCTTAGCATTGACCAAATCTTTCACGAAGTCAGCATTTTGTGTATTTTTTTTTGGACCACAAGTTTATCACGATTGCCAATAGGCATGCAACCCTGTCGGTAAAGGGATTGGAGGTGAAAACGCTAGTATCATAAATGTAGAGTTCAATTCCCGTACTTTGCAAGAGACAAAGCAAAAATTATAAAGTGAGAAGAGTTAGAGATAGGACATAAAAAAAAATTTCACAATTTCCTTAATAATTAATTATCATAAAATTCTAGTGAGCGCATAATAAATTCTAAATCATTAGGTTAAAATAGGAAAATTGGTAACCTATTGATCGAGTTATCGGTTGTAGCTTATGAACGGCATTAGTGACTTATGATCGGCAATCTAATAATGGGATAAGGACACCACGGGTACTAAAACTTTTGTATGATTAAACCTTCCGACATGACACCTCGACAAAATAAAGTCAATAAGTGAGTGTGTTGATTAACGAATTGGGACCAAACGATGTGGTTTGGCCCATCTGTTCGCCCCAAACTAATGAATTGAGGCAAAACTAAGTATGTTCTTTAAACCCTAGCCTGATTTGAGGGGCAAAATTACCTTCTGAGCTTTGTAATGGAGAGCAGGAGGAGAAATGCCTCGTGATTGTGCAATTCATGATCGCAATGCGTAGTACAAACCCCAGAGTTTGTGCTACTCGAGTTCATTTGTGATGAAAAGTGTATGTATATGCGCACGCGCGTGTCAGTGATGCTAATTTCATCCTTTGTTTCTTTGCTTTGGTTGTTGCCAAATGCAGGAAGGAAGGTTTGAAGCCGATGAACGCAGAACAACTGAGAGACAATGTGCACATGATGGTCGATATCATCATCGATTACTGCAAGTCCATCAAGAGCTTCTCTGTCCGCAGCCAAGTCGAGGTTTCTGTTCATTCCCTGTCCCTTCAGTCTTCCTTTCCATGTTATTGTTGATTGGACTCTGTACGTGTGAGAGAGAGGGAGCTGAAGGGCCGTCGATTTTAGTCCCATTAGCCACATCGTCTCGTCCATTTTCCACTTTGGACTTGAACTTACTTAAAAAAAAAGTCATATTGGATTCAACATTTTATTTTAAAAGCCATGCAACATGAATTACCAAAATATGTTCTCGGAGGCACTCGGGTGAACTATCTACTAATCGATGTGGCACTCAAGTGATAAAAAAATATGTTATGGCTCTCATCAAGTGAGTGTCGGCGAAAATTACGACACTCGTTGTATCCCTATTCCTCTAATAGTACTTGTTAAGTCTTTTTTTTTTCCAAATTTAGTACTCCTACCTAAATCTTAGCGGTGTAAATAGTACATTGTTAGTGAAATTAATAATTTACTAGGAATTTATGGTGGTCAAATAGTTATTTCAACCATAAGATATAACTGATAAAAGATGGTCAAGTACTCTCGTGTAATTTATTTATGGACGTTAGTAGGGGTAATTGGTTCCCGATCCAGTCCCGCCCAAGAATCGGGAATCGGATTGGGAGGACCGGTTCCTAGATTCTAGGACCGGATCGGCTAGTCTTGGGACTGTGGACCGGACCGGACTATTGGTCCAATTCTAGTAGAACCAATCACTTATTGGAATGAGCTAAAAATCAATGTTCAGTTCTGCAAGAAAAAGATAGAAGAACCGAAAGACCTGCATATGCTGCTCAATGTTCACAAATGACATATCTGTACTTTGAAATAGAGGGAAAACATAGCTACAGTTGATGAAGAGGGAGTCATTACAGTGATGCCACAACCTAAATTTGGATAAGAGGGAGTCATGCTAGATAATCTTGAGGCATGACCAGAGTTAAAAAAGCATCAAGCATCATGTATAAAAGTTGGCCAAGTGCAAACTGGTAAAAGTAAAAAGGAATTGGGGAAATTAGATTAGACTTTATATTTTTTCCAAGAAATTTAAAAAGCAAATAAATAAATATTTATCGATTCAATCCGATTAGTCCGGTCAGTCCCGTTCCCACCCTAGAACTAGGAATCGGATCGCCCAAAAACCGGTTATACGTTTAGGAACCAAGAACCAGACCAATACTCTAAAAAATTGGATCAAACTGGCTAGTTTAGTCTGGTCTCAATTCGAGCGGTCCATTATGCTCACCCCTAGACGTTAGGAGCAAAGAGAGAGAGGGAAGCAGGGGAGTGAAAAACAATGTTAATTGTGGGGCCAATGTTTGCTTTCTATGACATGAGAAATGATTGGACACAGTTACACCTACATGCGTACCTTAGAACAAACTTACAAGGGATAATGACACAACTAGTCCTTAAACTTTGGCTCAATATACAATTTGATCCATGAACTTTTAATTTGTTCAATATAGTTCCTAAACTTTAGCTTAATGTTTAATGAAGTCCCTGAACTTTTAATTTATTTAATGTGGTCCCTGAACTTTTGGTACATATTCAATTTAGTTCCCGAACTATATGAAAATATATAATTTAGTCCATAAACTTGAATTAATGGAAGGATTATATTGAACATTTTTATAAAATTCAGGGACTAAATTGAACATGTATCAAAAGTTCATGGACCACATTAAACAAATTAAAAGTTTAGGAACCATATTGAATATTGAGTTAAAGTTCATGGACTATATCGAACAAATTAAAAGTTCAGAGATCAAATTGCACATTGAGTCAAAACTCATGGACTCTTTATGTCATTTTCCCAACTTATGACTAAGCATCACCTGGAGGGCATTAGCCAATGACTGTCGCTGGAATTCATATACCTTTATTGTTGTAATGCTCAAACCCACTCTTACCAACTCATTCTAACCCGTGAAGGATGGATGTACACGTGCTTACACCAAGCCTTTCACGTCTCTTCCAAATCAATCTCTCCCTCTCTTCAATTATCTAACAAGCAAAACCACTAAGAAGGCAAAGAATTTCTGTGAGTTTTTTTTTTTGTTTTCTGGAAAGGGTAGAAAGTGAAGGGTGAGAAAGTGTTTGGATTTAATAATAATTTATTTAGAAAAAGAAAAAGAAAATGAAATGACACATTTGTCATCAAAAACACCGTCGCCAAAACTCATCAAACACGAGGGCAGAGATGTCATTTTGCTTCGAAAATAATTTTGTTGAGTATAATATATAAAATCATGAAATCATAATATATGATGAGTTTGTAAATTACATAAAATGTGCATAATGTAACAAATCATTATTTTCTTTCCTTACTAATTTACCCTTTCCAAACAAAGTGTAAATCTCAATTTATACAACATGGGTCCTCGATTTTTTTTTTCCTTTTTTCAACAAATATCAACTGGAAATGTCTATTTTAGGCTGGTCTCAATTTATTAAATTTGGGCCCTCAAAGGAGGCCCAAAAGAATTTAGGATCCATGTTCCACGTTGATTCAAAGTTCAAGGATCAGGCCGAATAAATTAAAATTTCGATAACTACATTACACATTGGATTAAAGTTTATGGACTATTGATGTTAGTATATGTTTCAACTACAGTGGGTGCAAAGATGCGCAAGAAATGGAGCTGATGGGAACTTTTCACCTTAGCTCTGAAATTTTCTTTTGGTTTCGCTAAGAAATAAAAAGCCGCAGTATTGTTGAGTATATTACCGGTATACTCAATCGATGGGCGGGTCAGATCTGGGATTTAGGTCTACAGGATCTTGCCTCGGCCTGCTCACGCTTTGAAATTGTTGAACATTCTATATAACGTTGATCGAATCTCGACAGGTCATGATGGCTCAAGAAGGGAACTGCTTGCTCAGACATGCTCTTTTGCCACTTAGGTTTAAATGCTGCAGCCAGTAATCTTGCTTAAGCTACGTCTTGTGCCCAACAATGGTCTTTTGTCATTACAAGTTTTGTGTTGACATTGTGAAACAATTTTTATTTTCCATCCATTTGAGATCAAGCACGCGTGTGCGCATATATGTATCAAATAATATTCCGTATCACAACATAGGTCTTGAGATGTCGATAGAGATTTAATGTTGTCCATGCGAAGACCAAGTTGAAAATCTCTTTACCAAAACCATAAAATCAGGGGCATTGGCAAAGTTCAAAAAGCTCGGTTTAAAGAGGTTGATGGAAACAATAAATCTTCTCCAAACTCGAAATTAATAATCAGTGTTCGTTATCTTTATCAATCAGTCGCGCTTGTATTTTGATTTTCGATTTGATAGTAGTTGTCTTTTAAATTTTCATTTAGGAGACTATATACAGCATGGTTTGCTGTAGATGATCACGGTGTAGAACTTGATAAAAATTGGTGCTAATCCTCACCATTCCTCTTCTTTTGTTTCTAACTTTGGAGTTCTTGCGCATGTGAAGTCCATTAAGTCGATCACAATAAGGAGATAGAGGGGTATATTTCGTTTTTACTTAAAATAATCTAGAAACTGAATTTTTATCAATTACTTTTATTATATTCATCTAAAATACAATACAATTAAGAGAAAATCAATATAGGAAAATCTCAAATACATACTCAAAAGGTGGCATTGTGTTCTTACCAAAGCTTCCGGGTAGACCATATAATTTGTGATACTGCGTGTTTCGGATATGCAGGTAGGTTTTAAATTTCAAAAACTGAAAATCGGTCCTGATTGGTAGGTTCTAGGTAGAATTTAGATCCACTATGAAAATGCTCGCCTCTAAATCGATATACGTTCGGTTCTTCGTATTATTAAATAAAAAGGAAATTCCGTATGTATTTTGTTTTTTTTTCCTTTTTTCTCTTTATCCTTGGCCAACGGAAAAGCAAATTTGAGCCCTGTACAGAACAAAACTAGCCTGGTAACTCAGACAATGATCAGGATAATAATGATTACACAGGTGAGGTCACTTTGTACCGTGCCCATAAATGCACTTTATGTCCGATGGAGAAAATCAAAACTCCATTTTATTAAAATAAAACCCCCCATGAAAAAATTAAATAATTCGCAACAAATTATTTAGAATTAATACTATAAAAAATATCAAATAAATACACCCCTAATAAATTTATCATAAATTAATTTTTTGATCACAAAAAATTTTGAACTGGTACATCTGTAATAAATTTAGCTCACACTAATTTTTTGACTATAAAAAATCCCAAACCAGCACACTTGTGACAAAGTTATCCTCCGTTAAATTAGATTAATACTACGAAAAATCATAAATCGGTAAATCCGTGACAAATAGAAAGATAAAACCCTAAACTGGTATACCCGTTAAATGCTACGTGTCATCTAACTTAATAATTTAACGGTAAAATTTAATGAAAATTATAAAAAATAAATTTTATCATAAATATTTCGATTTGAATTTTTTTTTGATAATATTAACTCAATTATTTAAGTACTTTCTATTTACCCATCTGAAATCATTACGGTTCTTAAAGCCATCCCCCCCAGATGGAAAAGCTTTTTTGTCCTACGGAGATCAGTCTAAAAGCTCACCTTGCCATCTTCGTCTTTCGTGTGTACCTCGTCGCCAGGGCTGTCTCGCAGCCAGGCGGATGTTTCTTTTGCAAGCAAACAGAACCCATCAGCTGTCTCACTTTTGAATTATAAATTCTCACAAGTAAATTCACCGATTCCCTTTTCTGTAGATAAAAATTATTTTTTTAATTGGAAAACACGAAAAGGATACCCTTTTTTTTTAAATTATAATTTGTCAAATATAATCCTACCCAATTTAAATACGCAATTATAATAAGCTTGCATTGCGTCTCACATCACTTGTAGATTTGAGATTTTACGTTATATATTTTAAAAATGAGGTTAGAGCGCGGGTCAAGAGTTCGACTCTCGATCGCTCTTCTCTCAAACCCATTGCTTTGTGGTGGATTGACAACAATATGCTCTCACAAAATAAGAGCTATGACCGGTTTCACGGGTAGCTTAATCAAGTCGCACACGTATAAGTGGTCAGCTTACACGTCACGGGAGTGTTCAATACAACATCGTGTTGCTCAAATACGTGATTATAATACGTCATATATGCATTTGATCTCTTTCTAGTTAAAGGTTTAAATATTTAGGTCGAACATTCTGACAAATTAATTATAATTGACGCTTGGTTAAAGAGCTAAGCGAGTGTCTAGCAACTTAACTACTAGGTGGGTTTTAAAATAGGGTTAATACAACGAAAAACTCCAAACTAGTATACTCGCGATAATTTTACTCTAAACTAATTCTTTGAACACCGAAAATCCCAAACTGATATACTAATGACAAATTTATCCCAAATCAATTTTTTGACCATAAAAAACTCAAAACTGATACATTTATGATAAATTTACTCTCTATTAGTTTCATTAAATTAGGTTAATACCACAAAAAATCGTAAACTGGTATACTTGTGACAAATGGAGGTAAAATCCTAAACTAGTACACGCTTCAACCGTTACATGTTATCCAACTCAGCAAACTGACGATAAAATTTAATGGAGACTAATGATCGGTGAATTCGTCGTAGATATATCAATTTGGAATTTTCGACAATCAAAAAATTAATTTAAAATAAAATTATCATGAATGTACCGACTTGAAATTTTTCGCGATATCTAACCTTGTAAATTAAGGCTCATTGGGAATGCAAATCGGTAATGCAACGAACACCACAAGTAAAAGAGCAATTCCCAAACGATGTGTGTGGTTAAGGAGCCAAGCGAGTCACTAGTAATTAGTTACTAGGGTGGGTTTTAAAATAAAAGCTCATTGGGAATGCAAATTGGTAATGCAATGCCCACAAGTAAAAGATTTTGTCATTTTTTTAAAAATTTTCTAGGGGCTTTTTATCAATGAGCCTAGGAGATTACACTCTTATGAAAACCAATCATCAGGAGCACGAAAAGTCTCCTTTTTAGACGCACAAATCCCAATGACTATCTGACCCCTCGTTCATCGATCCCATTCATGTAAATTTAGCAGAGTATATTCAGGGTCCTTTGTTAAACTCATTTAGTAATTATTATAAATTTATAATGATTTTCCAACCATATATTACATGTATATTTTTTTGGTCGATGCATTAATTATATGCATATATAAAAAAACAGCGTGTTTCAAGTGCTCGCGGAACATTTATTAGCGAAACGTTAAAGAAATTTGTTCAATCCAGTATATAGTAAAAGAAAGAAAGAAAGAAAGAGAATAAATTCCTTAGGGATCTTGTCCAAAAGAGGATGTTGACCTGTGTCCTAATAATAATTATTAAGTATTTTTGTGTTTTTTTTGTCCAGAGGTGTTTTGGAATTTTCGAAAATAAATGCTATTTGAATTTTTTTGCCGAATTTTTTAGTGATTATTGAATTGATTATGTTTTTAATTTTGTTCTATCATACATTAAGATATGAATTCAGGATTACTCAAAATCCTCATGAACTTTTCGGTCGTTGTACAACAACCTTTTGAACTTTGAAAAATTACATATTACTCGGAACTTTGGCATTGTTGCGTCCCTGAACTTTGGGAAGTTACAATTACGCTACTGAACTTTGATTTCTCTTGCGACGACTAATTTCTCCATTTGCATAACCGGAAGATGTGACTCGATAATAGACTAACCCAACAATTAATGACCAAACTAATATCTTCGAAATCTTCTTAGCTTTATTAACCACACATCACTTTCTATCTCCTTAATCACATTAACCATACGATAGAGCTTATTTTGATCAAGAAGAACGATCCAGTCCATTGCCAACACTTAACCATTGCACAAACGGGAAAAAACATAGCGGAAATTGAAAATTCAAGAGTGTAATGTGAGACTTTCTCCTAATTCGACACAAATTACACGTCGATGGCAACATTTTTTTTGTTTCACTCTTTTTTTTTATGTGCATGTGTGTGTGATGCTCATGAGGATCGAATCCCGAACTTAGTACACTCCTGCCCCATCTCTCAAAATCTCTTTATCAGTAAGGTTGCATGCCAGTCGTCACCGATGGTAATATTGAGGGAGGTAATTTAAGTTGATTTTTGGCAATCACCCTTTTGCATATTTTTATTTTTATTGTTATTTTGCATTTTTTTTTTGTCGAGAATTGTCTTTTCGAATCGATGAGGTGGAAGACCACTCGTTTCGTAGGGACCCCAAAAACATAGTTGCCAACTCGTTAAATGATTTGATTTGATGCGAGACAGAAAGGTCAGGGGGAGAGGCAAAAAGGTGGGCACGTGTTTTCAGCCACCACGTTATGATTGCGTAGCATTAAATACGAGAAGGATATAGGGCAAAAGCTTCCTTGGTTGTGTAGGTGTCCATCTTTTCTCGAAACTATCAATTTATTTATTTATCTCACTTCATTTTGTCCTAGAAAACACTATTTTCTTCCCCCCTATTATTTACTTACTTTCCCCACCTCAACATTCAAATTACTAGACCAAGCACAAAAGTTCCCATCTAATTCCCTGAAAAAAAAAACCCAATTTTGTCCAATTCTGCCCCTTGCTTTTTTTTTTTCCTGAAAAATGTTACTAATTTCCATTTAAGTCCTAAATTTTCCCTTCATTCAAAACTCGCGATTATCTTTTTTTTTTCAAAATTATCAATCTCAAGAACAGGTAAAAGCTCATCATCAGAACACGCGTTTTCACACCAACGCTCTTGTAATCTCGTGAGGTTGATAATTTTGAAGTAATGAGCGGCAATTTCCGGAGGCGGGCCGGAGACGGAATTGTAATTCGACCTAAAATAAAGATTTTCTTTTGAAGAAATTAAGCCCAAAAATTGCATGGTTCTTGCACTACCACCGGACACGTGGACCATCATTCCTCAGACTTCTCCCTCTCTCTCTCTCTCTGTCCTCACATAGAATTTTTGTCTTACTTTTATTGTTTTCTCACTTTGCTAGAATGATTTTGTCTTACTTGGCTGGGCTCTTCCCTATCCATCCATCGCAGCACACTTGCACCACGCCCCAACCCGTCCCTCTTCGTTCTTTCCTTCACGACACATCTCTCTCACTCTCTCTCTCTCTCGGATCAGTAATATTTAAACCATTATTATTCTGGTCGAGTCCCGTTGTTCCATGAATCTCTCCACCTCCCCTTCTATAAATATCGAGTCCGATCGCTTCTGGGTCGGGCTCAAACGGACCGTCCGCTGCTTCCGGGAGGAGACATTCCAACTTTGAGCCATGGATTTGAGCGGAGCAAAGGCCATCGTCACGTCAAGATTCAAGAGGGTGTGCGTGTTCTGCGGCAGCAGCACTGGGAAGAGGAACTGTTACAAAGACGCCGCTCTTGAGTTGGCCCAAGAGCTGGTAAAACACAGCTGGCTGTTCTGTCGGTTCTTTGCTAATTTTGTTTGGATTTTTTTCTGTTAGGTTTTGGTCTTTGTTTTGGTGTGTGAATTGTTTGTGGGCCGAACGCAAAATGCGTAGGTAGCGAGAAGGTTGGACCTTGTGTATGGAGGGGGGAGCATTGGGTTGATGGGTCTGGTCTCTCAAGCGGTTCACCGTGGAGGAGGAAACGTTCTTGGGTATGCACTTTTACATGTTCAATAAGCAGCTCTGTCTGCATTCCTCTTCGTTTTGCGGTTCTCTGCCATTGTTGTTGCCCTGATCAGTTTCTGAAACTTTCTTTCCTTTTTTTTTTGTTGTGGTGGATTCTTTCTTTCTCTGATGGGCAGGATAATCCCAAGAACTCTCATGGGCAAAGAGGTTTGAAACGAATGGCTCTTGTGTTCGACATCTCTTCTTTTTCCATTATATTTTTTTTTCTAGTGGAATTTCACTATGTAGCGCTGGGACTATCTTAGAATGAGGCAGTGATTCTTTTTCTGTTTTTTTCCTTTTGGGCTTTGATTTTTCGCTTTCTGCATTTGCTTACAGATAACAGGTGAAACTGTGGGAGAGGTGAGGCCAGTAGCTGACATGCACCAGAGGAAAGCGGAAATGGCTCGCCACTCCGATTGCTTCATTGCCCTACCAGGTCCTTCTTGTGTTTCCTGTCCTTCCCTCTCTCTCTCTCTCTCTCTCGTGCTACACGTCGAAGAAAAAGAAAAGAGAAAGAAAGATGTCACATATGGGTCAAGCACGAGTCTTTTTTGCTGGTAGGAAGGTCGATGGTGGGTCTCTACCCTCAAGGTTCTGAGTTTTTCAGGTTTGTTTCTTCAGGTGGGTATGGAACTCTGGAGGAGTTATTAGAGGTCATAACTTGGGCTCAGCTCGGAATTCACGACAAGCCTGTAAGTGAAAGAACCTTAAAAAAAAGTTGCTCCTTTTTATGGTGTCTTTTGAGCCATTTTTGCTTGAAAACCTAACTTCAGTCCCAAGGACAAACATGCACAGGTCGGGTTGCTGAACGTGGATGGGTACTACAACTACCTCCTCACATTCATCGACAAGGCAGTGGACGATGGCTTCGTCAAGCCATCTCAACGTCACATCATAGTCTCCGCACCGAACGCCAAGGAGCTCGTCCAAAAGCTGGAGGTGTGTGGGCATTTCTTCGATTTGTTTTGGGTTTCTGTGAGTCAATATGCGGAGAACGAAATCCGGGTCTCTCAAAAAAGAAAGTTAAAACTAATTTTCTAGTCAGATTACCGACCCTTTTGCCTTCTCCTAGGTTTGCTTAAAATTGCTGTCTTGTGTTGTGTGTGACAGGAGTATGTGCCGGTTCATGATGGTGCCATTGCTAGGGCAAGGTGGGAGATCGAGCTCGAGCTCGAGCTCGAGCAGCAACAGCAGCAGCAGCAGCAGGTGGTGTTGAATACAGCCACTCTGCAGACTGAAATCGCTCTCTGAAAGGGTAGTGAAGGAAAGGACTCTTTTTGGGGGGGGGGGGGACTCTGCTAACTTTTTTCAGTCTGATTGAATCACTGATGCATCATACCAAGCTTATCTATATGCCAACAAGGCTAAGTTTTATGGTTGGGTGATTAGGCGATGAATGGCAAGTAGGAGGGGATGGAAAGAAGTCAGGTCCTTTTCTTTTGCACTTGAAAACACGGAACATAATGATAGTATTATTGTCTCTAGTCTCTTTGGGCTTGGGCTGGGTATTAACCGTGTTGATCCTCTCTCTCTCTTTCTCTCTCTCTCTAGTCCTCTCTCTCTTTTGTTGTAGTTGGTTTTTGCCTCGAATGATGTACAGACATTTTATATGGCAAGGAACAAGAAGCAAGACTCCAAAACAAAAATTTTAGCAGAGGAGCAAAGAACAGCAAGCAGCTTTATTCTCTCTGCATTGATTCATCGCCACACAAAGCATTGCATGCATGCCCTCTCTTACCAATTGAGTCCCACACACTCTTTCTCCCTCCCCCCCTCCCTCCCTCCCTCCCTCTCTCTCTCTCTCTCTCTCTCTTTCTGTGAAGAAAGGTGTGTTTTTAAGGTACTGTTGGCGTGGAGGGAGAGTTAATTTGACCCTTTGATGTATGCGTTTGTGAGCCGAGTGCAAAAGCTGAGGCTTGTGGCTTTTGGGAGCAGCGTGGAGACGGCATGGTTGTTGCCAAGTTTGTGTGTGTTGGGCTATGGCATAGAGAGAGAGAGAGAGAGAGAGAGAGGGTCTTCCACCTGGTGGCTGATAAGGTATCAGAAAAAGTACTACTTTTTCTAGGGACGGGGGTTTTTTTCTGTAGGTGTTTGCTGGAAATTTTGCTTTGTTTTCTTTCTCTCTGTGGTGAACGATTTGCCCTCTGCATTTGTCTTTCTCACTTGCAGGAATGAACTTTTCTCTTTCAAGGGGTCTATTTGGAGTAATTTGTTTGTTTTTGCGTTGTTATTTAGCTTTTTATTTGATGTCTTTCTCTCATGAATTTCTAGAATTATGTAAGTCGAACTTTATTTGTTGAGAAAATCACCCATCGTTTTTGTTCAATAGAAAATAAGAACAAACCGACCCTCGAGTGATTTTGCTAAAATTATATAACATGGTTAGGCTTTTATTTTTTAGCTAATAACTAATCTAATAAAACTAGCTTGAATTATCGGTCGAAACGATAATGCTACTTTAATTCATTAAAATTGAGAAATCTTCTACGTGACTTTTAGGTGATTACATTGCATATTTTTCTTTAAAAAGTGAATGTTAATCTAAATGCCAAATCAACCTCTCTCTCTCTCTCTCAATCTAATGTGGGCATAATTTTAGTAAAAGGCTACATGCAAAAGAGGAAGGTTTAGATAGACGTCATTCTAGTATCGACAGTCTTTGCGACTTTTCAAGCACCCGCCTTTTCCACCGTATTCCCTCTTATCCCACACACACACAGTAATTACCGAACAAATACAGATGTGTGTTCTTCGAGATGACCTTAAAGGATGTGTAAGTGCGATAATTCGAATCAAAACCCTAAGTGAAGAGGATGAATACGCTTACTGCTTGAGCAATTGGAGTTTAAAGTTTAGAAAAATTTGTTTACCAAGTGAATTGTCAAACCTCATTTTAAAATATTGAATACTTCCAACTCTCTCCTTTTCTCTGAAGTTATTTGTCTGCTGGAAAGACCAAATCATTTAGTGTTGCTAGGTCTACTACGACTAATTTTCTAAAGTTAGCATACTAAGTGATGTAACACGTTCAACACGGTCATGTGAAAAGGTGGATCATATTCAACCGCAAATAAAAAGTTTGGTACATCGCCTAATCTAGGACTTTGTAAGCTAATCTTGATTGATACTTGTATTGTCACGCCGTTATCATTTAGTACACGAGTTTCAGTATACCGATTACTCATGATTTATTGAAAGAATGCGCGAGAAAAAATCACATGCACCGTCGGATGAGGTCGGCATGAGAGTGCGTATCCAACATATGAATCGAGCCTACATACGTTAAAACACATGCGTGGCTCCTCCTGTTTATGTAAGAAGTTCAGATTTAAAGGAAAAGAGCCTTCTCTAACTGGTATTTATCGCTGAAGCGAAGTGTGTTGGATGTGAGACTTGAGAATGGTCAGAGGAATGCAAGGTCCAAATCGTCTCTCATTTCCTGAAACGCAGCTGTTCCATTTGCAGTTCTTCTCCGCCCCGGATCTTTAACTGTTCCTCTTTGACCTTTCAAAAATTAGGCAGGATCTCTAATCAGATGAAATTGACAGGCAACTGCTCTGTGAATTTGTGAACATCAGTATCAGTGAGCCCTTTTGAGCAATGTTTCCCCATTTCCACAGGCATCAAGAGCCTGAAAGAAACTGCGTAATATTGCCAAAACTAGTCCCTCCCCGCCAAACTTCTTTTTCTGATTTTTTCCCACTTTATATTAGTAGATTCTCATAAGTTTTGGCCATACTGCAAATCATGAACATTCCCGGCGGAGGTATATACGATGACGAATTGTGTTTTGCATTTCGATTTTCGATCTTTCACTCATATACGTGCCCTGATGTTAGCTCCTTCAAACACCTCTGTGCAAGACGTCCGACATGTTCGAGTCATGGGGATAATTCTAATTTGCGACTTCGTCAAGTGCGAGCACAATCCGTGACCTGAACCAAACCATTTCATTAGTTTCTTCGCAGCCATTCATTGTATCAAAGATTATGCAGGAGTACAAAATCAATTTGTACTAGTAAGCATGGGGGGCTATGGATGATTAATATTCTTTTTTGGGTAGTATTGTCTGTGCCTGGTCCAATTAAAGCCAATGAAGCAATTGCCAAAGGTTGCCCCAACAGGTATGAGCACAAGACAAAGACACTTGACTTTTCTTCGGGCAAAGTTATGGGGGGGTGGTGGGGGGGACCATCCTTTTTCTTTAAATGAAGCTGTGGGTTCTGGCTGCCTTGTTGTGCTGGGTGTTTTTCCATCTGGTCCCATTTGCCATTTCAGTAGCTTTTGACCGAGGGAAAGTTGATGATTGTGAGGTTTTCCTTGTAGGCCTCGAAGAAGACCTGTGTTTTCCAAGGACGGTGGGTCATGGCTTTAGGTCAACTGGGAGTGATGGGGTTTGTTCCTTAAATGAAGCAAAATGGGGACCATGATAGTACACAATGGCATCATAAGGCATGCAGTTGTTGTGAGAATATTCTTAGAGTTGAGTTAATGAACATTCATGACTGTTGATGTTAGTGTGGTGTCGACTGCTGAGGAATTACTATAGTTTGCGCAGTGATGAAGAAAGTGTACAGTCTCCTACATGAATTCCTTGACTTGGTGGGAAAAAGACGAATCGCTATAAATTAAGTGGAACGAGTCTAGTTTGTCTGCGAAAATGTAAGGAACGACCTTGTAAGAAATCATTGATTTTTTTCAAAGAATTGACTCTATGCCCAACGTGAATAAGAGTACAACAAGAGTCTATCATCTGAATCGTGGTCGAGGGACCCTAGCATTGAAGACACTAAATTTATTAGACATTTTATTCGATGTAATTTGTGCGTAATCGTTATTAGGGCATTACTGCATGTCTTTTTTTTTTTGAGTTAATATCATTAAAAGTCATAAATTGGTACACAATGACACATATACCCCAAGCTAATCTTCGTCTTATAAAAAATCACAAACTGATATCCCTTTGTCCCAAAAGTAATTTTTGTCCCATGAAAAATCTTAAACTAGTACCATTTACCCAAATTTACCATCGGGGTAAAATGTATATGAGGATACCACTTTCGAATTTTTAGTGGCATAAACCCTTATTTTGGAATTATTTGAAGATGTACTTGTATTTCAATTTGGGTTAATTGAATAAGTGTTTTTCATTATTTTTTTCAATTAAAATTTATATTATGTTTAATATTTTTAGAAAGATTGGTTTAATTTATTATGAATTTTTTCATTAAAACACTCGAATTAATTTTTTTTAAAATCCAGGCCCAACACATCCATTGGCACAAGAAGTGCTTGGCATGGCTTAGGCTCGTGTTGGGCTTAGTGTGCTTCGGCCGTGCCGGCCGAGACACGTTGGGTGCGCTCTCCTAGTAGTAGCACCCTTCTTTGTCCGTGATGGCTTGGCAAGGTCTCGGTGAGGGCGGTCAACCCTCATCTAGTCATCGGCAAGGGCCTGCTTGTCCTCGCGTGGTGGCGACGCCACTGCTCGCCACCCCAATGTGATATCCTCATGTTGTGAGGGCTAGTCAACATCTAGCTAAGGGCAGGCAAGCCATTGTTGTGAGCCATTGAAGGACTGTGTGCCCTCATGCTACTATGTCGTCGGTATTTATGTCACCGCCGAGCAACCACGCTTGCTCTTACCAATATTCTTGCCGAGACCTAGGGAGGGTCGCCGACCCTCACCAGCGAAGGTGGCGTAGCGAGACTGCTAGGTTCCACCCTTTTCGTGCTATTTCTTTCCCGTTCCACCCTTTTGTCTACTATTTTTTTTTCCGGCGTGACACCTACTTAATGCCTTAAGGAATTAATCACTTCAATATTGTCCTTTTGCAAGTTTCGGAATTCAAATAACCAAAATAAATATTATAGGATTCGAGTGCACTACTCATCTAAGTTTTGGGACGCCGTCCGTGTAATTTGTCCATGTCAAACTCGAAAAGACGGCAATTCCCTATCAGACAACTGTGCGCGACACACCATCACGTTCTCCATCAACTGAAACCACTGTTCCTGGTTCGCCACGCATCCCGAATGAGCTTCGAGCATGATGAAGTTTCCCACAGACAGAAGTAACTGTTGGGAAGTGAACGTGAACCGACCCCCACTCACTGTTCCCATTCCCGAGGCAAAAGTCAACCCGATGTGATGCTTTAACAGGGAATGCCGACACTTGAGCTCGTGGGAGTCTTAAGGCTCGGTCGGAGGAATTGAGGAAGGAAGAACGTGAGCAGCAGGTAGAGAGAGCAAGAGGAATGTGGTCAGTAGCTGCTGCGGAAGGGTGGCCGATCTTGGCCTCACTGCTCATAAAAGGCTCGTCGCCGTCCTTCTGGTCTTTTTGCCCCGTTTCTCTTCCCTCTTGTTCAAGGAAACCTCTGCGTCGCTGAAATTTAGGCACACACAAGTGGGCGATGCCGATTGAGCGGCTGCTTTTGTAAAGGTGACTGACTGCCCGGTCCGTCTTGTCGCGGGTCCGAGCTTCGAATCGGGTCTCTATGTGGTTTAGGTAGTTTTCGCGCTTGATTGATTCTGGATTCTACCTTCTCGGATGGAGATTGAGCTTGGGTCAGTTTAGTCTAAAATTATCTCGGGTACATCAAATTCTAGTTGCGCTGACGATATCTATTTGAACTATTGGAATTTCGTCAGTTCAGATGAAAGTTGGCAAGTTCGGTTTTATCGCATTTGTTTTTAGGTTAAATTCGTTCTGAAATACAGCCACACAATTGGTGAAATTCGAGTTTGATTTATTGTCCTTTGGCGTTAGATTTTTAAGATAACGAGCGAGGGTGTTTAGTTTTGGGAAAATTATCAAAAAAATCATAAGCTTATTTCACTTTTGCCAATTCAGTTTTTAACTTTTTAATTATACCGAATTTTAAGTTTTTTTTTTAATGTTTTGCCAATTAAGTCCATATGACTTATTTAGTCGGAAATCACTGACGTAGATGTCGGTCGTGCCATGTAGCCGTCCTACATGGCACGGCCGACCCTATATTAGATAATATTTTTTGAATTTATTGTTAATATTTTTTTCTTTTTTTCTTTTTACTTTTTTTTTCTTCTCTTTTCCTTCTTTTCTTTTTTTTTTAACTGTGGCTGGCGAGGGTCGCTAGGCAATCACTGGCCATTGGGTGAAGGTTGCTAACCCTCGCTAGCCACTAGGTGAGGGCCTTGCCCAAACCATCATAGCAACGGGTGAGGCTAGGCAAGGGTTGCGACCCTCGCCCATGGTTGGCGGGGGCTTGGCAACCCTCGTCGAAGATAGTCAAAAAAAAAAAGAAAAGAAGGAAAAAAGAAGAAAAGAAAAAAAAGGAAAGTAAAAAGAAAAAAAATATTATTAAAATTATTTACGTTAGTGCTGGCCGAGCTACGTAGAACGGCTGATATCCACATCAGCGATTTCTGACCAAAATTGGCCGGATAAATTCAATTGACACAATAAAAAGGTTTATGATTGAATTGCAAAAGTACAATATATTTATGACTTTTTTTTTTGTAATTTTCCCTTTATTTTTCAATAGCTAGCTTACCATATTAGAGCTCCCTAGTTTAAAAATAGATCTTATAAGAGTTTAGGAATATAAAATACACATTTAATTTCTTGTAATTTCCCCCTCTTTATAATGAATCACGGAAAATGCGGGTTTTCTCCCATATGTTCAATATTACTTTGTGTGAGTTTACATTTGTTCTATCCTTTTTATCCAGACCGTCTATCGTCCTGCGTGACCTTGTTAAAAATGAATTACAGCATTTTGCAACAATCTTTATGTATATATGGTAGTTTTATTTCCCAATACACAAGGTAACTTATGAGTACCGGTCACATTCAAATTTCAAGATAATGATTGCCACAAAAATATGTATTATATGGAATTTCCGAAATACACAAAGGGAAAATAAGGACTTCTATATGAATTTTATAGAGAGATAACATTTAGTAGGAACAGAGCACATGCTATGCGTGTAAAAAACGAACAAACATTAGTACATTAGTCAATTTAAAAATTTGGTCTGTTAGGGAGAAGAATGTAGACTTCTGTGAAATAATGAGACATTCAACTTCCACAGACAGAAGTAACAGTTGGGAAGTGAACGTGAACCGATCCACCCACTGTTCCTATTCCCAAAACAAAGTCAACCCTGTATGATGCTTGAACAGGGAACTCCTACTCTTAAAGCTTGTGGAATTTTAGGCTTAGACGGAGAAATTGAGGAAGAACATGAGCAGGTAGAGAACAGAACAGAACACTAGGAATGTAGTCAGTAGGTGTTGCTGAAGGGGCAACTTGGCCTCACTGCTGAAGAGGCTTTGGCGTTTCTCCTCCCTCTTGTTCAAGGAAAGCTCGCTTCACTGAAATTTAGGCACACAAGTGGGTGATATCGATGGGGGGGCCTGCTTTTGGGAAGGTGACTGACTGCCCGGTCCTTCTTGTCCTGGGTCCGAGCTTCGAATGGGGGACTCGGGTCCATATCTGGTTCAGGTAGCTTTCAAGTTTGATTGATTTTAAGTGCCATCTTCTCGGATGGAAATCGAGCTCGGGTTAGTTTAATCTCAAATTGTCTCGGGTTTTGCTTTGTGCGTATATATCAATTCAAGTTGCATTGGCAATTTCTATCAGACTCTTGGAGTTTCGTTCCAAATTCCGAAGGTGGCCCAATCTCCATATTCATGCATCACACAATACAGCTTAATATTTGAAGTATGATTCCTTTCGGAGCTTCTCTTGTTCCTTCTATTGAGCATAATGATGTGAATAAAGCTTTTGTGAGTTCGAGTATGCAACGCCGCATGGTTCCGCTTTCTCGATCCGAGAAGTGTGTTGTTGAAACTGGGTTGGAACACCGAGTGGCTCTAGATTCGGGCAGGGGTTACCGCTGTATTCGAACGCAAGAAAATGATTGTTTACACTAATACGGACAAGTCGTTGCGCAATTGAGATATTTTAAGCATTTCGTTAGTTATGTAGTAATGTTCGAATAAAAGTACTTATATGCATGAAATCCCTAGGTCAATGAGGGTAAATGCAAAAAACAAAATGACAAATTTTTGCTCATGGTTCTCCTACAATTGGGCGGCGAACCCGCTTTGGATAAAAAGGACAAAAATGTAGTAATAGCTTATCTACCACGGGAAGGTGATTTCAGCCCTTTTAAAGAGAAAATTGATTGTTAAATCTTTTTTATGCTTATGTCACGCGGAGGTACCGCAAGAGAAAAAAGTGTAACACTAGATTCAATCTATTGTGTTTGGTTAGTTAACCTGTCAGTTAACCATATTTTTGAAACATGGAGCTTCTCTCGTCCCTTTATTGAGCATAATGATGAAAACCGAGCTTTAATGAGTTTAAATGTACAATGCCACGTGTTTCCACTTTCTCGATTCAAGAACTGTGTGTGGTTGGATCTAAGTTGGAGTGCCAAGTGGTTCTTGATTCCAGGACGGCTGCCTTATCCAAAAATGAGAGAGAGAGAACATGTTGGGGCTGACAATACAGTTTAGAGGGGATGAATAAGTTCGTTTTCAAACTTTAAATAAACTTTCTCGCTGAAGACGATAAGTAATAATTTAACAATGATCAGTGGCAGATCAATGATGACAGGTGCAAGTGTTCCTGATAAGCATATGTGACCAATAATTAACAGACGAAGACCATAGCGAGAAGATGGAGAAGATTGCACAGAATTTAGTAGAGGTTCGGCTGTATCTCCAAGACTATGTCCTTTTACCAAGGTAACGACCTTAACACTAGCTGAATTCCACTAGGAATATTCAAGTTAAGTTACAATCAGCACGTACCATTCCTATTAATCGACATATCGCACTATTAGGACACAAGTATTGCTATTACCATTGTACACTTGCTTATAACTTGAATACAAAATAGCAAGAATACTACACAAAGAATTTGTAGACGGATCGATGTACGATATAATAAGAGAGAGGGAGAGAGTGATGAACATCATTAGTACTTCTCTATTTTCCATCCAAACCTTTTGAGCTTCATTGATCCCTCTTATACGGACATCATTAATCCATTCGATAGACTTTTAGGGACACAAGGAGCCATTGGGGGATGATGGGAGGAGTTGCCAAGGTCAAAATTGCCCATACAATTCGTTCTGGTAGCAATTGCAACGTTTTCCCAAAATGGAATATGTTGATGCTTTACATCCGTCGTTTCTCTGAAAAATGCCTACTGTTCTCTAACATGTTCCTGGTTCTCCTGCAGTGGTTTCCTCAGCCTACCAACAGTTATAGTCCTCTTGAGAAACGGTCAACCCGATACCGTTAGCAGTTTCTCCCAAGACTTGATATCAACACAATACAAAGCACTTTATCACTAGAAATTAGCATGTGCACATAATTATTAGTGCGTTAATATTGTCCACAGTTGAACTGTGAGAAATGATTTGCGATCAATTGTCCAATGATCCTATTGAGTATGTAATCTTTCAAAGACTTTAAGTTCATGAAAATTGACCATGGTACCTCAAAGTCTTCATGAAATACTCATCTTTCTAGACTTGTTCATCTCTCGTCGATATCTAATTAGTCTTCATTGAACTCTTGAAAATCGTTGATATCATCATATTCTTTCTTAAGGTTATCACGACCATATGCTCTTATCATAAAAATATTAGTATTAAGGATAGTTTTGAAAATTTTGAAATTCCATGGAAATGTTTTCCTAATAGAACATCTGTACCGATATTAACACGATCATTTTATTGCATAGTAGAGATATTTTAAGCATTCCATTAGTTATGATCAATATTCGAATAAAAATACTTATATGCACAAAATCCTAGGGGTAAATGCATAAAACGGACAACTTTTAGCTGATGGTGCTGCTACATTTTGAGTGGTGAACTTGCTTTGGGTAAAACTACGTCACTAGCTTATCTATCGTGAGATGGTGATTTCAGCTCTTATAAATAAAAGGGATAATGACACAAATAGTCTATGAACTTTAGCCTAATGTGCAATATAATCCATGAATTTTTAATTTGTTTAATATAATCTCTGAACTTTAACCTAATACTCAATGTGATCCCTAAATTTTTAATTTGTTCAATGTGGTCTGTGGACTTTTGATACATGTTCAATTTAATCTCTGAACTATATGAAAATATTCAATGTAGTCTTTCTATTAATTCAAGTTCAGTGACATTGAATATTTTCATATAATTTAGGGACAAAATTGAACATGTACCAAAAATCCTGGGACCATATTGAACAAATTAAAAAATTATGGACCGCATTGAACATTATGTTAAAGTTCAGGGATTACATTGAACAAATTAAAAGTTTAGGGACCATATTGAACATTCGGTCAAAATTTAGGGATTGTTTGTTTCATTTTCCCTACATAAAAAAATATTTCTTGAAGCCCTTGTAGGCTTATGTCACGTTGAAGTACTGTAAAAGAAAAAAAAACTGTAAAAATCTGATTCAATTTACTGTAATCAGTTAGTTAACTGTATTTTGAAACACTCGAAACAAAAAAAACATTGGCAATGAAGTTAAAACAAATGCTCTATCCAATTTACTTTAAGCAGAATGTAGAGTTACTCTCGATATAGCAGTAAACGCAACACGTATACGTGGATTGACTCATCAACGTTCCATCAAAATAGGATGGTATAATAAAAAACCATTATGATTTGTTGATAATATTCGTTGATGATTTTGTGAAAGATTTCTATGAATGGTTTCATTAACTCTGAATTTATGTAGACCATACCTCGTTGTGAGAACTCTCTAATGGGTAAATGTCTCTATTTCTCCAAAGATTGTTGGAATTATTTTTTTTATAAGATATTAGTTACAATTAAAAAGGTCTTATCACTAAAATTTCCATTTGTTCCCAATCTAGGTATAGATAGCAATCCGTTCTCTAATTCTTTTAATTATCTCTCGTGATAAAATGATCCAACAAACAATGAAATTGTGCAGTACGAAACAACAAAATAGACTCATTTTCTCGTTCACTCGGTATGGAAGGATAATTGGCAAACTCAAAAATTTGATTATCAATATCAAAAGATATCGAATAAATACTCTATCTCTGATTGTTGATAATTATAGGATCAAAGGAAAAATGGTAGTTTCAATTAAATGTTGAATAAAGGGAAATGTAGAAGACATGTATGGGCTAGAAAAATCAATTAATTTTGTTGATCCCATTGAAAAGACCAGTGTAAGGGAAGATTTGGTGATATAAATAAATAGTTGGAGTGATAGTTCTAGCTACAGTAATGCTAATCATGTGGTGGGCAAAGAAATGCTCGAGCAGTTCGACTTGACAAAAAAGTTAGAACTATTTTTCCGATAATCAAAGGGCACAAAGATGGAATCTCGGTTACTTGGAGGCGAAACACTTTGCAAGCCCCATGAACCTATTAAGCATGAGCATTTGACTACCCTAACCCAAAGCAATTTGCATGCGGTCGGTGAAATTCGAACATGTGACCTCCAGAGTGGTCAAAATGGTCTCCTTCAATCTATTCTAAGATTTCTAGAAAAGCCGAAAGCTCCTAATTCGCCCTATTTGTCTCTGTTGAGCTATAAAAAACTCTAGTTGCAGACATGAGATTTTGCCTAGTGCGGATTGAGGCTTGATGTTTATGAACAAATTCCATACATACAAGTTAGGCACCATGTATCAGATACTATGGCAACAGACCAAAGAAAATTTGGGCAAAAAATATGGACCTTAATTTGTCCTTAGATCCGGCCAAAAATAAGAGGTTATCCTTAGACCACCGGACAGAGAATGAAGTCTGTCCTATGCTTGCTCTTGGCGTTAGTAGTGAAAAGACTTAAACGCAATCCTCGTGGGTTAGGATTTATGGTCAGGGAGAAGGGAATAGAGATTGATCCTGTCAATTAACTGATTGGTCTTGCGTAGGAAACTACGGCACGAATTAACCGACACAAGACAGGGAACTCAGAAATTGTCATATGAATTGACGAGCTTCATAGGTAGCTGAAGAAAGTGTGAATGGTTGACTCAATTACAGTTTGTACAATTACAAATAGTGAAGACTTGAGCATTGTCGACTTCAACCCTATGAACGATTTGTCATGAGAAGAACATCCGCTGTGCTAACACAGTTAAAATTCATTTTCTTTCCGAAACATTACTTTCCACCGATGATAGTGTAGTATAAGTTCTAATATTCGAGAAAGTACCATTCGATGGATTGTCTTATGTGTTACTCTTGTACTTAAATCGAAAACTAGCTCTGAGGAGTAGGATTTTTCAAACAGGTTCGTGCGTTTTACCGTGCAAATGACAAATTGTCTTTGTTGAAGCTAGTCAATGTATAAAATTACTAAAAGATCTTATAGCTATTCTCTGGTGTGTACTGGAAAATTTATGGATCAGATACTGGTTGATCACTCATCTGGAGAATGCCACTATCAAGAATCACAGCAAGAAATAAATCACTCTCTCTATCAAGTAGGTAATCCTCTCTCAATATGCTTTGCTCGTTTCTGTTTGTTAGCAAAATAAAAGTACGTAATGTCGATGTAACTGTAGATGTCCACTGTGCTCCAAAGATCGCTTATGCATCATATAACAAGAATCTCAGCCTCAAAAAATAATTGGGTGCAACATCGGAGGTGGATCCGTTACACACCGGTTTCATCATCTATTCTGAACCAAGTGCTTTTTGTGGTTGTCAGACGAGACACACAAAGGGTCATTGACATCCTCCTTCCTTGTGCTCCGCTTGTTTTTGTCATCATCTTGACAATATTGCCCCATTGACATGTGTGTTTCTGTATAAGTGATTACATATTTAAGGCATTGCAAATCACAAGGTGGAGAAAGCGACATTCGAACAGGGCTGTCTTACTGGTACGCATATATAAGTAGCGAGCGCTTACTTTGTTTTCCTTCAATTCTGCTGAAGCAACACATTACAAGTCTAAGACTAGGAATACTGGAATTGATTTTGCTTTAAACTACATAACTTTCCACAGAGCTTAAGCATGATCAGCCGCATGAAGCTACTCAAGATGGCAAAGAAGGGGGAAATATCAGCCGCTTCAGGCAGAAAAAGAATGGCCCTTGCTGGTGCTAGAGTGGAGTTGAATTCTGCCTCATCCTTGACAGAAAAGGGTCACTTTGTCATCTACACCGCTGACGGAAGCCGTTTCATGGTTCCTTTGCAATGTCTCAGCAGCAACATCTTTCAAGGGGTCTTCAAAATGTCCGAAGAAGAGTTTGGTTTGTCGAGTGATGGTCCAATCACCATGCCCTGTGATGCAACTTCTATGGAGTACATAGTATCGCTTAACCAAAGAAGTATCGCTGAAGACCTAGAAAAAGCTTTGCTCAACTCTATTGCATTCTTTGGATGCTCAGCTGCCTCTTTGCATAACGAATGTGCAGGAGTTTCAACAAGTTTACATTTATACAAAAAGACCTTGTATGGACGAGAATCACTTGTAAATATGTATATGGAGACTCGATGTATGACATTACAACGGAGAAATGTACTTCTTGCTTCCACGCTTCCAGCCAGCTTTACAAAATTCGGTAAATTGGAACAAGCTAGAATGGTGCATCTCTTTCACAGCGTCATATTCATCAGTGTATGTTGTCACAATATTATGGTGTCGTCAGTTCTCAAATGTAGAAGAGATTGTGGTATTATTGCCAGCACGTGATACCCTTATCTCTTTGAGGATCTAATCTTAATATGTATCCAGTTTCGGTGTCAAAATCATCAACTGCAATGAAAGCAAAAAGAGATAGGAGTCAGGTAACTTTTGTTAGCATGAATATGCATCCATTCGGCGGTGTTGTATTCTGATCAAATGAATTTTTTCGATATCTATTTGCAGTGAAGAGATACAGCCTCTGGGTTCAGTTCCTTCATAAAAGAATATAGTGCCCCCTATAAAGAAATGCACGTGGGCAATAAACTCAGCTTACTTTGTCCCAGGAGAGGCCACAGGATAGAGCAGAACCAAGATGCTGCTCTGTACTTGGACAGACTAGGTAATGCTAAGTTGTCTGGCCTGACCCCGTTCATTGAGCTCTACGAACCCGGTGGTTCTATCTCCGGACCTGGTGCTAAGTCTTGTCCCCTGATCATTAAAATAGCTTCTGCTAGAAAATTGTCTGAATACATATCAAGATGACTGAGTGTTTAGACACAGAACAAGAACTTTTAACATCGAGTCCTAGTCAATCAATTCTAAACCTACTAGAAAGTTCAAAGCTCCTACCTAAATAACATTAGTTTTCTCGTTATTGAGCTACATAATGCAGATTTGGATTGATCTTTATGAATTTTCAAATTGGTGTTCTGGTGTGCAAGTTGACTTAGCGGCCTTTGGCAATGCATAATGGGGGACGATTCTGATGGCAACAAAAAGCAGACTAGCAATTTATTTGGCTTGTCACACATTAGAAACTTGTTTTGGGTCATCATTCTTTCAGGTATTTTGGTTATTGAAGGGGACCCTGTTGCGGGGATGGTTGACACGGTTAGAGTGTATAATAATGTTCGATATTTTGATCCATAACCAGTTTCTATATGTTGACACCTAAATTTCGGTGCATCATTTAGTGTTAATTTGCATAGAAAATTAGGAATTAAATTTTAATCCCTAAACAAAAATATTTAAAATGCATTACATATAGTTTAGGATTATTTTAATTTAATTGCATTTTGCATCGGACAGACAATGGCGAATGAACTTAAATTTTATCGGACAAGACTCGGTTCGCTCGGAATTCAAGGGCCGGGAATTTCAATGTCAAACGGGCTCGGTCGATTTAATTTGGGCTCAATTTGATATGTTGAGTTTAATTAATCAAAAGCCCAAATTAATTCAGCCCATTAATCCTAAGCCCAAGCCTAAGCCCATTAGGACATAGAGCCCACCTAATTGACCTAGGGTTAGCACTATATATATTTCATTAGGGGCTCTCATAATCTAAAAAAAAATCAGATTTTTAGAGAGAGACTTGGAGAATTTTCGGAGAACGGGAAATTTGGAGGAATCGGAGGAATTCACGCCCACAAGGAGGCTGCCATCAAGAGAAAAAGAAGAGAAAGGAAGGAGGAGGCTGGTCTTTTGAGGCTGGTTTTTTTCACGAAAGAGCACAGACGGCCACAATTCTAAAAAGAAAGAGAGAAGCCAAACCGAGAGGGAAAGAGACGATTCCTTGGGGGGCTTTTATTTCTTTTTTTCTTTCTTGCAGGAACACGTGGAGAGAGCACGCCACTTTGGAGACTTCATCTACGCAACATCATACAGGGAAGAAAAGTCAAAAGTGGGTCTTCTTTTGGGGGCTTACTTCACGTAAGAAGAAGAGGAAAAGAGAAGAGAGGGGGGCTTCAGAACAAAGAAGAGAGAAAAGAGAACGTGGAAGAAGAAAAGCAAAAGGAAAAAGTCAAAAGTGAGGGGGGTGCCATGCATAATAGAGGGAACACACGTCCAGCAACCCCTAAACAAATTCTTTGAGCTTTTGGTGATTTCTTGCAGATTTTCCGACGAATTCCAGTGATCTTCGTTGTGCTAGCCTATTTCTCAAACCTTTGGCAGCCCCTCAGTCACTAGTTGTGGTGTTTCCTGGAGGTCCCGACGAGTCTCCGCAACATCCCCGGCGTCCAGCAAGCCGATTCCAACGACGAAGCCTTGAAGATCCCATCGCCGCTCATGCACGCTACCGCCGCACCGTCGCTCGTGCACGCCACCACCGCGGTCAGACGTGAGAAGTCGCCGCCGTGCTGCCGTGCCCAACCGGAGTGCCGCTCGTGTATCGCCGCGCCGCCGTTTCTGACGCGCCGGTCATTCCCGATCCGTAGTCCCGATACGCGCGATTCAAATTTGGAAAGTTATTTACGCAAATCAGGTAAATATCACATCTTGATTTAATTTGAATATTTTATTTCCTGATTTGTGCTATTGATATTTAATTCTGCATATTTGGGTAATTTGCATTATCACAATTAGGATTTTATTTCCTTTTTTGAAACTTTGGATATCTACTTGCTAAATTTGGATAGATTCTACAATTTTCAAAAATACTTTGAATATATCCAGAATTTTTTGAGATATCTAAATCTTTCAAGATGTGATCGATTAGGAAAATTTCCTAATCCACAACCGCACACGTGGAAATAAATCTATCTATCAGGCTTTAGATAAAATTATTTCCATAGCGGGAATTTCGAATTTTAGTGTCGATCTGTCAGGCTTCAGATCGAAACTTAATTCGAAAGATTTAGCGGTTATTTTTTTTACTTGATTTTAATTTCGAATTTTCATAAAAAAAAATACCAAAAAGAGATTGCGCTAGAATAGGTTAATTTCTTTAGTTTAAAATTGCATGTTTAGATAACTAGCATTTTTAATTTCGAATTTCGACAAAAAATACCAAAAAGATTGCGTTAGAATAGATTAATTTCTTTAATTGCATGTTTAGATAATTGGCATTTTTAATTCCGAATTTCATTAAAAAAATACAAAAATATGCCCGTCATTAGAAATAGGTTACGTTGTCGCATGACATATAGTTTGCATGCTAGGTTGCATTAATCGCATGTCAATTTTTGCACGTCATTACATATAGGTTAGTTTGCATTTAAATAAAAGAAAACCCAAAAAGAAATTTCTGCACCATTGAACTTCAAATCAGAATTTTTTCAAAAATTGTCAAATTGAGTGTTTTCCTTGAAATTGGTACCGAAAGGATGTTAAGGAGTTTAACGTAACCAAGTCCCGAATCCATAATTTCTGGTTCGTAGAAATAAAATAGTACTCTCGCTATTTTATTTAGGTTTCTAATCAACCTACCCTAAATGATTAGTGGCGACTCCTATTGAAAATATTTGCACGTTCACAATTGGACCTAAGTTGCGATTTGGTAGAGTTTGGGAGAACTCGAGTTAGGTTAGTTAATTTAATTAATCTAGTAATCCATTAGCCTAAGATCGAAATGCCGATTTTTATTTTAGGTCGCGACACTATATAGAGCAAATAACTTCGAGATACTGAGATCATGTTTATCTTTCCATGGAGTATCAATGCATATTAAGATTAGTATTGAATTACCTGAATGGTGAAAAAAGTTATCACCGGGTTAATTTCTGGATGTGTTCCAATGAAGTTGGTCTTGATTTGCATTTACACTGCACATCGATATGATGGTTCACAGAAAATAAGTGATTTCTTGAAGATTTTCAGTATAGGTTCATGTCTTTTGTCTGGTGAGCATGATGGAGCGCATATTATAACTCCAGATTCTTCCTACTCATCCTTAGATTCATTCGTGCAAAATGTAGCGGATTTGCAGTTGATAATTCATTTAGAGTGATACTTTTCGTCATACGACAGAGATTATAGACCTGTCCGATATGCCCGTTTTCTGATCAAGACATTTTGGCTCAATAAACTTTGGTCATTCTCACAGATTCACGCGAAAGGAGTTGGTCGTTGTAGGGTTAATTCTACATTTCATGGAAAAGTTTTTCGTCTGACAAAAAGTCAGTTTGATGGTGTTGAATTTATCAGAAATATCTCCACTTTCCAAATATAATAGTACTGCTCGGTCGAGGAATCTTTAACTTACACGGACGGTACCTAGGTCGGCTTGGAAGTTGGAAGTGGTCAATCTGAATCACTCTGTTAACGGTCTTCGCAGAGCACGATGAAAGATTTGGTTTTGCACGAAAAAATCGTGAACAACTAGATAGTTCACCATTAATCAGGTGATAACAACTAAAGCAACATATAGACACTCTTCCAATCCAGTCACATCATGTCCAAATATGACATTGTTCCCTACAGAAAATATTTTATTGGCAATGACGACAGAGCTGATAAAAATAAAGAGATTCATCTCTGACTTTTAACTCTTGTGCTGCTCCATGAGCTTAGTAATTTGATTACAATTTAAAACTAGTCCTTAAAACAGCAAAAGTTCTGTTATCATGCACCTTTATGCTCTCTTTTTCTTTTTTCTCTGTATTTGCAGATTAAATTAGAATATTAGAGACCTTACCAAACAAAAAAATTAGAATATTAGGGAGTGACTATGTAAACATCCAGGCCATATCACCAATCGTTTGGTTTTGCAGATATCACCACCACAGAAAAAATTAACATCTTTTCAAGTTTTTCAGGTCTTCCACCTTTAAAACTTACTACCGCGCCTTCCATAGAACAAGCCTCAGTTCTGATCTTGCGAAAATATTCTTTCTTTACCTCATTAGAATACTCCTTCCCTTACTTCACACTAGACAGCATGATTGGAAGCAAGATGCTCCTCAAAGTAGCTAGGAAGCGGCGAAAGATCACTGCTACTGAAAGAAAACGAATTACTCTTCCAACAAGAAGTAGGTTTTCAAATGCAGATGATTGCACAATGCTAAACACAAGTGAAAAGGGTAACTTTGTATTCTATAGCAACGACAGAAGCCGCTTTGCCATTCCCTTGGCATGTCTCAATACTTACTTTTTGGGAGCCGTTTAATATGTCTGAAGAAGAGTAAGACTATCAAGTGATGGATGGAACCATCATTTTGCCATTTGATGTTTCGGTTTTGGAGTACACTGTCACACTCCTACAAAACGGTCTAGGTGGAGATTTGCAGAGAGCTTTGCTTGATGCAAATTCTTCTCGTCCCTGCTCATCATCTGTTTCTTTGTATCATGGCTACATTGGCCAACATTCAATTGTGAATTATTAGTACGAAACATTATTTATTTTGTGAATAGATTCAGTTTCACCTCAAAACTTTTGCAGATCTCCCAGATCCGGATATTGAAATAGGAAAAAAGTCCAAAATGATTCATGTAAGTTTGGTTGAAGAATTCGTATAGCCAATTTGATATTCACTGTCTAAGATTGCTAGAATTAGCACTCGCATACAACAGAGGCAAATAGTGTTGTACTGGCAGCCTGTCATTTACATTGAGTATGTAGCAATGTTGTTATCGTTATGCTTCTTCAATAAAGTATAGCTAAAGACAGAGAAAGCCTTAGTAGTCTCATTTTCTTCCACAAGCTGTTCATTGAATATTTGTTCTAGAGGTTACTGAAGAAATCTGGATGCTGGCATGGTTATAGTATGTAAAGTCACATTATCCATAACTTCAAGCCCTCTCCATACCATTTGGAAAGCAATGTTTTATTGAGAAGATATACGACATCATCATCTACCAGCAAAAGTATTCTAAGTGACCTACTGGTGAACAGAGTTCCATTGCTTGATGATCTTGAAGTTAAAATGAACATTACCTCGAGATGAAGAATCAAATGAGACAATCCCAAAGAGAAGTAGGAAATCTAAAAAATGTTCTCAGTATCCTATCCATAAAAAAACTATAAATTCTCCGACAATCATGTTCCGGTGTTTTTGAGAAATGTGATAGATCAGTTTTAACAAAGCCAGGCTACATTAATTCACATTTCTGATTTTTTTTGTTTTAGTAAGGCAACATTGTCTCAGTGGATTATATTCAAGTTCAAGGTTGGGTCAAAAACCTTTTATTGAGAGCGAGTGAAAAGTCCTTTTTGATTAAAGGTCTCTCATTTAATGTGATCAAATTGTCAAAAGGACGAAATGGTTGTTCTTATTGATAAATTTCTTGGTAAAGCTTAGTAATGTTAATGTGATCAAATTGTCAAAAGGACGAAATGATTATTCTTATTGATAAATTCCCCAGTAAAGCTTGACAATGCAAGCAGATTCATGAATTATGTTTTCTCTGCTCCTGCGCATGTGTTATTTTAACTTTTTCTCAGGTAAAAACAGGTGCAATGCAATTGGCTCTGCCATTTTTAATAAGAAGAATTCAGGCACGTTTGCTAATCATTCTTCGTTGTTTCTTTTTTTGAGACATGATCTCTCTCATATATTCACCAAGTGGAACAGGTGACATATCTCTTGGTGTTGCTAAGTGGAGTATGAAGCACACCCTATTTCATGTTTGCCCAGTAGGACATGTGACATAGTATCTCTTGGTATTGCTAAGTGGAGTACGAAGCACACCCCATTTTATGTTCGCTCAGTAGGATAGGCGGCATAGCTTCTTATTTGGTATTGCCAAGTGGAGGACAAAGCACATCCCTTGTCATGTTCGCCGAGGAGGACAGACGGCATAATTTCTCTCTTGGTATTGTTAAGTGGTGTACGAAATACATCCTATCTCATGTTTGCCCAGTAGGACAGGCAACATAATTTCACATTTGATGTTGCTCAGTAGAGTACGCGGCACACCCTATTTCATGTTCGTCCAGTAATACAGGTGGCATAGTTTCTCATTTGGTATTGCTAAGTGGAGTACGAGGCACATCCCATTTCATGTTCGCCCAGTAGAACAGGCGGCATAATTTCTCTCTTGGTGTTGCTAAGTGGAGTACGAAGTATACCCCTTTTCATGTTCGCCCAGTAGGACATGCGACATAATTTCTCTGTTGGTGTTGCTAAGTGGAGTACGAAGCACACCCCATCTCATGTTCGCCCAATAGGACAGGCGACATAATTTCTCTCTTGGTGTTGCTAAGTGGAATACGCGGCGCACCCTATTTTATGTTCGCCTAGTAGGACAGACGACATAATTTCTTTTTTGGTATTGCTAAGTGGAGTACGAAGTACACCCCATTTCATGTTCACCCAATGGAAGATGTGACATGTTCCTTTTCGTGATTGCCCAGTGGTATAGGCAACACATCCCACTCTTTCTTTATATCATGCGCTATTTTGCATATGTAGGAAACTACAGATAACATATATACAATCCAGTACCTCGAGAACTTTATTTCCAGTAGATCAAAAGTTTGGAGATCGAGGGAATTCAAAGCATTATAAAGCATTCTGTCACTCGGACGCTTTTTGTGTGATCCGTATGTAAGGCTCTTTCACCGCTCCACATGAAGTGAAAAGCCTTAGTATACGTTCCTTATTGTTTGCATACCATGCATTTTTGCATTTAAAAAAGAATCATTCATCATTTTGCATAGTTTAAATTTAGGTCTCAGTCTTTGAGTGAAACCTCTGCAAGCCTCCACTCAAAGAGGGGCAGCTGTTGACACCTAAATTTCAGTGTATCATTTAGTGGTTAATTGCATAGAAAATTAGTGATTAAATTTTAACCCCTAAACAAAATATTAAAATTGCATAGCATATAATTTAGGTTTATATAGATTAATTGCATTCCGCATTGGATTGGCGTTGGCAAGCGAGCTTAAAATTCGTCATGTAAATCAAGCTCGGGTACCGAATGAGACTCGACTCACTCAAAGGGCAAAGACCGAAAGTTACACATCAAAATGGGCTTAGTTGTCTTAATTTGAGCTTAAATTAGCTCATTAAGTTTAATTAAATAAAAGTCCACATTAATTTAGCCCATTTGAAATTAAATGATAATTAAAGCCTAAGCCCAAATTTAAGTCTATTAGGACTAGAAAGCCTGACTAATTGACCTAGGTTTACACAATAAATATATGTTTATGTCTCATAATCTGGGGGAGGCTCTTATAATTTCAGAAATAAGATTTTTTTTAGAGAGCAAGAGTGAGAGTGAGAAAGAGAGAGACAGAGGAGGAGATCGGCGCGCCACCGCTCGACGCCATTGCCTGCTGCGCTGTGCCTCCACCCCTCCACAGCCATCGCCTATAGCACAGCCGGCGACTCCACCATCGGAGCACTGCCCGACGTCACCGCCCGGAGCTTCCACGCACCGTTGCCTACCGTCGCACACTACCACCAATCCGCCGCTGTGCTGCCGCCTCCCGGAGTCGCCGACGCCGCTGCCGTTCCTACTGCACTGCCGCACCCTTTGACGCCGCCTTGTTGCTTTGCTTGTCGTTCCGCCTGCATCGCCGGAGAACCACTCATTCCTGCCTGCACATGCCGTCGTCCAGAGTTGCCCTGCACACGCCGTTGTCTGGAGTTTCCCTGCACCGTTGCGCTGCGTCACTGCCCGTACCGCGAAGCCACTGCCGCTCGTGATGCCGCTGTCTCCCCGGAGCAACCGCATCGCTGCTTGCCTACACTGCCGTTCGCCTGCACCTGCTATCGCCGCAAGCCTCCGCTATCCCCGCCACGAGCCGTCGCCGTTCCCGACGCCGTGCCGCCATTCCTGACGTACCGTTGGTCACCGCCGATCTGCAATCCCGATCGCTGTAAATTCAAATTAGGAAAGAAATTTGCAAATTAGGTAATTATTCTTCTCCCGATTTGATTTGAATATTTTGTTGCCTAATTTGTACTTATTGATATCTAAACTTGCGTATTTAGATAATAGGCAATATTTCAATTAGGATTTATTTCCTTTTTTGAAATCTTAGATATACCTTACTTATTAAATTTGGATAGAATTTAGAATTTTTAAAATCCTTTGAATATATCCAAGATATTTGAGATATCTAAATTTTTTCATGATGTGATCGATTAGGAAAATTTCTTAATCCGAAACCGGACACATGGAAATAAATCTATCTATCATGCTTTAGATAGAATTATTTTCATAGCAGGTATTTCGAATTTTAGGGTCAATCTGTCAGGCTTCAGATCGAAACTTAATTCGAAATATTGAACGGATATATTTTTTTTACTTGATTTTAATTTCGAATTTCGATAAAAAAAAATACCAAAAAGATTACTCTAGAACATGTTAATTTCTTTAGTTTAAAATTTCATGTTTAGATAATTCGTATTTTTAATTCCGAATTTCATTAAAAAAATACAAAAAATAATATGTTCGTCATTAGAAATAGGACACGTCGTCGCATGACATATAGTTTGCATGTTAGGTTGCATTAATCGCATGTCAATTTTTGCACGTCATTATATATAGGTTAGCTTTCATTTAAATAGAAGAAAATAAAAAAGAAATTTTTGCACCTTTGAACTTTAAGTCAGAATTTTTCAAAATTGTCAATTTGAGTATTTTTTTTTAAATTGGTACCAAAAGGGCGTTAAGGAATTTAGCGTAGCCAAGTCCCCGAATCTATAATTTCTGGTTCGCAAGAATAAAATAGTACTCCCACTATTTTATTTATGTTTCTAATCAACCTATCTTAAATGATTAGTGGCGACTCCTATTAAAAATATTTGCCTGTTCATAATTGGACCTAAGTTGTGATTTCGTAGAGTTTGAGAGAACTTGAGCTAGGTTAGTCAATTTAATTGATCTAGTAATCCATTAGCCTAAGATCGGAAAACTGATTTTTTTTAGGTCGCGACAGTAATATGCAAATACTTGGAAGAAAATGTAGGGTTGTATAGCATAAAAATTGGAAGGAGTGTAGTTTGCAGAGCTAGCAGGAAGACGAGTATCCTGTACATCTGTACATTGACACTGTATGCATGACATCATAATGAAGTGATGTGTCCATGGTTCAACTTTATCAAGCTGACTTTGAGCGGTTAGTAAATCAGACCCCGATCTACGCATCTCATGTATCTTTCTCACCGATTGGCATTCTCAAATTCCGTATATGACAATACCATGGCAATTAGTTCTAAAAAGGTGGAAGATATAGCATTTCCAATGCTGCATGAACTAGTTATAACTAAGTTTTCGATTCTTCGTATGGATATTATTCCATGCAAGGGTAGACAAAAGAAATAGGGGAAGTGCTACTTCAGTACCGTTAAATTGTATTTGCATATTAATTGATCGGTAATCTCAACCTGGCGAATTTGGTTGTAACATCCTCAAGTTCAGTCCCTAGGAAATGGCTATAGATCAGGTTTGTCAAGGGATTAGACATTAGTCTTGGACACGACACATGCCCTACTCATACCTGTAAGCAAGGGGATAAGACTCATTTCTAAGCCTTCCAATCTTCTTATACCCTTGATTTTGCCAGAATTGAATTGTAGATACAATTTGATGGTTTTCCCATTCGGACTAAATTCTTGTTGTGGAAAACCTAGTTTCGAGTCCTCTGTATCTCTTCGTTTTGTTATTTTTGTGGAGAACTTTGTGGATCAAATTTCCAAAATTTTCCCACTTCAAAGTTGATCAAAATATCTTGAAGTTTAATATATTTTAATTTTAGAATATCTGTACTTGATATGAGTAGTACGAAAGCCTAGTTTTCCAACCGTATAAAACTACCAAGAATGGGTATTTCTATGATATTCACACTTTCTTGATTTTCTACAAACTTTTCCGGGCTAAGTTTGAACAAACTTCCTTCGTAAAAGTTGTTGAGAACTTCTTTCTATATAACATATATAAATTTGGAAATTTTTAGAGATGATTTTGATTTTGGAAAAAGCTTACTTTGAGAAGCAATAATTCTGTTCCAACGAACTATTTTTAGTCTATTTTTGAGCTACTAAAAGTTGTATTTAAAGAAAGATTCATATTTCGTGTTTTCATGGGAAATATTTGTTAAAGTTTTTTTTATGACATTTTCAAAGTTTAGAATTTTCGGAGTCCGTTTACTATGTTGTTAAGTCTATATTTTAGAACAATGCAAAAATTGCCCGATTTTGCCAGATTGCAAAGATTCATAATTTTCTGTATGAGAATGTTGGAATTTCGATTTGATGTCTTCTTGAGAAAAAAATCTATACATTTTGAGCTTTCTAATAAGGTTAATGGTTTCCTTGGCTTAGGTATCCCTAAACTACTTAGAGCATAATTACCTATTTTTGTGGCTTGAGGAACAAGTTGTCTTGAAAACCAAATTACCTTAATTCCTCTTGGAAGCTAGCCATTTAATGCAAGCTTATGTGTCCCTAAGAATTATGGCTATCATTACCCTAAAGTAAGTAAGAGATAAGAAGGATGATTCTAGAGAGTCAAAACTTGGAGAGCAAGTTGGAGAGTCAAAACTTGGGAGCAAGAACTTAGTGAATAAGTTAGAAGGTTTGCCTATAAATAGAGGCACCCCTCCTTTTTTCCTTACCACACACCATCTCTTCTTCCTCTCTCATCTCTCACTCTCATGTCTCTCTCTCTCTCTCTCCCTCACCCTCAAGCTGATCACCTCTCTCTCTCTCTCTCTCTCTCTCTCATCCATGCACTGTCGCCAACTGCCGTTTCCATGTTTGACCACCGTAGACGTTTTCTTGTGCTCATAAGTGAATTTCCTAACACTTGGATATGGTGGTGTGTTACGTGATTGGAATGCGGCTTGGGAAGTTGTTGTTTCTTGAAGCGGTTTTGTTCGTGTGGGCATTGGTTCTTGCTAGCAATATCCATGTGACCATTATTATTGTTGAGATGACTTTGTTTTCAAAGGTGGTGTACTTGTTCTAAAGTAAAATTTTTCGTGTGTACCTATACAAGTTTGTGCTTGTTATTGTATGGTTTGCTCATGATTCGTTTTGTTGAGAGTCGAGCACATCTCGTGTATCGAAGAAAAGGTTCCCGTCGGCATTGAATGTGAAACATGGGCACGTCGGATCAGGCCTCTCTTAGGCTTGGACGATATTGAGAAATATCGTTCCAATGTCAAGTTTGGTTTAGGTCGATGCTAAAGTGTAGCGATTCGAGTCTCGGGGCCTTGATTCGTGCCCAGCATTCCTATTTGTACTCAATCATGGTAAGTCATTTCGTATATGTGTTTTGCACGCCCTCGGGCCTCATTCTTGAACCAACTAAAAATGAAAGATAAGAGCCGAAGTCTTGTTTGCTACTGCATGATCATACGGGGACAAAATCGTCACCAATGTATTTTAGTTATGTAATAAAGGAGCCCCGTGTGAACTATTTTACATTGTTTTTGTGCATAATTGCATGACGATGCAATAGTTTGTGTGATATGTTGATGTTCTTAATCATGCTTGTTGATTTATGAGCTTGTGAGCTTTTTTTGTGTACATAGTAACTAGGGCCTTGTATGCGTGGGTTAAGATAGAAGATAATAAACAGCTTTTGTGACCCGTGATGTGTGATCATCAAATAAGAGAAGAAGACCGTTGTCACATAGCATTGGTAGCTATGCTTTGGTTGAACCGGGATGCCCTAATTGAGCCAAAATGCTTGGGTTGAGCTCGGATGTCTCGGTAAACTAGCCTTGGGATGCCTCGTTTAAACCGGGATGCCTTAGTTGAGCTAGAATGCCTAGCATGAAGCTGGATACCTCGGTTGAGTCGGGATGCCCTGGTTGAGTCAGGATGACGATAAATGAATCTTATATGTATGCCGGTATATGTGTTTATTGATAAGCTGAAGGTTTTCGGATGCCAAAGGATTCTAGAGGACCTGTCACCAATGTATTGAGAAGACAATGTCCGATGGATTTTGACTGTAAAATAAGTAAATTCGCGTGTAAATATTTTCGGGTATTTTTGCATGCCAATTGATTGCGAGGCTTCATGTGTAAATTTTCCTATGCATCGTATGTAACTGGATAAATGTGAGCTTTCACGTGAGCATAGCAAGGGCAAGGTCGAAGTCTTTGCTATCGATTTACCATTGACGTAAGGTGGGGAAAATATTTGTATGCATTAGCACAACAGCGAGGCATCATTCTACATGGCTATTAGTGAATTTATTCATTGAATTTTCAACTCACTCTCTTTGTTTTCCATGTTTTTAGGATGAGCTCCGTGCCCCCGGTTTGTTTTGATGAGCCCATTGAGATGGAGGTTGACATAGAGAAGCTAGGATTAATCCCGGCCTTTGCTTGTGATATGTTTTGTACGTGGAACGATTTGTAGAAAAATGGCTGCAAAATATGTTTATGTATAGTATAATGGCAATAATGTATTTTGAATGTTGTGCTTTTCTTGATTTCCAGCTATTATTTGTTTGAGAGTTTGTTTGTACACTACGATAAAAGAAACGGCATGGCGATGAGCCTAGAGCTCCACGTTGATAACCCGAGATAAGGATGTCACGTTGATAATCACTTTGCAGCTTGTAGTATTGTTGATGGTGGGGAGACCTGAAGATAGTGTTCTATTTAACCGTGGAAATGTCAGGCGAGAACCGTGAGATTTATTGCATGTATATTCCTTCATATGAGTAGGATAATGATTGCGATTGATTGAAATTTGCAACACTCTAATCATTGCAGGAAAAGTTGATGCTTCAAATGTGCAATTGCATTTTCTCACACCTTACTAAGAAAGTTGACATGAATATCGCCCTTATACAAAGAAAGTTGATATGAAATTCTGAATCCAAAATTTTGCCCCTCTTGACAGTAAAACAAGTCCTTGTAGACGAGAGACATAACAAATGGTTCAAACCTCGAGATGACACAGTTTTGAACAATAAAGTATGAATACAGAAAAAGATTTTTCGCACAGGGTTCCCATTGATTGTTGTCAACCTTTTAGAATAGTTGAGAGCTCCTAGTTTGCAGGGTCTTTGTCACCAATGAGCTTATAAACAAGTCTACTACATAATAAGACTTGTGTACAACGTTTATTTAAACTTGACATTTGTGATATGTCAATTTAGTATTCTAGTGTGGACTATGTCTGACCATATCCAAAAATGCATTACGGGGTGAACTAACGATTCTCTGCTTCGACACAACCTGTCAAGTGTACTCCGGACGCAAAGTAAACTCAATTATTGCTTCCTTCTGTTTATGGCGGCCTTAATTAAACATGTTTTTCGTGGAAACATCAACACAAACAAACCAAAGCAAGGTAAGGAACTTCAAGAACTGTGCATATACAACTACCCAGTTACTTAACCTCCCATTCTGTGATATGCATCGTTGACTCGACAGCAGGGCATGTTCTCCAAGGGGAAAGAATCCCAAGGTAGGCGAGGAGCTATCACTTGTGACAAACTAAGAAATAAGCGGTCATAAAATGTTGTAACATCAGTAAAGCAAAGGTATTTTGGCAATAAAATCCGCAACCGCAACTGACGTGGATAATTTTCCAAATGATGTGGAATATAATGGAGTTCTTTTTCCTTGCTTTTGTTTTATCGGGAAGGATACGACAACGGGGACAAAGTTGGTTGCGATCAAAGCAATCAAGCTCAAGTACAAAGATACTAATTTGTTGGTCGACAGCAATTAGGGAAACAAAATGATTCTCTTATAATCAGCATTAGGAAAACGTCCAAAACTGTCTTAGATCATAACAGAAAAGTTGTTATTGGAAATAACAATGTCGAAGTATATTGAATTTGACCCTTTGATTTTAATTTGTTTTCTTCTCCCACGAGCTTAGTGATTTCAGACTAGACAGGTTCATTCAGTTGCACAATACAAGCGGATTGGTTAAATACCAATTTCATCAGTTTTTCTTATGCAGGTGCCTTTTGTTGTTACCCCACACTACAAACTAAGGATCATCCACATCTCCCTTGAGCTTCCCCTAGCTAGTCATGTCACCGCAGTGCTAGTGATATTCCCTCATGCATGTGTATGTCACAATAATTGATTCGCATGGTTAAAGCATTGCAAATTGCAAGGCGGAGAAAGTGAGATTTACATGGGATTGTCTTAAACCTTTTGCATTTATAAACAGTGTGTCCTTTCTTCATTTGCATTCAGCTTTGCTGCATTACAAGCCTACAATCCAGAAATAGTCCTTTTCTTTGAAGCTTTATACTCTAAATTTTATTGAGAATCATAAGCACGATGAGCCAGAAGAAGCTCATGAAGATGGCGAGGAAGTGGGAAAAATCAGCCACTTCAGGTAGGAAAAGAATTTGCCATCCTAGAGATAATGTGGAGGTGAATTCATCATTAGCACAAGAGAAGGGGCATTTTGTTATCTACGCGACTGATGGAGAGCGTTTCACAATTCCTTTGCAGTGTCTCTGAGGAAAAGAATTCGTTCTTGTTCTTCTATTCCAATAATTGAATGGAGATACATATACATGTTTGGCCTAAACTTCCTCCTACAAATATGGTAACCGGATATACACAAATAACAAAATGATTTCTTATTTTTTTTTGGTAAAAGCAAGAGATTTTCTTATTATTTTAGTGCTAATCTATTCCTAAAATACAAGAACCAACTAATTGATAGCTCACGCCAACACTCCCCCTCAAGTGGGTGAAAAAATGTCTTTGATACCCAACTTGAAAAGTGAGCTTTTGAAGTCCCTTCAAGATACAGCTTTAGTTAGCATATCTGCCAGTTGATCACCTGATCTGATGATCGAGATTTGAATGACCCCTTCTTCCAGTTTCTCTTTGATGAAATTACGATCAATCTCCACATGTTTAGTTCGGTCATATTGCACGGGATTTTCAGAGATACTTATAGCTGCCTTATTGTCACAGAAGAGTCTCATTCTTGTCCTTGGAGGGTAACCCAGTTTAGTCATCAACCTTTTTAACCAAAGCAGTTCACATACCCCTTTTGCAACTCCTTTGAACTTAGCTTCTGCGCTTGAAAGGGACACGACTTTTTGCTTCTTACTTCGCCATGTAACAAGATTTCCTCCCACCATAGTAAGATAACTAGAAGTTGACCGCCTATCAGTAACATTTCCTGCCCAATCTGCATCATTATACCCTTCTACATCCAGGTGACCATGCTTTCCGAAAAACAAACCTTTTCCCGAAGTAGCTTTTAGATATTGCAAGATTCGAACAACCGCATCCATGTGATCCTTTTTGGGAGCGTGCATGAATTGGCTTACCAAACTTATGGCGGGTGCAATGTTAGGCCTAGTATGAGATAAATAGATTAGTCTTCCTACAAGACGTTGGTACCGATCTCTATCTGCAGGAGTCTGATCTAGACTTTCATGAAGCTTATGATTCTGTATTATCGGAGTATCAGCTGGTTTGCACTTCACCATTCCGACTTCGGCAAGAAGATTTAGCACATACTTCCATTGAGACAAGAAAATTCGTTCTTTCGATCTTGCTAGTTCAATTCCCAGGAAATATTTTAACTCTCCAAGATTCTTCATTTCAAAGTCACCATTCAATCTAGACATGAGTCTTGTACTCTTTACATGATCATTCCCTATAATAATGATGTCATCAATATATATAATAAGAAGAGTTACCTTCTAATTGTGCTGCCTTATGAACAAGGTATGATCAGCATTACTCCACTTATATCCATACCGCTTTATAGCTAAACAAAATCTTCCAAACCATGCATGGGGGGATTGTTTCAGTCTATAGAGTGACCGTTCCAATCTGCACACAACATTTGGATTGCCATCACACCTATATCCAGGTGGGACTGTCATGTAAATTTCTTCTTTTAGATTTCCATGAAGAAATGCATTCTTTACATTGAGTTGATGTAAGGGCCAGTTTAAATTAGTTACTAAGGACAACAGAACTCTCACAGTGTTTAATTTTGCTACTGGAGATAATGTTTCCTTATAATCAACTCCATATGTCTGTGTATACTCTTTTGCCACGAGTCGTGCCTTATATCTCTCAATAGACCTATCCGACTTATACTTTATCATGAAAACCCACTTGCAACCTACTGCCTTTTTCCCTAGTGGAAGAGTTTCTAGTCTCCAAGTTCCATTCTTTTCTAAAGCTTCCATCTCCTCTTTTATGGTTGTCGCCCATTTAGGAATCTTCATAGCATCCTCCACCCTCTCGAGAACGGGCTCAGTCGAGACATTGGCGATAAAAGCTTTGTATGTTTCTGATAATTTTCTTGTTAACACATAGTTGGCTATAGGATATTTGGATTTTCGATTTTTTGACTTCGAGAGAGTATTTGTCAGGTACCTTCCCCCTGTTATGCCTATCAGGGAGAATATACGTCTTGCACCTATTTAAATTATCACAGAGTGGAGAAGAAATGGTTACCTCAAGATCATTTGCAGGAGCTTGGTCGGATACTAAAGAGGGAGATGGATGGATAGGAGTTTGTTCAGTAGCAGCAGTATAGTCTTTTTCTAAATCAATTTGTCTTGAAACCTCTTGAAGCTCTACTTGAACCCCACCACTACCTGATTTTGTCTGTTCGTCTATTGCAAGGTGAGGTACTTCCACCGTTGGTTGCGCTGGTATACTGCTCTCCATTGTGGGCTGCGGTGTCGATTCTGGGATGCTTACTACAGGCACCGGTATATTGGGAACATCCCACCAATTTTTGTCCAGTTCTTCTCCCTCGGTACTAATACTCATTTGTGATACTGGATAAAAGAACTCAGATTCAATAAAAGTAACATTAAGTGTGACATGGATCTTCTTGGTACTGGGGTTGTAACATCAGTATCCTTTCTGGTTTGATCCGTATTCAATAAACACACACCGTTCTGCACATGGATCCAGTTTTGTCCATTGATTTTTATGCAAATGAATAAGAGCCACACATCCAAAGACTTTCGGAGGTAGAGTCAAAACACCAGGAAGTTCCACATGGTCGGCAAGGCTTTGCAATGGAGTTCGGAAATTCAACACCCGCGAGGGCATTCGATTTATTAGATACACCAAAGTTACTATAGCAGCATCCCAAAACCTTTTTGAAACATGACCCCCTATGAGAAGAGCTCTTGCCGTCTCAAGAATATGTCAGTTCTTTCGCTCGGCTACTCCATTCTATTGTGGTGTTTGAGCACAAGAGGTTTCATGAATGATCTCATGCCGATGAAAGTAGGCACCAAGCTTGTTGTTCACATATTCCCCCCCATTATCTGTTCGAAGTACCTGAATCTTTTCATCAAACTGTGTTTTAATCATTTGATGGAATTTTTCAAATATAGCGGTAACCTCATCCTTATGTTTCATTAGATATAGCCAAGTCATCCTAGTGCAATCGTCCACAAATGTAACAAACCATCTAAAAGCAGAAATTGTAGAGATTGGAGATGGCACCCACACATCAAAATGAATTAAAGCAAATGGTTTTGTTCTTTTATTGATACTAGGAGGAAAACTAACATGGTGACTCTTTGCCCAAATACAAGTTTCACATGTAAATAATGACTTTGAAAAATGACGAAATAATTCAGGGAATAAAATCTTCAAGTACCCAAAAGAAGGATGTCTAAGTCGACGGTGCCATAACCAAACCAAGTTTCTTTCTTTGTCAAGTTGACCCTGAGTATGTAAAACATGACCTGATCTCGACCCAAAATCATCCAAGAAATATAATCCATCCCTCTTAGTACCACATCCAATAATCTCCTTCGTGCGAATGTCCTGGAAAAGACAAAAATCAGGATACATTCGAACACAATACTGTAAGTCTTTGGTAAGTTGTCCTATAGACAATAACTTATTTGATAAAGAGGGCACTAGCAATGTATTTGAAAGAGAGACAGATTTAGAAAGTGTAACATCTCCGGCTCCAGTTACACTGGAGCTATGACCATTTGCATTTGTAATCCAGTCCTGCCTTGGAGAAGTTGTTATTGCAAGATCTTGGGAGTCAAAGGTCATGTGATCGGTGGCCCCAGAGTCAATAATCCATCCAACATTCTTATCCATGTGAGAGACAGAAAAAACACAACCTGAATGACCTTCGGTCCCTTCAATTGGTCTCCGATCTGGTACTAATGAGAATTCAACCTCTGGAGACTAAAGCTGCCTGAGCACTTCCTTTTCCTGCCCCTTTTTCTGCCTTCTTCTTTTTCTGTAATTCTTCCCACCATTCAAGATACTCGTGGAGTTTAAAACAAGTATCCTTCGTGTGTCGTGAATTCTCACAGTGAGAACACCCTCTAGAGACAACGATAGGTTTTTTGTGCACCTTCTTTTTTTCGAACATCCCGATTTGGTGTTCCCCCTATCGTCAAACGAAGTCGAGAGTCTGCCCCCTCATGTCGAGAGATCATAGCCCCACCCAAGACTCCATGTTCTCTAGATGAGAGCATCACCATCTATCGAATATCTTCCTGTCTCACCCGAGCATATGCTTGCTCTACAGTGGGGAATGGTTGCATCTGTAGTACATCGGCTCTAACCTTGTTGAGTCGATCATCCAGTCTATCAAGCAAGAGATACACTCGATCTTCTTGAACTGTCGAGTTACATCTCGCAATATCATCAGCACACGTCATGGGATTTGGCCTGCGAAAATCGATTTCTCTCCAGAGAGCCTGAAGATTGTTATAGTAGGTTTCAATTGGTCCTTCGTTCTGCTTTAATCACGACACTTGCTGCTTCAGATCATATACTTGGGATGTATCAGTCCCATCAAAATAGGTTGTTACTATCGACTCCCATACTGCTTTTGCGGTTGGGAATCTTATAAAATTTCCGATCAATGCTGGTTCCATTGAGTTTATGAGCCAACCTGTCACGGCGGCATCTTCAATTTTCCACTTTAGGAGAGCAGGGTCAGTCTGGGCTGGTTGTGGAATGTCACCAGTCAAGTATCCCAATTTATCTTTGCCGGAGACATACATCTCGATAACTTGGGATCACAAGGCATAGTTCATGCCGTTGAACTTAATGGCGATTGTAGGGGCAGAGTTTTCTGTCGATGATGGTGTATTCTGTTGTGCTACAAGTTGCCTCATCAAAGCCGTAAGATTCTCAAGGATTGCTGTGGCTATCAATCCTTCACTGGATGGTGTTGTAGCTATTTCCCGTCCCTCCATGGCACACGGTAGGTCCTAGGATTGATGCTCTGATACCATGAGGAAAAGAATTCGTTCTTGTTCTTCTATTCCAATGACTGAATGGAGATACATATACATGTTTGGCCTAAACTTCCTCCTATAAATATGGTAACCGGATATACACAAATAACAAAACGATTTCTTATTATTTTGGTGCTAATCTATTCCTAAAATACAAGAACCAACTAATTGACAGCTCACGCCAACAATCTCCATAGCAACATCTTCTAGGAGCTCTTCAAGATGTCTGAAGAAGAGTTTGGTTTGTCGAGGGATGGTCCAATCACCGTGCCCTGTGATGTAGCTTCCATGGAGTATATAGTATCACTTGTCCGGAGATCCATAGCCAAAGACATAGAGAAAGCTTTGCTCAACTCTATTGTGTTCACTCCATGTTCATTGGCCGCTGCTGTGCATAACAAATGTGTGGATCAGGAAGTTCCTTTTCTTGGTTAGTGAAGGAAACATCATTGATATATATATCCTTGAGAGACAATATAGGGTTTGTGTAGCATAAAAATTGGGAGAAGTGTACTTTGCACAACAACAGCTGGCAGGACAATGAGTATCTTGTAAATCTCTACATGTACACTTTATGGATGACATCATAATGAAGTGATGTGTCCATGGTTCAACTTTATCAGGCTGATTTTGATCGGTTAGTAATCAGACCTAGATCTGCGCATCTCGTGTATGATTCTCACATAACGGCATTCATCCTCCGCGACAATGTCATGCCACTAAGTTTTTGATTTTACGTATTGATGATGTTGCAGGTAAGGGTAGACAAAAGAAACAGGGGACGTGCTACTTCAGTATGGTGAAAATGCATATACAAATCAGTTGCTTGGTAATCTCAACCTAGTGGATTTGGTAATCACTTTGCAGCTTTTGTTGTCTTGTCAGTTGTGAGGAGACCTGATGATAGTGTTCTATTGAACCGTGGTAATGTCAGGGGCGACAACAGTAAGATTTCCTGCATGTATAGTTATTCATATGAGTACCTAATTGCTTAACCTCCATTCAGTGAAATGACTTCCATTTGTAAAATCCATGTTTTTTATACTAATAAGTTCTTTCTCTTTTATACTGTTATTCACAAGTGGACATGGAATTGTACCTAACCAATTTATGCAAATGTATCTAGATATTCTTGTTGGTGGCGCTTCAGTGTCTATTGCGAAATATTATACATTAAATAATCATGTCAGTATCTTGTCTCGGTGAATTGTGCTCATGGTCCCAAAGTTCTTGTTAAGCAAGATAACTCTACTTGTGGTAATACTATACTGATACTATTTCTAATAAAGTTAAGTAGCAAACTCACTGTCAAAAGACGAGGAAATTACTTTATGCCTTTTCACATTCCTGAATGTTAGAGCCTCCATACTGCGGTCATGTCACCTATCACTAAATGAAAGAATTGGTTGTGCAGTAAGCATTCTTTCGGCACTGAAGAAGGTAGTATCACTTAGGAAGCATGGAGATCAGAGTCCATTGAACAGTTAAACGTTGAACGTCTGAACTGATCTAAGATCCCAGGAGAACAGAGAAAAATTGATGAATGTTTGGAAAATTTCAGTGAAATTCGGATGATCAATCCTTTCCTTGTCTCATATTCAGAATCCAGGTTTTTCTGCAGTTCTGACCGAGATTTTCTCTGCCGAAGGGCATCACCACTTTTTTCATATGGTTAAATTGGTCATTGGAGTTATCTTTGCTAAGCACGCTACATAAGGCAAAGTACTTGACAGCTCATTAAATCATTAACTGACAAGTTCTCCAAGGAGAAAGAATCCCAATGCCGTCGCTGGACCTCATTTCTAACTAACAGAGACATAAACGGTCATGAACTTTCGTAGTAATTCAAAAAATATCGAACTGATGTGGACCTCATCTAGATGCTTTAGTTTTGGGCGGGAAAGAATATGACAGACAAGTTAGTTGCACGCACATAGGAGTTGTAATCCTAAAAAAATTTATCAACGCTTCAAGCGAGAACTAGGAAACACAGACATAAACAGAAACTCTTATAACCAACACTAGGAAAACATTAAGATATGCCTGATTTCCTAACAAAAAAGTTGTTATGGGCAATATCGATGCAGAATTAGTGAAATATTGCTTTGACTTTAGCCCAAGCAGATAGTTGTTATTGGTAATAACAAATAGTCATTGCAGATGCTAGTCCAGAATGTTAACAGCGAAATATTCTGCGATAAATGTGTCCAGTGTTAATGAAAAGGAGTTCTAAATCGGATAATCAGATTTATATGACTAGTTAATTTTCTCTATTTTGCTCATAATTCATTATCTAGGATTTGGAAAGTACTTTCTGGGGAGGTATTATCCCTACAGTGGAAAAATCTCTTACTACTATGGACCTCGTTGTGCACACGCCCTATGCAGAACACAATGCCAGAGTTCATTTTGGAGAAAGCAATTGTATGCAACCAGAGAGGTTTCACAACATTTTAGGTGAAAACAACTAAGGAAACATAGAGATACTCCCGGAATTGACATGAGAACATGTCTGAAACGACCTAGTTCTGAACGGAAAAAAAATTTCTAGTGGCAATAACTACGAAAGAAGACAGAAGTGGAGAAAATCCACTGCTGTTCTCTTCCCTAGAGCTTCATAATTTCAGACTAACTACAACTACCTGTGTCATTTAAATGAAAACAAAGGTTCCATTCTCGTCCACCAGTTTGCTCTGTATTTTCTTCTTTTTGCCATTGTTGTACACAAAATTAGATAAACACTATGTAAACATCTATGTCACATCATCAATCATTTGGTTTTACAACAAGCATGACTCAGTAACAGCCTAACTTTTTTGCAAGTTTCTCAAGTCTTCCATCTATATAAACAACTACTCCCATGCCCTCCACAGAACATAGTCTTGACTCTAATCCACAAAACCATCCCTTTTGAACCACATTCAATCCTCCTTTCCATACTTCACGCATACGACAACATGATCAGCACCAAGAAACTCCTCAAAGTAGCTAGGAATTTGCAAAGATTGCTGCCATTGGAAGAAAAAGGATTTCCCATCCAAGAACAAGAAATCCTTCAAAGGCAGGCGATTGTAGAATGCTGGAAGTGAGTAAAAAGGGTCACTTTATAATCTATAGCACCGACAGAAGACGCTTTGCCATCCCCTTGGCTTGTCTAGACACTTATATATTTCAAGAGCTGTTCAAACTATCAGAAGAAGAGTGGATTATCGAGTGATGGACCCATCACATTGCCATTTGATGCAGCAATTGTGGAATATACAGTCTCACTCACGCGAAGAGGTCTAACTGAAGATTTGCAGAGAGCTTTGCTTGAGGCGATTTCTTCTTGCCGCTGCTCATCATATGATTCTATGATCAAGGCTGTATAAGCCAACTATCATTTGTTTAGTACATTGTTTCAATTTTGCAAATAAATCTGTAATGAAGTTTAATTGAAGTCCTTATCAATTCCAGTTCAACTTTCATAGCTTGCCTCATCAATAGAGGATGTTTCTCAGAAAGATGATCCAAAAAATGTGAACTAAATTGCCTCATCAATAGAGGAAGTTTAATTGTCTCTCTCTCTGTTGTTTTTATGTCCTTTGCATCAGCTACTGAAGGAATGAAAGTGGGCTTGGGCTTCCTTCTTCTTTCGGCTTACAAACCCCATTTATTACGGAAGTCTCAAAATCAAAGTTCTAAAGTCCAGATACATGCAAGATATTTGAGCCACTCATGGAACATGTTTTAGCTAGAGACAGAATTGCAACTTTGGCTTCTGAACATCATCCGAACCTCACTAGATTATAATTAGACAAGATTTTCAGTTGAAATAGAACATTTATATTGCCTTGCTGGTGTCTCCCATACCGACACCATCTTTGTAAGTACCTCTGTACTCAGCTAGTTCTCTAGCAAAGATTCTGTGAACTTGCTTTTAATCGTGTGCGCTTGCTTCATCGATGACTCCTTTACCAGAAACAAGTGATGCTTGACCAATACGGAACCACTCAATCACCTAGTTCTCTTCCAATAGGATTAAAAATGATATGCTCTTCATCAATATCAGGGAAGATATGCATGCACTTTGTACTCTTCCTACAAAAAGATTAGCGTGCTATTCTCTTCCTATGATATCATTATGCAAACAGAAATAGATGATCACTATGTAAGCTTCTATTTGCATCATCGAGCTTCTGATTTTTACTTAAAGAGTCATTAAATCACAGATAAACTCTGTTTCCTATATCTCATTCATTGCATCTATATGATTTTTTATTACCACGACACCTGCAAACCATAATCTCTTGTTCTGGACCCTCTAAAGCCTTCTTCACTATTTCCCTAAAATCCTACATTGCTTGCTTTACATGTAACACATCATGGTAAGCCCAAAGAATGTTTTCAAAGTATTAAAGAAATGGCGAATAATAGCTGCAATGGGAAGAAGTATCCAACCAGACAACAATTTTCCAATGACCGATGACCGCAGAGTCTCCGATGTGAGTGAAAAGGTCACTTGGTAATCTAGAGCCCGATAGAAAGTGCTTTATGATCCCCTGACTTATCTCGAGACATACATCTTTCAGGAGCTATTACAGATGTTAGAAGAAGAGTTTGGATGGTCCAGTAATGGACCTATCACAATGCCACTGGATGCAGTCACAGAGGAGAACAAGAGTTTGGATCATGATCTTTTTCTCTGTGCAACGCCTTATAGAACAAAGTACATTGTTTTGTGCATAATGGAAACATGCAGCTGTTGTAAGAATTTCAACACACTACGTCCTGTTCGATTGATGGTATATAGAAGGCTGAGAATGTAAAGTTAATATGCATCAAATAAAATTTTGAGCAGATTTAAATTTCAAGAGCTAATGTTTCCATTTTGCTTGGTTTATTCTTTTACTTTTCCTTTGTTCTTTCAGAATGGCTTGGGGTTGCACAACTTTCACATTATCTAAATTCAGACATCACTAAAAGTTCATTTAAGGCAAACGAAGTTTCTCAAGTTTTAGACAAGTGCACCAGTTATTGTCCAGAGTGAAAAGGATTCAAACGAGCTTGGAGAACAAAATTGTACACCAGACTCGTTCTTCCATAAATACCTCTACATTCTGCTGCGTGAAATTCTTAGCACTTTTAACAGCTAGAATTCACCGACAGACCGTGCTCCTGAATATTCTTCCTGACTTAACTATCTGATCGAAATTAGTACTTCGATTTCTGACATTAATACCCTCCATATCTCAGTTCATTCTGCTGCTGCAAATGGGACACTTCAGCGGTAATGCATAATGAAGCACCAGAATAGTGTCTCGTTTTCTATTTATGTTCATGTCATGTTGATTGCACTAAACGAAGCAAGGACCAAAGATTATTCGAACCTGTAAGGCCTACTATGCCCGAAAACTAGCATACCTCTTGAAGGTTGGACTGTAAAGAAGTGCCTAAGAGGCTTCACAATTAAACTGTGTCTCTCAGTAAGCACGCCTTTGTTTTTAACTTGTACGAGTTATTGTCGCAGACTAATGTTCTCTTGACTACCTCAAGAACAGTAATTGACCAAATTTTAAGCACCTATATGTGAAGTTTAAACGTTTTTGTAGTTTGTACTGACAGTTAAGTTTCAATAGCAGACATGCTGATTCCAAATGGGAGGACAATATTCCTGAGTCTTTGCTTATTACGTTGCACCAGAAAAAATCACTTACAAACTGTATGGTGTTTCATTGCCTCGACCATTGGACATGTTTTTCTAGGAGAAAGAATCTTGAAATGCAGCTTCTGGACTTAATTTGTAACTAACTGGGTGATACCAACAATAGTTTGCTATTAAAATGAAGTACAAGTACTTTGTAACTAACTGGGTGATACCAACAATAGTTTGCTATTAAAATGAAGTACAAGTACTGCCTCGCTGAAATCTCCAACTAATATATTGTTTAGAGGACATGTTAGGATATAACTAATCCGATTCTGTACACACTTCGCTCCAAAATAGTGCTTAGAGCTCCTAGGTTTGTATCTTGGGGAATCATTTTATCATTTGTTTGTAACTGCAAAGGTTCTCAGAATCCACCTTTCCTAATTTCAAGTGTTAGCCTGGAAGGTGACTTGGTCGACAATGATCAATCTTAGGAAAATTAACTTTTTCGGAGAAGAAAATTCTTCTTTTCAGGATTGGGAGTCTTGGACTCTGCATAATGATCTTACAGTCTCATAGGTGGATTTTTTTAATGTGATTCTTCAATATTTGATACCTTTACTTCTTTATGCTGGCTATTCAATCAAACAGGGGTTCTTCAATTCCTTGATTCACTTTGAATTCGAATCCCTTTAGGCAAATAAAATTTGTTGTTCAGGATATGCCAATTATTATCCCAATAATATTTAGCATGAGCAACATTATTGATGTTTGGGAAGTCCACAAGCAAGTATTCAAGTACCTTGCAGATGATCAACGTCTACAATGACTGTACTTGATGAAAGATCTGAAGCATGAGAGTAAGAGAAATTCTGGCAGGAAAGTTTAGCACCAAAATCTACTGAAAACTCAAAATTTCTTTCATATAAGATTACTAGACTTTTCTTAAACAGCAAAGTCATTTCTCCAATCACTCTTTCTTTCCATTTTCCTTCTTTGTTTCTTTTATATTAGCCAAGTATATAGCTCGAGAGCCTACAATTTGCCTCATCTGGCAGGGGAGTTCATTATACCTGTTGTCCGTTACTAAATTCGGTGAAAAATCCTTGTGATTCATAACCTCCTAGCAGCTGTCATATCCTAAACTACCAGACGATCAAAGATACATCCTAGTTGTGCATCTTCCAAGTTACTTTGCAACCAGACAAAAGCGCATTTCGATGTTACATTAGATCATTTCCATAATGACCAATTACCTGAGTTCCCATAGAAAATCCTGATCCAACGAAGCTAGGTCCATTGTAAATGTCACATGCCCCCTCAATAAATAGCCTTCCTCAATTTCGTTTAACTCACAGAAAAGTCCTCAATCTCCTTTGCTCTCCCTGCTTGCAGTGACTTCACTCTCAGACCCGACCGCTCATCTAAAACAATATGACCGGCCACAACAAGCGTGTTGGGATGGCTAGGAAGTGGACGAAACTCACCGTTATAGGCAGGAAAAGAATTTCTTTCATCTGGACCAATGGAGAAGGTTGTGATTCACTGACTTTAGCTGAAGAAGGTTGTTTTGTTATCTACAGCATCGACAGGAGGCGCTTCATGCTACCTTTGGCATGCCTCAACAGTCATGTTTTCCAGAAGCTTCTTGAGATGTCCAAAGAAGAGTATGGACTATCTGACGATGGGCCGATCATAATGCCAATGCGATTTGGCTCTATTGGAAAACATAGTCACGCTAATTGCACGAGGTGAACCTAAGACTTTCGAGAAATTACTATTCAATGCCGTTAACTCCAATTGCTCCTTGTTCTCTTCATCCTGTGATGAAGCTACAATCCAGCAGTTAGCTGTTCCTGTTTGCTGATTGATTAGGTGACTTACTTTTTGTATGTACTAATCGTAGAAAATGTTCTTTTAGCTCTTGAATTGGTCAAGAATTGTAACAGAAGAAGATTTCTTCTCATTGTACGATCAATGCAGATTTAATGAAGGAATTTGATTCTGTCAATTTGGATTCTTTTTTATTGATATTGAAGTTAAATTATGTGCCTGATAAGTTCATTAACTGGATTAAAGCTTTTGTGGCTTCTTCCTACTTCTCTGTCAATCTAAATGGGGGCTTGGAAGGCTTCTTTAAAGGTGACAATGTATGATCAACGCAGATTTAATGTTCTTGCTGCTGTTCTGATTTTGTTTGGTTGATGACATTTTGGTTTATATGAAACTTTGGGATATCTTCAGGACAACTGGGATTGTGTTATAGTTTGACTATGTATGACAGTTGAGGACTTGATTCTTTGTTAGTTGGTCTGGGTTTAGGACATTATAGGCTCAATTGGGACAATTGTAGAATAATTTAGGATTCTAAAAGTAGAAGGCTATGTAGTAGGTATTGTCCTCCCATAATTGCTTGAGTTTTGTGAATACACAATATTTACTCATCGAAAAAAGTATACGTGAATTGTCGCAGGCTTTCCTTGTTGAAGTATTGCAGCATAAATCAGAAATAAACAAATAAATATTTCGAAACATGCATTTTGTTGCATTGCAAATGTTCCGCATCTACAATTTCAGCAACATCTTATGAACTGTCACAATTCATTTACAGCAAAATTAGCAGCTCCAAGACTACCAAACAAAGCAGGACATATTTCCTGAAGGGTAAAATTATTAGTATAATTTCGGTTATACTAAATGAAAAGGAGAGTATTCTTAAGTTGTGAGAAGACGAAAGAGTTCACTTCCATCTCTTTTTGAGAGATCACTAAACTTCCAAATCATTAATTTTAGCAGATAGTGTTGTTGAGTTAATTATAACAGTTATTGGTATTTCAATTTCGATTCCTAGGTGTTCGTCATGGGAAATAGAAACACATTGGCATCCTGATGTGCCAGATTCAAATCAGTTTTTGTGCTGTGTCATAGAATCCAAGAAAGGGCGATAACTCTAAACATGCAGTTATTCCCATGCTTTGTGAATGAAAATGTTAGTGACTCGCAATAATAGACCAGTTCCAGCAAGGGGATCACATTGATGACCTATGTCAAACAATTACTGCAAGCTAAAAAACAAGCAAGATCTGGACAATGCACTGGCTTTCAGCTAGTTGCTCAAATAAAATCATTTGCGCTTCTGGACTTCGATTGTAACTAACTAGGTCATAACAACAATTAATTGCTATTAAAATAACATAGAAGCAGTGCCTCGCAACCAATGTGTTCTATAGAGGACATGTTAGAACATAACTAATCCAATTCCGTATGTACTTCCCTCAAAAACTAGTGCTCAGAGCTCCTAGGTAGTATCCAGAGAAATCAGTCCATCCTTTTTTTGTAGCTGCAAAAATTCTCTGCATTTGTCCTTTTAGATTTTAAATGGTTTCTTACCTAGTAGCTTGATTGACATCGATCAATCTTATATTTCCATTACTAACATTGTCTGCAACTGACAAGACAGATTTACAATATCATCCTCCTCATTGTGTTTGGAGGAAAATAGGAAAAGTTAATGGTTATGGAGAAGAAATCTCCTCTTTTGACAATGGCGAGTCCTGGACTCCGGCAAGATGATCTTATATATCCTCTTGTATAGTTTCTTTGGATGCGATACTGCAGTATCTTGATGCCTTTTCTTCGTTATACTAGTGAGTAGTGACTCAATGCAGCAGTGATTCTTCAATTCCTTGATTCAGACAGAATTTGAATTCCCCTAGGAAAATCAAAACTTTGTTTAGGAGATACACAAGGAATTATGGAAGAGTTCACAAAAATTCAGGTATCGTCTGCCGAATAACAAGCATGAACAGAATCACCATATGTACAAGAAGTCAACGAGTAATACTGCATTGGTATTGACAAATGAATCAGCTAGAATAGAGACAACAAAAGATGATCAATGTCTACAATGATCTGCACTTGTTGATGTATGTGATGTTTCTCAAACAATGATGGTTTGAGACGAATCCTGGCTGGAAAAGGAACAACAGAAATCACACAAAATTCACAAGTTTTTTCACATAAGATGACAAAATTATTCTTAAACTGCTAAGTAATTGCTTCAATCACTCTTGCTTTCCATTGTTTCAACTTTGTTTCTTCCATATCTAGCCGAGGAAATAGTTGGGAAGCCCACAATTTGGCATCCTCCTGCCGTGAAGTTTGTTATGTGTCCTGTTAATTACTAATTTGGTTTTCTTAATTGGCCACAAACCTTGTGATTTGTGACCACCTAATAACTGCCACGTCCTGAGCTACCAGACAACCAAAGATACCATCCTACTTGTGTTTGTCTTCTGGGTTCTTTCCATGACCAGACAAAATTTCATTTTGACATCACATTAGGTCTCTTTCCATCATGAACAGCCACAAAGCCTCCCATAGAAAATTCCGGTGCAAGAAAGGCTATATTTCTCTGCAATGTCACATACCTCCTCCATAAATAGTTCACATCGGCTTCGTTTTAACTCACAACAGCGTTCTCAATATTCCCTGCTTGGTGTCACTCCAAACTCCGGAGGGGACCACTAAATTGAACAATATGATCCACAAGAAGCACAGTGAGATGGCAAGGAAGTGGAAGAAACTTGCTGCCATAGGCAGGAAAATAATTTATTTTACCAGGAGCAATGTAGAAGGTTGCAATTCACCGACTTTGGCTGATGAAGGTTGTTTTGTTATCTACAGCATCGATAGGAAGCGCTTTATGATACCCTTACTGTACCTCAGCAGTCATATTTTCCAGAAGCTTCTCGAGATGTCTGAAGAAGAGTACGGACTATCTAGCTCTGGGCCAATCGTAATGCCTTGTGATTCAGTACTCTTGGAAAACGTACTCACGCTCATCCAACAAGGTGCATCTAACAGTTCAGAGAAAGCCCTGCTCGGTGCCTTGTCTTCGTCCTAAGATATCCAGCAGTTGGCTGTTCCTGTTTGCTGATTGTTTATGTGACTTACTTTCTGTATAAACGAATTGAAGCGGACTTTCATCGTCGATTTGAAACTGCATAAATCAGAAATGTAAAGTTGAACTTTTCTTCAATATGTTCCGCATGTCATCGAATTTTGAGCATCATCTTATGAATCATTCCAAATGTATTAACAGAACAGATTAGCAGTTCCCATACTACCAAACAAAGCAGGACAAGTTCTTTTTTTTTGGGTAAAAAAAAATGAGACTGATGATGAACATAAGGAGAACAGGTTCTGAAGCTGTGTGAATTGAACACAGAATCACCAGCCAAGTGAACTCTTTCCATGTCACTTCTAAAGATCTCCAAAATTCCAACTTTCAAGTTTTAGCATATGTTGTTGTAGATTCAAGTATCAAAGTGATTGGTATCGCAATCCTGATTCCTAGAATGCTTAACATGGGAAAAAGAAATACACTGGCATTACGATAAGCCAGATTCAAATTCATTTGTATGCTGCATCGTAGCATCCAAGAAAGGGCGCTAACTCCAAAGATAGAGCTACGCCTATGCTTTATGGTTTGAAAGTGTCACCCATAGTCTGCAATTTTTCGTACAGTATAACTCTTTCCCCTCAGTTCATTTTTTTCCAAATTGGCAAACTACGTACCTCTTAATAGCTTTCCACATTGGCAAACTACGTGCCTTCAGTCTCCGCATCACCTGTCTCCCACTATGGGGCGACCATACATCTTGCGGGCAACTTGAATGAGTTCACCGACCCGTCTTTTCCATCAGTTGTCTTTGTGCATTACCATTGATTGCACTTTTTGAATATTTTAGGACACAATTGCACTTCATGATAAGTTTTAGGGCTCAATTGCACTTTTTGAAGTTGCGGTAATAGACTAGTTACAGCTAGATTATAACAATGGATACCCTTATGGTCAATCAAATATCACAATGCTAAAAAGTAGGCAAGACAGAGCAGTGGCTTTCAGCCAGTTGCTGGGGTAGTACCATTACTTGGTAAATATCTGTTTTTGGACCCCTTAAAGCAAAGCTAATTCACCTTAGATCACAATTCTCTATGGTCGGGTTTAATAAACGGCTGTGTAGACATCGATCATCCATGTAGATGTCTCAATTCATAAAAACCAAGAACCGAAGAAAGATCAAATAGCTTTGAGGAATAAACTCTACACAGATAATAAAGGGACGTTTCACCGTCCATCAATGAAGCTGAATTGGTGGCACTTCAATGACAAAGGAAAGAAGTTCAAATGGAATGACCAATGGGCGAAAGCTTGAAGGTCACATGTAGGAGTAGGCTCTTCGTTGAAAGCGAACTTTGGGGTATCCTTTTGGGCCTCAACTGACAATCTCTCTGGGTATCGCCAAAATTATTGTGTAGGTCGAGTCGGAAGCGGCAATTACGCTACCTCAGAAGCCAACTATCTCTCCCCATTTTGGCAGCATCCTCATCTTTTGAATTCAGAAATTGTTAAATTACTCCCAACAAGTCAGAATTCTTCATACTCTTGGGGAAGGAAATCTATGTGCAGATTGATTAACAAATTGGATCATTTAGTCTTGTGATGTAAATGCCACTCCTGCATTAGATAGGCCACTAATAGGTTTAATTTCCTTATCAATAGGAGATTAGCTTGGTTTAAACTTTGTCAGGCAAGTGTTAATGTAATACTCTCGTTTTGCTCCTTCTCTTACCAAACAAAAAAGCTTGAAAGGTCACATGTCTTCTTCGCCTATGTTTGGGAAGAGGACAAGAAAATGAATGGTGTGAAATTTAGGTGGAATGAAATTTGAGGTGGAGAGATGATTTTCTTGATGTTGTTCAGAGAGTGATAATTGGAGGGAGATGAAAATGTGAAAATCATTCCTTTCATAGTTTGGAACAAAAATAAAACAGACAGAATGGAAAGTCCAAATTGCAAAGTTACTAAAATGCCCTTCCAGACTCAAGAAAGATTAAGTCGTTTCATTGGCAAAATTGGAAATCCATGTAGGTAGGAAACGTAATTTACTCTATCCCTATCATTTCCGTGGAGAAGTTGATCATGAAAAATATATTCTTCTCTCGTGTTACAGATTTATTTTCGATTATTTTCATATAAGAGGGGTTTGGATAGGATTGGGGCTGAACATATCGGTTGGTGAAATATTCGGCTTAAAGCATTAGGGAAGCACCGATTGCCTACTAGGCAAACTCATGAGCAGCCCCACTAGGTGCGAGTGGGAAGTCTAAGACCGGTGATACATTTAAGCTAGAGAATCAAACTTGTGACATTCGGCTTAAACCGAGTTGTGGGCTACTCGACCAATCAACTAGTTGGTCATTTTCTTTTCATACAAAAAATGAAACACCAGATAAGTTTACCATGTGTTAGGAGGGAAAGGTATAGGAGCAAATGCATACTATTTTCGAAGCGCGAATAGGTATTACCTCAAACAACTTAGGGAAACCTTGGGTTATTTGATGTTCTCGTACAAAAATTAATCAAATTCCATCTTCGCACCTGCAAAATCACGTGCATCTCGCATTTTGACGAAAAACATGAATCGAACAAAATGAAAGTTCATGGGACATGGTATAAGGAGCATATACATATTAGGATTTATATCATAAAAAATCCCAAATTGGTATATTCATGATAAATTTACCCTAAACTAATTTTTTTTACCATAAAAAATTCTAAACTGGTGCACTTGTGATAAATTTACCCAAATTAATTTTTTAACCACTAAAAACCCCAAATTGATACACTTGAGATAAATTAATCGAATTCCCTTGAAAAATGTCGTGCATCACATGAATTGAGCAAAACAAGAGTTCACGGGACATGGTATGATGGTTGAAGATAAGGAGCAAATATGTATTATCCCTAAATTTTCTTTCTTTGTTTTCTGCAGAAGTCAATCATTGCATCCCTGTGGTTATCCAATATCAAATTTGGAGACAGGGTTATGATTAGGCTAATATAATAAGGTCGTCGGTTGCATGTTGGGCGTGAGGAGTGGGAACAAAGGAAAGGGGATTTTGATTGTTTTGCCACAGGCTTCAGCTGTCCAAAATTGAATTCAACCGTAGCTTGATTGCAAAAGAGGACAAATCCCGACCTTGCTGTGTTTTTCCAAGCATCTGTGGACTAGTCTCTTGCAATTCATTTGAAGTTTGTCAACATTATAAATTTCGACCAAATGAAAAAACTTATTATAAGCCTCCACCTAAACGAAGAAAGTAGGGGCTCTTTCCTTGTCCTTTCCATTTGGGGCTCGTGCTTCTCAATATTATAAATTGTAACCATGGGATGGATTTGCTGGATATTTTTCCTATTTGTTTTTTTGTCACCCACGTTATTATGGTACCTTCCAAATAGAAATTCTCGTAATGATGTTATGTTTCACGGACAATGATTGGTCTGGAAAATATTTATTTAAATATTATTATTTTTATCGTTTAGAAAAATTATTCCATAAAATGCGTGCCTAAACATTTTCATTAACAATCAAATTATCTGTTGTCTATTTATTTTTATAAGCTATGCCAGCGATTATTATTAGAAAAATGTCCGTAATTGTTGATTTTTCACGAAATAAACACAAAGTAGGTAGTTGGAAGAAGAAGTTCACCCTGCATGAATAAATAAATAAATATGTAAAGAACAATCTGGACCAAGCATTTCATAACCATCATCAAGTAATTATAAATCGATATAAGTGCAATTCGAATCAAACATCTTATAAGATGAGTATATCGAATCATGGATCAATTGGTTTCGAATTAGGAAAACGCTAATCTTATAAAGATTGATTTACAAGATTGATTAATAAAGTGACGTGTTGGGTTAATTTTTGGTCTTGAGTATAGTCCAACTTTTCAAGGATCATCCACAATCTGACGCATCATTTCGAATCCCAGTTTTATAAATCAACCTTAATTAGTCTATCCCTCCTCTATAAAATGAATGATATTCTTGTTCCTTTTCTTTTGTCGACTGCAGGGACGGTGTTGCGCCCACAATGAAGGGAAAAGCAGTCGCACTGATGCGTGGGTCGCCTCTCTCGTCTACTTTCTACTGCTTGAAAATCAGACTCTGAAGAACATTCTTAGAAAGCAAAGGAGCGAGATCAAGATGGCCGGCGCTGTTCTTCCATTGAACATAGACCCATCTGATGTGCCTGACCAGAAAAAAGAAGTGATTTAGGCTCTTGATTTTGGGTTGGTAGTAACTAATGAGAGGAGATGCAGAGCAAGCATGTCCAAGCAAGATACGTGCTATCCCTAGGCTGGAATTCAGTAGTGTAAGTCAAAAATATTATTTGATGAATCGAGTATTTATAATGAAAAAGTTAACTATGACTAGTTTGATACTAAGTACGAACGAGATAGAGACAGACAAGTAAATTTAACAAGGTAATACAAAGAAGTATGAACCGGACATGTGAGACAGACAAGTGAATTTAATAAAGTAATATAAAGAAGAGAAATAGCCAAAAATAGGTGCTAATGTAATTTGACTAACCCAATGATAGCTTTTAAATCAGTTTAAAAAGAGAAATTGGGGGCGAAGTGTATAATTGGACTGTGACATGAAGAACAATATGCTAGGGGCGTAAAAAATAGACAAAATTATAATGTGACGAAGTATAATTTCAAATATGCACGTTTTTTCATGTCCGGCGTCTGCCTCATTTGGTTATTACCGTAAAATGACACCCATTTTCTATTAAGAAGGTATTCAAATACCTGTCACTTGTATAAACGCTATCATTTCGAGCTTGCGACATCGTTTTCTTTTCCGTAAATAGAAGGTTATTATATCTCTTAATTACCCTAAAATAACATGAAATCCGTATCAATATTTAGGAGGACCAGGTCCAAGTCAAGGCCATCATCATAAAGATAAGGGCCAACTACAAAAGTACTCGGACCCCCCTCTTGCTCCTTTATTTTTTCAAAGTGTGGATGCTGACCAGAACCAAACAGGCGGTTTCCCACGACCGGCGTTGGTCTGAATTGGACCAATTTCTATTGCAGACTCCCAAGGAAAACGTTTGACAAAACATGCTCGGCTGCTATATTCTATTGTTGTTCATTTATGTCACATGCAGACGTTTCTTGTCCGACCCCTTTTCTAGAGGCCCACGGCGGGCTCATCATTTTTGTTTAATATTAAAAGTAACGAGAGCGAAATCGACCCACAATATTCCACGTTCTTTTCCCTAGTCCTCTTCTATGACCAATTGAGCCACGGTCTAAAATCATCAACGCATGTACTTGTCCATGCGTTCCAAAGTCCGTTATATAAGGAGGAGCTTGGCATCAGTGGTATTTGTGTGGAGACACTCGATTTGAGAGGAAGAGTAAGAACCTTAGAGAACCAAGTGAGAGAGGTTCTTGGGTCTTCCTTTTGAAAGGTGCTTGCTCTTAACCAAAAAACGAGAGGCTAACAAGGATGGGTGATGAGATAAACTCCAACCCAGTGACTCCTCGGCCGGCATCGACGACGCCGACGGACACCTCGGTGGCCCCGACACCACCCCCTGTGTCGAGCCCTCCGTCCCAATACCACTCGCCGTCCCTGTCGAGGTCGCCGCTCCTGTCGACGCCGGAGATCAAGCCGTCGAAGACCCCAAGGATCGTGACGCCCAAGATCGCCACCCCAAGGCTGTCCCTCACCCCGAGGTTCATAACCCCTCTCGGCAGCCCGATCCGGCGGGCTCTGCACCTGACCAAGCTTGATCCGCACGACGCCTGGCTCCCCATCACTGAGTCGAGGAACGGCAATGCGTACTACGCCGGCTTCCACGCCCTTTGCTCGGGTATCGGGATCCAGGCCCTCACGCTCCCGGTGGCTTTCACCTTTCTTGGATGGTAAGCGAAATTCAAGCAACTTGTTCATTGATCATAATCTTAAAGTCTTTCTTTTCATACATGAAGTCTTTCTTTTCATACATGTATATGATTCGATATTTCTGATTACTTTGCAGGACATGGGGGATTATATGCTTGACTCTGGCGTTCATATGGCAGCTTTACACACTATACTTGCTGGTGCAACTCCATGAATCTCCCGAGACGGGGATGCGTTACAGCAGATACATGCAGCTTGCCAGTGCCGCGTTTGGTAATTATTAATTTCTCTTCTGATTTTTATAAGATCATGTAGTTTTCAAGAGAGAAAAACGCAGCAAGAAGAGTTGAATTTCACAATCCTTGAGTTAACTTGAATCTTCATGCTCGTCGCACGTGGCCAAAGATGACTTCACTTTCTCTAGTTTAACAAGCATGGATTCGATGCTAAAGAGTATGGTGACAGAAGAAAGAAAGAAAGAAATTCTGACTCAGCCACGTTCTCTAGTTTAACGTCGTACGAATTACCATATTTCAGGCGAGAAGCTAGCGAACTGGTTGGCGCTGTTCCCCTTCATGTACCTCGCGGGAGGCACCTGCGTGTCCCTGATCATCATTGGCGGGGGGACGTGCAAGATGTTCTTCGAGATCCTGTGCGGCGGCACGTGCGGCGCGCACCACCTCACGACGGTGGAGTGGTACCTCGTCTTCACAAGCGCTGCCGTCCTGCTGTCCCAGCTGCCCAACCTCAACTCCATCGCCGGCGTGTCCCTCGTCGGGGCCATCACCGCCGTCGGCTACTGCACCATGATGTGGGCCATCTCGGTCTCCGAGGGGCGGATGCCCAACGTGTCGTACAACCCCATCAGGGAGAGCACGGAGATCGCCAGAGTATTTGACCTCCTCAACGCGCTCGGGATCATCGCCTTCGCCTTCAGAGGCCACAACCTCATTCTCGAAATCCAGGTACCAAAGATTTTCCCCCTTCTTTCCTTCAATTCTCTTACAGTCTCCCACATTACAACGTCTAAGATGAAATCCATAAAATTCACAGAAAATTAGATCAAGCAGAATGTACCTAAGGTGCTTTTAGCGAAGCACCAAAGAGTCGTCATTTTGGCAATTACACACCTAACTTTAGTGTTTCTTGACATTAAATTTCTCCGGCCAATTTTACTTCTAGCATAGGCAAAGTGGTCTAGACTTGATGGAGCTGCTAGCTCCTCGTGACATAGCTTGAATGTTGCACCATAAGTAATTGAGACTAGCAATAGTGGTGTGAATTAGTTATAAGTAAACTATTCAGAAAACCTTTCGGTCGGATTTAAAAACCCAAGAAAAGATAATCACGTTACTCTATAAGCTAACTTTCGCATGTTTAGAATTGCCTATTGAGTTTTATTTTTCTTTAGCCCAATGTTTTCGGCGAGCTCCACGTGCCACGTCATTCTTTTGAAGTCGTTGCAAAGAAGTAACATTAAATGAATAAAATACTCAGCAGCTAAAAGTTGACTGTTGACCCTTCGGAGAGGGACTCTCGCTGACACTTAAAAATGAAGCCGTCCTTGTTGAAACTTCAACAGAGTTCACGTGGGAGGGGGGCCATTTTGACTTTGCACTTTGACTTTCAATCACGACCGAACAAATTCCAATCCGACGGTGCCCGCAGGCTTAGGTGGCACCAACTCCCGTGATTAAGATGGTCTGAAACCACCATCCCGGCTGGTCCTCCTTTTCACATACAACATCATCTAGAAGAATACTTGCTTTTAAATACAATACAAACCTCAACGACACCAAATCTTCGTTGAGATCTTACTGAAATCGAGTCCTGTTTCGACTGTCCGAGCCGTGAAGAAGTTAGATCTAATTTATTACAGCGATGTCCCACTCACTCACTCAGGACCACTCAGACTTTTGTGATCTTGACGGATCCCGCGTCGATGGTTGCCGTATTGACTATTAGAAGAATTTCTACGCTCGGTACGGTGACAGAAAAATCAATTAATTTCTTTCCTTTCGAGTAAGCAAGATTCGTAGGGTCCGGCATTTTAAATGACACGGACCTTACTTATCACTTCATTTAAAACTTCAAGAATTTCATTAGTGTTTAGGCATGCGAGGTCGTCGAACGACAATACAATAATGATAAAATGATTGAGATAAAAATTCTTGATTCGGAATATGATTACTTTTACTAAATCAAGTTTCTTACAATTTCGTTTTTTTTTCATTATTGTTTTTTGCAGGCCACTATGCCTTCGAGTGAGAAGCATCCCTCAAAAGTGCCAATGTGGAGGGGCACAAAAGTTGCATACGCACTCATCGCGGCGTGCTTATTCCCTCTTGCAATCGCAGGCTACTGGGCATATGGCCAACAGGTATGAGCATAATCCACCTCCAATCTCGATCGCCACCATCACTAAATGACATGTTACCCTTCTTGAACAACAACCGATTAGGAGAATAATCTTGGGCTGATGTTGTATCTTTCGTTTCGACCATCGCAGATACCTCCGAATGGGGGCATGTTGGTGGCCATATACCAGTTCCACAGGACCGACATCAAGCAGTCCGTCCTCGGGCTCGTGATCCTGTTTGTGATCATCAACGCTGTGAGCTCATTCCAGATCTATGGGATGCCGATGTTTGACGACATGGAGTCCAAGTTCATCGTGAAGTTCAAGAAGCCATTGCCATGGTGGGGCAGGGCAATCAGCAGGGCAATGTTCGGGTACGGCTGCTTCTTCGTGGCGGTGGCAATCCCGTTCTTGGGCAGCATGGCCGGGCTCATCGGCGGGATCGCGCTGCCTGTGACGATGGCCTACCCATGCTTCATGTGGCTCAAGATGAAGAGGCCCAAGATGTATGGCCTGAGCTGGTGGGTCAATTGGGTGCTTGGAACATTGGGGATGGCACTGAGCGGGCTCCAGATTGCGGCGGGTGTCTATGTGGTGATCGACACTGGGATTAAAGTTAGCTTCTTTAAGCCTCAGTAGGGTGAGGTTTTCTCCACAAGTGATGTTGGGGGTGGTCCAAAGAAACACTAGGGTAACTAAAAGTTAAAGCAAATTAGCTTTTAGGGTTTTCAACTTCTTGATTTGTTTCTTGTGTGAACTGTATAACTTGTCATATGTTTGTATCTCAAGAAAAGAAACTATATAGTGGATTGAATGAATTCTTGAATATTATTGCAGCAATCTCTCTCTCTCTCTCTCTCTTCAAAGGAAATGGGATGATGACATAAATGGTTCTTGAATTTTGGCTCAATATGCGATGTGATCCCTGAATTTTTAATTTACTCAATGTGATCCGTGAACTTCAACTCAATGTGCAATGTCGTCTCTAAATTTTTAATTTATTTAATGTAGTCCCTGAAACTTTTTGTATATGTTCAAACTAGTCCCTAAACTATATAAAAATAACCAATATTATCCTTCCATTAATTTAGGTTTAAGGAAATAATTGTTGTTTAGGGATTAGCTTGGACATGTACCAAAAGTTTAAGGAGCATATTGAATAAATTAAAAGTTTGAGGATCACATTGAACAAATTAAAAATTTAAGAACTATATTACATATTTAACTAAAGTTTATGGATTAGTTGTGTTATTTTTCCGGAGGGAATGCCTAGTCCATGTGACACAACAATAATCAAAGACTTCTGTCCTAATCACCAGTCAAAACTAGCCATCAATCAAGGGGTGCCCGTGGCCAGAACAATCATGACTACATAATCTGCATAGTCTAAACAGTTTCAAACTGATGATAGGAAACAAAAGCTTCTTTCAGATTGTTAACGCGTATGATGTCGCATTATGGACGGTACACAGACAGATAGTCTTCTTACGTGCGACTTTTTGGTTGGTAAATTTTCCACGGCGGCTTTTTATTTGCTGAACTTTCTACTTTTGACTAAACTACAGCATACCGATAGTATGAAACGAAAGAAAAGAGGCTCACTTTTTATCTTTATCTCATCGGGTTTTTTGCGATTAAGTACTTTTTCTTTTAATTTCTCTAAATAAATACTTCTACTTTCATAAATCAACTCCCTCTGTCACCAAACCCGACCAAATTTAGCTGACTTGACTGGCGAACGAAGCAAAAGTATCCTGTGAATAAAATGTGTGGATGCCCACTTGGATGTATTGATAAAACTTTAGCTAATATAGACAATCTCGGTGTATGATGTGGATAAAATACTTTTGATGTGGCATGTATTTCTGAAAAAAAAAATTATCCACATCACACTTCGACGCCGTCCAATGGCTAGATTAGCTAAAGTTGGCCTGTTTCAGTGTCCGAAGGACTTAATTATAAAATTTTGTGAAAGTAGAATCACATGATTAGGGACTTGATTACAAAGAACGCGAAAATACAGGAATGAAGAGTACTAATTTTTCAAGGAAAACTGAGGTATTGAAGCATGGAAGGAGAATAAACTCAGCTTTCATGCGTGGTAAAAAAATAGTCAATGTTCTACTTTTTTTTGTTCATGTATAGGGATTTGGACAAAAGTAGGGCTATCAAATGGGTGGGTCGGGTTAGTCGAAAATGGTCCTACCTAAATTGACCCATTTAACTTATTTTAACCCATTTATATGCCATACAAATTTAGTGACAAATACCCGACTCAACCCATATATTACTAAAATACTTCTATATTTAATCTAACCTATAAAAATTTGTACTCATCTAGTTAACTCATTTTAAACTTTTTATGTGTATATGTTATTTTGATAAAATTGCTACTGCGACTAAAAGATGCATAATGCCAGGAACAAGATCAAAGCTAATGCAGATATTCAATCCTCCAATGGTGCCTCCTAGGCCTTACCCATTTAGGATAAACTTTTAGCATTCAGTTTTAGTTCTTATTCCAGACATAAGGCCTAGCCTCGGGATTCTGATGCACAAGATCTATACGGAGGCTAGTGCAGAGCATATCAGGATTTGTGCTATTTTACCATTCTAAGATCTTTACTACCAAACTGGGATTTTGAAGAGAAGAGGGCGGGATTTTAGCCTCGCGTAGTTTTCACAGTTAATCACACGTCACAACAGTTTATTATTGGGAACTTCTCTGAGTCCTGGACATTACAACCCATGCCATATACAGGCACAAGATAGAGGAAAAGGCAAGCAAGTACACAGCACATATATAGCCAATAATTCACACATATGGCCTACACTCTTGGCAACCAATAATGCAACCATGGCATTCATAGATGCTTTTGGTCAATAATTGACACACTGGTATTCACACGGGACGAACAAGATACATCTGACGAGATATCAAATCCTCCTTCTAATCACTCTTTGTCAAGGGAGAAGAGGAACCCAGAGGTCTTGTGTTCTTTTACATGTGTTTGGCAAGGCGATCCCATTCCATTTCTTCAATGCGTCGTTCGATGCTTTTTTTCTTCAGGTGGGGTCCTCGTAATATTTCGTAGTATCACAAGAAATTCAGGGCAATCTCATGTGAGGGGAGTTTCGTAAGCGAGGACTGATAGGAACTTGATGGAACGTCACATAATATAAAATGAGAGAAAGTCATTACTCGGTAGTGAATTTATAAATCACAGCAACAAATAATGAGGAGAAATTGAAATTTTAATTAAATGGAAATAAGATATTGTATTTATATAGACCATGGATTGTAATAATAAGAACTAATATTATAATATTACGTAAAAATAATGATGTCAAATGTAGCCCATAAAAGATATACTCCAATAATAATGCTTGAACTTTTAATTTGTTTAATGTATTTCATGGACTTATGTTGAACTTAATTCTTGAACTATATACAAATATTCATTGTTGTCATTCCATTAAATCAAGTTCAGGGACATCATTTAATGTTTTCATATGATTCATGGACTGAATTGAACATTTTCACAAAAATCTAGGGATCACATTGAAAAGCATCTCTTTTGCTCCTCTCTCTCTCTCTCTCTCTCTCTCTCTCTCTTAAACGGGATCAAACATATTGTCTACCTTATGCTTCTTGTTAAAAAAAGAGAGTTAATACCACGAAAAACCCTAATCTGGTATATGTGAGAAATTTACCGTAAATTAATTTTTTGATCATAAAAAATCCTAAATTGGTACATCTGTAACGAATTTACCTTCTATTAGTTTTTGTTAAATTTTCTCATCAAACTTTTGAGTTGGATGAATCATGATAATTGATGGATGTACTAATTTAGGATTTTACCTTTCATTTATCACAAGTGTATTAGTTTGTGATTTTTTATGATATTAATTCAATTTAATAGAAATTAATAGAAGGAAAATTTATCACAAATATATCAGTTAATAATTTTTAATGATTGACAAACTTATTATATGTATATCACTTTAAAATTTTTCTTGACGTTAAAAAAGAAATAAAGCGTCTCACTTCTCAGGTAGGCCTGACCAATTTGTCCCGATGATTGTGGATCAATCCATTGACAAGACATTTTGTGCTTCTTACTTCCGATTTGACAATTAGTCACTTGATTAGAAATAGATGTCCTATTGAAGTCAAATTCGTAAAGGAGCCGTGCACGTAATCAAAAAATTTCCTCAACCAATATATTATTGAAATTATTTGATATTGACTTTCTCCAAAATACAAATTGACTGATCAATTATCATTAATTCTAATATGACGGCATGTACAAATAGAAAGATTATTTATACGTCAATGTGTATTTCTTCATCCATAATTAGATAAAATTCTCTTACTCCGAGAATTTGTTAGTTGTGATTTAAAAAAAAAATACCTTAGATTCATGGAGAAACCAAGCACAAGTACTATCCCTTCTTTCTATCTCTCTCTACTCATCCCTTCTCTGCACTGCACCACGGCCGACCACAACATCGTCGCCATTGGCCCCTCACATAACATCACCAAGATTGCTTGACGCTAGCAACCATAGATTGACCTCTACTTGAGGTTGCGGCGACTTGTAGAGAGAGAAAGGAAGAGTGTGTAGGGGCTACTCTCCATTCTTTTTTTTTTTGGCATTATATATATTGTGTTGTGCGTATATTTTGAATTTGCATATGGGTTGCATATAAAATGTAAATCTGTATTAACTTTACACGATGAGTTTTTCAATTAGGGATTGAAGAAAACATGCTCAACAATGAATTGGAGACAATTGTTCAAAAAGTTTTAAATCTATTGTACAGCCGCCAATTAAATCATAAACCTTTTAATTGTGTCAATTTAGTCCTAAACTTTTTAACGATTTGCCAATTTAGTCTTTCTGGCCAAAATTAGCCGGAAATTGTTGAATTGGCCGCAACGCCCTCCCCTAGTGACTTGCGAGGACAGGTGCGACAGTGTCCCGGCCCTTGCCTATGGCAGGGCAGTGGAGAGAAATTGGAAAGAAAAGAAAAAAGAAAAGGAAAGGAAAAAAAATCAATAAAAAGCAATAAAAAATTCAGAAAATTTTGCAAAAAATTGCAAAAAATGTCAATGTTAGTGATGTCTGACTAAAATTGGCTGGAATGACTAAATTGGCAAATTTTAAATATGTTTAGAAATGAATTGGTCACTGTATAATAAGTTTAGGATTTTTTGGACAATTATTCCCAAGGAATTGTGGACGGTTATTTTCTCTGCATATTTTACTATGGACTTTATAGGCATTTGTAATGGTCGAGCACCAACGGGGATTGGGACAACCATTATGGATGATAAGTACTAATATTTGGCTACAAATATCGAGCCAAGGTAGGGATTTGTTTATTTGTTAAAATATATTTTGAGTTTGAGCCAGCGAAAGGAAGCCGCCCGAGTAAGTTTGCTCTTGTGTTAATCTTTTTCTCTTTCTAGTGGTGGCACTCTCCTTCTTGTATTGACATTTTTTTTACCACAATGAAAGCGTAACTTGTTCTTCTTGAACTTCTTCTTGTTGTCAGTGTGTTAGTGTTGATTGTGTCCTTGAATTTTCTTTTGTTTTCCTTCTTTTTTTCTTTGTCTCTTCTCACGTTGTTATTCTGAACAAAAATGCACATTGTTTGCAACTTTTTTCATATAATTAGCCTCACAATCTTGACTGCCTTCAATAATTCGAATGCGTTTTATCAAATTATTTACAGTCTGGTTCTCAATCATGTAGAGAAGTTTCTTTCGATAATGATTTCAAATTAAAGGCAATTTTGAAATAATTGTAACAACTTCAAGACCTTCAAAAACTGCAATCATAAGGTCTTTGAAATTTCTCCAATTGTTCAGAGACATTTTTTCCATCAATCATGGTAAATTCAAAATTGTCAAAGTAGTAACTCAATAAGCACATTTGATTCTCAAGGCATTCCAAATGTCTCTAGGATTTGTGTAAGATCGAAAAATTTCATATAAACGATCTGACATAGCATTAAGAATTCATCCTTGGCACCTCTCTCATCATCCTCATGCCATTTTCTTGCGGCCTTGATTACATCAAAATCATTATCTTTGGAGTAGGAATACGGCTTGTTTGAGTCCATAAATGGATCTCTTAAGCCTACACACCTTCCAACTTTCACTATTGGATTCAAAACCCCATGGTTGTTCCATATAAATGTCCTTCTCAAGAAAACCATTTAGAAAAGCCGTTTTGACATTCATTTGGAATATCTCATAATCTAGGTGTACAGCTATAACCAACATAATCAGAATGGATTTTAGCATGGCTACAGGTGATAAAGTTTCGTCATAATCAATTCCATCTTTTTGATGATATCCTTTCGCCACCAGTCGTGCTTTGTAAGATCCAACTTGAGCCCTCAGCATTCATCTTCCTCTTGAAGATCCATTTATAGTCAATTGGTACAATACCATCAGGCAAGTCAACTAAGGTCCAAACTTCGTTGGAATACATTGAATACATCTTGGATTTCATGGCTTCTAGCCATTTACCAAAATCGATGTCCGATGTTGCCTCCTCATAGGTATTTGGATCACCAAGTTGATCACCATCATTTACAATGTATAATGGTTCAATATATTCAACCAAGTGTCTATAACGAGCAGGTGGACGAGACGTTCTCGGACTCCTCCTAAGAGGTTGTGTATCATAAGCTCCCACTGAATTAGAGATTGGTGTCTAAACTTGGTTATTTGGTACTTCATTGTTCTCTTCTAAACTTTAAATATATGAATGATTCCATAAGATCAGTTGTGACTGGACTTACTATTGAGACGTTAAGAATATTTGTGACAGGTTCATAGTTAGACTGAATCTTTAAATTGTTCTCGGTCGATGGATCATTGAGTAGATATTAATGATCCTATTGAGACCGGGGTGTTCTTAGCTTCACCATCAAGTATTGGATACTTAAGGGAATGACAAGTCATGAGTCATTGGATATTGCGGTGCCTAAGTTAGAACATAGGTGCTTGTATCATACAGGTTCATTGAGCGTGACATGCATGAAACAATTAGCAACATGAAAGCTTTTAACATGATCAATGTCTAATTGTTCATGCTTTGGTCTTGTGTAAATAATCTTTGGACTTGAGGCATAGTATTGACTTGTACGCTGGATGGCTATGGTTCATAGGTGCGCATATTGCCGGTTCATTGATCCGTCTCTGTATTTGATGGTCATAGTTCGTTCACATACGAAGTTACACGTATGCATCACCCACGATCAGCAACTGTTGCTGAGTGCGGGCATCACCCATTACCAATAATGATTGTTGGTCGTGTGGTACATACACACATGATCAGCAACGGTTGCTGATCATGTGAAGGGTGCCTAGCGATCAGCAATCATTGCTGATCGCATAAATAAAGTGGGATCAATAATAGTTGGTGAATAGAGAGCAAAAAAAGAGTGCAAGTAAGAAGCGCAATATGTGTGCTAGTTTTCTCTCTTTTAGCGCAATGACTAAAATATCAAGAATACGGAGAATTGTCTCCTCGAGATTGCTAGCACAATTATAGTGGTGATTACTCGCATGTCCTTTCTTCCGCTCGTCATGCAATTGGTGGTGTGTCTGAACTAGTGGTCCAACGGTTGTAGGGCTCAAACTAAATAATATCCGAACCGAAATAGTTTTTGAACACATTACGAGAGGTAATCCGTTTAACCTCTATTATCGTCCGATTTTTGATTAAAATGTACGAACAACGTCTTTGGAAATACATGTATGATTATATTTTTTCGCAGCATTTATATTTAATTTAACTATGCATGCTCCGTAGAAAACCAACATTTGCTTCACTGACCAAGAAAAAGAACTTGCTGGTCAACACATTTGTTGTTCACAGCAACAGCCAACGAGCATGGAGTAAATGCAATAGAGTTGAGCAAAGCTTTCTCTATGTCTTTGGCTGTGCATCTTCAAACAAGCAATATTATGTACTGCATGGAAGTTGCATCACAGGGCACGGTGATAGGGCCGTCCTTATCACCATGCCCTGACAAACCAAACTCTGCTTTGGATGTCTTGAAAAGCTCCTCAAAGATGTTGCTACGGAGACACTGCAAAGGAATCATGAAATACCCTCCATCAGTCGTGTAAATGACAAAATGCCCTTTCTCTAGTGCTGATGATGAATTCAACTCCACAGTAACTCTAGGATTGGAAAATCTTCTCCTGCGTGAAATGGCTAATTTCTCCCACATCCTCGCCATCTTCTTTAGCTTCTTGGGGCTCATCGTGCTTATGATTCTCAATTAGATTTAGATTATGAAGCTTCAAACAAAAGGACTATTTTTTAGGCATGTAGTACTGCAGAAGTGAATGCAGATGAGGGAAGGACACTCTACTTATATATGCAAAAGGTTGAAGAAAATCCCATGTAAATGTCACTTTTTTTGCCTTGTGATATGCATTGCTTTCACTAGTTAACTCATTCTGGTGAATACATTTCCATGAGGGAATATTATTAGCACCACGGTAACATAAATAACTAGGGGAAGCTCAAGAAAGAAGATGCGGATGATCCTTAGCTTGTATTGTTGAGTAAAAGCAAAAGGCACTTGCATAAGAATAACCAATGAAAATGTGGATTCAAATGAACTTGTCTAGTCTGAAATAACTAAGCTCATGGAAGAAGAATACAAATTAAAGTATAAGGGACAAATTCAATATTTCTTTATATTTTGATTGCCAATACCAACTTTTCTATTAGGATCTAAGACATATTTGGACGTTTTCCTTGTGTTGATCCCGAAGGTATCTCCATGTTTCTCTAGTTGTGGTTAGCTAAGCAATTAACATCTTTCTTGTTGCACAGGATTGCCTTTTCATCTCCACTGTTGTGTCCTTCCCAACAATAAGAAAGGAAGAAGAGAACCCCATCACATTCTATACCTTACGGAATATGTTGGTCGTGATAAAATCACAACAAAAATGTCACATCCCGATTTTTTGCGCCTGGGAAGCCGCAGGTAAATTGTAATATCCTCAATTTTAATCCCTGATAAATGATTATGGGTTAAGTTTGGTGGTTTTCCAATCAGAACTAAATTGTTTTCCCTTATTTTGGAAAACCAGTTTTGGATCCTTTGTACCCTTTCATCTTGTTATTTTTGGGGAGAATTTTATGGTCCGAATTTCTGAGCACTTTCTTTTTAAAGTTGTTCCAAACATCTTGAAGTTTTACATATTTTAATTTCAGAAATTTTGGAGTTGATATGAGTGGTACGATGGCTTGATTTTTGGACCGTACAAAACTGCCCAGAATGGGTATTTCGGTGATGTTCACACGGTATTTATTTTCTACAAGCTTCTCTGGACTGATTTTGGAAAAGTATCATTTACAAAAGTTGTTGAGAACGTTTTTTTCTATAACGTGTATAAATTTGGGAATTTTTAAGATCATTTGGATTCTGGACAGAGCTTAATTTGAGAAACCAGAGTCCTGTTTCAGCGAACTGGTTTTAGTCTGTTTTTGAGCTACTAAAAATGGTGTTTATGGAAAGATTCCGAATTTGTGTTCTTCATGAGAAATGTTTGTTAAGGTCTTGTTTATGACATATTCAAATTTGAGAATTTTCAGAGTCCATTTACTATAATTTCAAGTTCGATTTCGTGAACAGTGCAAAACTGTCTGGTTTTGTTAGATTTCAAAGATTTAGCATTTTCTATATGAGAACATTGGAATTTGGACTTGGTGTCTTCTGATGATTTAAAGTACACGTTATGATCTTTCAAAGGAGATATGTTATGCTTTGATTGGAGGTCGGATCATGGGAAAAACGAAAAAGAGAAGTAAGCTTGAAATTTGAGAATTCTAGAGAAAGTCAAACTTGGGGAGCAAGTTTTAACTAGACTAGTCCAAGCTTGTTCAAAAAGCCTAATTAATGGCTTGTATTGATTGCTTGGACTTTGGTGGCCCTTCATGATGTCATGCATTAATGAATCAAGACTTTAGGACCCTTCATCATTATTCTTGACTTTTGAACTTAAGCCATTAATGGGTGGATGACACGCCCGCTTACCTCATCATCCCCGATGACACGTGCGCTGACCTCATCCAAACTTTGGCCCCAAATTTTGCCTCTCTATAAATAGAAAGAAGGCCATTCGGCCAAGGAGAGAGAGAAATAGAGAGAGAAAGAGAAGCCGAGAAAGAGAGAAAGAAAGAGAGAGAGAAAGAATGAGAGAAAAAGCTTACCAATTAGCCCGTGTCTCTCTTGTGGTTTGATTGAGCGAGGAACCCACGTCCAAAGCCCGAGTGTTCGTGAATCGCCCGAGAGTCGCCGAGACTCGCGTGTCCTTAACAGGCCTCGTTTTCTCTAGTTCTTGGTTAATTGTTGTGTAAGTGAATTCCTTAATATCGGAAAAGGATGTTGAGATGCGTTGTGACGTGGTTTGCTTGGACTATTTCTCGGTCGTTTGGTCGGTTATAGTTAGTTCATTTCCTCGGTTTGATCGTGTTTCATGTTTGATGTTGTTTTGAGATAGAACCGAGATTGGTAAAGTGTACATGAGATAGAACCGAGCCTTGGTTGGTAATCGAGAGTTGGCTAGTAAAGTGCACATGTTATAGCCGTGCGTGATGTTCTTTTGTATGAACTTTGCTATTGATCTGCCATCGATGTGGGTGCCGTAAGGGCCGATTTATGTTAACGGCGATTGATATATCCTCGCTTGATATTAGTGTTTTCACTTGCTGAGTCTCCCCGACTCATCCCCCGTTTTTCCCTCTCATGTCCATAGGATGGTCGAACGGACGGCGGCGGCAAGAGAAGTTTAAACCATGTTGGAGTTCGGGGAAAGCTAGGAGCTATGAATCCGAAATAGTGGGCTTATGACACTCAAGCCATAATATGTTGTGTGTAAATGGGTTGAATTGAATAAGTTGGCTTGTAAAATATGTTTGCGTGTCCTGTAAATACAAGATTTGCTCATGATGCTGTTTATTTTAATCCTGCTGTTGTTTTCATGTGATTGTCCCTCGATATGCTTCCGCTTGTGTTTAAAGAAAGATAATAATGAACAAGACGTCATGTTTATGACCCCGAGGCTGGAGGCGTTACAAAAAATCTTCATAGCTAGAATCTATAACATAATAATAGAGTAAAAGGAATTTGTGCACCTGATTTAGAATCTGTCGCTCTTGATGCGGAATAGTGATGATCCCCAACGTAAATCTTCTCCTCCATTACTCTCTGTATTACTGGCTTAATGAGACTGCTTCTCACAGTTGGCGTTTGCCCATTATGTGAGATAATTTGTGAATTAGGGTTAGAGGAGGGACTTGAGCCCTATTTATAGAATTTAAAGCCAGACCTGCTCATCACGGGTCAGGCTTTACTTGGCCCACGTTAGTTAGCCCTATATTAGATTAGTTAAGAAACTTTATATCTGACCTTATTAGACCATCCCCGTAAAACGGTAAATTACAATATCAATTAATGTAGCCCACATAAAAAAAACTCTTACATTTTACCACTTGAGCTATATTAATTGAAATTATACCGTATGTGTGCACCTTTATGTTGGTCTAGTAATAATTCTTAATAGTTAATCCAATCCCATAAAATCTAAAACACCGAATCATGACAGTAACTGCATATATACATATTGAGCCTTCCTTGGTCACTAATGTTTTTAACTTTAGTGATATATATTCGATATGGTAGTGTAGCAATTGGATAACACCTCAAAAAGAGTAATACCTTATGTGTCATCCCCTTGTTAGTTCATATTCTCTTTCTTTAAGTGTCACAAAATCGGATGTGTCACTAGAGAATATCCTTACAGTTATAATGAACCTACATATGTCTTTTCCTTATAGTTAGCTTTACTTTATGTATAACAAGACATATCCTTAAGGCTAATAACAAGTGCACTAGCATAAGACACATCCTTCATTTGAGCTTTCTCAATATCTAAATGAGGACAATGTGACAGATTCAGTTCATCACCCTTAATGATAGGAGTAATTCCTAGCTTGCAATGCTACTTACTGAATCTTTGTAAAATACGATCAACATATGCCTTTTGAGATAAACCCAATATATGGCAAGAATGATCCTTATGGATCTCAATGCCAAGGACAAAAGATGCATCACCAAAGTCATTCACGTCAAAAGAATAAATTTCCCCCTACTGACCTTGTAGTGTATACACTGATTTACTTTGTTATCAACAAAACAGAATGAAATGACAACACTATGAAACTTTAAGTACTATTGTCTAGAAGCTTGCTTGAGGCCATAAATTGATCTTTTTAATCTACACACAAGCTTACCTAAATTATCTACTACCAAGCCTTTGGATGGCTCTATATAAACCTCATCATCAAAGATCTCCATCCAGAAAAGCAGTTTTAACATCCATTTGCAGCTGATGAGCTTGTGACTTTCAAGCAATTCAACAAGCTCTTAAGCACAATTATGTTTCATAAATTGTATCTCGTTTTTCATCCCATCCAATCACAAATCTGACCGAGGACAAGAAACAATATTTGTATAAATCACTAGATCAATTATGCAACCAATATCATAGTCATGCTCTCCCAGATAGTCTATATGGTCCGATGGTAAGTTGATCATTTCTACCTCATTGATCTCTTGAGTGGAGCTACTACAACCTTATGCTGTGCCTGAGATGTTTGAAGAACTTCATTAGAAACTGTCTTAATAACAGGATCTTAAACCTCAATAGGTTCAATTTGTGATACAGGAGGCTCAACAATCGTTTGTATAGGTTGAGAAATAGACACATCAGTTCTCACGATACTGTTGTCCTTAATAGGCTATAAGCAGTTACACTCTTTGGTCATGTCAAATTCCAAAAACTTCGCTGTTAGTGATTCCACAATTCTTGTGCCTCTATTAGGATTGTAAAATAGATATCCCTTCAAATGATTTGGATAAGATGCAAAATAACACCAAGTGGTTCTGGAGTCCAACTTACTTAATGTTGGATTATATAACCCTACCTCTGCGAGACATCCCAGACCTTAAGATAGTCCAAACTTGATTTACATACAGTCCATAACTTAAAATGAGTCAATGGAACAACTTTGGTATATGGAGAGTGTTGACACCTAAATTTTACTCAACATTTAGTGTTGTTTGCATAAAAATTAGGGATTAAATTTTTAACCCCTAAACAAAAAAAATTAAATGGCATAACATATAGTTTAGGTTCATTTTATTTTAATTGCATTTTGCATAGAATTGGCGATGGCGAATGTGCTTAATTTTCATCAAATCAAACTCGGTTCATTCGGGAGTGTAAGGGCCGGGAAACTCACGTCGCACGGGCTCGAGTGTTTTTAATTTGGGCTTGATTTAGTTTGTTGAATTTAATTAATTTAGCCCACGTTAAATCAACCCACTTTAATGTTAATTAAAATTAAGCCCAAGCCTAAGCCCACTAGGATTAGAGCCCATCTAGTTTGACCTAGGGTTAGTGCTATATATACATATTATTAGGTCAGAATTGAGGGGGACACACAATTGCAAATCAGAAAATTTTTCAGAAAAATCAAAGAGAGAGAGATTGTTTCTTGGTTCTTTCGGCAGAAGCTCAATTCACGTGGGTGAAGGGGGAGCAAATACTCTTCACGTTCTGCACTACAGGGTCCACCATCGTGAGAAGAGACAGCCATAAAAAATTGACAGAGAGCTCACAAGAGAAGAAAGAAGTCAAAGAAAAGAGGGTCTTCTTCATAACATTCACGCCTACATGTAGAAAACGCACAGAGAAGGAGGACCGCGCATGAAGATCAGGCAGCCGAAGACTCCCTCTACGTTGACTGGTCCCTCGCGTCCTCACTGATCCAGCACAATTCCCCCTTGATCGACGATCTGTGCTGCCGTTCTTCCTCTTCAGCCCAACGCCAACAAAAGACGGACTGCTGCTGCTCATCTAGTTGGTCTTCCGCGCTGCCACGTCCCTTCTTCTTCTTCACCGACGCTACCCACAACATTGAAGACCCCCCATGCAGAAGCCCACGTGAAATTGAAGAAGAAGTCAACACCTTCTGCTCTATCCTATTAGTCCACGAAGACAACGTCGCTGCTTCTTCATCTCGGACGCCTAGAACAGCAAGCCCAGACGCTCCGCTCAACCGAGACTTCGCTGCACACGCCACAAACAGCCCCATCGCCTCACCGTGTCCGAAGTAGCCGCACCGTCGCCGGCGAAGCAACTGCGCGTTGCTGCCCGTAGCATCTTAGCCTCCCCCACCACACCGAGCACACCGGTGTCGTCGACGTCACACTCGCCAACCCCACCGGAACAGCCGCCAAGTTGCTGTCTCGCGAAGCCGTCGTCGCCGGAGCCGCGCCACAACCGCACCGAACGAGCCCGCCGTTCCCGACGTCGACCGCTCGTCGCTTGATCCGCAAGCCCGAGTCCCGATCCACGTGATTCGAATTTGGAAGGTTATCTGCAAATTAGGTAATTGTCATTATCCCATAAATTTTCAGAATATTTCAATTTCCTAATTTGAGTACTTTGAATATTGCATGAATATCATGTCGGTAATTAGATATCTTTAAGATAATGTTTGATGTCCGCGATATTTAAAAATATTCAAATTAGGAAATTTTCCTAATTTAAGCAACGTATCTGGACGACTATCTGACTTTAACCCTAAAGTCCGATACGCGGCGGTACGGAAAATCATTATCCCGTTCATAACCACTTGAATACGATAATGATTTTAATTCGCTTTCCAAATTTAAATGATCAATTATCCGTTAATATCTATAACCCTTTAGATATGACCGATAATTTGATTTTTGTGCCTAATCCGAGTTTGAAACGAATTTGGCGGATCGCGTGGTTGATTTGAGTTTGATTGTTATCCTTGTTTTGATTGTTTTCCTTTTCAAATAAAAAGAAAACCCAAAAAAATTTCTGTTTTGAGATTTGAATTGGAATTTTGCATGTCTAGGATTTTTGAATATATCCCAAGGGATAAGATAAATATCTAATTTAAATTAGGACTTAACGTGGCATGTTTCCTAATTTAAATTAGGTATTGTTTGAATCCTAACGGATTATTCACGTTATTTTATAATTCCGAATTTTCAAAAAAACCCCAAAAAAAGAGTGAATTGTTTTAGGGTAAATTAGGATAGATTGCATTTTAATTTAAGTTATTTTATTATTCCGAATTTTTAATCAAAAATCCCAAAAATAAATCATTCTAGGGTAGATTAAGTCATCATAGATTGCATGTTAACTTAGGTATTTTTGAATTTCGAATTTTAAATAGAAAATACCAAAAATAGAAGTCATTAGGTTGCATGTTAAATTAGGCATGTTTTTAATTCCGAATTTCCTTAAAGAAAAATACCAAAAATATGTCATTCTTTCGTCATTAGAATTAAGTCACGTCGTCGCATGACATATAGTTTGCATGCTAGGTTGCATTTATTTGCATGTCATATATTTGCACGTCATTGCATATAGTTTAGATTTTATTTAAATAAAATGAAAATCCAAAAAAAAGAAATTGAGTGAATGCTTTGTTAATTAGAAATCATATTAGGATTGTCTGTATGATTTTTCGCTAACAATGCAGATGCTTGCTGGATTCGAGGTAAGTTGTTCTCCTAAACTAGCAATTTATTTAATGCTTTGATTTATGGGTGTTAAATTGGTGGTTTGCGCACCCGCATGAACACCTCACATGTTAGAAATTAAGTTAAAATGGATCCGAACTGCTTGCCAAAATATTTTTGAAATGAAAAGGTACCGAAAGGGCGTTAGACTAGATCTAGCGTAATCAAGTCCCCGGGCTTAGAATCTCTAGTTCGTAGGAATAAAACATATCTCCCTATGTTTTATTTAGGTTTCTAATCAGCCTACCGTAAATTGATTAGTGGCGACTCCAAGCATGAAAACATTTGCATGTTAAGAACTTAAACCCTAAGTTGCGAATTGGTAGGGCTTGGGAGGGCCCGAGTTAAGTTTAATCTTAATAATTCATTAGCCCGAAAGAAACCGATAAAAAAAAATTTTTAGGGTCGCGACAGCTTGGCGACTTCGCTGGGGACTTGAGTAAAACTCTTAGTGGACTTAGGCCAATTTTTATTTAAAATTTTTTTTTGTTTGGCAGCGAGGATCCCAGGTACGTCCCTAACATTTTAGGTGTTAACTGTTCTTGCAGTATGGGAGGTATAAGGGGAGGCGTGATTGTTAACCCTTATTTTGCAGGGAGGTGGTTGAATGTATGGTTTAATTTACGCACGAAGTGCTAATTGATATAACCTGTTGTGCATGCCTTACATTTTCACTACACCGCACACACTACCCGCTGCCGGACCTGGGTGGCATAGGTTTAGGATGGTACTGAGACAGTGGATACCCCGACCAAAACCATTTGGTACGAGTCGCCCTCCTCGGTCCTGAATTTTCTTTCAATGTGTCATTGAGTACCCACCACGGTTGTATCCCACTCAACCCGGGTCGGCTCTTTGACTAAGCCGGAGTCAGGGGAATCCTAGCCTAACCACCACCATGACTGGTTTAGCTCGGTAATCCTCTCGTCTCCATTTTGCAAGCCAGAGTCTAGGTAGAAATCGAACCTCACATTTCATGCGCATGTCTATGTGTTTGCCATTTCCTTACCCGGTGAAGTAAGCTTTCTTCAACCCTTATCTCGCAATTTATTTATGTTTCGTCTTTTTCTTTGGTCGGTCCATGACGTTAGGTCGGTCGTGAGTCTTGGGCTATACACTATGGGAGGTACAGACATCCGGATTCTCGATGCTCCTAAGGACGAGCTCCGTGCCTGGTGGAGTCTACTCAGTCTGACCAACCGCAAGCTAGTCGAGGGCCACATCGGAAGGTTGCTCCCCTTACTGGAGGTCAAGGTCTGTACCGGCCTCGTTCGAGCATTAGCCCATTTTTGGTGTCCCGAGACATCCACCTTTATATTCGGTAAGCATGAGCTCACCCCGACTTTGGAAGAATATAGTGTGCTCATTGGAAAATCTTTGGAGTCAGAACTAGTTTCACCACCTTTGGCAATTGATTCGATATTAATGTTGGCTGAATTTCTGAGTGTCGAAAAACAAGACTTAGAAAAAGTTTTGAAAGCAAACCGTGGGTCATGCCCTTTTTTGTTCCTAAGTCAATGTTTTGAAAAAGCCAAACCTTTTCAAAAAGGCAGAATCTTCTTACTAGCATTTTTCGGGTTCGTCATTTTTCCTCACTGTAAAAACGCATGTAGCCTGTCAATTGCATGGCTGGTCCAACAAGTTTGTCTTCAAAAGAATTTTGTCAACACCATTTTAGCAGAGACCTTCATTTCTCTCACCAAATTCAAGCAAAATGGTGACAAGTCATTTCATGCACCAATTGAGTTATTGCAAATCTGGTTTTTGTCTCACATAAAAGGGTGTGGCGATTTACTTAAAATTTCTGAACTCAGTGATTCTAGTCATCCCATTTTAAACTACAAAGAAAAGCAAGAAAACTCACCGGATTACCATTATTCCGATTGGATCATTTTTATGAAAAATGCTAGACCCCAAGGTTTCCAATGGCATGCTAGTTGGTTCAATGTCGAGGAAGCTCGGCTTACGTGTAATGGTGTCGGACCGGTGCCACTCTTGGGCTTCACTGGCGCAATCGAGTACTACCCCGCCAGAGTGTCCCGGCAGTATCAGATTCTTCAGGGGCTCCCGCCGGTGTTACAACCCGAGCTCCTCCGTGCCGATTTCTCCGATCAGAGTGAAGATCATGAAGGGACCATAGCTCAACTCCAGAAAATGTGGAAGAAGTGTCGTGTGTTAAAGATAGCCCGACCCGAAGGAAAGCTCAAAGGGGAGCAGAAGTCCTACTTCGCGACGACCGAGTACATCCGACGACACAAGATCCCTCAGGAGATACGCCCGACGATACCCAAGGTGCCTCTTAAGTCTGCCAACCGCTCAGAGAACAACCGCCTCAAAAGGAAGGTCGAAGAAGCTGAAGAGAAGGCAGCCAAGATAGCTCGGGCTTATGAGCAGCTGAAGAAGGATGTCGCCTCCCACATGTCTATAGATCAAGCTAAATAAAAAATGAGTCGAAGCTTGAAGTTGTTTTCCTTCATTTCCATTTCAGTTTTAAATTTGCTTAGGAATTGCTTCGTTTGTCTTTAATTCAATTTGATTTCAAGTCATTAGTCGATGTAAAAAACTTTCGTCATTTCAATAAAGAGGTCTTTTCAATTCAAAGCGGTTAGACCAATGTCATGGATCGGCGTGTGATTTTGCTTGACACTTATGTATGCCCTGTTTCATTTTGAAATTAGGTAACTACGGACCGATCACGATCACCTATTCGCACTCGGTCAAAAACTAGAATGGCCGATCAAACTGAGTTGCAGGAACGTGTTGACGGTATGCAAGACCAGATCAAGCAACTTGCTGTCGCAATGCAACAAATGACCGCTGAGATCAAGGCTCTTCGGTCAATCCCTGTTCCAACACCCCTTGAAGCGTCGCTCCCGAAGCATAAAGGTGTAAAGAGTGTTGACCTCGAAGAGGATGATGATATGCCTGAGTTAGAAGATGACCCTGTCCAGATAGTCGTCAACAAAACCAAACCTGATGAACGAGTCAACAAGCTCGAAGAGAGGGTTAAGCAGTTAGAAGGTTCCCAGGATTCGCCCTCGATCGATCTGTCCTTGTACTCACAGATCAAGATCCCAAAGAAGTTCAAGATGCCGGACTTCGACAAATACAATGGCACCACGTGCCCGAAAGCCCACCTGCAGTTGTACAACGTGTAAATGACCTCGTATGTTGACAACGAGCTCCTGATGATCCATGCATTCCAAGCGAGCTTGACCGGGCCTGCTCTGCACTGGTACCTCATGAAAAAGATCAATAGCCTTAAAACCTGGAAGGAAGCTAGTGAGGCGTTCCTGAAGCAATACCGGTTCATAATGGACATTACTCCCACTCGTGATGATCTCGAGCGTGCTCAAATGAAGAAGACCGAGTCTTTCAAAGACTATGCCATCAGGTGGAGGAATTTAGCCGCTCAGGTTGTCCCAGAACCTATTGATAGTGAGCTGAAGAGGATGTTCGTCAAAACTCTCCCGTTCGAATACCGTAATCGAATGGTCGCCATTCCAGCTGACAACTTCAACCAGCTCATCCCTATAGGCGAACAAATTGAGATAGGACTGAAGGATGGATGGTTTGTCGAGCCGTCCTCGTCAACCAAGAGATTCAGTGCAAGAAAGGAGAAAGAACCGGCTGCTGAAGTGAACGTGACATATAACCAACCAAGCCGGCGGAATACTAACCCAGCCCCGGCAATTCAGGTGGCTGAAGCTCAGCAGCAAAACACGAGCCGTCAACCTTTCCAGAGGTGGAACAACAGGAGACAATTCACCCCCCTCCCCGGTTCATTGTCACAAGTATTGGCGGTGCTCCGGAAGAAAGGCTTGCTTACTACCGAGCCAAAGCGGCCCAATCTTGAGAAGTTCTATAGATTCGACCCATCGAAGAAATGCGACTATCACACTAGCGAGGTCGGGCACTCAACCGATGATTGTTCTGTCCTCAAGCACCGAATCCAAAACCTCCTTGACACGAAAGCGTTCTCGTTCCAACCCGTCAAGCCAAATGTTCAGAGTAACCCGCTCCCTGATCATGCGAGTAATGTGAATGCCGTATTCAGTTTCAATGCTGGTCGAGTCAAGAACGTCAAGGTACACACCACTGACGTCTATGGTGAGTTGGTAAAGGCTGGTTATTACTCGAGTGATGAAATTATCTCCCTGGTTGTTATGAGAGAGAGAATCTCAAGGATGGTAGAAGCTGGGATGATCGTCTATGCTGATCATACGGGCATCGTTTCCACTATCTCCGAGGTCGTCATTAATTGGGACGAGGAGTTCGCTACATTGAATGCTGAGAAGGGTAAGCTTGATCCTTTGCCCGATGACATGCCTCCGCTCGAAGACGCGACTGATGACGAAGAGATTGTAATAAGCACCCCTGCAGCCGATGAGGGGATAGTGATCGAGATTCCTCAGCCGTATGAGTATGCCAACGATAAGGCAGTCCCTTGGTCTTACAGCCTCGACGTCGACTTGGTCACCAGATCCGGACGTGCCTATGGCCAAGCAAATGCTCAACCTGCAAAACCCGTCACTGACGAAGAGGTTAAGGAGTTTCTGGCTGTCATCAAAGCCAGTGAATACAGCATAGTCGACCAGCTGCGCAAGATGCCCGCACAAATCTCTTTGCTCGAACTACTCCAGACGTCTGTCAAGCATCAAAAGGCCCTGATGAAAGTGTTAAGTGAAGTCCATGTGCCTGAGACGATCGATCACGAGAAACTGGAAGAGTTTGTGGGTTCCATACTCCTCAAAGACCTCATAGCCTTTTTCGGAGGTAGAAGGACACTATTGGTGCCATAACTTGCGTACGGCGATCATTTTGGTGCCATAACTTTTTTTCGGATCACTTTGGTGCTAACTTCGGAAAAAATAGATCACTTTAGTGACTTCGGCCAAAATTTCGGCCAAAAAACTGACGTGGCATTAATATTTTTTTTAAAAAAAATCTAACCTGTACACGTGGAAATTATGTGGCTTTTTTTTTAATTTTTGAATTTTTTTTCCTTTTTTGAATTTTTTTTTCTCCGGCGAGGGTTGCCCTCGCCGGCGTCGGGCGAGACTGCCTTCGCCGGCGTCGGGCGAGGGCGGCCCTCGCCTGGGCGGGCGAGGGCGGCCCTCGCCTGGGCGGGCGAGGGCCGCCCTCGCCGGCGTCGGGCGAGGGCCGCCCTCGCCTGGGCGCCCTCGCCCGACGCCGGCGAGGGCGGCCCTCGACCGACCCAGGCGAGGGCCTCCCTCGCCGGCCCAGGCGAGGGCCTCCCTCGCCGGCCCAGGCGAGGGCTGCCCGACGCCGGCGAGGGCGACCCTCGCCCGCCCAGGCGAGGGCGGCCCTCGCCGGCGTCGGGTGAGGGCCGCCTCACCTGGGCGTCCTCGCCAGACGCAGGCGAGGGCCTCCCTTGCCGGCCCAGGCGAGGGCCGCCCTCGCCTGGGCGGGCGAGGGTCGCCCTCGCCCGACGCCGGCGAGGGCGGCCCTTGCCGGATCTGGCGAGGGCGACCCTCGCCGGCGTCGGGCGGCCCTCGCCGGCGTCGGGCGGCCCTCGCCTGGGTCGGTCGAGGGCCGCCCTCGCCGGCGAGGGCGGCCTCGCCCGACGCCGGCGAGGGCGGCCCTCGCCGGAAAGGAAAAAAAAAGGAAAAAAAGGAAAAAAAATTCAAAAATTAAAAAAATTTAAATTTTATGTAGTATTTTCCTTTTTTTATTATTTTAATATAATTTATATTTTATTTTTCTAAAAAAATACACGTCAGCATTAAATTTTATTTTTAATGCTGACTGGACCTCTCCGGCGAGCCATGGACCTCTCCGGCGAGCCACGTCAGCGCCACGTAGAATTTTCTGTAAGCCACGTCAACATTGACACCAAATTGATCGTTTTTCAAAAAAGTTAGCACCAAAGTGATCTGAAAAAAAGTTATGGCACCAAAGTGATCGCCGTACGCAAGTTATGGCACCAATGGTGTCCTTCTTCCCTTTTTCGGACGAGGAGTTCCCTCTAGAAGGTAGAGGACATACCAAGGCTCTGTACATTTCTGTTAAATACAAAGCCTCGCACGTAGCCCGGGTGTTAATTGACAACGGTTCAGCCTTGAATATATGTCCTCTTGCGACTCTACACCGCCTCAAGATCGATCCGTCTAGAATCAATTCTGCAAAGACCTCCGTGCGAGCTTTTGACGGGACCAAGAAAGAGGTTATGGGAGAAATCCCTCTCGACATACAAATTGGGCCGACGTTGTTTAATGTCTTATTCCAGGTTATGGACATTCCCACTGCGTTCAACTTTCTGCTTGGTCGCCCGTGGATTCATACTGCTGGAGCTGTGCCATCCAGTTTGCATCAGAAGGTGAAGTTCGTGGTTGAGAGGAAGTTAGTCACTGTTCATGGTGAAGAAGAACACCCGATCTATCATGCCACGGCTATCCCCTATGTCGAGCCAGACTGCAAAATTGAATCGAGCTATCAGTCGCTCGAACTCGTATCGACCATTCATGCGTCTAGAGGATCATCGCCGCCAGTCCCTGAGGTGTCGAATGCTGCTGTCATGGTCGGAAGAGTAATGGTGTCCCATGGCTTTATTCCGGGCGAAGGCCTTGGCAGGGACGGTCAGGGTATCCGCCGATCGGTCGAAGTCTCTCAAAGACCCCGCGCTTCTGGATTGGGGTATCAAGGGCCAACTGCACTAAATAATGAGAGACGTGGATATGGTCGAGGTCGAGGTCAAGGAACTGAGCAGAACGGACAACGATCCAATCAAGGGTTGAATAATGAAGAGCCCGCGCATGGTAGGATGCCTCCACATATCCGCACCACATTTCCGGGCCCTCCGAGGATGATGCACGAAGAGAAGAAAGTGATCGACACGCTAGGGCAACCGAGTGGCAAGTTTGATTACTATGTCAAGTACTCGGCGCCCCCAAGCTTTTATTCGGATCCCCGCGACATCATCCCTGACGGATGGGGAGGTATGGACGAGCCAACGCCTCTAAACATAACAGACCCCGACGATGCGATAGAGGGGATCACTACCCTGTTCGACGACATCTTCATTGGAGCTGTCGAGGAAGGACCGTTAGAAGGGATGGGCACTGGCCCACAAGAGTAACAACTTTTACTTTTCGCACACTCCCCTGTGTGGGAATTTTTATTACTTTCTAGGATTTGCCCCGTTTCGGGTGCTGTTTTCATTTCCGTTTCTAGGTTTTGATTGTTGCAATTTCCATTCCAATAAATGTAATTCATTTTGAAATTATCAATGAAATTACAAGTTTTATTCTCATTTTTGAGGGCATGTTGAGGTATATCAAACCAGCCCGGTGATGATATCCAACCGAAAAAAGAAAATATAGTCCAAAGAGAATTCTGAGGCCTGGGCTTCTTCATGCTTCCTCGTGTTAAAACCTTTTCGAAATGAATTTCAAAAACAAAACAAAAAGAGTAAAAATGCAAAAATTACAAAAAAAACTTGCAATGTTTACCCCTGTTTGTCCTTCTGAATCCCCTACTTTATGTTTCAGGGGCAACCTTGTGACACGTGAGGGTATGGGAACGGTCCAATCCGATGAATTATGCGCCGCCGAGCTTGATCCCGATGATGCTGATGAACTCGACGATTCCTCGGATATTCAGCGTGACTTAGAGCATCATGAAAGACCTAAAGTCCTGACGGTAGATCAAACTATTACCGTCAATCTCAGTGATTTCGGAGAACCCAAGGAGGTGAAAATAGGGGCAACCCTTCCCGAAGATCAAGCCAAACGCCTGGTCCAGCTGCTGAGAGATTACCAGGATATCTTTGCCTGGTCGTACGCCGATATACCAGGATTAGACCCTTCTATTGTGGAGCATGACTTGCCTACTAATCCCAGCATGCCACCCTAGAAACAGAGGCTACGAAGAACCAAACCTGAGCTTTCGAAGAAGATAGAAGAGGAAGTTATGAAGCTTTTGAAAGTGGGATTTATCGAAGTCACCCAATACCCTACTTGGGTGGCCAACATCGTGCCAGTCATGAAGAAAGATGGCCGAGTTCGGGTGTGTATCGACTATCGCGACCTGAACAAGGCTAGCCCTAAAGACGACTTCCCATTACCGCATATAGATGTTCTGGTAGACAGTACTGCTGGGTTCGAACTGTTCTCTTTCATGGATGGCTTCTCGGGCTATAATCAGATAAGAATGAAGGATGGCGATAAGGAGAAGACGGCGTTTATCACTCCTTGGGGAACGTTTCATTATAAGGTCATGCCCTTCGGCCTTAAAAATGCCGGGGCAACATATCAACGCGCCATGGTCACTCTTTTCCATGACATGATGCATAAAGAAATTGAGGTCTATGTCGATGACATGATCGCCAAGTCTTGACCTGGAGAGAGTCATGTTGATACCCTGAAGAAGCTGTTCGACCGACTCCGTGAGTTTAAGCTCCGTCTCAACCCAGCCAAGTGCATATTCGGAGCAACGTCGGGCAAATTACTTGGTTTCATAGTAAGCAGTAAGGGCATTGAAATCGATCCTTCTAAAGTCAAGGCCATATGTGAGCTGAAACCCCCGTCGACGGTCAAGGAAGTACGGAGCCTCCTGAGCAGATTGAACTACATAGCCCGTTTCATTTCCCAACTTTCCGAAACTGCTAAGCCATTCTTCAAGCTGTTAAAGAAGAATGTTCAAGTGGGGTGGGATGATAATTGCCAGGAAGCGTTTAAAGAACTGAAGCAGTACCTGATGGAACCACCAGTGCTGGTCCCACCAGTGCCAGGCCAGCCTTTGATCTTATACCTCACTATTCACAGCGAGTCTCTGGGAGCGATGTTAGCCCAGAAAAATCCCGAAGACGGAAAGGAGCGAGCCATTTATTATTTGAGTAAGAAGTTCACTGTCTCGGAATTGAACTACTCTGAAGCCGAGAAGACTTGCGCTGCACTAGTATGGGTGCTCCATCGGCTGAGATAGTATACACTGCATCACCAGACTCTTCTGGTGACTGAGAATGATCCCATCAAATATTTACTTGATCAACCGGCCCTGGTAGGGAGGTTAGCCAAATGGCAGATTTTGATCTCAGAGTTCGATGTTCAAATGATGCCACAGAAGTCAATTAAAGGTCGAGTAATTGCTGATGTGTTAGCCGAGAATCCTGGAATCTCGGAGGATGATGGCTACTCCCCAGAAGATCGCGTTCTTGTGATAAAAGAAGATACATGGACCATGTTCTTTGATGGAGCCGTGAACTTAGCTGGTTCTGGCACTGGGGCAGTCTTGATATCCCCAGATGGGCAACATTATCCAGTAGCAGCAAAGTTGGTATTCCCATGTACCAACAACATAGCCGAGTACGAAGCTTGCATCCTTGGACTTCAAGCCGCAGTAGAAATGGGGATATCCAAGTTGAAGGTGTTTGGCGATTCCGCTTTAATCATTCTCCAAACTGTAGGGGAATGGAAAACGAGAGACACCAAGCTAGTGCCGTATCATGAATACCTCGAAGAAATCATAAAGGAATTCGAAGTCATTTCCTTCGAGTACTTGTCAAGATCCCACAATCAGTTCGCTGATGCGCTAGCTACGTTATCTTCTATGTTACAAGTGACCGGTGGAGTAGAGGTAGAAACCTTGAAGATCGAAGTCTTAAGGAAACCGGCTTACTGTATGGTTGTGACCGGAGAACCTGACGAAAAGCCATGGTATTACGATATCATGAATTACATCCAGAGACAAGAATTTCCAGAGGGAAGCACTCCAGCTGACAGGAAGTACATCATGAAAATGGCTTCAAAATTCTTTGTCAGTGGAGAAAAACTGTACAAGAGATCTTACGATTCAATTCTGCTAAGGTGTGTGGATGCAGCTGAAGCTACCAGAAGCATGCAAGAAGTATACGAAGGGATATGTGGTCCACATATGAATGGCCACATGTTAGCCAAGAAGATCATGAGGCTGGGTTATTATTGGCTTAGTCTCGAAAGTGACTGTATCCAGCATGTTCGAAGATGTCATAGCTGTCAAGTTCACGGGGATAAGATAAATGTTCCCCCCTCGGAGTTACATCAGTTGTCTGAGCCGTGGCCATTTTCGATGTGGGGCATCGATGTGATTGGCCCAATCAATCCCAAGGCGTCGAATGGGCACCGATTCATCCTAGTTGCGATTGACTATTTCTCCAAGTGGATCGAAGCCGCGTCGTATGCCAGTGTCACTGCGAAGAATGTTGTAAGGTTTATCAGGCGGGACATAATCGCTCGTTATGGTGTCCCCGAAGCTATTATCACCGATAATGGGACGAATTTGAACAACAAGTTCGTGGACCAGTTGTTCGATGAGTTCAAGATGCGGCATTTGAATTCGTCTCCCTATCGTCCACAGATGAATGGAGCAGTGGAAGCTGCTAACAAAAACATCAAGAAGATCTTGGCTAAGACAGCCGAAAACTATCGTGATTGGCATGAAAGATTGCCGTTTGCATTGATGGCGTATCGGACTTCTATTCGAACCTCTGTCGGTGCAACCCCTTTTTCCTTGGTGTATGGCATGGAAGCAGTCCTCCCTGTCGAAGTAGAAATCCCGTCCTTGCGAGTTTTATCCCAAGTGGAGTTATCTGAAGCAGAATGGATGCGACAAAGGCTTGAGCAGTTGAACCTGATTGATGAAAAGCGACTGAGAGCCATTTGTCATGGTCAAACCTATCAGCAGAGGATAGCTAGGTCTTTCAACCAAAAGGTGCATCCGAGACACTTCGAGGTAAATGATCTAGTCCTAAGGAAGGTGCTGCCAATCTTCACTGTTCTCGAAGGTAAATTCGCTCCAAATTACATCGGTCCATATGTGGTTAAGAAAGTGCTTCCAGGAGGTGCCCTGATTATTGCAGAGATGGATGGTCGTGAGTTTTCCAATCCTGTTAACTCTGATGCTGTGAAGATGTATTATCCATGATAGTTTTCCAGTATTTGTTTTTGTGTTCTGAATTGCAAACATTTCACTGATGAATAAATGATTTCAATGAATTTCATGTCAAGTTGAAATGTGTGCATTGATTTTAAACTCTACATGGTCATTTTGTCAATTTGCATTATCGATTTCAAAGGGGAAATCTTTCATAATAATTTGATAACTCATGCAAAATGAATTGAGTATGTCGAATGAGGTACATCGGGACGATAAGGCAAGCTCTATCCTACACACTGTCCCATGCAGAAATCCCTAGTGAATTGAGTAGAAAAAATGAAAAAAATACCCAGTAAGTTGAGTGAAAAAATTCCATGTCTGCAAGGTAAAGAGTTCTCTCGCAAAAGGTACGATGACCGAAATGACAAGAGGCATTTCATTTCTCTATCTCAAACACTACAGGTTATCCATTGTTCAACCATTTTGAGCCTAAACAGTTGGAGAAATTCATTCAAATTACCCCTGTCAAGAACCACCCCACATCGAGGCAAACCGGAGGTAAATCAATGTTATATGGTGAAAAATGAATAGAAATCATCTTGCTCTCACTTGCATCAATCTTCGAGTGTTGCTTTTTCAGATGAATTCATGCGAAGTTCAAGTGCGTTAGGATGACGAAGAGCATTTCTTTCTCTATCCTACACACATTTACCCTTTGTTGAGCCCAATTGAGCCTATAAATTCGTTTCATACAAACCCAGTTGGTGATCATCCCCCACACTGGGGCAAGGCAAAAGTTGTCATTGTTCAAGCAGCATATCTAGAATGCCGATAAGAGATGAAGATCCTTGAAAGTTCCAATGACAAATCATTCAGCATGATACAGTTTACATTGTAAACGACATATGTCGAGTAAAAAAAAAAAGGAGAGCAAAAAGGGCAAGAAAAAGCAGTGTGCCTGGTAAAAGCAAGGCCAATGCCCAATGAAAAATGTTAGGATATGACACGCCAAAATCCCCAGTCAAGTAGTCTCGAAGGAATCAAGGGATGAACTCCTGAAGACAATGGAACATCCATCGAGAAGAAAATCTCTGGTGAAGAAGAAAAGCGGTGACAATGCCAAGATGATCACCAACTTATTCACCCCAATCATATACATTTTGAGCTTAAATGATCCATTCATTTCTCAACCCATGAGCCTAGCCTACGTTACGTCCCTTGCAACGTCTCTTCAGATTAGGGCACTTGAACTAACGTAGAGTTTCAGATGTTTACAAGCTTAGCTCGAAGAAGTGCGAGCAAGTCCATTTCTATCTCATTTTGCAGGGTTCTTGACTTGTAAACCCGAAGACAATTGAAGAGTATTTCTTTCAATAGCCTCGACTCGAAGAGTCTCATTTGCTAAGCCATTGACCAAGCCCATGTTACAGTCCTGATAAAGACCTTTTGGATTGGTAAGGTCGTACTGTTTGCGAGAATACTTGGACCCTTGTCGACATGATGACGGTGAAATGGAGTGATTCGCATAAATCAGCCTTTTTTGATAAGAATGAGAGAAAAGCCCTTTCAGACCGGAAGTTCCTCATTCGACATTTTCAAGATATCCGCTTGTGAGTTCGGATTGTCTTATCATGATTTTTCCCCAGCGAAGTTTGTAATGCCGATTTGATAAAACTATCGTGCATGAAAAACCAGTTGAAATCATAAGACATGAATACATGTGTTCTGAACTATTCATGAATGCACGTCATATGTTGCTTAAAGTCGTGCTTAACAGAAGACGCACTCTCAAGAGTCAGAGATATCGCCAGGTAAGTATATCTCTATCCCTAACTTGTTCGAGCAATCGGCAGGTCCCCCATTTGATCATTTTGTTGCGATCTCTAAATGCCTTTGATGATGTTTAGGTGTTTATTGATCAAGCCTTTTCAGGTACCTCTGATGATATCCAGGTATTCTGTCAAGGAACTCTCGGACATTCGGGCTAGCCCCTCTGTTCACCAAAATCATTGTTTTCGTACAATCTCGAGAAGATTCCCCCACTACTCACCTATGAGTCAAGGATATAGGTGAAGTGGCCAAATCTTTACAGGTATCTATGGAGATGTATAGGTATCTTGTAAAGGTCGGAATTTTTCTCTAATCTGAGGTATTCCCCCGCTACTCACCTATGAGTTAAAGATATAGGTGAAGCGGCCAAATCTTTGCATATGAGCAGGTATATGTAAAGGTCGGAATGCTTCTTTAATCTCGAGATATTCCCCCGCGACGTGTCTATGAGTCAAGGATATTGGCACAGCGGCCAAATCTTTGCATATAAGCAGGTATATGTAAAGGTCGGAATATTCTCCCCTATCCTGGATGTTCCTCCGTTACTCACCTATGAGTCAAAGATATAGGTGAAGCGGCCAAATCTTTATGAATACCTATGGAGATGTCTAGGTATCTTAAGGGTCGGAATATTCCTCAACCCCCAGGTGTTCCCCCGTTACTCACTTATGAGTCAAGGATATAGGTGAAGCGGCCAAATCTTTGCATATGAGCAGATATATATAAAGGTCGGAATAGCCTCCCCAGTTCCCCCGTGTCGTGTCTATGAGTCAAGGATATAGGCGCAGCGGCCAAATCTTTACAAATACCTATGGAGATGTATAGGTAATTTGTAAACGTCGGAACGTTTTTACACTTTTTTATCTCATGAATCCAGGTGATGGTTGGATACGTTGAGCTTTCTTCGTGTTCGTGTGTTTTGACTTAACTGCAGATCACCGACATTCATCAACAGTTTATCAGGCAATACCTATGGGACTGAGCCCAGACATTTGCCAAACAACACAAAATCAGAGTTGTGCCTCGAGTTGCATTATCTCGCACCAGTCAGGTAAGTAATTCCAGGTATATTTTCCTTTCATGTCAGCATGCATCATTTTTAATGCATTTCAAAATGAGACTCATAATCCCGACAAAAACAACATTTATTGCATTTTGCATGGTTGAAATTTAGGTATCATTTAGTCTTTGAATGCAACCTCTGCGAGTTCACCTTCAAAGAGGGGCAGCTGTTGACACATAAATTTTACTCAACATTTAGTGTTGTTTGCATAAAAATTAGGGATTAAATTTTTAACCCCTAAACAAAAAAAAATTAAATGGCATAACATATAGTTTAGGTTCATTTTATTTTAATTGCATTTTGCATAGAATTGGCGATGGCGAATGTGCTTAATTTTCATCAAATCAAACTCGGTTCATTCGGGAGTGTAAGGGCCGGAAAACTCACGTCGCACGGGCTCGAGTGTTTTTAATTTGGGCTTGATTTAGTTTGTTGAATTTAATTAATTCAGCCCACGTTAAATCAACCCACTTTAATGTTAATTAAAATTAAGCCCAAGCCTAAGCCCACTAGGATTAGAGCCCATCTAGTTTGACCTAGGGTTAGTGCTATATATACATATTATTAGGTCAGAATTGGGGGGGACACACAATTGCAAATCAAAAAATTTTTCAGAAAAGCAAAGAGAGAGAGATTGTTTCTTGGTTCTTTCGGCAGAAGCTCAATTCACGTGGGTGAAGGGGGAGCAAATACTCTTCACGTTCTGCACTACAGGGTCCACCATCGTGAGAAGAGACAGCCATAAAAAATTGACAGAGAGCTCACAAGAGAAGAAAGAAGTCAAAGAAAAGAGGGTCTTCTTCAGAACATTCACGCCTACATGCAGAAAACGCACAGAGAAGGAGGACCGCGCATGAAGATCAGGCAGCCGAAGACTCCCTCTACGTTGACTGGTCCCTCGCGTCCTCATTGATCCAGCACAATTCCCCCTTGATCGACGATCTGTGCTGCCGTTCTTCCTCTTTAGCCCAACGCCAACAAAAGATGGACTGCTGCTGCTCATCTAGTTGGTCTTCCGCGCTGCCACGTCCCTTCTTCTTCTTCACCGACGCTACCCACAACATTGAAGACGCCCCATGCAGAAGCCCACGTGAAATTGAAGAAGAAGTCAACACCTTCTGCTCTATCCTATTAGTCCATGAAGACAACGTCGCTGCTTCTTCATCTCGGACGCCTAGAACAGCAAGCCCAGACGCTCCGCTCAACCGAGACTTCTCTGCACACGCCACAAACAGCCCCATCGCCTCACCGTGTCCGAAGTAGCCGCACCGTCGTCGGCGAAGCAACTGCGCGTTGCTGCCCGTAGCGTCTTAGCCTCCCCCACCACACCGAGCACACCGGTGTCGTCAACGTCACACTCGCCAACCCCACCGGAACAGCCGCCAAGTTGCTGTCTCGCGAAGCTGTCGTCGCCGGAGCCGCGCCACAACCGCACCGAACGAGCCCGCCGTTCCCAATGTCGACCGCTCGTCGCTTGATTCGCAAGCCCGAGTCCCGATCCACATGATTCGAATTTGGAAGGTTATCTGCAAATTAGGTAATTGTCATTATCCCATAAATTTTCAGAATATTTCAATTTCCTAATTTGAGTACTTTGAATATTGCATGAATATCATGTCGGTAATTAGATATCTTTAAGATAATGTTTGATGTCCGCGATATTTAAAAATATTCAAATTAGGAAATTTTCCTAATTTAAGCAACGTATCTGGACGACTATCTGACTTTAACCCTAAAGTCCGATACGCGGCGGTACGGAAAATTATTATCCCGTTCATAACCACTTGAATACGATAATGATTTTAATTCGCTTTCCAAATTTGAATGATCAATTATCCGTTAATATCTATAACCCTTTAGATATGACCGATAATTTGATTTTTGTGCCTAATCCGAGTTTGAAACGAATTTGGCGGATCGCGTGGTTGATTTGAGTTTGATTGTTATCCTTGTTTTGATTGTTTTCCTTTTCAAATAAAAAGAAAACCCAAAAAAATTTCTGTTTTGAGATTTGAATTAGAATTTTGCATGTCTAGGATTTTTGAATATATCCCAAGGGATAAGATAAATATCTAATTTAAATTAGGACTTAACGTGGCATGTTTCCTAATTTAAATTAGGTATTGTTTGAATCCTAACGGATTATTCACGTTATTTTATAATTCCGAATTTTCAAGAAAACCCCAAAAAAAGAGTGAATTGTTTTAGGGTAAATTAGGATAGATTGCATTTTAATTTAAGTTATTTTATTATTCCGAATTTTTAATAAAAAATCCCAAAAATAAATAATTCTAGGGTAGATTAAGTCATCATAGATTGCATGTTAACTTAGGTATTTTTGAATTTCGAATTTTAAATAGAAAATACCAAAAATAGAAGTCATTAGGTTGCATGTTAAATTAGGCATGTTTTTAATTCCGAATTTCCTTAAAGAAAAATACCAAAAATATGTCATTCTTTCGTCATTAGAATTAAGTCACGTCGTCGCATGACATATAGTTTGCATGCTAGGTTGCATTTATTTGCATGTCATATATTTGCACGTCATTGCATATAGTTTAGATTTCATTTAAATAAAATGAAAATCCAAAAAAAGAAATTGAGTGAATGCTTTGTTAATTAGAAATCATATTAGGATTGTCTGTATGATTTTTCGCTAACAATGCAGATGCTTGCTGGATTCGAGGTAAGTTGTTCTCCTAAACTAGCAATTTATTTAATGCTTTGATTTATGGGTGTTAAATTGGTGGTTTGCGCACCCGCATGAATACCTCACATGTTAGAAATTAAGTTAAAATGGATCCGAACTGCCTGCCAAAATATTTTTGAAATGAAAAGGTACCGAAAGGGCGTTAGACTAGATCTAGCGTAATCAAGTCCCCGGGCTTAGAATCTTTGGTTCGTAGGAATAAAACATATCTCCCTATGTTTTATTTAGGTTTCTAATCAGCCTACCGTAAATTGATTAGTGGCGACTCCAAGCATGAAAACATTTGCATGTTAAGAACTTAAACCCTAAGTTGCGAATTGGTAGGGCTTGGGAGGGCCCGAGTTAAGTTTAATCTTAATAATCCATTAGCCCGAAAGAAACCGATAAAAAAATTTTTTTAGGGTCGCGACAGAGAGTTGCATTCAAAGCTTCACCCCACAGAAGACCATGTAAGTTAATCCCACTAATCACACTTCTCATTATATTTATAAAGGTGCAATTGTGTCTTTCGACCATACCATTTTGTTTCGGATTTCTAAGTATAGTAAATTGACTAACTATCCCAAAATCCACCAAGTGTTTGGCAAATGGCCCTTAAATTTGTCCAGTATCGCCATGCTTGCTATAATACTCGCTACCACGGTCAAATCCGACAACATTTATGACTTTTCCCAACTGTTTTTTGACTTAAATCCAAAAAATCTTGAACTTGTCAAAAGAATCAGACTTTTATTTAATCAAGTACAAATAATAATATCGGGAATAGTCATCAATAAATGTGATGAAATAAAAATTTCTATATATGGTTGCCGTAATATCAATGTGAATGACCTTTAACTGGTCAGAATTATGGATTGCAATTTTTTTCTTTATCTTAGTTATATTACCTTTACAACTGTTTATGTAAGTCTCTAGGTCGCTTCTAAGAGCAATTATAATGTTGGCCTTTATCAACCTTTCCATTCTTTCCCTAGAGATGTGACCAAGTTGTTTATACCAAAACGCATAAGACTGTTCTTTAGGTAGAGGTCTTTTGAAAATGACCTTTTCAGCCATATAAGCGACGTATATATCATTAGGAGTTAAACACAATCTGTATAATCCATTAGACATATTGCAGCACTCAATCTTATTTGAATTAAATAACATAGATATAATAATAATATTATTATTTATTTTAAAAGAGTAGCCACACATGTCCAAGCATGATACAGAAACTAAGTTTTTGTCTAAAGGAAAGTACATACAAAATGTGTTTCTTAACATCATATTAAAACTATAATCTAGAATTAAAATAACATCTCCCATGAACTCAACATCAACTTTATTGTTGTTTCCCACGATGAACTTTGATTCATCCTTTCTAACCTTTACCAAAAAAAAAAAAAACTTTGATTCATCCTAATTTGACTTCCTTCGGTTTATGAATCCTTGTATGGTAAACGTAACATGATTTATTGCATTGCTATCTAGCCACCCTAAACTGGACGGGGCTTTTGATATATTGGATTCACAAACAAATGCTAAAGAATCATTAATTGCATGCTCATACTCACGCTTGGATAACTAAGTTTTAAATTTACAACAATCTTTCTTTATGTGAACTTTCTTTTTACAAAAGAAGTAGTGGTCACTATCATTCTTGAATGATGCTCTCTTAGTACTCAAATAGTTAGAATGACCAGTGGTTTCATGAGTTCCTTTATGAGTATGATTTTTGAACCTCTTACTTTTTTTGTTCCTGACCTCAACAAAATCATCATATTTCATGTTGAAAAGTTCTTGCAGATGTGTTCCAATCTCAGCGTTAAACGAGACACGGTTCCAAGCTTCTAAGGTTTCCATCATTTATTTAGCAGTGCAGTTAGCTAACATAATACTCTTCAAGTGTTCCTAAATGGATTGCTTCAATGATAGTAAAATATGTTTTCTTAGGAACCGTATTGATAACCTGAGTAAGAGTAATATAAACATCCGCTAACTCTGTTCCAAACAGAAAATCCTCTTCCCATTTTTAATAGAGTTGCCGTTTTCAAAGAAGATGACTAATTTGATCAACAATGTACATAATTAACATTATACGTGAGTATCGTGTAACTTAAAACTGTATAAGTACACATTCTAAGAGTTACATACATCATCATACAAATACCTTTGGACAGAATATATGACATGTAGTTGTATACTCTCCACATAACAACGGCCATGAGAATATATTCCAACTTTTGTACATTCATCACCTTTGGGTGTATAAATTAGTAGGATTAGTCGCTCCTTAAGCATATGCTGTACATGTGTTTTCCGTAAACCAATACACAATCACCTCCTTTGAGAGTATGACTACGTATTAGAACATGAGACATCCCACCACAATATAAGATTGATATTTCTCAAACCCAATCAAGTGTGCCACGTTGGTGGTCACAGCCCAATTGAATCCTTGAAACTCTCTCATACCAAGGATATAAACTTTATGTCTCACATTTACCATTTACATGCGAGTTTCTTGAAGATAGGAGCAATTTGTCACTAAAATCACATGCTATGCCAATTACATTGCTCCATTCATTGAAAGACAATGAATTATACACTCTACACATTCCTTATATGGTGATATACATATGAGCTACGATATGTATTTCCGAAACCATAGAGAAATACAAGAAAATACATAAAAATACCTTAAAAATACATGTATATACGGTTCTATACATAATTTCACGTCCTTAAAAGGCTCAAACATGTAAAATAAATATACCACAGTGTATAGAATTTCAATATGAGTGTGACAGTACCAAGAACGTCCCAAATGAACGTCGGATGCGCCCACACGCTCCGCAGGAGTGCGCGATGCGTGCACGCATATTCAGCCGGTTAAACCAATTTGAACCGCCGGTCTGACCGATTGATCGGTCGGGTCAACCGGATTGGGTCAAAGTTGGATCAGATCTAAGTCGGGCCGCTTGGTCAACGGAAAGTTAACGGGTCAGGTTGGATTCCTAGTCAACTTATTGTGCAGATTGCTGACGTCATGATGACGTCATCCCTAGCATGTACGATGCATGCGCTGGTGCAACCCGCGTGTGGGGCTCGTGATGGCACGTGGGCGTCTCACGCCGTTGCCCAAAGGTGTGTAGGGGGGCGTGCGACGTCCCCCGATGGCACATTGCACATGGTTTTGCTTGTCTCAACGAGCTCTTCTCGTTTATATAATCAAAATAAATTTTTGATAAAACAAAAAATCACAAAAAAGGAAAAGTCCGTATGTTCGAGTTCTAGGCTATGGTTGCTCTAATACCATATGCTAGTCGCGATAAAATGACACCCAAGATCCTTATGGCTAGAACCTATAACACAATAATAGAGTAAAAGGAATTTGTGCACTTGATTTGAAATCCTTTGTTCTTGATGCGGGATAGCGACGATCCCCAGCGCAAATCTTTTCCTCTATTACCCTCTATATCATTGGCTTAACGAGATCACTTCTCACCGTTGGTGTTTGCCCCTTATGTGAGATAATTTGTGAATTAGGGTTAGAGGAGGGACTTGAGCATTATCTATAGAGTTTTAAGTCAAACCCTCTCATCACGGGCTAGGCCTTACTCGGCCTACACTAGCCAGCCGCATATTAGATTAATTAAGAAACTTTGTATTTGACATAATTAGATCAATCCCGTAAAACAGTAAATTACAATATCAATTAATGCAGCTGACATCAGAAAAACTCTTATAGAATAATGTCCTTATCATTGATAGATTTTTTTTTTGCTAAAGTACCTTTACTGATGTTATAAAAGTTCATGACCAGTTATGTCTTAGTCAAGAATGATGGCCCTCACCTGCATTCTTGCTCACTCCATCTTTAATCACCTCTAGCCTTGTAGTGCTACCATCATCGTCAACTTTCATCCTTGTGTTGTCTCCCCTAAGCATCGCCCATCGGCCAACCCTCGATTTGAGCCCTTATCTCCTTCGAGGCTTGCAACTGCCACGTATAGCGTTGCTAGCCGTGGGCGACACCAGATCTTAAGTTGCACCTGGCTGGCGAGGCCGAATCTAGGCTCGATGATGCCAGATCCGACATCCCAAGTCCAAATCTATCATGCCCCAGACTCTATCGAGTCTGCGACAACTCGTCCATAGTCGTATTGAATGTAACGTCCCAGAACGCGTCGCTGACCCAAAATCCAAATAAGAGATTAATACACATGCGGAAGCAGTCATACACCCGTACATAATAAAACGTGATCAAGGGTAGCAACAACATCACGAATGAACATTCTTACAATAACCCAGGGAGAGCTTACAATGTCCATTAACAAAACTATACATAATAAAAAAGGGTCGGGGAGCCACTAACAGCAAAAAGGGGCATGTGGCTCGGGCGATCAGGTATTATCAAAAGAGGGCTCTCCCAAAAAGTGTCGGTCCCTATCCTAACGCTCTAAGGTCCACCCTAGGGTTCCCAATCCAGGTCGGATTCAGACGACTCAGATGAATCCTCGGACAACTCAGGCTCGGAGTCCATAGGCTTCGGGTCGGACTCAGACTCCGGTGGCTCCTCCGGTAGATCATCCTCCAGCTTTGGCTCCATCTCCATCGGCGGTCGGACTCCCACTCCATGGCGTCCTCGTTTGACTCGAAGATGATAGGCTGGGGATCGAAATCCGCCTCGGGCTCCGAGTCGAGGCTCGCCACCTCGGGCTCCGGGTCGAGGCTCGCCACCTCTCCATCTGTTGGCTTCGGGTCTCAATGCCTTAGTATGTCGATCGGGATGTTGAAAGACCTAAGGCGTCCATGGTTGCCAATCTGGTCTCGGTAACACCAACCAAGGTACCGATGGGCCATGAGCTGAGGCCTGCCCTCGTCAACCCATATTATAGTCTGATGCTTAATGTAAGCCTCCCCAAACCCAAGGGGATACTTGATCATCGAACGCTCTATATGGCTCGGGATCCCAAAACGTACTGGCACACTGGTCATCCTCAAGGTCGGGGGTTTGAAATGGTTATATAATAATCATGAGAATGAGTCTCAATAAGCAACACCCTAAGTCTTACATATGCCAATGTGTACCCAGACAAGTAGTACATGCAGTCTAACCTTTAACAGAGAGAAATCATATCATTGTACTTACATCGCCATCAAACACATACCGACTCTGCATGTTAGTCAAAACACGATAACATAACCATGATGACCCAATAACATATCACAATCACTCAATTTAAACCAACCAATTTGATCATGCATTCAACCAGCTAGGTCAATCAATTCAATCACACTCAATTCGTATGCATGGCCGAACAACTTTTCACGACCTCCCAGGTCCTTTCATACTACCAGCGCCACTGCGTCTCGGGCCCAATCTCATAGCTCGCGCCACTGCGCCTTAGGCTCAGCCCTCAGATCAAGCGGGGCTCGGTCCCGCGTAACCATGCCTCAAAACATTTTTCCACTTCTAATGACCCGCGTAACCATGCCTCGGTCTAATCAAGCCTTTTCCTCCACACCTGCGTAACCAAGCCTCAGGTTGGCGGCCCTCCGATCGATCCGGGCTTTTCTCATGCACATGCATCATAACACAAATTCACCAATCTCACCAGTCGTAACAATCAAACTCAAGACAAGCTCACTACAATACAATTCGCTATTCAACACGTCATATCAATCCCAGTCGCATCACAAGCCCACCACACTAGTCCACACATCCGACATTCAAGCTGGTCATATACGAACCTCAATTTCACCCACACACGCCACGACAATGCGGTCATTTAACACACCATAATTGGCTACACAATCACTACCATTAAATCTACCACATACCACAATAATCCATGTACTAATCATATTCTAACTAACTAATCTATTTTTCGAATTTAGTCACTAAATCAATCCTAATTAATCCCCTAAACAAGTCTAACAATACCCATTAGATTAAATAGGGATTAAGAAGTCACTTACAAAGTTCAAGCCCAAGAATGTCATAAGGGCAGCCAAGGGGTCGGTCGGAGCGGCGACTGACTTGGCACGAGGGTGGGCCAAACGGGCGCCCTGATCGGCCAACCTGGGCACAGTGGCCGAACTATGTGCCTGGCGCACGGTCGCGGCGGCTGCGCGGCATGGCCGTGGATGTACAGGCGAGTTGGATGGGCGATGTGCATAGGCGATGGGCACGGTGATGGGCACGGGGCTGGGACGGCGATGGGTAACGGGCACGACCACAGGCATAGGGCTGAGACGACGGGCATAGGGCTGGGATGACAACGGGTACAGGGCTAGGACAATGACGGGCGATGGGCACGGGGTTGGGACGACGACAGGCACGGGGCTGGGACGGCTTAGGTAGCGGGCGAGGTGCTCAACCACAGGCGGGCAAGACACCGAGCTAGACGGGCGAGTGGCTAGACAACTCGGCACGGGTGACGGACGGCCGACCAATGAGCTGGGCGAGCTTGCGGGTGGTGGCGATGGGTGGCGAGCGGACGAGCAGGGCAATGGGCGAGCTGGCCGAGCCAGCAAGCGGCGAGCTGGCGAACTGGGCTAGCCCCGGCGAGGGAGCGGCGACGGGTAGATGAGCTCGCGGTGGCAATGGCGTCGGGTGAGCGAGCTGGGCGGCAGAGGCAATGGCTGAGGGCAGTTGGGCTGGTGGTGGTGGGAGCAACGGCGACGGTGGCGAGCTCTTAGCGGCCTGGCGAGCTAAGCTTGCAGTGATGATGGCGATGAGCTCTTAGTGGCTCGGCGAGTTGAGCTCGCGGCAGCAATGGCTGTGGCGACTACAGCACGGCTGGACAATGTCGGGCGTGGCGGGCAGCGGTAGCGAGCTCGCTGTCGTGCTTGTACGAAGGAAGTGGAAGCTGCTGGCGGACGGCAGCTAGGGCGATGCGCGGTGGCCGAACGGCACGCGGCAGGCAACGAGCGGCGGAGGTTAGTCCGGCGAGGCTGGTGTGTGGGTGAGCAATAGAGGGGACGTCAGGTAAGGAAGGAGAGGAATAGATGAAGAAGGAGAGAAAAAAAAAAGAGAAAAAAGGAGGGGAGAGGAGAGGAGGGGGGATGTCAGTCATGCAGAGGGGGAGACGTGCGTGTGAGGAAGAGAGAGACAGAGAGGGAGAGAGGACAGACGGGTCAGAGGGTGTGCATGCGTGAGAGGACGCTGCGCGGGGGTGGGTGTGCGGCGCGGAGGAGAGAGAGAGAGAGAGAGAGAGAGAGAGAGAGAGAACAAAAGTTATAATTTGTCCTCGAGTGCGAATCCAGTGATCATGATTCAAACCTAAAAACGATCCAACGGTCCACGAAAATCCTAATTAATAATTAAGAGATATGGCCAAAAGAAAATAGCTAAAACACGTTACGAGGGAGGTTTACTAGTCCAAATTCGCACCCGGTCAAAATTTCACTTTTCCACTATTCCTGACAAACTCAAGGCTAGTCACAATAATATTGACACCGTCCAATTAATTTCATCCCGGAACTCCGAGAAATTCGACACCAAAGTTTAGACTATAAATAACGGCTAAATTCAATCGAGTACGATTCTAGCAAAATCCCAATTTTAAAATAATAACCCGGAGTGATCAGTTCCTGGGCGAGATTTTTACTATAAGCGCACTAACAAATTACATGTTTTATAAATTTCAAAATAGGTCAAAATTCGAAATGTTACAAAATCTGATGTGAAATGTATAAGGACAGAGGGTAAAGCTGAAGAAAATGTCCTTGGGAAGAGCAATAATGTTTCATAAGTGGCTGAGGACCGTGTTCATGAAGAGACTTTCCTGCATTCTGATGAAACTCACATCTCTCATCTTTTAGATACTATACAAGAACAAGTAGAAGGCATAATACAAGTTACATTAGAACAGGCTTCCATAGGGAGTTTGAAAGTACAAGCCTTTGTTCATGATTTAGAGCGGTAGGTAAAGCTCGATGGCTTGGGGATCGATGCTCGGAGCTGGGCCTGGTGGCTTGCTGCCGAGCTTGCGACAACAGGGGAGTGGCGATGAGGCAGGTGAGCAGCTACAGCGGTGGCCCAGGGTGGTGGTTGAATAGATGTGAATTTGTTGTGTTGTGGTGATATCTGCAAAACCAAACGATTGGTGATGTAGCCAAGATGTGTACATAGTCACTCTCTAATATTTTAATTCAGTCTGCAAATACAGAGAAAAAACAGAGAAGGAGAGCATAAAGGTGCATGATAACAGAACTTTTGTTGTTTTGTTTAAGGACAGAGAGGAAGTTGTATATTGTAATCAAATTACTGAGCTCATGGAGAAGCACAAGAATTAAAGTCACAGATGAATCTCTTTATTTTTATTATCCCTGTTGTCATTACCGATAAAATTTTTTCGGTTGGAACTATGTCATATTTGGACACGATGTTACTGGATTGGAAGAGTTTCTGTATGTTGCTTTAGTTGTTATCACCCGGATAGTGGTTAACTTATCTTCTTGTTCCCGATTGCTTCGTGCAAAACCAAATCTTTCATCGTGTTCTGTGAATACCGTTAGCAGAGTGATTTAGATTGACCACTTCCAAGCTGACGGAGGCACGGTCTCTGTAAGTTAAAAATTCCCCTACTGAGCACTAGTATCATATTTAGAAGTCGAGATATTTCTGATAACTTCAACATGATCAAACCAACTTTTCGTCAGATGAAAAACTTTACCATGAAATGTAGAAACTCTATTGCAACCAACTCTTTTTGTGTGAATCTTTGTGAGAATGACCAATGTGTATTGAGCCAAAATGTTTTGAACAGAAAACGGGCATATCGGACAAGTCTACAATCTTTGTCATGACCAAAAGTATCACTCGTAAAGAATTATCAACTGCAAATCTGCTACATTTCGCACGGATGAATCTAAGGATACGTACGAAGATTCTGGAGCTATAATATGCGCTGCATCATGCTCACCAGGCAGAAGACATGGACCTATACTGAAAATCTTCAAGCCATCACTTATTTTATTTGAAATTATCAAATCGATGTGCAGTGTTATTGCAAATCAGGACCAACTACATTAGGACACATCCAGAACTTAACCAGATGGTAACTTTTTTCACCGTTCAGTCAATGTAATACTAATCTTAGTGTGCATTAGTACTCATTGGAAAGATAAACATGATTTTATTAGCACGAAGTTATTTGCTCTAAATAGAAACAGGTTACGGATCAAAACATCGAACATTAACCCTTTAACCGTGTCAGCCATCCCCACAATAGGGTCCCCTTCAATAACCAAAAAACCCAAAAGATTGATGAACCAAAACAAGTTTCTAATGTGTTGCAGGCCAAATGAATTGCTGGTTTTTTACCGTCAGAGTTGTCCCCCATTATGCATTTCCAAAGACCGCTAAGTCAACTTGCACAGCAGAACACCAATTTCTAAATTATATATAGATCAATCTATAACAGCATTATGTAGCTCAATAACGAGAAAACTAATACGGTTTAGGTAGGAGCGTTGAACTTTTCTAATAGGCTTAGAATAGATTAACTAGGACCCGATGTCAAATGTTCCTGTTGTGTGTCTATCGCTAAGTCATCTTGATATGTACTCAAGACAATTTTCTAGTAACATCTATTTTAACATACGGGGGACAAGACTTAGCAACAAGATCGGGGGATAGAACCACCAGGATAAAAACTAAGAGCTCAATGAACGAGGTTAGGCCAGACAACTTAGCATTACCTAGTCCGTCCGGGTCCGGAGCAGCATCTCGGTTCTACTCTATCCTATGGCCTCCCTTGGGGCAAAGTAAGCTGAGCTTATTGCCTACGTGCATTTCTTTACTGGGAACACTATATTCTTTTATGAAGGATTTGATCCCAGATGTTGTCTTTCTTCACTGCAAATAGGTATCGGAAAAATTCATCTAATCAGAATACCATACCGCCCAATGGATGCATATATTCGTGCTAACAAAAGTTAGCTAACTCCTATCTCCTTTTGCTTTCATTGTTGTTGATGATTTCGACACTAAAACTGGATACATATTAAGATTGGATCCTCAAAGAGATAATAAGGGCATCGTGTGCTAGCAGTAATAGTTTCACAATGTCTTCCACATTCAAGGAATTACCACACCATAATATTGAGACGAAGTACAGAGATGAGTGTGATGATGTGAAAGAGATGAACCATTCTAGCTAGTTCCAAATTACTGAATTTGGTAAAGTTGGTTGGCAGCGTGGAAGCATGAAGTACCTATCTTCTTTGTAACATCATACATTGACCCTCCACATACGAATTTACATGTGATTCTCATTCACACGAGGTCTTGCTGTATAAATGTACACTTGTTGGAATTTACATATAATACATCACAGCTTTTTTCTTTACTGACCACAAACTAGAACTCCTGCATATTTGCTATGCAGAGAGGCAGCTGAGCATCTGAAGAATGCAATAGAGTTGAGCAAAGCTTTTTCTATGTCTTTGGCAATGCGTCTTTGGACGAGCAATACTATGTACTCCATAGAAGCTGCATCACAGGGCATGATGATTGGCCCATCACTTGACAAACCAAACTCTTCTTCGGACATTTTGAAGAGCTCTTGAAAGATGTTGCTGCTGAGACATTGCAAAGGAACCATGAAACGGCTTCCATCAGCTGTGTAGATGACGAAGTGACCCTTTTCTGCCTCTGATGAGGTAGAATTCGACTCCACTCTAGCTCCAGCAAGGGCAATTCTTTTTCTGCTTGAAGCGGCTGATATTTCCCACTTCCTTGCCACCTTGAGTAGCTTCTTGGGGCTCATCATGCTTAAGCTCCGTGGAAAAATTTTGTCGTTTAAGGCAAAATCAATTCCAGGATTCCTAGTCTTAGACCTGTAGAGTGTTGCTTCAACAAGACTGATGGGAAACAAAGGAAGCGCTCGCTTCTTATATGTGCGTAACAATAAGACAATCCTGTTCGAATGTTGCTTTCTCTGCCTTGTGATTTCCAATGCTTTAAATCAGTAATTGCTTGTACAGAAACACATATTTGGATGGAGGAATATTGACAAATAATGATGGCTTAGAGAACAAGGGAAGCACAGGGAAGGAGGATGTTGATGACCCTTTTGTTTGTCTCGTCTGAAAAAAAACAAAAAGCACTCACTCGGCTCAGAATAGATGATGAAACCGGTCTCCAATGCTGCACCCAAATATTTTTGGAGGCTGAGATTCTTGTTATATGATGCTGGAAGTGACTTTTGGAGCATAGTGGACATCTACGGTTTCATCCAAATTACATACTTTTCTTTCGCTAACAAACGGAAATGAGCAAGCATATGGAGAGAATGATTTATTTCTCGCTGTGATTCTTGATAGTCGCATTTCCATCGTAAGGTGATGAACCAGTATGTGATCCATAATTTTTCCGATACACACCAGAGAATAGCTAGAAGAACTTGCAGTTATTTCATTCGTTGACTAGGTTCAACAAAGTCCATTTGTTATTTACGTGGTAAACCACATGAACCTGTTTGAAGACGCTACTCCTCAGAGCTAGTTTTCGATTCAAGTACGAGAGTAACACATAAGGCCATTAATCAAATGGTACTTTCTCGAAAAAAAGGACTTACAATACGCTATCACCGATAGAAAGTGATGTTTCGGAACAAAAATGCATTTAAAAGTGTTAGCACGGTGGATGTTTCTTCTCATGACAAATCCTTTAAAGGTTGACCTGAAAAATGCTCAAAGTCTTTACTATCTGTAATTATAAAAACTTCAGTAGAATCAACCGTTCACATTTACCCGTAGAGCTCGCCAGTCTATACTGTCTTGACATATGGACAGTTTCTAAATTCCCCGTTATTAAGATGCACGAGTGAGCTGTGTTAAAAAAATCCCACATCGGAGAATTAATATGGTTTAGAGCAGTTAATATATTTTAGTTGATCCATAACTTATTAACTTAAGCTTTTGAGTAAAGGTGAGTCCAACTAGATATATTAACAAGTTTAGACTTGAGCTCTCTCTTAGTAATCTCCCCGGGCAAAAGGTATCGGGCTTCTATTATGTTTCTGTAACACTCGTCTTTGTTGACACCTAAATTTCAGCGTATCATTTAGTATTAATTTGCATAGAAAATTATGGATTAAATTTTTAACCCCTAAACAAAAATATCTAAATTGCATAACATATAGTTTAGGTTTATTTTAATTTAATTGCATTTTGCATCGGACCGACGATGGCGAATGAGCTTAAATTTTATCAGACGAGACTCGGCTCGCTCGGAATTCAAGGGCCGGGAATTTCAATGTCAAACGGGCTCGGTCGATTTAATTTGGGTTCAATCTGATATGTTGGGTTTAATTAATCAAAAGCCTAAGTTAATCCAGCCCATTAAACCTAAGCCCAAGCCTAAGCCCATTAGGACATAAAACCCATCTAAATTGATCTAAATTAGTACTATATAAGCATAAGATTAGGTCAGAAATAGAGGTGGACAATTCCAGATCTGATTTTTGAGAAACACGTGAAAAGAGAGAGAAAGACGCCGGCACACCGCCCCCCACGTCCGCCGCGCGCCGTTGCTTGCCGACGTTGTACCCAACCGGAGTGCCGCGACGTCCTCGCGGACCTCTTCCCTTTTCGAATCAAGCTGCCCACTTTGCTGACTGCTTTTCTTCCTTCATGCCGGTGGTGTTCCTTCTTCTGGCGTTGCTGTTGCCGTTTCTTCGTGTACCACCCAGCGAAGCCTTCCCGGCGTTGCTGCTGCATAAACCGACGCCCCCACAGTCCCATGCAGAGTATATAAAGAAGAGGACTTGTCTAGGTTGACTGATCCTTTCGTTCAACCGAACTCCATGCAACAAATAGCCATGCAGCAGCCTTGAAGACTTCCCCCCACGTTGACTGGTCCCTCGCATCTTCACTGCTCTGGAACAACTTCCCGAACGACGACCGCTGCCCACGCTGCTGTCTTCGCTGCACCACCGCGCTTCTAGAGGAGTTGACGTTAGCTGTCCTTATCCTCTACAGCCTTGAAGAAGCCCACGAAGATTCTCCCATGCAGAAGACGTCCCCCAAGCCCACCGAGAAACACCTTGAGAAGTCTTCTTGGTTGATTTGTTGACCCATGCAGTAAAAGCCAAGGGGAAGGGACGTCCATGCAAGCTTCACCGAGAGCATTCTCGGCAGAGATCAGTCCAAGCTGTGGAGGTTCCTAGCGGAACAGCCGCCTGTCGATCCTCGCCAACAGCCGCGTCGTACGTCGTCGGAATAGCCCCACCGAAACAGCCGCCCGCCGTGACTCGCCCTTGACGTCACCACCGTGAGCCCCGCCGGTGCCGTGAGCCGTCGTCGTCCCGTCGCCGTTCGTCGTTGTCCCGATCCGCAAGTCGATCCCGATCCCGAGCCAATTCGAATTTCTGCAAATTAGGTAAGATGATTATCCGGTGAATTTTCAGAATATTTCAATTTCCTATTTTTGCATGTTTAAAATATTGCGTGAATATCATGTTGGAATATTAGATATCTTAAGATAATGTTCTAGATATCCGCAATATTTTGAAATATTCAAATTAGGAAAACTTTCTTAATTTAGCAAACGTATTTGGACGTCTATCCGACCTTATCCCCAAGGTACGATACACGGCGATACGGGAAATTATCATCCTATCTATAATCACTTAGATACGATGATAAATTTCATTAGCTTTCCAAATTTGAATAATCGGTTATCCGTTAATATCTATAACCCTATAGATATGACCGATAATTTGATTTTTGTGCCTAATCCGAGTTTGAAACGAATTTGGCGGATCGCGTGGTTGATTTGAATTGATTGCTATCCATGTTTAAATTGTTTTCTTTCCTTTTCAAATAAAACAGAAAATTCAAAAATATTAGCTAGATTTGAATTAGAATTTTTGCATGTCTAGGATTTTTCGAATATATCCCGAAGGATAAGATAAGTAGTTAATTTAAATTAGGACTTAACGTGGCATGTTTCCTGATTTAAATTAGGTATTATTTTAATCCTAACGGATTATTCAAGTTATTTTATTATTCCGAATTTTAATCGAAAATCCCAAAAATAAATCATTCTAGGGTAGATTAAGTCATCATAGGTTGCATGTTAATTTAGGCATTTTCATTAATTCCGAATTTCATTTAATTCCGAATTTCTTTTAAAAAAAATACAAAAAAAATACATCATTACACGTCATTAGAATTAAGTCACGTCGTCGCATGACATATAGTTTGCATGTTAGGTTGCATTATTTCGCATGTCATATTTTGCACGTCATTGCATATAGACTAGATTTCATTTAAATAAAGCGAAAATCCAAAAAAAAAGGGAATTGAGTGAATTGCGTGTTAATTAGAAATCATATTAGGATTGTCTGTATGGTTTTTCATTAGCAACGCAGATGCTAGCGTGGCATTCAGGTAAGTGATTCTCCTAAGCTTGCAATTTATTTAATGCTTTCCTGAGTGTTAAATTGGTGGTTTGCACACCCGCATGAACACCTCACATGTTAGTAATTGAGCTAAAATGGATCCAAACTGCCTGCCAAAATATTTTTGAAAAGAAAAGGTACCGAAATGGCATTAGACTAGATCTAGCGTAATCAAGCCCCCGGGCTTAGAATCTCTGGTTCGTAGAAATAAAACATATCTCCCTATGTTTTATTTAGGTTTCTAATCAGCCTACCATAAATTGATTAGTGGCGGCTCCAAGCATGAAAACATTTGCATGTTAAGAACTTAAACCCTAAGTTGCGAATTGGTAGGGCTTGGGAAGGCCCGAGTTAAGACTAGTCTTAATAATCCATTAGCCCGAAAGAATTGAGTAATTTTTGTAGGGTTGCGACAGCTTGGCGACTCCGCTGGGGATATTAGTTAAAACTCTTAGTGGACTTAGGCCAATTTTTCATTTCAAAAATAATTTTTGTTTGGCAGCGAGGATCCCAGGTACGTCCCTAACATTTTAGGTGTTAAATGTTCTTGCAGTATGAGAGGTATAAGGGGAGGCGTGATTGTTAACCCTTGTTTTGCAGGGAGGTGGTTGAATGTATGGTTTAATATATGCACGAAGCGCTGTTTGATATAAACTGTTGTGCATGCCTTACATTTTCACTACACCGCACACACTACCCGCTGCCGGACTTGGGCGGCATAGGTTTAGGATGGTACTGAGACAGTGGACACCCCGACCAAAACCATTTGGTACGGGTCGCCCTCCTCGGTCCCGAAATTTTCTTTCAAGGTGTCATTGAGTACCCACCACGGTTGTATTCCACTCAACCCGGGTCGGCTCTTTGACCAAGCCGGAGTCAGGGGAATCCTAGCCTAACCACCACCATGACTGGTTTAGCTTGGTAATCCTCTCGTCTCCATTTTGTAAGCCAGAGTCTAGGTAGAAATTGAACCTCACGTTTCATGCGCATGTCTATGTGATTGCCATTTTTCTACCCGGTGAAGTAAGTTTCCTTCAACTTTTCTCTCGCAATTTATTTATGTTTCGTCTTTTTCTTTGGTCGGTCCATGACATTAGGTCGGTCGTGAGTTTGGTCTATACACTATGGGAGGGTCGGACATCCGGATTCTCGATGCTCCTAAGGACGAGCTCCGTGCCTGGTGGAGTCTACTCAGTCCGACCAACTGCAAGCTAGTCGAGGGCCACATCGGGAGGCTACTTCCCTTACTGGAGGTCAAAGTCCGTACCGGCCTCGTTCGAGCATTAGCCCATTTTTGGTGTCCCGAGACATCCACCTTTATATTCGGTAAGCATGAGCTCACCCCAACTTTAGAAGAATATAGCGTGCTCATTGGAAAACCTTTAGGTTCAGAGTTAGTTTCACCACCTTTGGGAATTGATTCCATTCTAATGTTGGCTGAATTTTTGAATGTCGAAAAACATGACTTAGAAAGAGTTTTGAAAGCAAATCGTGGGTCTTGTCCTTTTTCATTCCTGAGTCAATGTTTTGAAAAAGCCACACTTTTTCAAAAAGGCAGAATATTTTTGCTAGCATTTTTCGGGATTGTCGTTTTTCCTCATTTCAAGAACGTATGTAACCCGTCAATTGCATGGTTGGTCCAACAAGTTTGTCTTCAAAAGAATTTTGTCAACACCATTTTAGCTGAAACTTTCATTTCTCTCACCAAATTCAAGCAAAATGTTGACAAAACATTTCATGTACCTATTGAATTATTGCAAATTTGGTTTTTGTCTCACATAAAAGGGTGTGGCGATTTGCTTAAAATTTCCGAACTCAGTGATTCTAGTCATCCCATTTTAAGCTACAAAGAAAAACAAGAAAATGCACCGGATTACCATTTTTCCGAGTGGATCATTTTTATGAAAAATGCTAGACCCCAAGGTTTCCAATGGCATGCTAGTTGGTTCAATGTCGAGGAAGCTCGGCTTACGTGTAATGGTGTTGGACCGGTGCCACTTCTGGGTTTCACTGGCGCAATCGAGTACTACTCTGCCAGAGTGTCCCGTCAGTACCAGATTCTCCAGGGGCTCCCCCCGGCGTTACAACCCGAGCTCCTCCGTGCCGATTTCTCCGATCAGAGTGAAGATCATGAAGGGACCATAGCTCAACTCCAGAAAATGTGGAAGAAGTGTCGTGTGTTAAAGATAGCCCGACCCGAAGGAGAACTAAAGGGGGAGCAGAAGTCCTACTTCGCGACGACCGAGTACACCCGACGACACAAGATCCCTCAGGAGATACGCCCGACGATACCCAAGGTGCCTCTTAAGTCCGCAAATCGCTCAGAGAACAACCGCCTCAAAAGGAAGGTTGAAGAAGCTGAAGAGAAGGCAGCCAAGATAGTTCGGGCTTATGAGCAGTTGAAGAAGGATGTCGCCTCCCATACGTCTATAGATCAAGCTAAATAAAAAGCTTGAAGTCGTTTTCTCATTTCAATTTCAGTTTAAGTTTGTTTAAGAATTGAGTCATTCGTCTTTAATTCAGTTTTTATTTCAAGTCATTAGTCGTTGTAAAAATTTTCACTATTTCAATAAAGAGGTCTTTTCAATTCAAGGCGGCTAGACCAATGTCATGGATCGGCATGTGATTTTGCTTGACACTTATGTATGCTTGTTTCATTTCAAATTAGGTTCAAATTAGGTAGTTTGCCACGGATCCCCCTCATCCTCATAATACTCGATCGGTGACCAAAAGAAGGATGGTCAATCAAGCCGAGATTGCAGCCATGATCGATGAAAAGCTGAAGGAACATATGAATGCAATCAACGAGCAAATCACGGCTGCCATGTCCAAAATGATGGGTGATTTCATGGCCAAACAGCAGCAGATCAATGTTGCCTCTCAATCGGAGATTCCACCTCCAACTCGTCAAGGCCTACGCCTTGACAAATCTCCTGCAGTCACTATTAATCCAACCCTTCAACTGGAAGATGCTATTCTGACTGACACTAGTGCGTCTCCGGCGGCCCCTGTTCTTCAGTCACCCCCCAATGATGAAAATGCCAAGTTACTGGCTAAGCTCGACCAGAGATTACGTGAAGTGGAGGGAACTCAAAGCGTTCCGGCTATTGATTTGTCCATTTTTACCCGAGTCCAAGTGCCCGAAAAGTTCAAGATGCCAGCCTTCGAGAAGTACGATGGCACCTCAAACTCAATTCAGCACATCGATATGTACCAGGGACTCATGAATAGATATGTTTCTAACGGGCCTCTGATGATCCAAACCTTCCAAGCAAGCTTGAAGGATGCTGCAATGAGGTGGTATACTAACCACCAGATCAATCGGAAAGATTCGTGGGAAGAGGTAGCAAACCTTTTCGTCAAACACTTCAAATTCAATCTCGATGTCACCATTACGAGAGAAGATCTGGAGAGAGCCGAGCAGAAGAAGGGTGAGACTCTAAAGAAGTATGCCACTCGCTGGAGGAACATGGCGGGGCAAATAATGCCGGAACCCGCAGAACGTGACCTAATGAAGCTGTTCGTGTCCACCCTACCGCAGCCGGTTCGTTCACGAATGTTAGTGACGGCCGCCCAATCTTTTGGCCAACTGATAGCCATGGGTGAGGAGATCGAGACCGGGCTCAAGAAGGGATGGTACGGTGAATCAGGTTCATCGGCCAAGAGGTTTACTAATAAGAAAGACAAAGAACCTGTCCCCGAAGTCAACATGACTTATTTGCAGAAACCGCCAGCTCAAACCCCGAAGCTACAATTCAGCACCCAGCAGACAACCTCTTATGGGCGACAAGGCCAGCAAGACTCACGCCAGCAGCGCAAAACTCGCCAGTTTACTCCACTTCCCGGGACGTTATCTCAAGTACTGGCAGTCCTAAGAAAGAAGAACTTGCTGGGCTCGGAACCGCAAAGATCTAACGCTCCTAGCTATGTAAAATATGACCCGTCCAAAAAATGCGATTACCATAGAGGTGAGGTAGGGCATTCGACCGATGATTGCCAAATACTCAAACATCGAGTGCAGGATCTACTCGACACTGGAGCGTTTGCGCTACAGCCAGCTGGTAAGCCCAATGTGCAAAACAATCCACTCCCTGATCATTCGAACAGTGTAAATGCTGTCCTTGGCCCGGAAGTCAAGCAGGTTCGAGGCTTCAGGGTCTCTCTCGAAGATATCTTCGATGCTTTAGTCCGAGCTGGTTATGTTTCGGCTGGTGAAGTGTTGTCACTCGGTGACATAAGAAAGAAAGTGGATGAGTTGATGAGAGAAGGAATGATTGGGACAGCGGACGAATTCGGAGTAGTGGCCACTATATCCCAAGTCACCATTGACTGGGATGAAGAACTCACAAAGATGACCGATGAACAAGTTAAGTTGGATCTTGATAAGCCCGCTCTCGAGGACGCCTCTGACGATGACCTTGGGATCATTATACCCGACACTCCGGAAGTATTAACCCTGGCATCACCTCAGCCCTATGCTTATGAAAGTGACAAGATAGTTCCATAGTTGTACGACGTTGATCTAAAGCACAAGGTTCGGGACCTCTTAGGTACTGGGGCATCAACATTTCGTGCTTCATGGCTTTGCCAAGGCCGAGACGATCTTCTCATAGTTCCAAACATCCGGACCACATCCCCGAGTCCTGCAAGAATGATACATGAAGAGAAGGAGGTGATCGACACCCTGGGGCAACCGAGTGGCAAGTTCGACTACTACGTAAAATATTCAGCTCCCCCGAGCTTCTATATTGACCCGCGTGATATCGTCCCCGATGGATGGGGAGGTATAGATGATCTAACACCTCCAGTGACAGAAGATCCTGATGATGCGATGGAGGGAATCGCTGCTTTGTTCAATAACATGTTCATTGGAGCTATCAAGGAAGGACCGTTGGAGGGAATGGGCACTGGCCCGCGAGAGTAACACCTTTACTTTTTTCGCACACTCCCCTGCGTGGGAATTTCTATTGCTTTCTAGGACTTGCCCCGTCTCAGGAGCTGCTTTTTGGGATTTTTCATTTCTATGACTTTATTCTCCCAGTTTTCAATCCAATAAGATGTAATTCGTTGATTCCATATCAATAAAATTATAGAAATTTTTATCATTTTGAATCTTGTTGAAGTACCCCAAACCAACCCAATGACGATAACCAACGATTGAAAAATTTGTCATCTACGGTAAGAACTGAGGGTTGGGCTTATCAAGAATTCTCGTTTCAAGATCTTCGAAAGCAAAATGAATTTCCAAAAAGCAAAGGACCAGTTTTCGAAAATTGCCTGTAGTTAAGCCCTGTCTTGTCTTTTTGATCCTTTTCTTTCATGTTTCAGTACTAATCTCGAGACATGGGAAGGGACGGAAATCGTGGATCCTCATATATGTGATATGAACGGAGCAGTCGAAGCAGCCAATAAGAACATCAAGAAGATTTTGGCTAAAACAGCTGAGAACTATCTTGATTGGCATGAGAGATTACCTTTTGCATTTATGGCATATCGGACTTCTATCCGGACATCTACAGGGGCAACTTCGTATCCTCTTGTGTACGGTGCAATTGTCAGAAGCAGATTGGATCCAGCAGGGGTTGGACCAGTTGAACATGATTAATGAGAAAAGGCTTAGAGCTCTATGTCATGGCCAGTGCTACCAACAAAGAGTTGCTAAATCTTTCAACAAGAAAGTCAAGCCTCGACATTTTCAGGTAAGTGACCTTGTCCTGCAGAAATTATTGCCGATAGTTCCTCTTGCAGAAGGAAAATTCGTCCCAAATTATGGTGGCCCGCGCATTGTGAAGAAAGTCCTTCTAGGAGGTACTTTAATTTTGGCCGAGATAGAGGGTCGTGTTTTTTTCCAGTTTAGTTAATTCTGATTCTGTGAAGAAGTATTACATTTGATTTGTACTCACTTTGACTTTGCTTCAATCAAGTTTCAAATTGAATTTCATGAATCAATTGATATTGCTAAGCTTCGTTTGAGGAAAGCTTTTGATTTAGCAATCTGGTTTTGTTCTAATGAAGTGATCATATTACATGAGAGATTTCAAAATGACGAAAGGCAAGCCATTTCCATACACATCCTGAATAATAATCCCTAGTGCGAGTTGAGTAAAAATTCCGTGCTGACAAGGTAGAGGATTATCTCACGAAAAGTATGACAGCCAAAATGATGAGAGGCATTCATTTCCTCTATCTAAACACTACAGGTTATCATTTGCTTAACCCCTTTGAACGGAGTTTCATTTCTTACCCCTGTCAGGAACAATCCTTATACTGGGGCAATTTCTCATAAAGTTCAAAATGGTTAGAATTTTCTTGCTTTCACTTGCATCAATCTTTAAGTATATTTATTGCATACAAATTTTGTGTTAGCTCGAGTGCCTTAGATATGACGAAGAGCATTTCTTTCTATATCCCTACACATTACCCTTTGCATACCCAATTTGAGCGGTGAATTTATTTCAACCCGATCGGTGATCATTCTTGTGATAGACAAAAGAAATCGTCTCAAGACAAGTTCAAGGTGACTCGAAGCAAATGGGAGCTCAAAAGAAAATTCATCAAAAGGACGCAAAAGACTCCACGGAATCGAAGTTCTCTCGAAAAAGAAAGAAAAAAGTCTCTCAAAAAGAAAATCTCTCTCTCTCAAAAAAAAAAGGAGAAAATGAGAGAAAAATGAGAGAAAGGAAAGCTTCAGCAAGAACTGAGTCGAAATGCAAGATCATTTGAAGGTTCATTTGTGGAGCAATTGCTAGAAGTAGGTCAATTGGATGATCGCCAATCTCCATGTTCATAATACCCCTTTGATGAAAATAGGCCATTCATTTCAAGCCTACCCGAACTTACGTTACAACCCTTACCGAAGTCTCTTCAGAATAGGGCACTTGAGTTAACGTAGAGTTTCAAATGCTTATAAATGTTGCTCGAAGAAGTGCAAGCAAAATTTTTCTATCTCATTTTTTGCAGCATTCCTGACTTGTGAATCCGGAGCAGCTGATGATATCAACTCTTTCAATAGCCTCGACTTGAACAGTCCCTTTTGCTAAGCTATTGAACAAACCCACGTTTCGGTCCTTATAAAGACCTCTCAGATTGGCTAAATTATACTGATTTTGAGAATATCCGAACCCTTGTCAAGCACGACGAAGAGAGTTTGAGTGATTCTTATACCCACATTAAAGGTCGAGACAAAAGCTTTTCATTGAAAGTGAGTAGAAAGTCCTTTCTGATTAAAGGTCTCTCATTTGATGTGATCAAATTGTCAAAAGGACGAAATGATTGTTCTTATTGATAAAATCCCCAATGAAGCTTTGTGATATGAGCAGATTCATAAATTATGTTTTCTCCGCCTCTGCGCATGTAGTATTTTGACATTTTCTTAGGTAAGAACAGGAGCGATGCCATTGGCTCCGTCATAAGAAGAATTCAGGTACGATTGCCACTTATTCTTTGTCGTTCTCTTTTCGAAATACAATTTCTCACACGGTGTTGTCAAGTGGAGTACGCGGCACACCCCATCTTTTGTTCGCCTAGCAGGATAGGCGCCATAATTTCCTATTTTATGTTTGCCAAGTGGAGTACGCGGCAGCATAATTTCTCATTTGGTGTTGCTAAGTGGAGTACGAAGCACACCCCAATTGATGTTGCTGAGTGGAGTACGAAGCACATCCCATTTCATGATCGCCAAGTGGAGTACGCGGCGGCATGGTTTTTCATGGTGTTGCCAAGTGGAGTACGCGGCACACCCCAATTGATGTTGCTGAGTGGAGTACGAAGCACATCCCATTTCATGTTCGCCAAGTGGAGTACGCGGCGGCATGGTTTTTCATGGTGTTGCCAAGTAGAGTACGCGGCACACCCCAATTGATGTTGCTGAGTGGAGTACGAAGCACATCCCATTTCATGTTCGCCAAGTGGAGTACGCGGCGGCATGGTTTTTCATGGTGTTGCCAAGTGGAGTACGCGGCACACCCCAATTGATGTTGCTGAGTGGAGTACGAAGCACATCCCTTTTCATGTTCGCCAAGTGGAGTACGCGGCGGCATGGTGTTGCTAAGTGGAGTACGAAGCACACCAATCAATCCAATTCTTTCTTCATATCATGAGCTATTTCGCATCTGTAGGAAACTACAGGTAACAGATAGGCAATCCAGTACCTCGAAAACCTTACTTCCAGTTGACCAGAAGTTTGGAGATCGAGGGAATTGAAAGCATTATAAAGCATTCTGTCACTCAGACGCTTTTTGGTGCGATCCGTATGTAAGTCTCTTTCACCGCTCCGCATGAAGTGAGAAGCCTTAGCATACGTTCCTTATTGCTTGCATATCATGCATCATTGCATCTAAAAAAAAAATCAGAATCATTCATCATTTTGCATAGTTTAAATTTAGGTCTCAGTCTTTGAGCGAAACCTCTGCGAGCCTCCACTCAAAGAGGGGCAGCTGTTGACACCTAAATTTCAGCGTATCATTTAGTATTAATTTGCATAGAAAATTGGGGATTAAATTTTTAACCCCTAAACAAAAATATCTAAATTGCATAACATATAGTTTAGGTTTATTTTAATTTAATTGCATTTTGCATCGGACCGACGATGGCGAATGAGCTTAAATTTTATCGGACGAGACTCGGCTCGCTCGGAATTCAAGGGCCGAGAATTTCAATGTCAAACGGGCTCGGTCGATTTAATTTGGGTTCAATCTGATATGTTGGGTTTAATTAATCAAAAGCCTAAGTTAATCCAGCCCATTAAACCTAAGCCCAAGCCTAAGCCCATTAGGACATAAAATCCATCTAAATTGACCTAAATTAGTACTATATAAGCATAAGATTAGGTCAGAAATAGAGGTGGACAATTCCAGATCTGATTTTTGAGAAACACGTGAAAAGAGAGAGAAAGACGCCGGCACACCGCCCCCCACGTCCGCCGCGCGCCGTTGCTTGCCGACGTTGTACCCAACCGGAGTGCCGCGACGTCCTCGCGGACCTCTTCCCTTTTCGAATCAAGCTGCCCACTTTGCTGACTGCTTTTCTTCCTTCACGCCGGTGGTGTTCCTTCTTCTGGCGTTGCTGTTGCCGTTTCTTCGTGTACCACCCAGCGAAGCCTTCCCGGCGTTGCTGCTGCATAAACCGACGCCCCCACAGTCCCATGCAGAGTATATAAAGAAGAGGACTTGTCCAGGTTGACTGATCCTTTCGTTCAACCGAACTCCATGCAACAAATAGCCATGCAGCAGCCTTGAAGACTTCCCCCCACGTTGATTGGTCCCTCGCATCTTCACTGCTCCGGAACAACTTCCCGAACGACGACCGCTGTCCACGCTGTTGTCTTTGCTGCACCACCACGCTTCTAGAGGAGTTGACGTTAGCTGTCCTCATCCTCTACAGCCTTGAAGAAGCCCACGAAGATTCTCCCATGCAGAAGACGTCCCCCAAGCCCACCGAGAAACACCTTGAGAAGTCTTCTTGGTTGATTTGTTGACCCATGCAGTAAAAGCCAAGGGGAAGGGACGTCCATGCAAGCTTCACCGAGAGCATTCTCGGCAGAGATCAGTCCAAGCTGTGGAGGTTCCTAGCGGAACAGCCGCCTGTCGATCCTCGCCAACAGCCGCGTCGTACGTCGTCGGAATAGCCCCACCGAAACAGCCGCCCGCCGTGACTCGCCCTTGACGTCACCACCGTGAGCCCCGCCGGTGCCGTGAGCCGTCGCCGTCCCGTCGCCGTTCGTCGTTGTCCCGATCCGCAAGTCGATCCCGATCCCGAGCCAATTCGAATTTCTGCAAATTAGGTAAGATGATTATCCGGTGAATTTTCAGAATATTTCAATTTCCTATTTTTGCATGTTTAAAATATTGCGTGAATATCATGTTGGAATATTAGATATCTTTAGATAATGTTCTAGATATCCGCAATATTTTGAAATATTCAAATTAGGAAAACTTTCTTAATTTAGCAACGTATTTGGACGTCTATCCGACCTTATCCCCAAGGTACGATACACGGCGATACGGGAAATTATCATCCTATCTATAATCACTTAGATACGATGATAAATTTCATTAGCTTTCCAAATTTGAATAATCAGTTATCCGTTAATATCTATAACCCTATAGATATGACCGATAATTTGATTTTTGTGCCTAATCCGAGTTTGAAACGAATTTGGCAGATCGCGTGGTTGATTTGAATTGATTGCTATCCATGTTTAAATTGTTTTCTTTCCTTTTCAAATAAAACAGAAAATTCAAAAATATTAGCTAGATTTGAATTAGAATTTTTGCATGTCTAGGATTTTTCGAATATATCCCGAAGGATAAGATAAGTAGTTAATTTAAATTAGGACTTAACGTGGCATGTTTCCTGATTTAAATTAGGTATTATTTTAATCCTAACGGATTATTCAAGTTATTTTATTATTCCGAATTTTAATCGAAAATCCCAAAAATAAATCATTCTAGGGTAGATTAAGTCATCATAGGTTGCATGTTAATTTAGGCATTTTCATTAATTCCGAATTTCATTTAATTCCGAATTTCTTAAAAAAAATACAAAAAAAATACATCATTGCACGTCATTAGAATTAAGTCACGTCGTCGCATGACATATAGTTTGCATGTTAGGTTGCATTATTTCGCATGTCATATTTTGCACGTCATTGCATATAGACTAGATTTCATTTAAATAAAGCGAAAATCCAAAAAAAAAGGGAATTGAGTGAATTGCGTGTTAATTAGAAATCATATTAGGATTGTCTGTATGGTTTTTCATTAGCAACGCAGATGCTAGCGTGGCATTCAGGTAAGTGATTCTCCTAAGCTTGCAATTTATTTAATGCTTTCCTGAGTGTTAAATTGGTGGTTTGCGCACCCGCATGAACACCTCACATGTTAGTAATTGAGCTAAAATGGATCCAAACTGCCTGCCAAAATATTTTTGAAAAGAAAAGGTACCGAAAGGGCGTTAGACTAGATCTAGCGTAATCAAGCCCCCGGGCTTAGAATCTCTGGTTCGTAGAAATAAAACATATCTCCCTAAATTGATTAGTGGCGGCTCCAAGCATAAAAACATTTGCATGTTAAGAACTTAAACCCTAAGTTGCGAATTGGTAGGGCTTGGGAGGGCCCGAGTTAAGACTAGTCTTAATAATCCATTAGCCCGAAAGAATTGAGTAATTTTTGTAGGGTCGTGACAGTCTTGTCTCGGTTATTTTGAGTTGTAGCTTCCTATGCAAGACCGACTAGTTAATGGATAGGATAGATGGTGCTCATTCGTTCTAATTCATGCTCGCCTCCTCTCACATTAATGAAAACTCGGTAATAGTCTCTTTCATTATGTAGCCGTTGTAATAATGGGCTTAAATAACCCATTATTTTGTTTAGAGCCCAGTCCATTAATTCACCATTTATCTTCAATGCAAGGGTTGAAGAAGCAGACCCTCGGTGACCGAAAACAAGAGGGAAAGAAGAGGATGCACGTAGAGAAGAAGAAAAGGCGGAAGAGGGAAAATCTCTGTGTTTATGATTCGGATGACTCGACAAGCTGAATCAACGCCGTTTTGCAACGTCGGGTAAGTAATCAAGGCCCCTATTCGTCTAATCGTAGCGATTTCGGAAATTAGCGCACAAATTTAAAGGAATATTGATTTTGAATTACGAGGCTCGATTAAGGAGTTATTAAGCTACGATTTTGTGTGGAATGATGGTTTATGGTGTTGTAGAGCTGTGGGGTTTGTCGAGTAACTATTTCGAAGTATGGTTTGTCCAGGACGAATTTCAAAGGTTTCATGTTCGAGTTACGCATATTAGATAATACGCGTAACGAAGAAAAGTGAACATCTGCTACAATTGAGTTTATTCGTTAGTGTTAGGAGTCGTTTTATCGACAAATAAGTGTAGTTCAGTCGAGCAATTAGTTAAAAGTAGATTTTACTCGGTTTTTGATACCGTATTCCTGTTATTTGTTAGGAATTTGAGTATGTCGGCTCGAGTAACCACATAAGTTGGTTTTCAACTTTTCTTAGGTGAGTGGTACTATTTTTTCTATGAATTTATAAGCTCATGTTTTGAAAATGGTAATGTTATAATATACACTACAAAAAAACCGGATTTTCCGACGAACATTTCCAACGAAAAAATTTTCGTTGGAAATTTGCGACGACATTTCCAACGAAAATTTAATTCGTAGGAAATTTCCGACGAAATTTTTTCGTTGGAAATTTCGTTGTTTCGTCGCAAAGTTCCGACGAAATTTTCCAACGAAAGGCTTTTCGTCGCAAATTTCCGATGACTTTTCCGACGAAATTTTATCGTCGCAAATTTCTGACGAAATTTTATCGTCGCAAATTTCCAATGAAATTTTTTCGTTGGAAATTTCCGATGAAATTTTCAAACGAAAAATTTTTCGTCGCAAATTTCCGACGAAATTTTCCAACGAAAGACTTTTCGTCGCAAAGTTCCGACGACTTTTCCGACGAAATTTTATCGTCACAAATTTCCGACGAATTTTTGTGACGAAAAATGTTTCGTTGCTAATTTCCAACGAATTTTGCGACGAAAAACTTTTCGTCGGAAATTTTCGACGAATTTTTGTGACGAAAAATTTTTCGTCGGAAATTTCCAACGAATTTTATTCGTGGGAAATTTGCAACACAGAAAATGAAATTTTTTATATCCGTCGCCACCCCCAATTCCCCTCTGTCGACTTATTCCTCTTATCCCCTCGCTGTTCTCTCTCAGTCTCTCTCTTTCATTTCTCTGGAATTACTTATCGGTGTGCGCGCCAGTAAATCTCGGTAAAGCTTTTTCGCCGGTAAGTTCCGTACTTAATTTCATGAATAATTGGCGACGAAAACGGTTCGTCGCAAAATTATTGCTAGCTGGATTTGTTTTTGTTTGTGCTATTGAAATTTTTTTTTCCTTTTTTACCGGTTTGACCGATCGCCGGCCATGGGGCGAGGTCCGGTGGCCTCGCCATGGCCGCCAGTCGACCTCGCCATGGCCAGCGAGCACGAGATTTGGGCGAGCTCGGCCCCGGCTGACGGCGAGGCTAGCCCTTGTCGGCACCGGCGAGCTCAAGCTCCACCCACATCTCGCCGTGGTCTAGGCGAGCTTGCCGGCCATGGCGAGCTCGGCCCTCACCGGTGCTGGCGAGGGCTAGCCAAGGCGTGGGTGAGCTCGCCGGGCATGGTGAGCTCGGCCCTCGCCGCTGTCGGCGAGGGCCAGCCAAGCCGTGGGCGAGCTCGAGCTCGCCGGTGCCGGCGAGGGCCAGCCAAGCCGTGGGTGAGCTCAGCCCGCGCCGGTACCGGCGAGGGCCAGCCAAGCCGTGGGCGAGCTCGAGCTCGGCGGTCGCTTGGCTAGCCCTCGTCGGCACCGGTGAGGGCCAAGCTCACCATGGCTAGTGAGCTTGAGGTCGCCCAGATCTGGGCGAGCTCGAGCTCGCCGGTGGCTTGGCTGGCCCTCGCCGGCACTAGCGAGGGCCGAGCTCGCCATGGCCGGCAAGCTCGAGTTAGCCGGCGGCGAGGCTGGCCAGCCCTCGCAGCCACGGGCGAGGGCCGACCTCGCCATGGCCGGCGAGCTCCAGCTCGCGCAGACGTCAGCGAGCTCGAGCTCGCCAGCATTGGCGAGGGCCGAGCTCGCCGGCCATGGCGAGCTGCGCCCTCACCGCCGGCGAGCTCCAGACTCGCGACCGGCAAGCAGCAGCTCGCCCAGAACTTCTCCAGGCGAGCTTGCCGGTTGCCGGTCCGGCCAAGAAGAAATTTAAAAAAAATGAAAAGAAAAAGAAACAGAAAAAAATAAAAAATAAATTTTAAGTAATTTGTTTTTTTTAGGTATGTGTCCATTTGAAGGTCTCGCAATCCAAGTGAACGTTGCAATTCTCATCAAATAGACAACTTTCTACTACAAAGGTTTCAGTCAAATACTTGGTAAGTTTTCATGACATGGTTATTTTTTCATTTTTTTCAAGTTGAAAGTAATTGTTTCGTAAAAAAGAAAATGACGGTCCTATTTCCACTTTCATTTTGGCTAAAACACTCCTTTATTTAGTTAAACGACAAAAAGACCCTCTCTCTCTCCCTCTTTCTCTCTTCAATTTATTGTTTCTTTTTCGGCCTAGACTAACCGACAAAATTACCTTTATTTCTATCATTTTTTTTGTTAGTTTCACAATACAAAAACTCAATTATTCTCAACAAGATATCATCTTATCTTGTATTTTACTATCACTTTGCCCAGAGAAGTTTTTTAAATATTAATATATGATCTCATAATTTTAGTTAGAAAAGCTATATAGATTATTATAAATTTCCATTTATGACGGCTACAAGGCATATGAACACATAATTTATTGCCTATTTTTATCAAATAATTTGAGCAACATTTTATTTCAAAGTTGGCAATTAAAATTCAATCTATATATCTAGCCAATCTTGACCTTGTAGGTGTTTTCTGTAATAAATTTGTGGAGTTTTAAAGTTAAACATTTTAATTTGTATTTCAAGATGGGGTTGAGAATCTTATTACGCATTCTTTACTTTTAAGCTAACATCAGCTTATTATAAATGAAAGTTTTAAACATAAACACATTTTAAAATTTTTATCCACTTACTATTAGATTGAATTTACAATTGATATTACTTACTTTCTTCATGGTAAGAGTAGAGCAACAAGAAGTTCCTTGTTTTTTCCTTTTTGTGCTTATTTTTTTAATATTTACATATGATCTAAACATAAAAATATTTATCATTTGATTATTTTTCCATATTTTGATCAATTTTTATTTTCCGTTGTTGATCAAAATTAGCTGGATAATTAGATTGAATTTTAAGGTTCAACTTTGAAATATAGCCTTAAACTGTTTGATTAAAAATAGGCAAATAATTGTGTGCTTATGAGCCGTCATATATGTAACCCACTTTTGTGATTAAAATTATAACACCAAAAAAAAATTTAATAACTTTCTCCTTGTAAAGTGAAATAATGCATGATAAGATGATATTTTGTCGAGTATAATGGAGCATTTGTATTATGAAACTCAAAAGAGAAATGATATAAATTAAGGCAGTTTTTTTTATTAGCTTGATTAAAAAAGAAACAATAAATTGAAGAGAGAGGAGGGTATTTCAGTTATTTTACTGAAAAAATGAGTGTCCTAGCCAAAATGGGAGTGGAAATAGCGCCGCCCAAAAGAAAATTGTGATTGTTAGAATTTTATGGTTTTAATTAACAATATTAAACAATACATATGATGTTTTTAATATTGTACAAGAATATCTTTATTTTTATACAGACACAATGCAAAGAGACAGGGGTTGGATGTATAATAAGAACTTACTTGGACGTCAAGGATTGACTGATGAGTTTTGAATCGGGGTGGAATTATTTTTGGACTTTGCTAGTACTAAATATGAGTCCATGTAGAAAGTGCAGTAATGGAAAATTTCAAGACATTGACATAGTTAGAGAACATCTTTGTAGATTTGGGTTTACTCCAAACTATTATAATTGGACTTACCATGGTGAACCATTTATATCTGATGACAGATATTGAAGTAGCGACCAATTGTTAGTGAGGGAAGAATGTAGCTATTATGACCAATTGAACCCATATCAAGGGATGGTGTTTGATGAAGCCGGCCATAATTTTATTTTAGAATCGAATCATGCAAATACTAGTTTTACTCTTACACTTGAACAAGTGGAAACTAGTCATGCATCACAATTGGAAGAGCCAGGAGTTACAGGTTTTGATGAGAATGTGTGTGATGGGACTTTTCAATCTAATCAGTTCTGGGAAGTGTTGAAAACGGCAGATGAACCTTTATGGGCAGGTTGTGACAACCACACGCAGGTATCAGTGACATCAAGACTGTTAAATATCAAGGCTGAGTATAATGTGTCTGTCGATTGCTTCAACTCTTTTGTTGAAGTAATGCGGGAAACAATGCCTCGTGACAATATCATGCCAAGTGACTTTTACGATATGAGAAAGTTAGTGAATAACTTAGGTCTTCCGGTTGTAAGGATTGATGTATGTACCATGGGTTGTATGTTATATTGGAGAGCTAATGAAAATGCAGAATCTTGCAAATTCTGCAGCCAACCTAGGTACAGGATTAACACGAGGCAGGGTCGTAATCAGAAGCGTAGACCATGTAAGCAAATGTTTTACTTGCCCTTAATCCCCAGGTTGCAAAGGCTTTATGCGTCTCACGCCACTGCTGAACATATGACTTGGCATGCAAATCATGAACCAGAAGAGTATCTAATATGTCATCCTTCGGATGCAGAGGCATGGAAATATTTTGATAGAACATATCCCGAGTTTGCAATAGAGCCTTGAAATATCAGGTTAGGTCTGTGTGCTGATGGTTTTGCCCCATTTGGGAAATCAGGAAAAAGTTATTCATGTTGGCCAGTTATCTTAACTCCGTACAATCTTCCACCCGGTATGTGCATGAAGACAATTTATATGTTTTTGACATTGATCGTGCCTGGCCCGCAAAATCTGAAAAAGTTTATAGATGTTTGTATGCAACCATTGATTGAAGAGTTACAACGGCTATGGAATGCAGGTGTCCCTACGTACGACGTTTCTACCGATCAAACATTTGTAATGAAAGCTGCTCTTCTTTGGACGATAAATGACTTTCCAGCTTACGGAATATTATCTGGATGGAGTACAGCTGGGATCTTAAGATGTCCGATATGTATGGAGCGATCGAAGTCATTTAGATTAAAGCACGGTAAGAAGGCCAGCTATTTTGACTGTCATAGGCAATTTTTGCCTCTAAAGCATACATTCAGAAGGAATAAAAAAGAGTTTATCAAGAATATGATCGAAAGAACACATCCACCATTGAGGTTGATCGGTGATCAAATTTGGGAGCGAGTGCAGAAGTTTCCAACGATTGTTCAAAACCCTCACGGCACAACTATTGGGTACGGAAGTACACATAAATGGACAAATCGCAGTATATTTTGGGATCTACCATATTGGAAGGCGTATCTTATTCATCATAATCTTGACCTCATGCACATAGAGAAGAACGTTTTCGATAATGTCATAAATACCGTGCTGGATGTCACTGGAAAAACAAAAGACAACTTGAACGCAAGAAAAGATATGAGGGATATTTGCGATCGGCCAACACTAGATGTGGATCCAAGCAGCAGGGGACCGAAACCAAAAGCAGTTTACACATTGGGCAAGGATCAAAGACGGGTCGTTTGTCAATGGTTGAAATCGGCGCGATTTCCTGATGGATATGCTTCGAATCTAGGGAGATGTGTTGATTTGAATGAATGCAAGTTGACAGGTCTGAAGAGTCATGATTGTCACGTATTTATGGAAAGACTAATTCCAATAGCCTTCAAGGAACTCTTACCAAACTTTGTTTGGAGCGCCATTACAGAGTTAAATAATTTCCTGCACGATATTTGCTCAATAGCGTTGAAAGCATCACACATAGAGAAACTAGAAAGAGATATTCCAATTATTCTTTGTAACTTAGAAAGGATATTTCCTCCATCGCTCTTTGATTCAATGGAGCATCTCTTAGTTCACTTGCCTTATGAGGCAAAAGTTGCAGGTCCCGTCCAATTTCGATGGATGTATCCATTTGAGAGGTCAGTTTTTAGTTAAATAAATTTGAAATTACTTCATTATATATTATGTTCCGATAAATTTTTTTCTATTGCAACTAGGTTCTTATATCATTTGAAGAAAAAAGTGAAGAATAAGGCATGTGTCGAAACTTCAATTTGTAATGTATATATTGTGGAAGAAGTGACAACATTTGCATCATACTATTTTGAGCCGCACGTGCAGAGTAAGAAGCGGAAAGTAGGAAGAAATGATGAGGGCCCAATTGATCCCAATTGCAAATCATTCTCTATTTTCAATTATTTGGGTCGACCAAGCGGCGCAAGTAAGTTTCGGCACTTAACAGGTGAAGAAAAGCAGGCAGCCCATACATATATTTTACTGAACTGTCCAGAAGTTGAGCCATACTTCAAGTAAGTGTACATTTATAAGTATATGTATTGTGTGTCAAACATTTGCTAATATATAAATGGTATTTGTTAATAGGATTTTCCAAAATTCAATGTTTGGACTACCACCAAATGAGTTTGACCGTTTGTGCGATGAACAATTTGCAACATGGTTCACAACATATGTAAGTTGTATCTGGACGAAATGCAAGTTATTCGAAATTTTTAAACATCATATATTAAAATATATATTATTGACATTGGGTATGTGACCTTAGGTTCACAGTAATCATGATCATGCGACAGAGCAAGGAATGCTATATCATCTGGCATGGGGTCCAAAGTCTAGAGTACGAACTTGGCCAGCATATTTCATAAACGGGTACAATTTTCACACTCGAACATATAGAATGGGAAAAGCCACAATGAATAGCAGTGTGTGCATTCAATCATCCAATGGTGTCAGTTCCAAAGATGATTTTTATGGGTTGTTGGATGAAATCGTAGAGATAGAGTACCATGGACCATTAATTTTGCGGGTTGTGTTATTTAAGTGCATGTGGTTCGACCCTGTGAAAGGAATGAATGTGCATCCGAAGTTTAATTTGGTTGAAATAAATCACAAGAAAAGATATAGGAAATATGAACCATTTGTCTTAGCACAACAAGCAATTCAAGTATATTATGCATCGTATCCTAGTTTGAAACGTGACAAAGCCGATTGGTGAGCTGTATGTAAAACCAAAGCACGGAAAAAGATCGAGGAACACTGGAAGGACATAGCATATCAACAAGAGGAAGTTTGTCACACGATTGAAACTGATGAATATACCATTCCAACTTTACGAGTTCCATGTGGAGCGATAATTGATGTGGATCCAACTGAAATTCGCGAATCAAATTTTGAAGCTGGTACAGAACTTGATTATGAGACAGATGATGAAGACGTTGCGCATGAAGACGAAAACGAAGACGAAGATGAAGACGAAGACGAAGACGAAAACGAAGCTGAAGATGAAAGTGAAGATGAAGAATAAGATTTTTGAGACTTTTAATTATTTATGTGCAATTAGAATTATTATTGCGACTTATGTTTTTTTTTCTCTTAAATTGTTGTTATTGATGTTGTCGTAATTATTATTGTTGTTGTCATCGTTGTAGGTATAATTAGAATTCATGGCTAATTAGCCTCATATTTAGCCACGGAATTAAAATAGTCGGGAGAAATATGAAAATAGCCTCATATTTTGCGCAAAATATTAGAATTTCGCAGCGAATTGCGATTTCGTTGGAAAAATTTCCAACGAAATCGGAATTCGTTGGAAAATTTTCCAACGAAGTGGGAATTCGTTGGAAACGTTTCCAACGAAATCTCCATTCGTTGGTAATTTCCAACAAATATCGATTTCGTTGGAAAAATTTTCCAACGAATTATTGCTTCGTTGGAAAAATTTTCCGACGAAATCATAATTCGTTGGAAAATTTTCCCACGAATTCAAAATTCGTTGGAAAATTTGGGGGCAAAGTTCCTATCGATTTTTCCAAAAATTTCAAATTTTCGGAAATTTCCCACTAATTTGAATTTGGTGGGAATTTCCAACGAAATTTAAATTCGTTGGAAAATTTTCCAACGAAGTGGGAATTCGTTGGAAACGTTTCCAACGAAATCTCCATTCGTTGGAAACGTTTCCAACGAAATCTCCATTCGTTGGTAATTTCCAACAAATTCCAAATTCGTTGCAAAATTTTTCCAACGAAATCGAAATTCGTTGGAAAAATTTTCCAACGAATTCGACATTCGTTGGAAAAATTTTCCAACGAATTCGACATTCGTTGGAAAATTCCAATGAATTGCGATTTCGTTGCAAAATTTTCCGACGAATTCCGAATTCGTTGGAAAATTTTCCAACGAATTCGAATTCGTTGGAAAATTTGGTGGGAAAGTTCCCACCGATTTTTCCAAAAATTTCAAATTTTCGGAAATTTCCCACTAATTTGAATTTGGTGGGAATTTCCAACGAAATTTAAATTCGTTGGAAATTTCCCACGAATTTGAATTGGTTGGAAAAATTTGAGAAAATCGTGGGAAATTTCCAACGAATTTAAATTTCGTTGGAAAATCCCCACGATTTTTTAAATTCGGTGAAAATTCCCACGAAATTTCCAACGAATTTCAAAAATTGGTGGGAAATTTCCAACGAATTTTTCAAATTTGTTGGAAATTTTCCCACGAATTCTTTAAATTCGTTGGAAAATTGTCGGAATTTCCACCAAATTTAAAAAATCGTGTGGATTTTCCAACGACATTTAAATTCGTTGGAAATTTCCCACGAATTATAAATTCGTTGAAAATTTCCCACGATTTTCTTAAAATTTTCCAACAAATTTGATGTTCGTGGGAAATTTCCAACGAATTATAAAGTCGTTGGAAAATTCCCATGATATTTTTTAAATTCGTTGGAAATTCCCTCTAAATTTCCAACGAATTTCAAAATTTCGTTGGAAATTTTCAACGAATTTCAACAATTCGTTGGAAATTTCCAACAAAATTTTCCAACGATTGGATAATTCGTTGGAAATGTTGCTTATAGTGAAGTTTCGCCGACACTTTGGTGTTTTTGCAAAAGTTGTCCTCGAGCTCGAGCGCCTCGCCGTCCTCCTGCCTTCGCCGTCGACGCCGGCATCCTCGCCGTCCACCTCGCCGTCGACTTTGCCGTGCCCGGTAGGTATCCCTACCCTTAACTATTTCTTGGTGACGCGGCCGTGAGGGGGTGTGGCGAGGGTCGCCGCAGAGTTGGCCGCGGTGGTCGCGGCGGAGTTGGCTGGTGGGTGGGTGGCGGCCGAGATGGCCGGAGGCCGTCGGTGGCAGCCGAGGTGGGCCGGAGGGGGGTTGCGGGCAAGCTCGCCGTGTGGGGGGGTCGCGGGTGGGGGAGTCGCCGGCGAGCTGCCCAGGGGGTTGTCTGCGAGCTGGGCGAGGGGGAGGGGTTGGCTAGCCCCGGGGGGGGGGGGGTGGGCGGGGGTGCCACCTTGGCTGGGCTGGGTGAGGGGGCGGGCGGGCGGGGCGCCGCCTTGGCTGGGCTGGGCTGAGCGGGGGGGGGGGTGTTGGCCGCGGGGGGGGGGGGTGCGGCCTTGGCTGGTCGGCGGGGGAGGGGGCATGCTGGCCGCCGACAGGGTGGTTGGCTGGTTGGCCGGGGGAGGGGGTGGGGGCGCCAGCTTGGCTGGCCCGGGGGGGGGAGGGGGCGGCTTGGCTGGCCGGGGGGCTCGGAGAGATGATTTCGGCACGGTTGTCGTTTTTTAATATGTTTTATTTTAATATGCTTTCGTTCTTTACATGTAATATGCTTTAATTTATTTTTCGTGGAATCTGATGTCCAAATTTCAATAGGTTGCTTCAACGGGGCCGAAATATTGCTATTTACCAGATGCGATAGTCGGTTTGTATCATTTTGTCGAGTTTTTTTATTGCTCTTTCGTCGCAAAATGGTAAGCAAAATGTCATTTTCAGTCCCTAATATATGTTCGTATTTTTAAATATATTTGTCTAACCTTCATATTTGTCAGTTTAAACGTGGAGATCTCATGCGTGGTTCGGGTTCACAAAGAAGATCTGCCCCTTCCGCTGCCTCGTCCTCGTCCCCGACCCTGTCCTCTTCGCCTGCCCCTGCCCTTTCATGTAACCCGCAGCCACAACATGTCCATGGACAACACGAACACATTGGCCCATCCTTTGACCCTCAACAACCTATTAGGGTAGAACCTCAGGACTTCCGAAATGAATTTACTTTTGTTCAATCTTCGAATCGATCTCCTTCGAATTCACAGTCTTCTTCAGTGCAACAGTCGAATGATGCAGAAGATAACCGATTCCTTATATGCCCATGTGGAGATTCGTAAGTACTTTTTTTTACGTATATTTAGATTATCGATGTAAATAAAATTGTCAATGTTGTGAATTATCCGTATGCTTCATTGTCTTATTGTCCGTATTGTTATAACATGTTTTTCAGATTCACGGAGTCTACGCATGTTGTCAGGGAACTGAATAAAATAGTCAATAACTGTTGGATGGGTCAGTTTATTACTTTCAACAGCGCTCCTGCAGAAGTAAAGACTTTGTGGTGGAATGAGTTCAAGGTTAGTGTTGTCTTTCTTCACAAACTAAGTTCGGTGTAGCATACCGATGGTCAATAATGAATTTTGTCACGAATTGTCTGGTACATTGTAATGAATATGTGACATGTGGCCCTAGTGGATAACTTTCAGTTTTTTTTCTTTTAATTGTAGCGTAAGTTCACGTGGCATGAAATGGAAGAGGCTGAGATTAGAAGAATTTTCAAGAAGAAAATCGGTGATCACATGCGATATGTGATAAATAGAGCGAAGAGAAGAAATGAAAAGCCGACCTTCTTTACAACTGACAATTGGACGGAAATTATCAGAACTTGGGAAACTCAGAAGCATAAGCAAAGGTGTGAATAGAACAAGAAGAATTGAGTTTCCAGTTCTAGTGACGAGTCTGCGTCTGCTACATATGCTGGGGGCTTTATCAGCATCGGGGAGCATAAAAGAAGGATGGTAAGTCTGTTTATACATGTCAGTACATTTAATGTAATGATTACTCATTTATGTTTATATTTTGTAGGTGGATGAATTGGGGACGGAACCCACTTTTACAGCTACATTTGAACGTACATTCCAAAAAAAAGATAAGACATGGACTGGCGCTCGAGCAAAAGCTATTAAGGTATGTAAGGTTATAGTTCGGACTTTATGGAAATTAGAATGAAAATCATGAATGTTTTTAATATTTATGGTAATATATATCAATTTATTTTATTTCCATCTATAATGTTAATATAGGAAAAATATGATGAACTTTTATGAGCATTGCTAGTGGTGATGGTGGTGATGGTGGTGGTGATGGTGGTGATGCTGATGGTGGTGGTGGCGGTGGTGGTGATGGTCGTGCCGTGTCTGAGCCATCGGTTGACAATATGGCATTATGGGTGGAGGCAGCGGGTGGGATGAAAGGAGGAAAGATATTTGGGATGGGATCCCTGGCAAGGATGTACAAAACGAATACTGCTGCAACTTCATCCTTCAATGCGGCTTTTTCAAGGAGGACACGACATAAGGAGCATATAACCCAAGAATTGAGCCAATTGAAGCAGTTGCTTGTACAGAATGACGAAGAAATGAAGTATTTACTTGGACAGAAGGACGAACAAATAAGGGTGATGCAACAACAAATGCAAATTGTCATGCGACATCTCGACATCGATCGCAATGAGGTTCCTCCTCTACCTCATATTAATCCAATTGATGATGGGCATAATGCTGAGGCACAAAATGATGCGGCGATTGGTGATGATGATGATGATGATGACGACGACGACGCTGATAATTATGTTGTTAGTCCTGTGTAGTTCATTCTCGAGTACCAAAGCTGCCAATATTTTATGGTTGTCCCGCGTTATTTCAATGTTTTCATTGTATGATCTGATGTTCATTAGTGCTTACCTGCCTCTTTGTATTATGAGATTGAATATCGAATATCATTAGGTGAGACTTTGCAACTTATGCATTGTAGAATTTAATATTGCTTTTTTACCAAAAAAAATTGATATTGCTAATAATTAGATTTAAAATCAAAATTGTCGCTAAACAAAATTCGTCGCAAACTTAGCGATGAATTTTGTGAAGAATAGATTTTGTTGCCAATTACCAACGAAAATTGAATATTTTTTATGGAAAAAATTCGAATTTCCTACGATTTTTTCAGCGAATAATTAGTGCCAAATTTTGCAACGAATTTTCCCACAAATGTTGTTTTCATCGGAAATCACCAACGAAAATTGAATTTTCTCGTCGGGAAAAAATTTGAATTTCAAACAATTTTTTCAATGAATAATTGCTACCAAATTTTGCAACAAATTTTCCAACGAAATTTGTTTTCGTTAAAAATTACCAATGAAATTACCGACGAAAAATGTTTGTGGGAAAAATTTCGGATTTCCAACGGATTTTATTTTCGTTAGAAATTACCAACGAAAATAGTTCGTCGGAAAAATTTGCGATTTCCAACGAATTTTTTTTTCGTTGGAAAATACCAACGATTTTTTATTTTCGTTGGAAAATACCAACGAATTTATTTTTCGTTGGAAATTACCAACGAAAATTGTTTGTCAGAAACTTTCAAAATTTCCAACGAATTTTTTTTCGTCGGAAATTACCAACAACATTTGGAATTTTTCGTCGGAAAAATTTGCGATTTCCAACGAATTTATTTTTCATTGGAAATTACCAACGAAAATTGTTTTTCGAAAAATTTCGAAATTTCCAACGAATTTTTTTTTTCGTTGGAAAATACCAACGATTTTTAATTTTCGTTGGAAAATACCAACGAATTTATTTTTCATTGGAAATTACCAACGAAAATTGTTTGTAGGGAAAATTTTCGATTTCTAACTAATTTTTTTTCGTTGAAAAATACCAACGATTTTTTATTTTCGTTGGAAAATACCAACGAATTTATTTTTCGTTGGAAATTACCAACGAAAATTGTTTGTCGGAAAATTTCGAAATTTCCAACGAATTTTTTTTCGTCGGAAATTCCCAACGACATTTGGAATTTTTCGTCGGAAAAATTCGCGGATTTCCAACAACTTTTCCAACGAATAATTTGCAACGATTTTTTCCAACGAAATATTAGCGACGATTTTTTCAACGAATTAATTTTCGTCACAAATTACCAACGAAAATTAAAATTTTTTTTCGTCGCTAATTTCGTTGGAAATTACCAACGAATTATGAATTTTCCAATGAATTTTTTTGCGTCGGAATTTACCAACGAAAAATTAAAATTTTTCGTTGCAAAAATTTCCAACGCCGAATTACCGACGAATTTTTTTTCGTCGGAAATTCGTTTTTCCACGAATATTTTCCAACGAATTTTGCCACGTTTTTTCCAACGAATAATTACCAACGAATTTACCCACGAATTTTTCCGACGAATTTTACCAACGAATTTTTCCAACGAAAAAATTTCGTTGGAAATTACCAACAAAAATTTAAATTTTTCGTCTGAAAAATTTGCGATGACGAATTACCAACGAATTTTTTTTCGTTGGAAATTTCGTTGGAAATTCGTTTTCCAACGAATTTTCCCGATTTTTTCGTTGGAAAATTCGTTGGAAAACTCTTGTTTTTTTGTAGTGATAGTAAGAGTTATTAAGAGCATGTTTTCTATATAAATGGGATCGAGCTTTTACTATCTTTTAGTCGATTGATAATATATTGGAAAGTCTTTCAAAGTATCTTGAAATGAGTATTTGTGAATGTTTTGTGAAAGGAATTACCAAAAGTTGTTTGTATTGGATGCGAAATGTTTTACGAAATGGATTCTATTTGATGATAGATAATGATTGTGTGATTCGGTTTGTGAAACCAATTTATGAAATGATTTTATGATGTTAATTGTGAGCTGTTGAAGAAAGATTTTGGTTGTTATGGCTCATATCGCTATGATGAGAGTATGTATACTGTTAGGACGTCCTTTTAGGCCAAACAGCTGCCTGATATAGGTGGTAGACCTAGCCAAGGGAGATAAACTTGGCCGCCATTGTCACGGCGCTAAACGTGACCATAGTTTGATAGTAAGCATTATATTCGTTGATGGAATGGACCATCGACGTGTGATTTGATGATATTAGTCAATGGATAGGCCATTGATGGTTGTTGTTGTATTGAGTAAGTTTTATTGACTAATCTTGTACGTTATAAAGTTTTGTTGGAAAGCTATCATATATTTTTGATATTTTACATATACCGTATATTGAATTTGTGACAAGGAGTTATGATGCCATTTTATAGTGTTGCATATGATTGTTCGATCTTCTTAGAAGAAATATATTACTTACTGAGCCGTGTTTGCTCACTCTTTTCATCTTACTTGCTTTTCAGGTTCTTCAGTAAGTCACAAGTAGGGCGTGAGCGTATCGTTCTCAGGAGGACTTTTGGTGGTGGGGATTTTTAGTATGAGATGTGTGACATTCCGAATTTCGACCCACTTTTGGGATTTATAAAACGTGTAATTCGTCAGTGCGCTTATAATGGAATCTCGCCCGGGAACTGATCACTCTCGGGTTCTTGTTTTTAAAAATAGAGATTTTACTAGAATCGCACTCGATCGAATTTGACCGTTATTTAAACCCCAAACTTGGCAGTCAATTTCCGGGAGTTCCGGGTCGAAATTAATTGGACGGTGACGATATTATTGTGGCCAGCGTCGAGATTACTAGGAATAGTGAGAAAGTGAAATTTTGGACCGGGTACGGATTCGGACTAGTAGACCTCCCTCGGGGTAGTTTGTTTTAATTAATTTGGCCATTGTCCCTTAGTATATTCTAGGGTTAATTCGAACCATAGGATTATTTTCGGGTGTGAACTGGACCGTTAAATTATACTCAAAGGAGCATTTATTTTCCCCTCTCTCTCTCCCTTTTTCTCTTCCCCGCGTACGCCTCGGCCATGCACTCGCCCGCTCCTCTGCGCGTTTCTCTCTCTTCCCGTGCGCGCCTCCCCTTCCCCATGCACGTCCCCTCTCTCTCCTTTCTTTCCTTTCCCTCTCTCTCTCTCTCTCTCCCTCTCTCTCCCTCTCTCTCTCTCTCTCTCCTTTCTCTTTCCCCGGTACACGCCACAGCCATGCACGCCCGCGCGCGCCTCTGCATGTCTGCACGCACGTTCCCCATGCAGCCATCTTCTCTCTCCTCCTCCTTTTCTTTTCCTCTCTCTTCCTCCTTCTCTCCCTCTTCTCGTTTCCTCTCCTTCCCTGTCTCGCCCGAGCCGGTTGGACTTCTGCTTCTCCCTGCTGCGCGCCGACTGCAAGCGACCGCTGGCCTCCCCGGCGACCGCCTCGCGCCGCCGCCGCTCGACCAGCCGCCACAGTCCCGCTGACCGCCCCCGTCGCTGGCCATCCTCCCCTCTCCTCCGCTCCCTCTCCCGCCCCCACACCCCGCAGCCCACCCCCTCACCTCCTCAGCCCCTCCGCCACCACAGCAGCCTCTCCGCCTCTGTCTCCGCCTCCGCCCGACGCCACTTCGCCAACCACCGTCGCCGTCGTCCTCCCTCACGCCGCTGCCGCGCCGCCTCGACGCCGGGAAGCTCTGGACGACGCTGCCCTTCCCTTCCTCCCGAGCGCGCGAGCTCAGCTCGCCGCCGCCCGCCGCCGCGTCCGGCGAGCCTCGGCCGCCGTCCAGCCTCCTGGCCAGCTCCCCAGCTCCTCGCCGTCCGCCGTGCTGCTTGACTGCCGCCGGTTCGCGCCCATCAGCCCCCACCAGCTCTCTCTCTCTCTCTCCTTCCCTTCCTCTTCTTCGCGCCAGCTTGAAGCCCCTGTTCGCCGCCGTGCGCCGCTGCCGTCGCCGTCGCCACCTTCGCCGAGCCAGCCGGGGACCAGCCCAGCCCAGCTCAGCCGACCAGCCGGCCAACCGACCTGCCAGCCAGCCGCCCCAGGCCACGCCGGAGCCGTCCTAGCCGCTGTGCTGCCCTCCCCGGAGCTCCCCAGCCGCTGTGCCGCCACGCCGGAGTCCCCCAGCCGCTGTGCCGCCGCCCCCGAGCCGTCCCAGCCGCTGTCCCGCCGTGCCGGAGTCATTCCGGCCTCTGTCCCGCCGTGGCCGAGCCCCGCGCCCGTCGCCGCGCCCGTGGCCGAGCCCCGCGCCCGTCGCCGCGCCCGTGGCCGAGCCCCGCGCCCGTCGCCGCGCCCGTGGCCGAGCCCCGCGCCCGTCGCCGCGCCCGTGGCCGAGCCCCGCGCCCGTCGCCGCGCCCGTGGCCGAGCCCCGCGCCCGTCGCCGCGCCCGTGGCCGAGCCCCGCGCCCGTCGCCGCGCCCGTGGCCGAGCCCCGCGCCCGTCGCCGCGCCCGTGGCCGAGCCCCGCGCCCGTCGCCGTGCCCCTCGCCGTGCCGTGCACGTCGCACGTTCGCCGCGCCCGTGCACTAGGCACGCTGACCGGCCACCGTGCCTGTGTTGTCCGGCCACCGTGCCCGTGTGGCCCACCCCCGCGCCCATCCGGTACTGTTCACCCGGGCCATTTCGGGCCCGAGTCGATTTTCCCCGGGCCAAAATTGGTAAGTGACTTCCTAAACCCTACCTAGTACATTGGGTATTATTAGACTTGTCTAGAGTTTGATTAGTACCGGTTTAGGGGTTAAACGTGGATTAGGGTCAATATTCGTATGTGCGTGATTGTTATATTAAATGGTGATATTTGTGGGGCTTAATTTAGTAGTTAATTAAGAGGGCTAAATGACCGTATTGTCGTGGGTTAGAACGGCTGGGGCGGGTTTTAATTTAATTATATTACGTTATAGTTACGTTATTTGAATTGGGTTAGATAATATGTTTGAATTGGATGATGGTGTGTGGCCAACTTAGATGGTTTTGAGTGCATGGTAGTGGCTAATATTGGTGGATCAGTGATTGGCTTGTTGTGGCATTCGTGGGTGAATTTGATGTTCGTATGTGGCGGATTAATTGTCGAGTCGTGGGTTGGTGTGGCTTGTCGTGAATTGGATTGAATTGTGATCATGGATTGCTTGGTGTGACTGGCGTGAAATTGACTGGATTGAATGGCGTGTGCTTGCCTGTCGATTTGAAGCCCAGATCGATCGGAGGGCTACGGACTTGGGACGTGTTGACGGCGGTCCGTGTGAAGGCATGAACGGCCGTTGGGCCAAATGGATGCGGGCTTGAGACGTGTTGACGGTGGCCCGTTAAAGGTGTGATAGACCCGAACGTATTTACGTCGGTCATGGGAATGATTGATTATGTGGCTTGGGACGTGTTGACGGCGGCCACTGGATAGTATGATTGACATGGCTTGGGACGTGTTGACGGCGGCCATTGGTCTGAGTGATTGGGCGGCTTGTGAGCCCGTGAGAGGAAAGTTGGTTGGACGCGTGCATGCGACTTGAGTGTGATTGAAATGGCTGTTGAGTGTGACTGAATTGGCTGGTTGAGCGCGTGATTGGATTGGCTGGTTGAGCGTGTGACTGGATTGGCTGGTTGAGCGTGTGATTGGAATGGCTGGTTGAGCGTGTGCTTGAAATAGCTGGTTGAATGTGTGGTCTAATTAGTAAGGTGGATTGCATGCAAGTGTGGTTGGCGTTTGAGCAATTGCGATGTACATTTAGTTACTATTATTGCATTACCATGTTATGACTAACGTGCAGTGTTGGCATGGGCTTGATGATGAGGTAAGATCAATAATGCGAATTATATATTTTTATGGGGTAGATTGCATGTACGACTCGTCTGGGTACGCATTGGCCTACGTGGGGTATAGGGGGTTGCTTATTGAGACTCGTTCTCACGGTTATTATATAACCATTTCAGATCCGCGAACATGAGTGATTGGAGACACTTCAAGGGTATCTCGGAGATCGAAGACGGGTCAAGTACCCGGTATTTTGAGTTTCCCCTTTTTGTAGAGAAGTTAAGTTTGTGAACTATTGTCCCTTTTGAAGCATATGGTTCTGTTGTTGTGGCCTAGCTTGGAGTTTGTCCTTTGTGGACGTCGAATGTATTCGTCAAGTGTAGAAATTACAGTTATTTGTTTATTGCTATGGCTGCCCCTTGTTATTATTAATTGTCCGGGTTTATTTCTAATTGCTTCCGCACGTGCTTAATCTCTGATGTTTGGGGTTGGGTCGACGACGTGCCTGGGACGTCGCATTCAATGATCGACCATCGAGGGGTGTCGCGAGCTCGTTAGGGTTCGGGGCGTGACAAGATGTCTATAGCTAGTGAGCTTCTAAGTTAGTTATGGTGGATATGTATATATCTTTTTGATGGATTATAGTGAACTCTGATACTGTAACCAGATGAACTTTTTATCACATATATATGGATGTATATATTTGATATTAGGTTGAGTTTTGATTTTGTTGAGGTTGCGTCCTTATGTGTTGGGATGGCCGTGTTATGCCCTCGCTCTTTTGAGTTGGGGGTGTGACACTTGTTAGTATCAAAGCTTAGGTTTTGATCTTTTGAGTATAGATATAGATGGGGCGTTGTGAGATTGAGTGATAGTTTTAGCGCATTGACCTTTTAGGAAATAAGGTTATATTTCGCCTTGGATCAAGTTATCATGCGTTCTGACTCAGAGACACTTACCTCGCTTTGTAAAAATAGCGAAGGCAAGTGAGTCATTACACTTGACACCAGTGATGTGCCTCAAGTTTCTCAGGACACCGCTTCAACAAGAAGACGAGATGATGCAAGCTCGGACTCGCAAGAGACAAGAGATGAGCGTCAGTATATATGGTTTCATCCACATCACATACTTTTCTTCGCTAACAAATGAATATGAGCAAGCATATCGAGGGAAGATTACCTACTTGGTAGAGTGATTGATTTCTCACTGTGATTCTTAATAGCCGCGTTTCCTTAGTAAAGCGATTGACCAGTTTGTGATCCATAATTTTTCTGATACACACCAAAGAATAGCTAGAAGAACATGCGAGTTATTTGTTATTGACATGGCAAAACACATGATCCTGTTTGAAAATGCTATTTGATGCAAGTACGAGACTAACACATAAGCCCATTAATCAAATGGTACTTTCTCGGATATTAGGACTTATACTACTGTTGATGTAATTGATCCATTTTCTAAAATTTCCTAGAATATTAAATTACAATCTAGAATCCGCTAGATGAAGTGTTGGGTAGTTAGATATTGTGGCTAGAAAATCTCCAGCATTTAAGGAGCTAAAAAATCTCTGAACAAGTAAGAGATAATTTGGTTGAAGGCAGTGGATGATGTCACTAGAGTAGGTTGTAAATGCCTATAAAAAGGCTTGTGCTCCACCAGCGCTAACATCTCCTCCTACAGCTATGTAACACCATTCTGTCAATCTAACGAAACAATATTTTCTCTGTCCCATTGCCTATAAGCCTATATCCCTTGAACCATCCTACCTTGGCGGCTTGGCCCTTGTCCATCGTCTACATACTATTAACATATACATTTGCACATCACTGACCAAAAACTATCATCAATATCAAAATTATGCTTCGGCCCAATCTAAATTACAACAATAACTCCTTTTCATTAGCACCTGACACAGGCCACTGAGAATATTACATAATTTAACACCCTGCTCTAGAGTTATTATGTAAGAAACAAGTATTATTATGTAGTAGAGTTATTTATGGCTCATTGGCAACTAAGTACGTGCAAATTAAGAGCTCTCAACTTTTCGAAAAGGCTTAGAAGAACTAATGGGAGCCTCGCGCGAGAATTCTTTTTCTATATCCATACTTTAGTGTTCAAAAACTGTCATCTCGAAGTTGGAACTATTTGTTCAGTCTCTACTCTACTGGCACTTGTTTTACTACCCAGAGAGGCCAAATTCGGACTTTCTTACGAAAAGGTGATCTTAGGAAGTTATGGAGTAAGATGTAAAAAATGCAATTGCACCTTTGAAGTTTCAACTTTTCCTTGGTTATAGTCGTGTTTTACTTATTTGAACAACTATAGATGCTGGAACTCTTACTGTCTCGCACCTGACATTTCCATGGTTACAATAGAACACTATCTTCAGGTCTCCACACTACCGACAAGACAACAAATGCTGCAAAGTGATTCCTATGTACATTTTCACCGTACTGAAGTAGCAAGTCCCCTATTTCTAGCAAAAAAAAAGTCCCCTATTTCTTTTTTCTACACTTTCAAAGAGCAAAATCAATATGTAGGAAAGAAAACTTGGTTGCAACTGGTGGATGCAGTATCAGAACTGCTAAATCTTCCATTTTCTAGGACTTAATTGTCATGACGTTCTGGTTTACGCAAATGAAGGAGGGACACACTGCTTATAATTGCAATTTAAGACAATCCCATGTAAATGTCACTTTCTCTGCCTTGTGATTTGCAATGCTTTGATAAAGTAATTATTTATGGAGACACAGTTCGATGAGGGAATTCTATTACCACTGCAGTGACATAAATAACTAGGGTAAGCTCCCCGAAGGAACAAGGGTGTGGTTGTGAGCTATTTTAGCCTATTTGTTAGGGATTTTTATATATTTCTTTTTAGTATAGAATCCTTTCTATTGTATATCTCCTAATTAGGATTGTTTTATGTCCTATATATATATATATATATATAACAGGATGGAGCGTTGTAAATGTACAGAAAATATATTCATTGAATACAAAAAGGAGAGTTTTCTTCTACAAAGGGGACGATCCTTAGTTTGCAGTGTGGATTAACAGCGAAAGGGCAACGGCATAAAAATAACAGACGAAATAGGTATTTAAACGATTCACTTCCAATATGCAACCAAATGAACTTGTCTAGTCTGAAATTACAAAGCTTGTGGGAGAAGAAAACAAATTACAGTCAAAGGATCAAATTCAATATGCTTCGACATTGTTATTGCCAATAACAACATTTCTGTTACGATCTATGACATTTTTGGACGTTTTCCTTATGTCAATTACAAGAGTATCTCTTTATTTCCCTAGTTGCTGTCAACTGAGCAATGAGTATCTTTCTATTTGCACAGGATTTCTTCGAAGAAAACCAACTCCATCTCCGTCGTCGTATATTTCCTAACAAAACAAAAGCAATAATAAAAGAACTCCATCGTATTCCACACCATTTGGAAAATTGTCCACATTAGTTGGGGTTGGGGATTTTATTGCTAAAGTACCTTTACTTTACTGATGTTAAAAAAGTTCATGACCCTTCATTTCTTAGTTTGTCACAAATTACAGCTCCTCGCCTGCCTTGGGATTCTTTACCCTTGGGGAACATGTCCTTCTGTCGAGTCAAGGATCCATATCACAGAATGGAAAGTTAAGCAATTGGGTAGTTGTATATGAACAGTTCCTGAAATTCCCTTACCTTGTTTTGGTTAGTTTGTGTCAAGGTTTCCAATAGAAACGACTTGTTTAACTAAGGCCGCTAGTAACAGAAAGGAGCAAGAATTGTGTTTAGTGTATGGAGTACACTTGACAGGTTGTGCCGAAGAAGAGAATCAATAGTTAACCCCATAATGCATTTTGGGATATGCTAAGACATAGTCCACACCTATGATATTCTGAATTTTAGCCCGTTTTTGGGGTTTATTAAACGTATAATTTGTCAGTGCGCTTATAATTGAATCTCGCCCGGGAACTGATCACTCTCGGGTTTTTGTTTTTAAATTAGAGATTTTTGTTAGAATCGCACTCGATTGAATTTGGCCGTTATTTAGACCCCAAACTTGGCAGCCAATTTCCGGGAGTTCCGGGTCGAATTAAATTGGACGGTGTCGATATTATTGTGGCCAGCGTCAATATTGCCGGGAATGTGCGAAAAATGGATTTTCGACCGGGTGTGACTTCGGACTAGAAGACCTCCCTCGTAGCGTGATTTCGAGTCATTTTATTCTAATTTACTTTGGCCAATTATCCCTTAGTTTTTATTTAGATTTATCCGGGTCCTAGGATCGTTTTCGTTTTTTTTTCGGACCACCCGATCGTACTCGAGGGCCATTTATTTTCTCTCCTCCCTCTCTCTTTCCCCCTGGACGCGCGCGACGTCCAGGTACACGCTCGCCGTTTCCCCTCCCCCTTCTCTTCTTTCTCCCTCTCTCTCTCTCTCTCCTCTTCTTTTCCTCCGGTACACGCAATCCCCATGCACGCCCTCTCCCCATGCAACCGTTCGCCTTCCCCTTCTCTTCTCTCTCTCTCTCTCTCTCTCTCTCTCCCTCCCTTCTCTCTTCCCGACGCACGCAACGGCCACTGACGCCGCGCGCGCCCTTCCCCACGCCTGCCCGAGCCTTCCCCCATGCACGCCTCAGCGCGTCCCTTCCCCATGCAAAACCCTTCCCCCCATCCCCCTCTTCTCTCTCCTCCCTCTCTTTCTCTTCCCCTTCTCTCTCCCGCTGCTGCTGCTTCCTCTCTCTGGCCCGAACAGTTGAGCTTCGCCTCTGCTCGCCGACTGCCCGCCTCTGGTCGTCGTCGTCCGCCTCACGCCGCCGCCGCCCTATCAGCTGCCCCGGTCGACCGGCCGCCCCCCCTTCCTCCCCCGCTCACCCCACAGCCCTTCCCCTCCACTTCCACAGCTCCTCCCCGCCGCCTCAGCCTCCGCCTCAGCCTCTGTCCGACGACCCGCAGCCTCCGCCCGACGCCACCGTCCTCCCCCGCGCCGCTGCCGCGCCGCCGTGACGCCTGGAAGCTCCGGCCGGCGCTGCCCCTCCTCTCCTCCCGAGCGTGCGAACTCAGCTCACAGCCGCTCGCCGCCGCGTCGGGCGAGCCCCGAGCGAGGTCCAGTCGCCCGGCCAGCCTCCCCAGCGCCGCCCCGACGCCTGAACGCCACCGTCGCCGCCGCCGAGTGCCCTCACGGCCGCACCACCCCGCCCCGGCTCACTCTCTCTTCTCCTCTGTGGCGTCCGCCGCTCGCAGCCGCTCGCCGACGCCACCCCAGCCTCTGTCCGACCGTAGCCAAGCTCGCCTGAGCCGCTGCCGCCGTGCCGGAGCCGTCTCAGCCGCTGTCCCGCCTCGCCGACGTCACCCCGAGCCATTCCAGCCGCTGTCCAGCCGTGGCTGAGCCGTCCCGGCCCCTGTTCCGCCACCCCCGAGCCACTCCAGCCCCTGTTCCACCGTGCCGGAGCCGCCCCAGCCTCTGTCCCGCCGTGCTTGGGCCGTTCCAGCCGCTGCCGCCGACGCCGTGCCCCTCGCCGTGGCCGCTGCCGAGCCCCACGCCCGTGGCCGAGCCCCGTGCCCGTCGCCGCGCCCGTTGCCGAGCACCGCGCCCGTCGCCGCGCCCGTCGTCCGTCCCGCTCGGCCGCTCGCCCGTGCGCCCGGCACGTCGCCCGTTCGGCCAGCCCACCGCCCGGCACGTCGCCCGTCCGGCTTGGGCACGTAGCCCGTCCCGCTCGGCCGTCCGCTCCCGGGCACGCCGCACGGCCACCGCGCCCGTGCACCAGGCGCGCTGTCCGGCCACTGTGCCCGCGTGGCCAGCTCCCGCGCCCGCCCGCTACTGTTCACCCGGGCCATTTCGGGCCCGAGTTGGTTTTTCCCGGGCCAAATTTTGGTAAGTGCTATCCTAAGCCCTACTTTGTATTTTGGGTACTTAATTGGCATGTCCCGGGTTAGAATGGCTAGGGCGCAAGTTAGATCAGCTACTTTATATTATGCTGCGTTATTTAATTAAGCTAAATTATTATGTTTGAATTGAATATTCATGCGTGGCTGACTTGTATGACGAATTAGTATGCTGAGATGGCGAAATGTGAATTGTGGTTTAAGTAATGATTTTTGAGTGTTGAGTAATTGACTTGAAATTTATTCATGAAATGGCGTGTGCTCGCCTGTCGGTTTGAGCCCGGATCGATCGGAGGGCTACGGACTTGGGACGTGTTGACGGCGGTCCGTGTGAAGGCATGAACGGCTGATGGGCCAAATGGATGCGGGCTTGAGACGTGTTGACGGTGGCCTGTTAAAGGTGTGATGGACCGGGACGTGTTTACGTCGGTCATTGGAATGATTGATTATGTGGCTTGGGACGTGTTGACGGCGGCCACTGGATAGTATGATTGACATGGCTTGGGACGTGTTGACGGCGACCATGGGTTTGAGTGATTGGGCGGCTCGTGGGCCCGGGAGAGAAAAGTTGGTTGGACGCGTGCATGCGACTTGAGTGTGATTGAAATGGCTGTTGGTTGTGACTGAATTTGGCTGGTTGAGCGTGTGATCGAAACGGCTACTGGCGTGTGTGATTGTTGGGATGATTAACTGATTGTGAGTGGGAAGTGTGTACCGGGTGGTTGTGATATAGTGCTGGATTATTCTTGTTTTATTTTATACCGACTAATGTGCAGGGCGTGTTCATGATCCGAAGCGAGGTAAGTTGTCGTGTGAATTTTGTTTTATTGCCTGGTGATTCGCCTGTTTCGACTTGTCTGGGTACGCATTAGCCTATGTGGGGTTTAGGGTGTCGCTTATTGAGACTCGTTCTCACGGTTATTATATAACCATTTTCAGATCCCCGTCCCTGAGTATGGCGCCACCTAGGCGTTTCGGGATCCCCATGCTCATGTGGCATGTGGACGATGAGTACCCGGGCCCGAACCCGGGCGAGATTTACATTAGGCACCGCACATTTATTTTGGTAGACGTTGGGCTAGAGCACTTGGAGCGTCACGAGTACCTGACCTGGTCCCATCGGGTCGGATTGGAGGAGGGTTGAGACACTCCAACGAAGACGCGGTTAACTGGGAGCCCTGGGACAAGTTCGCTGCCGATGGTGAGGTGTCAGACCCCGACGGTCCCCCGGCGAATCCCGATCCAGTGCCGACTCCTGTCCCCGAACCCGAGCCCGAAGAGGAGCCTATGGCGGCCGAGCCGGGAGATACAGAGGAGAACCCGATCGAGATAGACTCGGATTCAGACTCAGACTCTTTTGGGTTCGATCCGGATTGGACGCCGTAGGGACGCTTAGGTGTAGGGCTAGGATGTTTCCTTTTGGTAATGACACACTCTTTTTGGTATTGTTTGCAGTCTACCCAGCCCCTGCCCCTTTTTGTTGATGGTGCGGATTTAACCTTAGTGGCCTAATGTACGACTACTATGGATTCGGTTTTTATTCTATGTTCGTTAAAGTTTTTGTTGTCCTATCCTTTAGTCATATTTCTTTCAACGTCAGGGTTGTTTTATTTATTTTTGCTTCCGCTTGCGTGATTTGGTTGGGTCGGCGACGCGTCCTGGGACGTCGCGTTCTTTACGACCGTTGAAGGGGTGTTGCGAGCCCGTTAGGGTTCGGGGCGTGACATCCCCGTTGTTTTGGTATCAGAGCATGGTCTGCTCCATCCAAGATGGTCGAAACCTGGAGTGATAAGGAGCGATGACTTTGGGGTAGCCAATTAGGAAGACTCGTGTGCTATGCGTACCCCAGACAATGTGATTGCGATTTCTACTTGAGTTTATACAATAATGTGTGAAGTACAGGTGCGTCAGGACTTGAGGTAAGTGTCGAAACCTTGTTGGTTGTCATTGAGTGATGCTGTGATTGGTTGTTTGTTTGGTAAATTGTATTGCGATGCACTGCCTAGGGCATAGATTGGTATAATTGGCCTAGATTTCTAATTACTGCATAGACCTTATCAGGTGAGTGTTTGTAAGAATCAGTAAGATGGACGGTCAAGGTAGCGGTCAGGATAGCGGTCGAGGTCGAGGTCGAGGTCGAGGAAGAGGTCGTGTAGCCCCGCAAGCTGGAGTGACGGGGGATCCTAGGCTGGATGAGATGTGGAGAGTGCTTGAGGAAGCAGGGTTTTTAGCAGGAAGACAAACTGGAGAAAGGAGTGCTACTGTTGCTGCTGCAGCTGCCAGTGAGATCGTTGGGAACAATGGAAATCAGGAGGATAATGCAGTTGGTGGAGATCCTGGCATGGTGCGAGTGAACACGATCAGGCCGATGTCCAAGCTAGTAGAGCAGTTTCTGAGGCTGAAACCCCCGAAGTTTGATGGGAGAGGTGACCCCGAGGCTGCACCAAGATGGATAGAGGAGCTGGAGAAGGCTTTTGAAGTGCTCGGATGTACTGAGGAAGAAATGGTGACGCTGGCAGTCTACCAGCTTCAGAACAATGCAAGTGACTGGTGGAGGGCCACCAAGGGCCAGGTATTTCCCACGGGTACTGCTCCGAGTTGGGCTGTCTTTACTGAGGCCTTCAATGGCAAGTACTTCTCGGAGAGTGCTCGAGAGCAGAAGTTGGCTGAGTTTATGAGACTTCGTCAGGGTCAGTCATCAGTGGATCAGTATGAGGCAGAGTTTGCAAGGTTGTCCAAGTTTGCCCCCAGGATGGTGGAGGATCCAACGGACAAGGCTAGGAGGTTCCGGGATGGGCTGAAGCCGGACCTCCGTACTCAGATGATCTCTTTGAACTTGAGGAGTTATAATGAGATATATGAGAGGGCTCAAGCAATTGAGCGGGATCAATCAGACAGGACTGTCGCTTCTGGATCGCGGTACGCCCCGACTAGGGACAACCGTCAGCTGGGGAAGAGGCCCATGTCAAGAAACAGTCGCTTCACCCCGCCAGCTCGAAGGAACATTGGAAAGCCAAACCGCCATCAAAACGCCCCGTGTAGACTATGTGGAGGAAGACACGGCCATGGACCTTGCCCAACTAGGGGCAGAGCCTGTTTTACATGTGGAGGGAGGGGCCATCAGATGAAGGACTGCCCCAACAATTGGCAAGCTAGACCGCCTATATTGCCGCCACCGCCGCCCCGGAACGGAAACCAATTTAGAGCTGCTCAGCCGGCAAATCAGAACAGGCCGCCAGCCCAAGGACGGGTGTATGCTATGGCAAGGAGGGAGGCGCAGGACGCGCCGGGCGTGGTCACAGGTACGGTCTCTCTCTGTGATCATGCTGCTTATGCCTTATTTGATCCGGGGGCGTCGCATTCCTTTATTTCTAAGCAATTTGTTGAATTATCTGGGATTGAACCGAAGTCGCTTGATGTTGTGTTGTGTGTTACTACTCCGTTGAATGATGAAGTGTTGATTGCATTTGGATGTCCCGATTGTAAGATAGTAATTGGCGATAGGGAAGGGAGGATAGATTTGGCGGTTTTGCGTATGCATGACTTTGATGTGATAGTCGGTATGGACTGGTTAGTCAAACAGAGAGCAGTTATGGACTGTAGTAGCAAGGTAATCCAATTTAATCCGATTGGACAGCCTAGATATGAGTTCGTGGGAAACCAAGGAGGAACCTCGATCCCTTGGATTTTGTCGCTCGAGGTAACGAAGCTGTTGGTTGAGGGATGCCAGGGATTTCTGGCAAGTGTGGTTGATTCGACGGTTGGAGAACCAAGGCTAGAGGATATAGCAGTGGTGTGCAATTTTCCCGATATCTTCCCTCAGGAATTGCCGGGACTACCACCTGATAGGGAAGTGGAGTTCGCAATTGAGTTGGCCCCAGGCACGGAACCGATCTCGAAGGCACCTTATAGGATGTCGCTGTCAGAACTGAAGGAATTGAAGGTCCAAATGCAAGAGTTATTGGACAAGGGTTTCATTCGCCCTAGCGCGTCTCCATGGGGAGCGCCGGTATTATTCGTAAGGAAAAAGGATGGATCATTGAGATTGTGCATCGACTACAGGCAGCTGAACCAGGTGACCATCAAGAATAAGTACCCGTTGCCAAGGATTGAAGACCTATTTGACCAGTTGCAGGGGGCGTCGGTGTTTTCAAAGATCGACTTGAGGACTGGCTATCATCAATTGAAGATCAAGAAGGAGGACGTGCCAAAGTCGGCGTTTAGGACGAGGTATGGACACTACGAGTTTACGGTGATGCCATTTGGGTTGACGAACGCCCCTGCAGCCTTTATGGACTTAATGAATCGGGTATTCAAGGAATTCCTGGATCAATTTGTGATCGTGTTTATCGATGATATTCTGGTGTATTCGAAGAGTCCCGCCGAGCACGAGGTGCATTTGGAAAGGGTTCTACGGACCTTAAGGGAACATGCACTCTACGCCAAGTTCAGCAAGTGCGAGTTCTGGCTTCATCGAGTGGCCTTCTTAGGGCATGTGGTATCCGGAGAAGGAATAGTAGTAGACCCGGCGAAGGTTGAAGCCGTCGTGAATTGGCCAAGACCGACAACAGTAACCGAGGTCCGGAGCTTCTTGGGTTTAGCAGGGTACTATCGACGCTTCGTGGAAAAATTTTCAGCTATAGCGATGCCTTTGACACGATTACTGAAGAAGGAGACGAGGTTCGAATGGACGGATAAGTGCGAGAGGAGCTTCCAAGAATTAAAACAGAGACTGACAACCGCGCCAGTATTAACGATCCCGTCAGGATCGGGAGGATATGAGATTTACAGTGATGCGTCATTGCGAGGATTGGGATGCGTGCTCATGCAACATGGGAAAGTGGTGGCATACGCATCGCGGCAATTAAGGCCGCATGAGCAGAATTATCCAACACATGACTTGGAGCTGGCTGCGATTATTTTCGCCTTTAAGATCTGGAGGCACTACCTGTGCGGGGAGAAATTCCAAATTTATACGGACCATCAAAGTTTAAAGTACTTATTCTCCCAAAAGGAATTAAATTTGAGACAGCGTCATTGGATGGAACTCCTTAAGGATTATGACTGCGATATATTGTATCACCCTGGAAAAGCTAATAGGGTGGCGGATGCACTGAGCCGGAAATCGAGCATCGCGCACATGATGGTCAAAGAGTGGACCTTGTTGGAGGGAGTTCGAGACTCGAAATTTAAGTTCGAAGTTAGTCAGGTCTCGAGTTTACTCGCTGCATTGAGGATTGAACTAGAAATTCAGGCTAAGATTAAGGCTCTTCAAACGACGGACCCGGAGATACAGAAGATCGTGAGTATGGATGCCACAAAGAGAAAGTCGGATTTTCAAGTATCCGAGGACGGAATTTTAAAGTTCCGGGGACGGCTATGCGTGCCCAATGATACAGAACTGAAGGAAGAGATTTTGTCTGAAGCGCACCGTAGTACATACAGTATTCACCCGGGGAGTACGAAGATGTATCAGAATTTACGACAGCACTATTGGTGGAACGGCATGAAAGTGGACGTGGCCAAGCATGTGGCTAAGTGTTTAACGTGCCAACAAGTGAAGGCGCAACACTGCAAGCCGGGTGGACTGTTGCAACCATTGGAAATTCCCGAGTGGAAATGGGAATACATCACGATGGACTTTGTAATGGGATTGCCAAGAAGTCAAAGGGGTCATGATTCGATTTGGGTGATAGTTGATCGGCTGACAAAATCAGCGCATTTTATACCGGTGCGAAAGGATTTCGCCTTGGAAAGGTATGCCGACTTGTATGTGCGACATATAGTTCGTCTCCATGGAGTACCAGTGACGATCACTTCGGACCGTGACCCTAAATTTACTGCCGCCTTTTGGAAAAGTCTTCACACGGCATTAGGAACGAAGTTACAGTTCAGCACGGCCTATCATCCCCAGACGGATGGCCAGTCGGAAAGGACGATCCAGACTTTGGAAGACATGCTGCGAGCTTGTGTTTTGGACTTTAAGGGTGGTTGGGAGGAACAGTTGCACTTGGTTGAATTCGCTTACAACAATAGTTTCCAGCAGAGTATCAAGATGGCACCGTTTGAAGCATTATATGGCAGAGCCTGCAGAACCCCGGTTTGTTGGGATGAAGTCAGCGAGAGGAGTATCACAGGCCCAGAGTTAGTGCAGCAGTCGACTGAGACAGTCAAGGTTATCCGGGACAGACTCAAGACCGCTCAGAGCCGCCAAAAGAATTATGCGGATCGGAGACGTAAACCCTTGGAATTTCAAGTTGGGGACCACGTATTCCTCAAGGTATCGCCGATGAGAGGGCTATCTCGGTTTGGTAAGAAGGGAAAGTTGAGCCCGAGGTACGTGGGCCCATTTGAGGTCTTAGAGAGAATAGGCACCCTGGCTTACCGTCTCGCGCTGCCGCCAAATTTGTCTCAAGTGCACAACGTGTTCCACGTGTCCATGCTAAGAAAATACGAACCGGATCCGACCCACGTGTTGAACTATGAGGAAATAGACGTGGACGACAGGGTGTCGTACGTGGAGAAACCAGTTCGGATCGAGGACAGACTAGAAAGGGTGTTGAGAAATAAGAAAATCCCGATGGTCAAGGTTATTTGGGAGCATCATGGGACCGAAGGCGCGACGTGGGAAAGTGAAGAGTTGATGCGACACCAGTACCCCCATTTGTTTGAATAGTGGGGTTGGGTTGTAAATTTCGAGGACGAAATTTTTGTAAGGGGGGAAGAGTTGTGACATTCTGAATTTTGGCCCGTTTTTGGGGTTTATTAAACGTATAATTTGCAAGTGCGCTTATAATTGAATCTCGCCGGGGAACTGATCACTCTCTGGTTTTTGTTTTTAAATTAGAGATTTTTGTTAGAATCGCACTCGATCGAATTTGGCCGTTATTTAGACCCCAAACTTGGCAGCCAATTTCCGGGAGTTCCGGGTCGAATTAAATTGGACGGTGTCGATATTATTGTGGCCAGCGTCAATATTGCCGGGAATGTGCAAAAAATGGATTTTCGACCGGGTGCGACTTCGGACTAGTAGACCTCCCTCGTAGCGTGATTTCGAGTCATTTTATTCTAATTTACTTTGGCCAATTATCCTTTAGTTTTTATTTAGATTTATCCGGGTCCTAGGATCGTTTTCGTTTTTTTTTCGGACCACCCGATCGTACTCGAGGGCCATTTATTTTCTCTCCTCCCTCTCTCTTTCCCCCTGGACGCGCGCGACGTCCAGGTACACGCTCGCCGTTTCCCCTCCCCCTTCTCTTCTTTCTCCCTCTCTCTCTCTCTCTCCTCTTCTCTTCCCCCGGTACACGCAATCCCCATGCACGCCCTCTCCCCATGCAACCGTTCGCCTTCCCCTTCTCTTCTCTCTCTCTCTCTCTCTCTCTCTCTCCCTCCCTTCTCTCTTCCCGACGCACGCAACGGCCACTGACGCCGCGCGCGCCCTTCCCCACGCCTGCCCGAGCCTTCCCCCATGCACGCCTCAGCGCGTCCCTTCCCCATGCAAAACCCTTCCCCCCATCCCCCTCTTCTCTCTCCTCCCTCTCTTTCTCTTCCCCTTCTCTCTCCCGCTGCTGCTGCTACCTCTCTCTGGCCCGAACAGTTGAGCTTCGCCTCTGCTCGCCGACTGCCCGCCTCTGGTCGTCGTCGTCCGCCTCACGCCGCCGCCGCCCGGCCAGCTGCCGCCGCCCTGTCAGCTGCCCCGGTCGACCGGCCGCTCCCCCTTCCTCCCCCGTTCACCCCACAACCCTTCCCCTCCACTTCCACAGCTCCTCCCCGCCGCCTCAGCCTCCGCCTCAGCCTCCGCCCGACGCCACCGTCCTCCCCCGCGCCGCTGCCGCGCCGCCGTGACGCCTAGAAGCTCCGGCCGGCGCTGCCCCTTCTCTCCTCCCGAGCGTGCGAACTCAGCTCACAGCCGCTCGCCGCTGTGTCGGGCGAGCCCCGAGCGAGGTCCAGTCGCCCGGCCAGCCTCCCCAGCGCCGCCCCGACGCTTGAACGCCACCGTTGCCGCCGCCGAGTGCCCTCACGGCCGCACCACCCCGCCCCGGCTCACTCTCTCTTCTCCTCTGTGGCGTCCGCCGCTCGCAGCCGCTCGCCGACGCCACCCCAGCCTCTGTCCGACCGTAGCCAAGCTCGCCTGAGCCGCTGCCGCCGTGCCGGAGCCGTCTCAGCCGCTGTCCCGCCTCGCCGACGTCACCCCAAGCCATTCCAGCCGCTGTCCAGCCGTGGCTGAGCCGTCCCGGCCCCTGTTCCGCCACCCCCGAGCCACTCCAGCCCCTGTTCCACCGTGCCGGAGCCGCCCCAGCCTCTGTCCCGCCGTGCTTGGGCCGTTCCAGCCGCTGCCGCCGACGCCGTGCCCCTCGCCGTGGCCGCTGCCGAGCCCCACGCCCGTGGCCGAGCCCCGCGCCCGTCGCCACGCCCGTTGCCGAGCACCGCGCCCGTCGCCGCGCCCGTGGCCGAGCCCCGCGCCCGTCGCCGCGCCCGTCGTCCGTCCCGCTCGGCCGCTCGCCCGTGCGCCCGGCACGTCGCCCGTTCGGCCAGCCCACCGCCCGGCACGTCGCCCGTCCGGCTTGGGCACGTAGCCCGTCCCGCTCGGCCGTCCGCTCCCGGGCACGCCGCACGGCCACCGCGCCCGTGCATCAGGCGCGCTGTCCGGCCACTGTGCCCGCGTGGCCAGCTCCCGCGCCCGCCCGCTACTGTTCACCCGGGCCATTTCGGGCCCGAGTTGGTTTTTCCCGGGCCAAATTTTGGTAAGTGCTATCCTAAGCCCTACTTAGTATTTTGGGTACTTAATTGGCATGTCCCGGGTTAGAATGGCTAGGGCGCAAGTTAGATTAGCTACTTTATATTATGCTGCGTTATTTAATTAAGCTAAATTATTATGTTTGAATTGAATATTCATGCGTGGATGACTTGTATGACGAATTAGTATGCTGAGATGGCGAAATGTGAATTGTGGTTTAAGTAATGATTTTTGAGTGTTGAGTAATTGACTTGAAATTTATTCATGAAATGGCGTGTGCTCGCCTGTCGGTTTGAGCCCGGATCGATCGGAGGGCTACGTACTTGGGACGTGTTGACGGCGGTCCGTGTGAAGGCATGAACGGCCGATGGGCCAAATGGATGCGGGCTTGAGACGTGTTGACGGTGGCCCGTTAAAGGTGTGATGGACCGGGACGTGTTTACGTCGGTCATTGGAATGATTGATTATGTGGCTTGGGACGTGTTGACGGCGGTCACTGAATAGTATGATTGACATGGCTTGGGACGTGTTGACGGCAGCCATGGGTTTGAGTGATTGGGCAGCTCGTGGGCCCGGGAGAGAAAAGTTGGTTGGACGCGTGCATGCGACTTGAGTGTGATTGAAATGGCTGTTGGTTGTGACTGAATTTGGCTGGTTGAGCGTGTGATCGAAATGGCTACTGGCGTGTGTGATTGTTGCGATGATTGACTGATTGTGAGTGGGAAGTGTGTACCGGGTGGTTGTGATATAGTGCTGGATTATTCTTGTTTTATTTTATACCAACTAATGTGCAGGGCGTGTTCAGGATCCGAAGCGAGGTAAGTTGTCGTGTGAATTTTGTTTTATTGCCTGGTGATTCGCCTGTTTCGACTTGTCTGGGTACGCATTAGCCTAGGTGGGGTTTAGGGTGTCGCTTATTGAGACTCGTTCTCACGGTTATTATATAACCATTTTTAGATCCCCGTCCCTGAGTATGGCGCCACCTAGGCGTTTCGGGATCCCCATGCTCATGTGGCATGTGGACGATGAGTACCCGGGCCCGAACCCGGGCGAGATTTACATTAGGCACCGCACATTTATTTTGGTAGACGTTGGGCTAGAGCACTTGGAGCGTCACGAGTACCTGGCCTGGTCCCATCGGGTCGGATTGGAGGACTCGGGGCCAATCCGAGGTTTTGAGGGGTTGAGACACTCCAACGAAGACGCGGTTAACTGGGAGCCCTGGGACAAGTTCGCTGCCGATGGTGAGGTGTCAGACCCCGACGGTCCCCCGGCGAATCCCGATCCAGTGCCGACTCCTGTCCCCGAACCCGAGCCCGAAGAGGAGCCTATGGCGGCCGAGCCGGGAGATACAGAGGAGAACCCGATCGAGATAGACTCGGATTCAGACTCAGACTCTTTTGGGTTCGATCCGGATTGGACGCCGTAGGGACGCTTAGGTGTAGGGCTATGATGTTTCCTTTTGGTAATGACACACTCTTTTTGGTATTGTTTGCAGTCTACCCAGCCCCTGCCCTTTTTTGTTGATGGTGCGGATTTAACCTTAGTGGCCTAATGTACGACTACTATGGATTCGGTTTTTATTCTATGTTCGTTAAAGTTTTTGTTGTCCTATCCTTTAGTCATATTTCTTTCAACGTCAGGGTTGTTTTATTTATTTTTTGCTTCCGCTTGTGTGATTTGGTTGGGTCGGCGACGCGTCCTGGGACGTCGTGTTCTTTACGACCGTTGAAGGGGTGTTGCGAGCCCGTTAGGGTTCGGGGCGTGACAACACCAGAATACACAATTGACATATCGCAAATGTCAAGTCTAAATCAACATTAGGCACAAGTCTTATTAAGTAATAGAGTTATTTATATCTCATTGGCGACGAAGACCTTGCAAACTAGGAGCTCTCAACTATTCTAAAAGGCTTAGAGAACTAATGGGAACCCTGTGCAATAATTCCATTTATATGTTCATACTTTATTGTTCCAAAACTGCGTCATCTCAAGGTTTAAACTATTTGTTCAATCTCACGTCTACAAGCACAAGTTTTACTGTCAAGAGGGGCCAAATTCAGATTCATAATTTTGTATCAACTTTCTTAGTACATGGGTCATATTCATATCGACTTTCTTAGTAAGATGTGAGATTATGCAATTGCACATCCGAAGCATCAACGTTTCCAGCAATGAATTAATAGAACTCACTTTGATTAGAGTGCTGCAGATTTCAGTCAATCGCAATCATTATCTTACTCATATGAAGAACTATACACGCAGGAATTCTTAATATTCTCGCCCCTAACAATCGCTCGGTTAAATAGAACACTGTCTTCAGGTCTCCCCACTACCAACAAGAGAACAAATTCTGCAAAGTGATTACCAAATCCACCATGTTCGGATTACGAACCAATGAATATGCAAATACATTTTTGCGGTACTGAAGTAGCACTTTCCTTTTCGGTTTGTCTCTTCTTACACAACAATATCAATACATGCAATCAAAAACTTAGTGGCAACTGGTTCATGCAGTATTAGAACCGCTAAATCTTTTACTTATTGTCATGCCATTGTCAAATACGTAAAATGAATGCCAATCTGTGATAAAGATACACGAGATGTGCAGATCTGGTTCTGATTTACTAACCGATTAAAGTCAGCCCGATAAAGTTGAACCATGGACACATCAGTTCATTATGTTGTCATGCATAAAGTGTCCATTTATAGATTTACAAGACGCTCTACTATCTGCTACCTGTACAAACTACACTTCTTCCAATTTTTATTCTGTCCAAACCCCATATTTACTACCAAGTATATACAAATCACTTGTGTTTCCTTCAATGACCAAGAACTTGCTGATCCACACATTTGGTATGAACAGCTGTGGCCAATGAGCATGGAGTGAATGCAATAGAGTTAAGCAAAGCATTTTCTATTTCTTTGGCTATGCATCTTCACACAAGCGATACTATGTACTCCATGGAAGCTGCATCACAGGGCACGGTTATATGACCGTTCCCCAATAAACCAAACTCTTCTTCAGACATCTTGAAGAGCTCTTGGAAGATGTTGCTATGGAGACACTGCAAAGGAATAGTGAAACACCCTCCATCAGTCGTGCAGATGACAAAATGCCCCTTCTTTGTTGCCAATGATGAATTCACCTCCGCACTTACTCCCGGATGCGAAATTTTTTTCCAGCCTGAAGCGGCTGGTTTTTCCCACTTCCTGGCCATCTTCATTAGCTTCTTGGGGCTCATCATGCTTATGCTTCTCAATTAGAATTAGAGTATAATGCTTCAAACAAAAGGACTATTTCTGGATTGGAGGCTATGAGTGCTGCAGAGCTGAATGCAAATGAGGGAGGGACACACTGCTTATAAATGCAAAAGCTTAGAGACAATCCCATGTAATTGTCACTTTCTCTGTATTGCGATTTGGCAATGCTTTAATAATGTAATTATTAATGGAGACATATAGTTCCATGAGGAATAATCTTTAGCACTGCGGTGACATAAATAACTAGGGTAAGCTCCCAAAAGGAAGAAGGGGACGATCCGTAGTTTGTAGTGTGGGATAACAGCAAAAGGGCACCTGCATAAAAATAACAGATGAAACAGGTATTTAACCGATTCACTTCCAATATGCAACCAAACGAACTTGTCTGGTCTGAAGTCCCTAAGCTCGTGGGAGAAGAAAGCAAATTAAAGCCAAAGGGTCAAATCCAATATGCTTCAACATTCTTATTGCCAATAACAAAGTTTCTGCTAGGATCTAACGCTTTTTTGGATGTTTTCCTGATGTCGATTACAAGAGCATCTCTTTGTTTCCCTAGCTGTTGTGACCGAGCAATGAGTATCTTTCTATTTGCACAGGATTGCGTCGAATGCAACCAACTCCATCTCCGTCCTTGTATCCTTCCCAACAAAACAAAAACAAGAAAAAATGAACTCCATCATATTCCACACCATTTGAAAAATTGTCCACATCAGTTAGGGTTGGGGATTTCATTGCTAAAGTACCTTTACCTTACTGATGTTATAAAAGTTCATGATTTTTATTTCTTAGTTCGTCTCAAATGACAGCTCCTCGCCTGCCTTGATTCTTTCCCCTAGGAGAACACATCCTTCTGTCGAGTCAAGGATCCATATCACAGAATGGGAAGTTAAGGAACTGGGTAGTTGTCTATGAACGGTTCTTGAAATTCCTTTACCTTGTTTTGGTTAATTTGAGTTGATGTTTCCATTAACAGAAAGGAGCGAGAATAGTTTACTTAGTGTCCGGAGTACACTTGACAGGCCGTGCCAAAGCAGAGAATTGATATTTCACCCCATATTGCATTTTCGGATATGCTAAGACATAGTCCACGCTAGAATACTCAATTGACATATCACATATTTCGAATCTAAATCAACGTTAGACACAAGTCTTAGTAAGTAGTAGAGTTATGTACAGCTCATTGGCGACAAAGACCTTGCAAACTAGGTGCTCTAAACTATTCTGAAATGCTTAGAAGAACTAATGGGAACCCTGTGCGAAAATTCCATTCTATGTCCATACTTTATTGTTTCAAAACTGCGTCATCTCAAGATTTGAACTATTTGTTCTGTCTCTTGTCTACAAGCACAAGTTTTACTGTCAAGAGGGGCCAAACTCCAATTTATAATTTCTTATCAACTTTCTTAGTATTGTCAGGGTGATATTATGATAATATTTCATAGTAAGATGTGAGAAAATGCAATTGCACATCTGAAGCATCAACTTTTCCAGCAATGAATTAGTAGAACTCACTTTGATTAGAGTGCTGCAGATTTCAATCAATCGCAATCATTATGTTACTCATATGAAGAACTATACATGAAGGAATTCTTACTGTTCTTGCCCCTGACAATCCCTTGGTTGAATACACACCATCTTCAGGTCTCCCCACGGCTGACAAGACAACAAATGTTGCAAATTGATTACCAAATCCACCAGGTTGTGAATATCAACCAATTAATATGCAAATACATTGTCCCGGTACTGAAGTAGCATGTTCCTTTTGTTGAGGAATTTTGTAGAGGAAAACTCTTAATGAATTTTGAAATTGACAAAACTTTCTATGTTTATCTTGTGAATTTGACATGCATTCCATTCTAGGTTAATATATTCTGGAAGTTCATAAGGAAATATCAGATTTTTCAAGTTCTCAGAACTAAAAGTTCAGTCTCAGAAATGAGAAGTTTAGACTTTATCATAAAAGTCATTCTGACTCTAATTTTGAAGGACTCAAATTTTACTAAAGACCTACACTGACTCAGGTTCTGAATGTAAAGCAAGAATCATAAATTCTTCAGATGCAGAAATTATGCAGACACAGACACAAAAGTTTTTCAGACGTAAAAGCAAAACTCATTCAGAATGAAACACAACAGCTAGTGATCTGGCATGGATTTCACAAAAGGAAAGTTTTGATTGTCTCAACTAAAGCTATAATTGATTGACAATCAAATATTATGACAAGTATGCATTACAACGAATAAATCTCTACTTATGGATATCAAGATTCTGATTATATGGGCGACCAAAATCAACGGAATTCAGATTTTGTCAACCAACAGCTACTCAATCCATTTTATACAAATCTATTCGGGATGAAGATTGGAAGATAATCCTCTGAAAACTGTTCAACGGCTAGTTTGGAAGTGGAGGAATAAAAAGGAGATCTACGAGGAGAAGAAGGCAATGTACGAAATCGAGAATCAACTAGGCCAAAGTCTGAGCATACTCCGATCCTTTCTCTTGTCTTTCTTAAGCTAAACATTAAAATCTTGAGGGATATTTTGTAAGAGTGATTGTATGAGATAGAGAATCTTATCATATACAAGAGTGATGTCATTCAGAATATGTAATTCCTCTTGATTACACAGTGAAATCCAGCCAGTAGGTTGTCACCGTGAGAGAATGGACGTAGGCTTGTTACAAGCTGAACCACTATAAACTTGTGTATAGTTTTTTTATCTCTTATATCTTCCTTTACATACTGCACATCAAGAGCACTGTCTATATAAACTATTTTAAATTTGAATTTTATTCAAACTCAACTGTGATTAATCATTTCCGCTATAAATTGATCAAAATTGTTTAAGATCAACTATTCACCTTCCTCTAAGTGATCCTTGCTAGCTACGTCACATTTTTGGTTTGTCTGTTCTTACACATAACAATATCAATGTGTAATCAAAAACTTAGTGGCAACTGGTTCATGCAGTATTGGAACCGCTATATCTTTTCCTTATTGCCATGACATTGTCGAACGTGTAATATGAATGCCAATCAGCGATAAAGATACACGAGATGCGTAGATCTAGTTCTGATTTACTAATCGATTAAAGTCAGCCCGATAAAGTTGAACCACAGACACAGCACTTCATTATGTCGTCATATATAGAGTGCCCATGTACAGATTTACAAGACACTCTTCTATCTGCCGGCTCTTGTTGTACAAACTACGCTTCTTCCAATTTTTATGCTGTACAAACCCCACGTTTTCTTCCAACTATATACAAATCACTTGTGTTTCCTTCAGTGACCAAGAACTTGCTGATCCACAGATTTGGTATGAACAGCAGCGGCCAATGAGCGCAGCATGATTGCCCTAGAATTGAGCAAAGCTTTCTCTGTCTTTGGCTATGCATCTCCGCACAAGCGATACTATGTACTCCATGGAAGCTATGCATCACAAGGCACAGTGATAGGATCGGCCCCCGACATACCAAACTCTTCTTCAAATATCTTGAAGAGCTCTTGGAAGATGTTGCTGTTGAGCACAGGATTGCATTAAACGCAACCAACTCCATCTCCCTCATTGTATTTTTTGGGACTACTGCCAACCGTTCTAAAAACTCAAGCTATTAGATGAAAATCTAGTTTTTTTGCTTAGTACTAAGCATGAACGTATTTAATTGGGGAGGTGAATGGGGTCTGAAAAGATTTGAACTCAGGATCTCCAGTTCTGATAACATATGAAATTTTGGTGAGACCACTGTCAACTATTCTAAAAACTTAAGCTGTTAGATAAATGCGTTGTTTAATATTTAATTACTCTAACAATATCCCTCCTAACAAAATGAAAGGAAGAATAAAAGAACTCCATCATATTAGGTAAATGACATAGATGATCTACGAATTTATGCCCAATGTGCAATGTGGTCCCTTGAATTTTAAATTTATTTAATGTGATCTCAGAACTTTAGCCCAACATGCAATGTCATCTTTGAACTTTTAATTTGTTTAATATGATCCATAGACTTTAGTACATGTTCAATGTAGTCCTAGACTGCATGTGTCACGTCCCGAACCCTAACGAGTTCGCGACACCCCTCGATGGTCGATCATTGAATGCGATGTCCCAGGCACGTCGCCGACCCAACCTAAACATCATAGATTAAGCACGCGCGAAAACAAATAGAAACAACCCGGACAAATAGCAACAATAGCACGAAACAAATAACTGTAAATTCCTATACTTGACAGATACATACAACGTCCACAAAAAGACAGACTCCAAGCTAGGCCACAACAACAGAACCATATTCCTCAAAAGGGACAATTGTTCACAAACTTAACTTCTCTACAAAAGGGGAAAACTCAAAATACCGGGTACTTGACTCGTCTTCGATCTCCGAGGTGCCCTTGAAGCGTCTCCAGTTACTCATGGTCGCGGATCTGAAATGGTTATATAATAACCGTGAGAACGAGTCTCAATAAGCAACCCTTTATACCCCACGTAGGCCAATGCGTACCCAGACAAGTCGTACATGCAATCTACCCAAAAGATATATAATTCGCATTATTGAACTTACCTCGTCATCAAGCCCATGCCAACACTACACGTTAGTCATAACATGGTAATGCAATAATAGTGGCTAAATAACACATCGCAATTGCTCAAACGCCAGCCACACTTGCATGCAATTCATCTTACCAATTCGACTATACATTCAACCAACCAATTCAATCACACGCTCAACTAGCCAATCCAATCACATGCTCAACCAGCCAATCCAATCACACGCTCAACTAGCCAATTCAGTTAGTCACATCGCGCACACGTGTTCGATCATCTTTCCTCTCACGGGCTCACAAGCCGCACAATTCGATTAATACCAATGGCCGCCGTCAACACGTCCCAAGCCATACCATTCATTCAATTCCAGTGGCCGCCGTTAACACGTCCCAAGCCACACAATCAATCATTCCAATGACCGACGTAAACACGTCTCGGTCGAACACACCTTTAACGGGCCACCGTCAACATGTCTCAAGCCCGCATCCAATTGGCACCTCGGCCAGTCATGCCTTTACATGGACCGCCGTCAACACGTCCCAAGTCCGTAGCCCTCCGATCGATCCGGGCTTCAAATCGACAGGCAAGTACACGCCATTCAATTTAATCAATTTCACGCCAGTTACACTAAGCAATCTATAATCACAATTCAATCCAATTCATGACAAACCACACCAACCCACAAATTCAACATTCAATCGGCCACATATGAACATCCAATTTCCCACAAATGCCATAACAGCCAACCATTGACTCACCAACAATAGCCACAATTATGCACCCACAATCATCCCAATTCCAAATCACAAGCTCACAATTCCGACATTCAAGCCGGCCATAATCACACATCAATTTTCCCTACACAAGCCATGATAATACGGATAATTAACCCACCATAATTAATTACTAATTAAGCCCCACAATTATCACAATTTAATCTAACAAATACGCACACACGAATATTGACCCTAATCCACGTTTAACCCCTAAACCGATACTAATCAAACTCTAGACAAGTCTAATAATACCCAATATACTAAGTAGGGTTTAGGAAGTCACTTACAAGTTTTGGCCCGGAAAAAGTTGGCTTGGGCCTAAAATGGCTCGAGTGAACAATACCGACTAGGCGCGGGCGTGGGCCACACTAGCGCGGGGCTCGGCCATGGGCATAGCCCTCGGCCACGGACTCGGCCACGGGCACGGGCACGGGCACGGGCATGGGCGCGGGCTCGGGCGGGGGCACGGGCGCGGACGGGCGACGCGCCTGGTTGGACGGGCGACGTGCCCGGGCGACGGGTACGGCGGTGGGCCACGACGAGCTAGCGGGAGCATGGCCTGGTCTAGTGGCCAACGAACCGGCCACTGCCCGGGGCGACTTGGCCACGAGCTAGGCTAGCTGGCCGGCGGGATTGGCTGGCCGGTTGACTGGCCGGGACTGGTTGGCCGGCTGGCTAGCTGGCCGGCGAGCTACAGTGGGCGGGCAACAGCTGGTCGGCGGCTGGGCAAGCTCGGGCAAGCTGGCCGACGAGCTAGCTGGCCGGTCGGCAAGCTGGCTAGCTGGTCGGCGAGGCAACACGGCGGCAACGGGCGGCGGCGACGAGCGGGGCGGTTCCCCGGCAACCAGCTCGGAGAGAGAGAGAGGAGAGCTGGCCGAGTGGGGTGGTGAAGGAGAGAGGGAGAGAGCTGGGGCGGCGAGGCTCGGAGCCGGCAGTGCTCAGGCGGCACGGCGATGGTGCTGGGGGGCTGACTGGATGGCTGGGCAGCGGTGGGGACCCGCCGAGTGCGGCGGCGAGCTCAGGTCCGCCGAGAGTGAGAGAAACGATAATTGGCCGAGGCGGTGGCTGAACGACACGACGGCGCGAGGGGGTGGCACGGCGATGACCCAGGTGGCCAAGCGGAGCTGGGCGACTGGCAAGACGGGCGGCGACCGCTGGTTTGGTCAGTGGGTCAGTAAAAAGCAGGAGTTAGAAGCTAGAAGCAGCCGCGGGCAAGGAGGAAAACCAAAGAAGAAAAACGAGGAAGAAGGAGAAGGGGAAGAAGAAAGGAAGAGAGAGAGAGAGGGGGGGTGCAGAGGGAGATGGGTCTGTCAGAGGGGGAGGGGACGTCTGCATGCGGGCACTACGTGCGCGACCGAGGGGAAATAGAGAGGAAAAGAGAGAGAGAGAGAGAGAGAGAGAGAGAGAGAGAGAGAGAAAGGGGTCTGCATGGGGAACAGGGCGGGCAGACGTGCGCAGGGGGGAAAAAGTGACCGGGGAGAGAGAGAGAGAGAGTGGGAGAGAGAGAGAAAAAGAGAGAGAGAGAGAGTCAAAGGTACTCGAGCGCGATCCGACGGTCCGATTTCAAATCCGGAAATGATCCAACGACCCATAAAAACCCTAATTAATAATTTAGGAAAAAGGGTCCAAAGAAAATAATCCAAAACATACTACGAGAGAGGTCTACTAGTCCAAATCTGCACCCGGTCCAGAATTTCACTTTTCCACTATTCCTGACAATCTCAAGGCTGGCCACAATAATATCGACACCGTCCAATTTATTTTGTCTTGAAACTCTCGGAAATCGACTGCCAAGTTCAGGGTCTAAATAACGGCCAAATTCGATCGAGTGTGATTCTAGCAAAATCTCTATTTTTAAAAACAAGAACCCGAGAGTGATCAGTTCCCGGGCGAGATTCTAATATAAGCGCACTGACGAATTACACGTTTATAAATCCCAAAAATGGGTCGAAATTCGGAATGTCACAACTCTTCCCCCTTACAAAAATTTCGTTCTCGAAATTTACAATCCAACCTAGCTAATCAAGCATATGGGGGTATTGGTATCGCATCAACTCTTCTCTTTTCCATGTCGCACCTACAGTTCCAAGGTGTCTCCAAATCACCTTGACCATCGGAATTATCTGGTTCTGCAATACTCGTTCTATTCTGTCCTCGATCCGAACTGGCTTTTCCACGTACGACACCCTGTCGTCCACGTCTATTTCTTCATAATTTAGCACGTGGGTAGGGTCCGGTTCGTACTTTCTCAACATAGACACGTGGAACACATTATGAACATGAGATAAATTTGGTGGTAGCGCGAGACGATAAGCCAAGGTGCCTATTCTCTCAAGACCTCAAATGGGCCCACGTACCTCGGGCTCAACTTTCCTTTCTTACCAAACCGAGACAATCCTCTCATCGGCGACACCCTAAGGAATATGTGGTCCCCTACTTGAAACTCCAAAGGCCTACGTCTCCGGTCTGCAAAATTCTTTTGGCGGCTCTGTGCGGTTTTGAGTCTGTCCCGGATAACCTTGACTGTCTCAATTGACTGTTGCACTAACTCTAGACCCGTAACGCTCCTCTCACCAACTTCATCCCAACAAACCTGTGTTCTACAGGCTCTGCCATACAATGCTTCAAATGGTGCCAGTCTGATACTCTGCTGGTAGCTACTGTTGTAGGCGAATTCAACCAAATGCAACTGTTCCTCCCAACTTCCTCTAAACTCCAATACACAAGCCCGTAACATATCCTCCAAAACCTGATTTGTCCTTTCAAACCGGCCATCCGTTTGGGGGTGATAGGCTGTGCTAAATTGTAACTTTGTTCCTAATGTCGTATGAAGGCTTTTTCAAAAGGCGGCAGTAAATTTAGGATCACGATCCGAAGTGATCGTCACTGGTACTCCATGGAGACGGACTATATGTCGCACATACAAATTGGCATACCTTTCCAAGGCAAAATCCTTTCACACCAGTAGAAAATGTGTTGACTTTGTCAACCGATCAACTATCACCCAAATTGAATCATGACCCCTTTGACTTCTCGGTAATCCCATTACAAAGTCCATCGTGATGTGTTCCCATTTCCACTCGAGAATTCCCAATGGCTGCAACATTCCACCCGGCTTGCAATGTCGCGCCTTCACTTGTTGGCATGTTAAACACTTAGCCACATGCTTGGCCACGTCCACTTTCATGCCGTTCCACTAATAATGCCGTCGTAAGTTCTGACATACTTTCGTACTATCCGAGTGAATACTATAATTACTACGTTGTACTTTAGACAGAACCTCCTCCTTAAGTTTTGCATCACTAGGTACGCACAACCGTCCGCGGCACTTTAGAATCCCATCCTCGAACGCCTGAAATTCCGATTTCCTCCTTGTAACGTCCATACTCAGAATCTTTTGAATCTCTGGGTCCATCGACCGTAAATCCTTAATCTTAGTTTGGATCTCCGGTTCAATCCTCAATGCGGCAAGTAAACTTGAAACATGACTTACTTCAAACTTAAATTTCGAATCCCGAACTCCCTCCAATAGAGTCCACTCCTTGACCATCATATGCGCGATGCTCGATTTCCAGCTCAGTGCATCCGCTACCTCATTAGTTTTTCCAGGGTGGTACATAATATCGCACTCATAGTCCTTAAGGAGTTCCACCCAACGACGCTTTCTCAAATTTAATTCCTTTTTGGGAGAACAAGTACATTAGACTCTGATGGTCCGAATAAATCTGAATTTTCTCCCCACATAGGTAATGCCTTCAAATTTTAAGAGCGAAGATAACTGTGGCTAATTCGAAATCATGCGTTGGATAACTCAGCTTATGTGGCCTTAACTGACACAATGCATATACCACTACTTTCCCGTGTTGCATTAGCATGCATCCCAATCCCCTTAATGACGCGTCACTGTAAATCTCATATCCTCCCAGACCTGACGGGACCGTCAACACTGGCGTGATCGTCAAGCTCTGTTTTAATCCTGAAAACTCCTTTTGTACTCATCCGTCCATTCAAATTTCGTTTCCTTCTCTAGCAACCGTGTCCTCAGTATCACTAACGCTAAAAAATTTTCCACGATACGTCTGTAATAACCTGCCAGATCCAAGAAACCCTGAACCTCGATTACCGTTGTCAGTCTTGGTCAACTCGTGACGGCTTCAGTCTTTGCCGGGTCCACTGCAATTCTTTCATCAGATACCACATGTCCTAAGAACGCTACTTAGTGAAGCCAGAATTCACACTTGCTGAACTTAGCGTAGAGTGCATATTCCTTTAGGATCCGTAGAACCTTTTCCAAATGTACCTCGTGTTTGGCGGAACTCTTCGAATACACTAGAATATCATCTATAAACATGATCACAAACTGATCCAAAAAAAATTTCTTGAATACTCGATTCATTTAATCCATAAGGCTGCAGGGGAGTTTTCCAGTCCAAACGGCATCACCGTGAACTCATAGTGTCCATACCTCATCCTAAATGCCGACTTCGACCCATCTTCCTTCTTAATCCTCAATTGGTAATAACCAGTCCTTAAGTCGATCTTACAAAATATTGATACCCCCTGTAATTGGTCGAACAGGTCATTTACCCTTGGCAACTGGCGTTTATCCTTAATAGTCACGTGAATCAATTGTCTGTAGTCAATACATAACCCCAACGATCTGTCCTTCTTTCTCACGAATAAAACTGGCGCTCCCCATGGAGACCTACATGAATAAAACCTTCATCCAGTAACTCCCGTATTTGGACTTTCGATTCCTTCAATTCCGACAGTGACATCTCGTAGAGCGTTCCCAAGGTCGGTTTTGTCCCTAGAGCCAACTCAACCACAACCTCGACTCTCCTAACAGGTGGAAATCCCGGCAATTCTTGAGGAAAGACATCGGGAAGATTACGCACCTCGGCTATGTCCTTTAGCCTTGATTCCTCAACCAACTAATCGGTCACAATTTAATTATCTTTTTACACCTCAAAGACAAAGCTCAATCCATCCAATTTCAATTCAACAATCTCCCAAAAACAACTCACATCGGTTCTTTACAAAATCTGTAATTCCTAAGCAACACTCATCCTTCCCAACTTGTCCAAGAATGTCATCAGTAATCCATAAATCCTTAAACCGATTGCGCCGATTCCTTATAAAAATTGATTTTAAGTCTCATGACCACTCGGGCGATAACTTCAAAATCATCTCCTACTGTACCCAATACTATCTCATAACGCACCTAGACTTTCATGGTACATCCTTCGCTTCCTTCTCAGCCACTATACTTTTCCTTACGTCCTTAGCCGATTCTGATAAATCTGCGGGGCAGTTCTCGCTTAATGTCCTACCTGCGGTTGCTGCGATTGCATTAGTGACCTAACCTATCGATTCAACAATTTCTCACTTGGTGACCTTACTGTCTACATCCATAACATGCTCCACTTCTACCTTGGCAATGGCCATACCTATGCCTCTTTCCATAAGACCGACATGCGGCATTGGAGTAGTAGTTCGACTTTCCAGAGTTCTTCCTCACCAGAGGGACAAGTCTCATATTCTTTGTCATAGGCTTCTTTCCAAAGTTCCTACTGTCCCTCGCCGGCGAGTACTGCGATCCAGAAGCGGCAGTCCTTTTACTCATATCTGTGTCAATCATCGGGCTCTCTCATACCACTCATTGTAATCCTTTAAGACCCAAAGGTACTAGCTGATTGCGGAATTCCGATTCCAAACCATCCTGAAACCTCCTTGTCCTATCCTCACGGTCCTTAACTATTCTTGGTGCATACTTAGGCAACCTTACAAACTTGACCTCGTACTGAACGACTGACATCCGATTTTAGTGAAGCCGAAGAAACTCTGTCATTTTCAGTTATCGCGCACTCTTTGAACGTACTTCTCATTAAAGGCCTCGACAACAACTTCCCAGCTTAGAAATATGCCCTTTGAAATATCCTACTTCGGGGGCCCTCTTCCAATCCTTTGCATTTCCTTAGGGTTGATATATAGCCAGGGTCACTTTCTCCTCACTAGTGCACCCGCATACCTCAAAAGCCCTTTTGTTTTTAAGTCCTCTGTCCAAGGTAAAGTAGCCTCAGGGTCACTTTTTCCTATCGAACCTTGCAAGTTTAAATTTCCAAAAATTTTCCAACCAACTGACGCATTTGTCTGACTGCATTAGCTTACCCTTGACCTTGATTCCCAACATTTCCATTATACCTATGATTCTTGTTATTTCCATTGACGACAACAATAGTGGTCTTAGCATCAACAGCAACAGTAGCATTTCGCTCATTGGTTTGCCTTCCCATTAAAATTCCAACTTTCTCGAGTGCCCTCAAAGTCTCATCCCATCTGGGATTCCCCATAACTTCAACTTGCGGACCTATACGACCTCGACCTCAACCTCATCCTCGGCTACTCATACTCACATGGTTCATACTACCCACTTACCTGCTATAATTCCCCACGAGAATTAAAGACCTAGGCCAACTATACTAGTCTAAAGCCCTAGGCAGTGAATCGCAACAATTCACTAAGCAGGCAGTCAATCACAACATCACTCAATCACAAAGAAACAGGGAACGTGCACTAACCTCAAGTCCTGACGCACCTGCATTTCACGTGATATTGCATACGTCACTCAGCAATCACAATCAAACAATCTGGGTAGTGCATGGCCAACAAGTCTTCCTAACTGACTACTCCAAAGTCATCGCTCCTTATCACTTCAAGCTTCGACCATCTTGGTTCGAGCTAGCCTTGCTCTGATACCAAATCAACGGAATGTCACGCTCCGAACCCTAACGAGCTCGCGACACCCCTCGATGGTCGATCATTGAATGCGACGTCCCAGGCACGTCGTCGACCCAACCCAAACATCAAAGATTAAGCACGCGCGGAAACAAATAGAAACAACCCGGACAATTAATAATGACAAAGGGCAGCAATAGCACGAAACAAATAACTGTAAATTCCTATACTTGATAGATACATACGACGTCCACAAAAAGACAGACTCCAAGTTAGGCCACAACAACAGAACCATATTCTTCAAAAGGGACAATTGTTCACAAACTTAACTTCTTTACAAAAGGGGAAAACTCAAAATATCGGGTACTTGACCCGTCTTCGATCTCCGAGGTGCCCTTGAAGTGTCTCTAGTCACTCATGGTCGCGGATCTGAAATGGTTATATATAATAACCGTGAGAACGAGTCTCAATAAGCAACCCCTTATACCCCACGTAGGCTAATGCGTACCTAGACAAGTCGTACATGCAATCTACCCAAAAGATATATAATTCGCATTATTGAACTTACCTCATCATCAAGCCCATGCCAACACTGCACGTTAGTCATAACATGGTAATGCAATAATAGTAGCTAAATAGCACATCGCAATTGCTCAAACGCCACCCACACTTGCATGCAATTCATCTTACCAATTCGACTACACATTCAACCAGCCAATTCAATCACATGCTCAACTAGCCAATCCAATCACACGCTCAACCAGCCAATCCAATCACACGCTCAACCAGCCAATCCAATCACACGCTCAACCAGCCAATTCAGTCAGTCACATCGCGCACACGTGTTCGATTATCTTTCCTCTCACGGGCTCACAAGCTACACAATTCGATCAATACCAATGGCCGCCGTCAATACGTCCCAAGCCATACCATTCATTCAATTCCAGTGGTCGCCGTCAACACGTCCCAAGCCACACAATCAATCATTCCAATGACCGACGTAAACACGTCCCGGTCTAACACACCTTTAACGGGCCACCGTCAACATGTCTCAAGCCCGCATCCAATTGGCACCTCGGCTAGTCATGCCTTCACACGGACCGCCGTCAACACGTCCCAAGTCCGTAGCCCTCCGATCGATCCGGGCTTTAAATCGACGGGCAAGCACACGTCATTCAATTCAATCAATTTCACGCCAGTTACACCAAGCAATCCATAATCACAATTCAATCCAATTCATGACAAGCCACACCAACCCACAAATTCGACATTCAATCGGCTACATAGGAACATCCAATTTACCCACAAATGCCACAATAGCCAACCATTGACTCACCAACAATAGCCACAATTATGCACCCACAATCATCCCAATTCCAATTTACAAGCTCACGATTCCGACATTCAAGCCGGCCACAATCACACATCAATTTTCCCTACACAAGCCATGATAATGCAGATAATTAACCCACCATAATTAACTACTAATTAAGCTCCACAATTATCACATTTTAATCTAACAAATACGCACACACGAATATTGACCCTAATCCACATTTAACCCCTAAATCGATACTAATCAAACTCTAGATAAGTCTAATAATTCCCAATGTACTAGGTAGGGTTTAGGAAGTCACTTACAAGTTTTGGCCCGGAAAAAGTTGGCTTGGGCCTAAAATGGCCCGGGTGAACAGTACTGACTAGGCGCGGGCATGGGCCACACGGACGCGGGGTTCGGCCACGGGCACAACCATCGGCCACGAACTCGACCACGGGCACGGGCGCGGGCACGGGCGCGGGCGCGGGCTGGGGCACGAGCGCGGACGGGCGACGCGCCTGGTTGGACGGGCGACGCGCCGGGTGACGGGCCGGCTGGATGGGCGACGCGCCCGGGTGACAGGTACGGCGGTGGGCCACGACGGGCGAGCGGGCGCACGACCTAGTCGCGTGGCCAACGGACCGGCCACGGCCCGGGGTGACTTAGCCACGAGCTAGGCTGGTCGGCCGGCGGGATTGGCTGGCCGGTTGACTGGCCGGGACTGGTTGGTCGATTGGCTGGCTGGCCGACGAGCTACAGTGGGCGGGCAACAGCTGGTCGGCGGCTGGGCAAGCTCGGGCAAGCTGGCCGGCGAGCTGGCTGGCCGGTCGGCAAGCTGGCTGACTGGTCGGCGAGGCGACACGGCGGCAACGAGCGGCGGCGACGAGCGGGGCGGCTCCCCGGCAACCAACTCGGAGAGAGAGAGAGAGAGAGAGAGAGAGAGAGAGAGAGAGAGAGAGGAGAGCTGGCCGAGTGGGTTGGCGAGGGAGAGAGGGAGAGAGCTGGGGCGACGAGGCTCGGAGCCGGCAGTGCTCGGGCGGTACAGAGGCGGTGCTGGGGGGCTGACTGGACGGCTGGGCAGCGGCGGGGGCCCGCCGAGTGCGGCGGCGAGCTCAGGTCCGCCGGGAGTGAGAAAAACGATAATCGGCCGAGGCGGTGGCTGAACAACACGACGGCGCGAGGGGGCGGCATGGCAGTGACCCAGGTGGCCAAGCGGAGCTGGGCGGCTGGCAAGACAGGCGGCGACCGTTGGTTCGATAAGTGGGTCAGCAAGAAGCAGGAGCTAGAAGCCAGAAGCAGCCGCGGGCAAGGAGGAAAACCAAAGAAGAAAAACGAGGAAGAAGGAGAAGGGGAAGAAGAAAGGAAGAGAGAGAGAGAGAGGGGGGGGCAGAGAGAGATGGGTCTGTCAAAGGGGGAAGGGACGTCTGCATGCGGGCATGACGTGCGCGACCGAGGGGAAATAGAGAGGAAAAGAGAGAGAGAGAGAGAGAGAGAGAGAGAGAGAGAGAGAGAGAGAGAGAGGTCTGCATGGGGAATAGGGCGGGCAGATGTGCGCAGGGGGGAAAAAAAGTGACCGGGGAGAGAGAAAAAGAGAGAGAGTCAAAGGTACTCGAGCGCGATTCGACGGTCCGATTTCAAATCCAGAAATGATCCAACGACCCATAAAAACCCTAATTAATAATTTAAGAAAAAGGGCCCAAAGAAAATAATCCAAAACACACTATGAGGGAGGTCTACTAGTCCAAATCTACATCCGGTCCAGAATTTCACTTTTCCACTATTCCTGACAATCTCGAGGCTAGCCACAATAATATCGACACCGTCCAATTTATTTTGTCCCGAAATTCCCGGAAATCGACTGCCAAGTTCGGGGTCTAAATAACGGCCAAATTCGATCGAGTGTGATTCTAGCAAAATCTCTATTTTTAAAAGCAAGAACCCGAGAGTGATCAATTCCCGGGCGAGATTTTAATATAAGCGTACTGACGAATTACACGTTTTAAAAATCCCCAAAATGGGTCGAAATTTGGAATGTCACAGCATGGAATGATAATATTGAATATTTTCATACAGTTTAAGAACTAAATTGAACACGTACCAAAAGTTCATATAGTATATTGAACAAATTAAAAGTGGAGGGGACATCAAATTGATATGTAGTGTGTTAACTGTTTTCACCATTTAGGCAATGTAATACTAATCTTAATATGCATTGATACTCCATGGAAAGATAAACATTATCTCATTAGCACGAAGTTATTTGCTCTAAACAGAATCTGGTTAACATTATTATACACTTTAACTGTGTCAACCATCCCCGCAACGGGGCTCCTTCGATAACCAAAAAACCCCAAAAGATTGATGGCCCAAAACAAGTTTCTAATGTGTGTCAGACTAAATAAATTGCTAGTCAACTTTTTGTTACCATCAGAGTCGTTCATCATTATGCATTTCCAAAGACTACTAATTCAACTTGCACATTTGAACACCAATTTGAAAATTCATAAAGATCAATCTTAATCTGCATTATGTAGCTCAATAACAAGAAAACTAAAGCTATTTAGGTAGGAGCTTTGAACTTTTCCAGTAGTTTTAGAATTGATTAACTAGGACGCGATAATAAAAGTTCTTGTTCTGTGTCTAAACACCAAGTCATCTTGATATGTATTCAGACAATTTTCTAGTAGCTGCTATTTTAACGTTCGGGGACAAGACTTAACACTGGGCTCGGAGATAGAACCATCAGGTTCCCAAAGTTCAATGAAAGGAGTCAGGCCAGACAACTTAGCATTACCTAGTCAGTCCGGGTCCAGAGCAGCATTTCGGTTCTACTTATCCTGTGGCCTCTCCTGGGGAAAAGTAAGCTGGGTTTATAGCCCATGTGCATTTCTTTATAGGGAGCACAATATTCTTTTATGAAGCAACTGAACCCAGAGTCTTTGCTGCAAATATAAATCAGAAAAATTCATTTAATCGGATTACCACAGCGCCCACTGGATGCATATTCATGCAAACAAAAGTCAGCCGACTCCTATCTTTTTTTGCTTTCATTGCAGTCGAAGATTTTGACACTGAAACTTGATACATATTAAGATCAGATCCTCAAAGAGAAAAGGGTATCGCATGCTGGCAGTAATAGATTCATGATGTCTTCACATATAAGGACTTACCACACCATAAAATGACGTACACAGATGAATATGACGTGCTGAAAGAGATCCACCATTCTAGTTAGTTCCAATTTACTAAATTTTGTAAAGCTGGCTCGAAGTGTGGAAGCATGAAGTACATTTTTCGTAACGTCATATATCGAGTCTATACATACAAATTTACAAGTGATTCTTGTTCACATGAGGCCTTGCTGTATAAATGTAAACTCGTTGGAATTTTTATGCTATACAAAGCCTGTATTTAAGATATCTACAGAAAGAAACTACAGCAGTCAAATTGGCCTAGCATGTACATATAACACATCACAGGTTTTTCCTTTACTGACCACAAACTAGAGCTCCTTCCACACATTCGTCATGCAAAGAGGCAGCTGAGCATAGAAAGAATGCAATAGAGTTGAGCAAAGCTTTTTCTATATCTTTGGCGATGCCTCTTTGCACAAGTGATACTATGTACTCCATAGTAGCTGCATCACCGGACATGGTGATAGGGCCATCACTGGACAAACCAAACTCTTCTTTGGACATTTTGAAGAGCTCTAGAAAGTTGTTGCTGCTGAGACAATGCAAAGGAACCATGAAACGGCTTCCGTCAGCCGTATAGATGACGAAGTGACCCTTTTCTGTCACTGATGAGGTAGAATTCGACTCCACTCTAGCTCCAGCAAGGGCAATTCTTTTTCTCCCTGAAGCGGCTGATATTTCCCACTTCCTTGCCACCTTGAGTAGCTTCTTGGGGCTCATCATGTCTAATACCTGTGGAAAGTTTTGTAGTTTAAAATAAAATAAATTCCAGGATTCCGAGTCTTAGACTTGTAAGGTGTTGCTTCAGCAGAGTTGATGGGAAACGAAGGAAGCGCTCGCTACTTATATATGCATAACATTAAGATAATCCTGTTCGAATGTTGCTCACGCTGCCTTGTGATTTCCAATGCTTTAAATCAGTAATTACTTAATTTAGAAACACATATTTGGATGGAGGAATATTGACAAATATTGATGGCATAGATAACAAGGTTCGATGACCCTTTTTTTGTCTCTCCTGACAACAACAAAAAGCACTTGGCTCAGAATAGTTGATGAAACCGGTATCTAACGGATCCACATCCAATGATACACCCAAATATTTCTGGAGGCTGAGATTCTTGTTATACGATGCTGAAGCGACTTTTGGAGCATAGTGGACATCTTCGGTTTCATCCACGTTACATACTTTTCTTTTGCTAACAAATGGAAATGAGAAAGCATATCAAGATAAGATTACCAACTTGGCAGAGAGAACCATTTATTTCTTGCTGTGATTCTTGATAATTGCATTTTTATTATGAGGTGATCGACCTGTATGTGATCCATAAATTTTCCAATACACACCTATGAATAGGTACAAGAACTTGTAGTTATTTCATTCGTTGCCTAGGTTCAACAAAGTCCATTTATTATTTCCATGATAGAACAGATGAAGCTGTTTGAAAATCCTTCTCCTCAGAGCTAGTGTTCGATTTAAGTACAAGAGTAACAAATAAGACCAATAATCAAATGGTACTTTCGAGAATATTAGGACTTATACTACACTATCATTGGTAGAAAGTAATATTTCCAAATGCATTTAACAGTGTTACCCCAGTGGATGTTTATTCTCATGACAAATCCTGTAAAGGTTGAAGTGGAAAATGCTCAAAGTCTTCATTATCTGTAATTATGCAAACTTCAGTTGAGTCAACCATTCACATTTTCTTCAGTTACCTCAAGAGCTTGCCAATCTATACCGTCTTGACATATGGACAGTTCCTGAATTCTGAATTCCTCATCTTGTGTCGGTTATTTTGTGTCGTAGTTTCCTATGAAAGACCAATTAGTTAATGGACAGGATGGATGGTGCTCATTCCTTCTAATTCATTCTCACCTCCTCTTGCATTAAAGAGAACTCGGTAGTAGTCTCTTTCATTATGTAGTACGTGAAAATAACTTCAAATCCCTAGCCCGATCTATACTGACAGAGTCTTTTGTTCAAGATTGACTTGAATATTAGACCACATCTGGGAATCAGATGAACCATACATTTTTTATTGTTCAGGTGGTACAGCACTGATTTAGTAGATAGTGGCATCAATAGCAAAAAGTTGTTTGTTCTAAGGAGAAAAAAAGTCATGACGGATCAGAAGTGTGAATGCTTAGGTATTTACAAATTTTGATCATTTCAATAGTTCCAATAACAGGGATTTCTCTTCAATAAGCCAAAAACCATAGCTTGATGATCCTAGTATAATTGACCAGGGAGCTGAGCTTAATAGGCAGTGAGCAGAAGCAAATGAAAATAGTTGGATTATTGATGCTATGCACCTTGAAAGAAAGAACGCCATCACTTGGGCAATGCGTAATGAGAGAAACATCACTAGACAATACCAACAGCTCTTTAGTGTTAAAATCATTTTGAAGAGTTCCGGCAAGATATCTCTGCTGAGATATAGCTGATATATCATGAGATATCTTCATTCAGTACCCATCTTCTCAAATCATTTTGCATTTGCTTCGGATTTAAAATGAATGATGAAACTGATTTTCTTCCGGTGCACATCCATCTTTCATGCAAATGGCCACTCGTAAAATGTGTAAAAGCAATTTCTTCTCATAAATTTCACAGCAAAATCATTTACAAAATTTGAAGTTTTTTGCTTTAGCGACAAACGAGTAATTGCTGATGACCTACACAACCTTGATAAAAAGAAGAAGAAGAAGAGCAGCAGCCTAAGGAATTGACGTAAGCAGTGCTCTTTGTGAATCATCAGACAGATCTCTTCGTATGAGTGAGATTGCGTGATCCATAACTGCTGCATCAAATGGCATTCTGATCGGTCCATTGCTTGATAGTCCAATCGGGCTTGGGTTTTTGGTTTAATATAATCGAGAGATATTAATATATTGGGCTTAACTTACATTTCTCTTGTAACAAAAATAAATCCATACTACTTCATCTTCTTTCGATCATTTTCCAAAATCACACATCTCAATTGATGAGCAAGCTATGGATTTGCTACACTACGACATACTTGTCGAGCAATTGTTGTATTTTTTCACAAAAGGAAATACAACAATAGGATCAAATTTTAAATTGTTAGCAATGAGAGAAAACTCAAATCGTCTTCAAAACAATAGTATAGAGGCTAAAATGCCATGTATAGAAAGGGGAAAATGAACCAAAAGAGAAAAAGAAATAAAATTATCTTCATCCTAGTTTCGTTTCATTACTTTTACAAAGTTACTTCATATTTTATTAGGTGATAAAATAGATAAAGTAGATTCATGACTTTAAATTTTTTTGTGCGGCTTAGCCTATTTTACATCCGTAGCTGTGTAAGACTCGTGCAAATTAGTTAATAGTAGGTTTTGGGGCAGTCATCTTTTATTTTTTCATCACTCATCTCATCTCGTCATTTCCCCAACTGCCACTAGCTTTTGGGTCCTGAGTTATTAGTGGGTTGAAAAAACCCATTTTAAAGTTGGGCCAACTTCACTCTTTTTTGCTTTCGTGAAAAATACTAACAGTCACGTTAGGATGTTTTCAGCACTGTGTTTTTTTAATTTTCATAGTTCTTGCGATTTCGTGTATTGTTTTTTCCCTTTTATCATAATGTAAAAATAGAATTTATCTATACAATCACGTTTAGCAATTAATCCTAGATTCAAACTCTTCCCCATAATCCGACGTATCAAAACTAAGAGCCGAGATCTTCCAAATTAGCAGAGTAAGTTTCCCATGCAAAGTATATGAAGCAAGCCACGTATAAAAGCCAGAACTAGGTTTGGCTATCTAAAAGGGACTCAAGACAGCAATTAGAAAGATCCCAACGACTTCATCTCCCTGCCAAAGGCAAGATTGCACGTCCTCCATCAACGCTAACACACAATCGCTATCCCCACAAACAATAGTTGAGAGTCGCCATCTTGGAGTGCCAAACAATGGCGATTGTCGGGAAAGCAGGATAAGAGAACATCTGGAAAACACCAGGAAAGGGCCACGAAGCCCGAAAACTGACCGCCTTTGCAAAAGGAGCATATGAACCTACCAGCACTATAACGTTGGGAGAGGCACTATCGACAAATAGGCAGTGGTTGTACCAAGGACATCCACCCTGGATATCCCCATAATCACAGATGGCTACCGAGAGATATTCGGTGCACCGGGGTGGCCTGTTGCAAGTGTACTGTGACACTCCCTAGTGATACACACCCCACTGTCGCCTCTCGTGCCTTTCGTGCACTGAGAAAGGCACGGAAGCCTCTTTTCACAGTGCATCCTCGAAAATCATAGCACAAGCTGCCCTTTATATCCTAGCACAAATTATCTTCCAACGGATATACCATGATGAGTCACCCTTTAATTGAGGATGTCACGGAGGAAGAGTTCGCTTGTGACATTCTGAATTTTGGCCCGTTTTTGGGGTTTATTAAACGTATAATTTGTCAGTGCGCTTATAATTGAATCTCGCCCGGGAACTGATCACTCTCGGGTTTTTGTTTTTTTTTAAATTAGAGATTTTTGTTAGAATCGCACTCGATCGAATTTGGTCGTTATTTTTAGACCCCAAACTTGGCAGCCAATTTCCGGGAGTTCCGGGTCGAATTAAATTGGACGGTGTCGATATTATTGTGGCCAGCGTCAATATTGCCGGGAATGTGCGAAAAATGGATTTTCGACCGGGTGCGACTTCGGACTAGTAGACCTCCCTCGTAGTGTATTTTTCGAGTCGTTTTATTTATATATTACGTTGGCCCTTGCCCTAGTATTTTTCTAGGATTTATTTGGACCATCGGATTATTTTCGGGTTTAAATTCGGACCACCCGATCGTACTCGAGGGCCGTTAATTTCCCTCTCTTCTCTCTCTTCCCCCCCTGGACGCGCGCGACGTCCAGGTACACGCCCGCCGTTCCCCTTCCCCTCTTCTCCTTCTCTCTCTCTCTCTCTCTCCCTTTTTCTTCTTCTCTTCGCCCGGTACACGGCAACGCCATGCAGCCGTGCGTTCCCCTCCCCCATGCACGTCTGCCGCGCCCTCTCCCATGCACGCCCGCACGCCTCCCTCCCTCTCTCTCTCTCTCTTTCTCTCTTTCCCATGCACGCTTGAGCCATGCACACGCCCTCGCTCGCTGCACGTCTGACTCTCTTCTTTTCCCCATGCAAGCGCCGCTCCCCCTCACGTCAGCCACGCCCACTCCCCATGCAGATCACCACTTCCCCATGCATCCCTTCTCGCTCTCTCTCCCTCTTCTCTCTCCTCCTCTCTCTCTTTTCTCTCTCTCTTTCTCTCCTTCTCCGCTCTCCCTCGCCCGAACCCGACCGCTCGGCTTCTGCTCCTGCTTCTCGCTGCTGCAGACGCCGCGTCCGACGAGCCCAGCCGCTCGCCTCGCGCCGCCGCCGCTCGACCGGACTGCACCACCGCTCGCCAGCCGCCTGCAGCCCGTCGGCCAACCCCCTTCCTCCCCCGCTTCCCTTTTCTCCCCCGACCACCACCACAGCAGTCTCTCCGCCACCACAGCAGCCCTCCGCCCCCGCCGCCGCCTCCGCCCGACGACCCTTCGCCTCCGCCCGACGCCACCGTCCTTTCCCGCGCCGCTACCGCGCCGCCGTGACGCCTGGAAGCCCCGGTCGGCGCTGCTATTCCTCTTCCCGAGCGTGCGAGCTCGGCTCGCCGCCGCTCGCCGCCGCGTCGGGCGAGCCCGAGCGAGGTCCAGTCGCCCGGCCGGCCTCCCCAGTGCCGCCCCGACGCCTGAACGCCACCGCCGCCGCCGCAGAGTGCCCTCACGGCCGCACCACCCCGCCCCGGCTCACTTTCTCTACTCCTCTGTGGCGTCCGCCGCTCACAGCCGCTCGTCGACGCCGCCCCAGCCTCTGTCCGACCGTAGCCAAGCTCGCCTGAGCCGCTGCCACCGTACCGGAGCCGTCTCAGCCGCTGTCCAGCCTCGCCGACGTCACCCCGAGCCGTCTCAGCCGCTGACCAGCCGTGGCTGAGCCGTCCCGGCCCCTGTTCCGCCACCCCCGAACCGTTCCGGCCACTGTCCAGCTGCGCCGGAGCCTCTCCAGCCACTGTCCGCCATCCCCGGAGCTCCCCAGCCACTGAGCTGCCCTTCCCGGAGCTCCCCAGCCCCTGTTCAGCCACCCCCGAGCCATTTCCGGCCACTGTCCCGCCGTGCCGGAGCCCCCCAGCTGCTGTGCCGCCGCGCCGGAGTCCCCCAGCCGCTGTGCCGCCGCGCCGGAGCTCCCCCAGCCAAGTCCCGCGCCTGTGGCCGAGCCCCGCGCCCGTCGCCGCGCCCGTGGCCGAGCACCGCGCCCGTCGCCGCGCCCGTGGCCGAGTCCCGCGCCCGTCGCCGCGCCCGTCGTCCGTCCGCTCGGCCACTCGCCCGTGCGCCCGGCACGTCACCCGTTCGGCCAGCCCACCGCCCGGCACGTCGCCCGTCCGGCTTGGGCTCGTTGCCCGTCCCGCTCGGCCATCCGATCCCGGGCACGCCGCACGGCCACCGTGCCCGCGTGGCCCGTTCCCGCGCCCGGTCCGGTACTGTTCACTTGGGCCATTTCGGGCCCGAGTCGATTTTTCCCGGGCCAAAGTTTGGTAAGTGAAATCCTAAGCCCTACTTAGTATTTTGGGTATTTAATTGACTTGTCTCGGGTTAGAACGGTTAGGGCGCTCGATAATCTAGTTAGTTTACATTATGATTGGGTTATTTTCAATTGAGTTTGAATTGCATGGTTGAATTAGATAATTGTGCATGGTAAAATGTGAATTTCGGATTAAGTGGTGATTATTGAATGTCGATGCAATTGGCTTGAATTATATTCGTTGGATGGCGTGTGTTTGCTTGTCGGTTTGAGCCCGGATCGATTGGAGGGCTACGGACTTGGGACGTGTTGACGGCGGTCCGTGTGAAGGCATGAACGGCCGTTGGGCCAAATGGATGCGGGCTTGAGACGTGTTGACGGTGGCCCGTTAAAGGTGTGATAGACCGGGACGTATTTACGTCGGTCATTGGAAGGATTGATTATGTGGCTTGGGACGTGTTGACGGCGGCCACTGGTTAGTATGATTGACATGGCTTGGGACGTGTTGACGGCGGCCATTGGTTTGAGTGATTGGGCGGTTCGTGGGCCCGTGAGAGGAAAGTTGGTTGGACGCGTGCATGTGACTTGAGTGTGATTGGATTGGCTGGTTGAGCGTGTGATTGGAGTGGCTAATGGCGCGTGTGATTGTTGGAATGATTGACTGTTTGCGAGTGGAAAGTATGTGCCGGGTGGTTGTGATATGATGTTGGATTATTCTTGTTCTAACTAATGTGCAGGGTTGGATCAGGACCTGAGGCGAGGCAAGTATGTCGTGTGAACTTTGTTATATTGCCTGGTGGTTCGCCTGTTTGACTTGTCTGGGTACGCAATAGCCTAGGTGGGGTTTAGGGTGTCGCTTATTGAGACTCGTTCTCACGGTTATTATATAACCATTTTCAGATCCCCGTCCCTGAGTATGGCGCCTCCTAGGCGTTTTGGGATCCCCATGCTCACGTGGCATGTGGACGATGAGTACCCGGGCCCGAACCCGGGCGAGACCTACATTAGGCACCGCACTTTTATTTTGGTAGACGTTGGGTTAGAGCACTTGGAGCGTCACGAGTACCTGGCCTGGTCCCATCGGGTCGGGTTGGAGGACTCGGGGCTAATCCGAGGTTTTGAGGGGTTGAGACACTCCAGCGAAGACGCGGTCAACTGGGAGCCCTGGGACAAGTTCGCTCCCAATGGTGAGGTGTCAGACCCCGACGGTCCCCCGGCGAATCCCGATCCCGCACCGACTCCTGTCCCCGAACCTGAGCCCGAAGAGGAGCCCATGGCAGCCGCGTAGGGAGATACCGAAGAGAACCCGATCGAGATAGATTCGGATTCGGATTCAGATTCAGGCACCTTTGGGTTTGATCCGGATTGGACGCCGTAGGGACGCTTAGGTGTAGGACTAGGACGTTTCCTTTTTGGTAGTGATACTCTCTTTTGGTACTGTTGCAGTTTACCCAACCCCTACCCCTTTTTGATTGATGGTGCGGATTTAAACCTTAATGGCCTAATGTGCGACTACTATGGATTCGGTCTTTATTCTATGTTCGTTAAAGTTTTTATTGTCCTATCCTTTAGTCATATTCTTTCAACGTCAGGGTTGTTTTATTATTTTAGCTTCCGCTTGCGTGATATGGTTGGGTCGGCGACGCGTCCTGGGACGTCGCGTTCCTTACGATCGTTGAAGGGGGTGTTGCGAGCCCGTTAGGGTTCGGGGCGTGACATCCCCATTGATTTGGTATCAGAGCATGGTCTGCTCGATCCAAGATGGACGAAACCTGGAGTGATAAGGAGCGATGACTTTGGGGTAGCCAATTAGGAAGACTCGTGTGCTATGCGTACCCCAGACAATGTGATTGTGATTGCTGCTTGAATTTATGCAATAATGTGTGAAATGCAGGTGCGTCAGGACTTGAGGTCAGTGCATGAAACCCTATTGGTTGTCATTGAGTGATGTTGTAATGGGTTGTTTGGTTGGTAAATTGTATTGCGACGCACTGCCTAGGGCATAGCTTGGTATAATTGGCCTAGAGTTCTAATTCCCGCTTAGACCTTAGCAGGTGATTGTTGTAAGAATCGGTAGGATGGATGGTCAAGATAGCGGTCGAGGTCGAGGTCGAGGTCGAGGTCGAGGTCGAGGCCGAGGTCGAGGAAGAGGTCGTGTAGCCCCGCAAGCTGGAGTGACGGGGGATCCTAGGCTGGATGAGATGTGGAGAGTACTTGAGGAAGCAGGGTTCTTAGCAGGAAGGCAGACTGGAGAAAGGAGTGCTACAGTTGCTGCTGCAGCTGCCAGTGAGATCGTTGGGAACAATGGGAATCAGGAGGATAATGCGGTTGGTGGAGATCCTGGCTTGGTGCGAGTGAACACGGTCAGGCCGATGTCCAAGCTAGTGGAGCAGTTTCTGAGATTGAAGCCCTCGAAGTTTGATGGAAGAGGTGACCCTGAGGCTGCACCAAGATGGATAGAGGAGCTGGAGAAGGCTTTTGAAGTGCTCGGATGTACTGAGCAAGAAATGGTGACGCTGGCAGTCTACCAGCTTCAGAACAATGCCAGTGACTGGTGGAGGGCCACCAAAGGCTAGGTATTTCCCACGGGTACTGCTCCGAGTTGGGCTGTCTTTACTGAGGCCTTCAATGGCAAGTACTTCTCGGAGAGTGCTCGAGAGCAGAAGTTGGCTGAGTTTATGAGACTTCGTCAGGGCCAGTCATCAGTGGATCAGTATGAGGCAGAGTTTGCAAGGTTGTCCAAGTTTGCCCCCAGGATGGTGGAGGATCCAACGGACAAGGCTAGGAGGTTCCGGGATGGGCTGAGGCCGGACCTTCGCACTCAGATGATCTCCTTGAACTTGAGGAGTTATAATGAGATATATGAGAGGGCTCAAGCAATTGAGCGGGATCAGTCAGACAGGGCTGCCGCTTCTGGATCGCGGTACGCCCCGACTAGGGATAACCGTCAGCTGGGGAAGAGGCCCATGTCGGGAAACAGTCGCTTCGTACCACCAGCTCGGAGGAACATTGGAAAACCGAATCGCCATCAGAACGCCCCATGTAGACTATGTGGAGGAAGACACGGTCACGGACCTTGCCCAACTAGGGGCGGAGCCTATTTTACATGTGGAGGGAGGGGCCATCAGATGAAGGACTGCCCCAACAATAGGCAAGCTGGACCGCCTATATTGCCGCCACCGCCGCCCCGGAACGGAAACCAATTTAGAGCTGCTCAGCCGGCAAATCAGAACAGGCCGCCAGCCCAAGGACGGGTGTATGCTATGGCAAGGAGGGAGGCGCAGGACGCGCCGGGCGTGGTCACAGGTACGGTCTCACTCTGTGATCATGCTGCTTATGCCTTATTTGATCCGGGGGCGTCGCATTCCTTTATTTCTGAGCAATTTGTTGAATTATCTGGGATTGAGCCGAAACCGCTTGATGTCATGCTGTGTGTTGCTACTCCGTTGAATGATAAAGTGCTGATTACGTTAGGATGTCCCGGTTGTAAGATAGTAATTGGCGATAGGGAAGGGAGGATAGATTTGGCGGTATTATGTATGCATGACTTCGATGTGATTGTCGGTATGGACTGGCTAGGCAGACAGAAAGCTGTTATGGATTGTAGTAGCAAGGTAATCCAATTTAATCCAATTGGATAGCCTAGATTTGAGTTTGTGGGAAACCGAGGAGGAACCTCGATCCCTTGGATTTCGTCGCTTGAGGTAACGAAGCTGTTGGTTGAGGGTTGTCAAGGATTTCTAGCAAATGTGGTCGATTCGACGGTTGGAGAACCGAGGCTAGAGGATATAGCCGTGGTGTGCAATTTTCCCGATGTCTTCCCTCAGGAATTGCCGGGACTACCACCTGACAGAGAGGTGGAGTTCGCAATCGAGTTGGTCCCAGGTACGGAACCGATTTCGAAAGCACCTTATAGAATGTCGCTGTCAGAGTTGAAAGAATTGAAGGTCCAAATGCAAGAGTTATTGGACAAGGGTTTCATTCGCCCTAGTGCATCTCCATGGGGAGCGCCAGTTTTGTTCGTAAGGAAAAAGGATGGAACATTGAGATTGTGCATCGACTACAGGCAGCTGAACCAGGTGACCATCAAGAATAAGTATCCGTTGCCAAGGATTGAGGACCTATTTGACCAGTTGCAAGGGGCGTCGATGTTTTCAAAGATCGACTTGAGGACTGGCTATCATCAATTGAAGATCAAGAAGGAGGACGTGCCAAAGTCGGCGTTTAGGACGAGGTATGGACACTATGAGTTTACGGTAATGCCGTTTGGACTGACGAACGCTCCTGCAGCCTTTTATGGATTTAATGAATCGAGTATTCAAGGAATTCTTGGATCAGTTTGTGATCGTGTTTATCGATGATATTCTGGTGTATTCGAAGAGTCCTGCCGAACACGAGGTGCATTTGGAAAAGGTCCTACGGACCTTAAGGGAGCATGCACTCTACGCCAAGTTTAGCAAGTGCGAGTTCTGGCTTCATCGAGTGGCTTTCTTAGGACATGTGGTATCCGGAGAAGGAATTGCAGTGGACCCGGCGAAAGTTGAAGCCGTCGTGGATTGGCCGAGGCCAACAACAGTAACCGAGGTACGGAGCTTTTTGGGCTTAGCAGGATATTACAGGCGTTTCGTGGAAAGATTCTCAGCAATAGCGATGCCTTTGACACGTTTACTGAAGAAGGAGACAAAGTTCGAATGGACGGATAAGTGCGAGAGGAGCTTCCAAGAATTAAAACAGAGACTGACAACCGCGCCAGTATTAACGATCCCGTCAGGACCGGGAGGATATGAGATTTACAGTGATGCGTCATTGCGGGGATTGGGATGCGTGCTCATGCAACATGGGAGAGTAGTGGCATACGCATCGCGGCAATTGAGGCCGCATGAGCAGAATTATCCAACACACGACTTGGAGCTGGCTGCGATTATTTTCGCTCTTAAGATTTGGAGACACTACCTGTGTGGGAAGAAATTTCAGATTTACACGGATCATCAAAGTCTAAAGTACTTGTTCTCCCAAAAGGAATTAAATTTGAGACAGCGCCGATGGATGGAACTCCTTAAGGATTATGACTGCGATATATTGTATCACCCTGGAAAAGCTAATAGGGTGGCGGATGCACTGAGCCGGAAATCGAGCATCGCGCACATGATGGTCAAGAAGTGGACCTTGTTGGAGGGAGTTCGAGATTCAGGATTTAAGTTTGAAGTAAGTCAGGTCTCGAGTTTACTTGCTGCATTGAGGATTGAACCGGAAATATAGGCTAAGATTAAGGCTCTTCAATCGACGGACCCGGAGATACAGAAGATTGTGAGTATGGATGCCGCAAAAAGGAAGACGGATTTTCAGGTATCCGAGGAAGGGATTCTAAAGTTCCGAGGACGATTATGTGTGCCCAGTGATGCAGAATTGAAGGAAGAGATTTTGTCTGAGGCGCACCGTAGTACGTACAGTATCCACCCAGGGAGTACGAAGATGTATCAGAATCTACGGCAGCATTATTGGTGGAACGGCATGAAAGTGGACGTGGCAAAGCATGTGGCTAAGTGTTTAACGTGCCAACAAGTGAAGGCATAACACTGCAAGCCGGGTGGACTGTTGCAACCATTGGAAATTCCCGAGTGGAAATGGGAACACATCACGATGGACTTTGTAATGGGATTGCCAAGAAGTCAAAGGGGTCATGATTCGATTTGGGTGATAGTTGATCGGCTGACAAAATCAGCACATTTCCTACCGGTACGAAAGGATTTCGCCTTGGAAAGGTATGCTGACCTGTATGTACGACACATAGTCCGCCTTCATGGAGTACCAGTGACGATCACTTCGGACCGTGATCCAAAATTTACCGCCGCCTTTTGGAAAAGTCTTCATACGACATTAGGAACGAAGCTGCAGTTCAGCACGGCCTATCATCCCCAGACGGATGGCCAGTCGGAAAGAACGATCCAGACTTTGGAAGACATGCTGCGAGCTTGTGTTTTGGATTTTAAGGGTGGCTGGGAGGAGCAGCTGCATTTGGTTGAATTCGCTTACAACAATAGCTTTCAGCAGAGCATTAGAATGGCACCATTTGAAGCATTGTACGGCAGAGCTTGCAGAACACCGGTTTGTTGGGATGAAGTTGGTGAAAGGAGCATTATAGGCCTAGAGTTAGTGCAACAGTCGACTGAGACAGTCAAGGTTATTCGGGACAGACTCAAGACAGCTCAGAGCCGCCAAAAGAATTATGCAGACAGGAGACGTAAGCCATTGGAGTTTCAAGTCGGGGACCACGTATTCCTCAAAGTATCGCCGATGAGAGGGCTATCTCGGTTTGGTAAAAAGGGGAAGTTGAGCCCAAGGTACGTGGGCCCATTTGAGGTCTTAGAGAGAATAGGCACTTTGGCTTATCGTCTCGCGCTACCGCCGAATTTGTCTCAAGTGCACAACGTGTTCCACGTGTCTATGCTAAGGAAATATGAACCGGACCCGACCCACGTACTGAACTATGAGGAAATAGACGTGGACGACAGGGTGTCGTACGTGGAGAAGCCAGTTCGGATCGAGGACAGACTAGAAAGAGTGTTGAGAAACAAGAAAATCCCAATGGTCAAGGTTATTTGGGAGCACCATGGGACCGAAGGCGCGACGTGGGAAAGTGAAGAGTTGATGCGACACCAGTACCCCCATTTGTTTGAATAGTGAGGTTGGGTCGTAAATTTCGAGGACGAAATTTTTGTAAGGGGGGAAGAGTTGTGACATTCTGAATTTTGGCCCGTTTTTGGGGTTTATTAAACGTATAATTTGTCAGTGCGCTTATAATTGAATCTCGCCCGGGAACTGATCACTCTCGGGTTTTTGTTTTTTTTTAAATTAGAGATTTTTGTTAGAATCGCACTCGATCGAATTTGGTCGTTATTTTTAGACCCCAAACTTGGCAGCCAATTTCCGGGAGTTCCGGGTCGAATTAAATTGGACGGTGTCGATATTATTGTGGCCAGCGTCAATATTGCCGGGAATGTGCGAAAAATGGATTTTCGACCGGGTGCGACTTCGGACTAGTAGACCTCCCTCGTAGTGTATTTTTCGAGTCGTTTTATTTATATATTACGTTGGCCCTTGCCCTAGTATTTTTCTAGGATTTATTTGGACCATCGGATTATTTTCGGGTTTAAATTCGGACCACCCGATCGTACTCGAGGGCCGTTAATTTCCCTCTCTTCTCTCTCTTCCCCCCTGGACGCGCGCGACGTCCAGGTACACGCCCGCCGTTCCCCTTCCCCTCTTCTCCTTCTCTCTCTCTCTCTCTCTCCCTTTTTCTTCTTCTCTTCGCCCGGTACACGGCAACGCCATGCAGCCGTGCGTTCCCCTCCCCCATGCACGTCTGCCGCGCCCTCTCCCATGCACGCCCGCACGCCTCCCTCCCTCTCTCTCTCTCTCTTTCTCTCTTTCCCATGCACGCTTGAGCCATGCACACGCCCTCGCTCGCTGCACGTCTGACTCTCTTCTTTTCCCCATGCAAGCGCCGCTCCCCCTCACGTCAGCCACGCCCACTCCCCATGCAGATCACCACTTCCCCATGCATCCCTTCTCGCTCTCTCTCCCTCTTCTCTCTCCTCCTCTCTCTCTTTTCTCTCTCTCTTTCTCTCCTTCTCCGCTCTCCCTCGCCCGAACCCGACCGCTCGGCTTCTGCTCCTGCTTCTCGCTGCTGCAGACGCCGCGTCCGACGAGCCCAGCCGCTCGCCTCGCGCCGCCGCCGCTCGACCGGACTGCACCACCGCTCGCCAGCCGCCTGCAGCCCGTCGGCCAACCCCCTTCCTCCCCCGCTTCCCTTTTCTCCCCCGACCACCACCACAGCAGTCTCTCCGCCACCACAGCAGCCCTCCGCCTCCGCCGCCGCCTCCGCCCGACGCCACCGTCCTCCCCCGCGCCGCTGCCGCGCCGCCGTGACGCCTGGAAGCCCCGGTCGGCGCTGCTATTCCTCTTCCCGAGCGTGCGAGCTCGGCTCGCCGCCGCTCGCCGCCGCGTCGGGCGAGCCCGAGCGAGGTCCAGTCGCCCGGCCGGCCTCCCCAGCGCCGCCCCGACGCCTGAACGCCACCGCCGCCGCCGCAGAGTGCCCTCACGGCCGCACCACCCCGCCCCGGCTCACTTTCTCTACTCCTCTGTGGCGTCCGCCGCTCACAGCCGCTCGTCGACGCCGCCCCAGCCTCTGTCCGACCGTAGCCAAGCTCGCCTGAGCCGCTGCCGCCGTACCGGAGCCGTCTCAGCCGCTGTCCAGCCTCGCCGACGTCACCCCGAGCCGTCTCAGCCGCTGACCAGCCGTGGCTGAGCCGTCCCGGCCCCTGTTCCGCCACCCCCGAACCGTTCCGGCCACTGTCCAGCCGCGCCGGAGCCTCTCCAGCCACTGTCCGCCATCCCCGGAGCTCCCCAGCCACTGAGCTGCCCTTCCCGGAGCTCCCCAGCCCCTGTTCAGCCACCCCCGAGCCATTTCCGGCCACTGTCCCGCCGTGCCGGAGCCCCCCAGCTGCTGTGCCGCCGCGCCGGAGTCCCCCAGCCGCTGTGCCGCCGCGCCGGAGCTCCCCCAGCCAAGTCCCGCGCCTGTGGCCGAGCCCCGCGCCCGTCGCCGCGCCCGTGGCCGAGCACCGCGCCCGTCGCCGCGCCCGTGGCCGAGTCCCGCGCCCGTCGCCGCGCCCGTCGTCCGTCCGCTCGGCCACTCGCCCGTGCGCCCGGCACGTCACCCGTTCGGCCAGCCCACCGCCCGGCACGTCGCCCGTCCGGCTTGGGCTCGTTGCCCGTCCCGCTCGGCCATCCGCTCCCGGGCACGCCGCACGGCCACCGCGCCCGTGCACCAGGCGCACCGTCCGGCCAACGTGCCCGCGTGGCCCGTTCCCGCGCCCGGTCCGGTACTGTTCACTTGGGCCATTTTGGGCCCGAGTCGATTTTTCCCGGGCCAAAGTTTGGTAAGTGAAATCCTAAGCCCTACTTAGTATTTTGGGTATTTAATTGACTTGTCTCGGGTTAGAACGGTTAGGGCGCTCGATAATCTAGTTAGTTTACATTATGATTGGGTTATTTTCAATTGAGTTTGAATTGCATGGTTGAATTAGATAATTGTGCATGGTAAAATGTGAATTTCGGATTAAGTGGTGATTATTGAATGTCGATGCAATTGGCTTGAATTATATTCGTTGGATGGCGTGTGTTTGCTTGTCGGTTTGAGCCCGGATCGATTGGAGGGCTACGGACTTGGGACGTGTTGACGGCGGTCCGTGTGAAGGCATGAACGGCCGTTGGGCCAAATGGATGCGGGCTTGAGACGTGTTGACGGTGGCTCGTTAAAGGTGTGATAGACCGGGACGTATTTACGTCGGTCATTGGAAGGATTGATTATGTGGCTTGGGACGTGTTGACGGCGGCCACTGGTTAGTATGATTGACATGGCTTGGGACGTGTTGACGGCGGCCATTGGTTTGAGTGATTGGGCGGTTCGTGGGCCCGTGAGAGGAAAGTTGGTTGGACGCGTGCATGTGACTTGAGTGTGATTGGATTGGCTGGTTGAGCGTGTGATTGGAGTGGCTAATGGCGTGTGTGATTGTTGGAATGATTGACTGTTTGCGAGTGGAAAGTATGTGCCGGGTGGTTGTGATATGATGTTGGATTATTCTTGTTCTGACTAATGTGCAGGGTTGGATCAGGACCTGAGGCGAGGTAAGTATGTCGTGTGAACTTTGTTATATTGCCTGGTGGTTCGCCTGTTTGACTTGTCTGGGTACGCAATAGCCTAGGTGGGGTTTAGGGTGTCGCTTATTGAGACTCGTTCTCACGGTTATTATATAACCATTTTCAGATCCCCGTCCCTGAGTATGGCGCCTCCTAGGCGTTTTGGGATCCCCATGCTCACGTGGCATGTGGACGATGAGTACCCGGGCCCGAACCCGGGCGAGACCTACATTAGGCACCGCACTTTTATTTTGGTAGACGTTGGGTTAGAGCACTTGGAGCGTCACGAGTACCTGGCCTGGTCCCATCGGGTCGGGTTGGAGGACTCGGGGCCAATCCGAGGTTTTGAGGGGTTGAGACACTCCAGCGAAGACGCGGTCAACTGGGAGCCCTGGGACAAGTTCGCTCCCAATGGTGAGGTGTCAGACCCCGACGGTCCCCCGGCGAATCCCGATCCCGCACCGACTCCTGTCCCCGAACCTGAGCCCGAAGAGTAGCCCATGGCAGCCGCGCAGGGAGATACCGAAGAGAACCCGATCGAGATAGATTCGGATTCGGATTCAGATTCAGACACCTTTGGGTTTGATCCGGATTGGACGCCGTAGGGACGCTTAGGTGTAGGACTAGGACGTTTCCTTTTTGGTAGTGATACTCTCTTTTGGTACTGTTGCAGTTTACCCAACCCCTACCCCTTTTTGATTGATGGTGCGGATTTAAACCTTAATGGCCTAATGTGCGACTACTATGGATTCGGTCTTTATTCTATGTTCGTTAAAGTTTTTATTGTCCTATCCTTTAGTCATATTCTTTCAACGTCAGGGTTGTTTTATTATTTTAGCTTCCGCTTGCGTGATATGGTTGGGTCGGCGACGCGTCCTGGGATGTCGCGTTCCTTACGATCGTTGAAGGGGGTGTTGCGAGCCCGTTAGGGTTCGGGGCGTGACATCGCTCTTCCATAATCAGCCCCAAAGCGATCATGGATGCAACATATGTGGCCGTACTTAAGTTGAGCTTACTTAGAAAGAGTTCTGCTCTTTTTAAGGTCTTGAAGGTTTGGGCTCATCCTTCCTACACAAAAACTAACCATGCTTGAAAATGAAAGTCTGAGGGCATATCAAGAAAAACTGTGACTGAGGGGCTCCGGGAGAGTAGCCAATTATTGCAGCATTAGAACGTGAATCCGACCCATCGACATTAAAGAAGGCCACGACTGCATCTAATATAGCCGTCACGGTTATCGGCTCATGCCTGTAGAGCCTGCCACCGTAGACTGCTTCTCCTACTACACCTATTCACGCCCACACTCCTTCCTTTTCCCTCGGCTCAAACCGAGTTGGCCATCAGACAGTTTATCCGGGAGCTCTGCCCGGACGTCTCCTCACTATTCTATTCGTGAGGAGGGCTCAAAGGCCTGGACTCAAGTGAAGACAGCGCTGCAAGTCAACATGTGCATACAACACACATGTTAAAGGAACTTATTTATCAATCAATGTGTCAGAATACTCAAAATTCAAAGGATAGTCAGTTAAAATTTGGCTTACTGATCATAAAATGTTTTTCATCTGAGGAACAAATAGAATAATGCTTAAGTCAATGTTCTCTTAACCCAAATTAATTTGAGCATCACAACATGGAAAATTTTAATCGAGTCACTATTTCCAACCATTACGCTTCTTTGACTATTTTTGGTCATCGGTTGGAGAGGTTACCTTCAGCTTGAGTCTTCTTTTTTGAAGTTCTAGTATCAGTGAACCACTCCGAAATCTGATTAACTCCAACAGTAAGTGCAGCAAATGTCTTTGGCACAATATGGGGGGAAAATTTGATTAAACCAATTAACGAATTCTAAAGCAATATGTCCCTGCTTGTTACATATTTGATAGGAAACAACTTCGTCAGTTCCTTACACAAACTTCTCGATTTTGCTCCGATTGTTTTGTCGCTTTTGAACTCACAAATGCTGAAAATCAACCCGAGAATCTTCCAATCTTGGACCATTGTGAGGAAACCACTTCCCTTGCAAAGAAAAATGCTTGTTGTTGGACTAATGGAATTTTTTTCCTTTCTTAACTCTTAAAAATTACTTCTTTGACCAAATAAACTTGTCCCTTCTAGAACTGCAAGGGAAATTTTATTTGTTGGTTGACTCTTAAAACTTTGCAGTTGCGAAATCAAGTCAGAAAAGGTTGGCATAGGAGCTTCAACATGGAGGTAGTGAATGAACCATATTGATCACCTAGGCCATTTGAAACAGAGAGACCCTTCTTTGTTCTTAAGGGGACATCCAATAGCAGTTAACTCATTAAATTTTTTATTGAAAAACACCAAGATATTAATGAAGAGATGAAATATTATGTCTATGACATTTTTAGATTTGTAGAAAGATTGAAACTTCATGTTCGTAAAAAACCTTGGCAAAAATGTTAGATAATGCTAACCGCACCTCAATAGATGTCTTCAAGTACTTGAGCGAGAACTTCTTCAAAGAGCATCGCAGTGGTCCATGCTAGCAAAATGCGATTTTACCTTCTCCTTTCCAAGAACTTTAGAACTAGGGAGGTTGCAATTGTTGCACTCGGCATCTCATACTCACCGTTGATGAATCGCATAAGACCTTGGCTTTCAGTTAATGCAAGCAAGCATTTATGCTCTCTAATTTAAATAGTTTGTTTGTGTCGGTTGTATTGACACAAAAATGCTTATGTTCGGATATGAGGGGTATAGCTACTTTAGCATTCTAGACATTTTAGTGGAAGCCGTTCAATTTCATTTGAAGATTTGCTCTAATATCATGTAATATTTTGTAAGATCAACAATTTCAAAAGCTTAGGCCAGAGGATATAAAGAACATAATTATTGGATTTTGATCTTAGCGTACCGTTGTTGAGATAATTTCCTTTATATAAAGATATTACAAAATTTAAGCTTCATTAAGAACAATAGAATAAAGGAAATGGTAAATTAAATCATCATAATGTTATAAGAACTATCAATCCATTGAACTTAAAATCTCCACGAAATCGGTCTGTGATTTTGATGGACATGCTACCTTTGGTAATTGTTTTTTTGATAGCCACATTTTGTTAAATTATTGCATTTCCTCCCTTTCGGAATGGGAAAATTCCAAATTCTTAATTTGCGACATAAGTTTTCAATTGCATTGTTGGACAATGGCTTCACGAAGAGATCAGCAATTTGATACAAAGACCAATCATGCTTTGTGACGAGTCACAATTTTTTTTTTGGTCAGTTACGAGTCACAATTTGATAGCTACATTGATGGTTAAATTAGTGCCTTTGCATGTGGCCCACGTACACATGTGGGAGAAACGAAAGCTACGCCCAAGATTCTCGGTTCTAGCATCAATTTCTTTAATGAAACCATGTCACAAATATGACTTAATTACGGTCAAAAAATTATAATGTATGGCGTAAGTATTCTTTAGATATTGATATTTTAAATGATTTAAATAAGAAACGCTTATAATACGTGGTTTGCTTAGCTTATTTATGTTCTTAACTGAAAAGAGTCGATCAAATTACTTCATCTTACTGTCATACTTGCTTTATTCCAATAGGTGTCTGATCCTATTTGAAATTCAAGCAATTGTGAGCTCAAACTGTTGGAGATATGTTTCTGATCCCAAATTCGCCAATACTTGCATCATGGACTGTGTAGATAAAAAGGTCCCAGGCAACCCAAACTAGCACAATGTATTTTAAGATCATGTGCACACGAGTGGGCTGCCAATAGAGCAGACAGCATCGTGATAGCGAATGGCCCGGGTGGGGCTGCCTACCTTTTAGTTGTATCAGCTCCAAGCATGTTAGAGGTCAGACATGTCTTTGATCCCATATTGCCCACGTATGCTGGTGTCATATTAACGATCGTGGAAACTAATCCGGGATCTTGTAATTTATGTCAACGTGAATATAGCAAGAGAAATAACGATAAACAATAGAAGAAGCCTAAGATTTACATAGTTTAATCTGATATATCAATATCTATATATACGAGAGAGTCAGCATCAAATAATTTATTATAATTGCATAATTCAAGTTTATAATTACTCACTATATACTCAAGTATTTTCCGCATCTAAATTAAATCAAAATCCTAAGTCAACTCAAATGGATAAAATATTCACAGCACAAATCTCCGGGTCCACATCCGTGGAACCAAGAACTGTGAACATCGTGCGCGACCCAAGTTTCTTGAAGAGAACTCACGGCATCTTTCACTGATCTTGTTCTTCGTGCGGCCACTGTTCACCCATGAAGGACTCTTCACTGTGCCGCTTCATTTTCCAATAGAAGAGCCAAGAGAGAAGACCCACGATTTCTCCTTTCTTGCTCCTCTAGTGCGGCTTCAAGTATGGCCGGAGGAACCCGTCACTCACTATGCGGCCATCATGAGAAAGTGACGACCAAGGCTAGGGTTCTAGAAAACCCTATCTATTTTCTTTTTGTTTTCTTTTGCTCTCAACAACTCCATGGGCCCTCCTCTTCCTTCTCTTGCAGGACCACAAGACAAAGAAATAGTTCTTGCCTTTTATTTCTTTCTTCTCCTTATTGCCCCCTCAAGTGCAATACAAATAATGAACAGAGTCTGCCCATTCTTTTGTCTTTTAGTGCAAGAGTTCGAAATCCGTAAACGATTTAAACTTAGAGACATAATTTAACATATGCATTGTTGTTTTGGTAAATATTTTTGGTACATGTTTTAAAGTCATGCGAAGGGTATCCAAATTTTCAACTCGACGATTCTTTGAAAGTCATCCAAAGTAATTTCTTTTTAAATTAATACAATGTGTCTTAACTACACACACATATATGATTGGATCACATCTGAAAACAAAGTTTACTAGTCATTGATGGGATAAACACATACTCTTGACCTTTTCTCATTGCAAAGAGTATCCAAATCTTCAACTCGATTAATCTCATGAATACTCGGTGAATCACCTCATACATCAAGAAAGGCTTCACACATTATATTAATTCAAATCTATGTTGCTATTACTTTGTGTGAAAGATTTTATGATTTGAATATAAAATTTACCGGATGCATGTGAACTAAAGCCAGTTCATATTTCTTTTGCCACTATACATTTATTTTGAATACTTTTTAAAATGGGTAGGGGTCCGTACAAAAAGAAGATGGTGGATTTGATAAAAGAAACATTAGTGTGATTTTCATTTCCTACCGATTGTGTAGTGGCCACCCACCTTGTTCCACAATGATAAAGAAAATGGGCTGTACCATTCTGGAAGGGGCCAATAATTCGTGGCCCTGTAAGTTGCCAAAGTGGGATGTGTCAGATTTTTCATGTTCACTGCAGATGTCACTGAGAAGACAAGTCCATCAATTTATCCAACGGCTCACTACATGCTTACACCTACAATAGTCATCCCTTATGCCATTTGAGGGTCAAATTTTCCGTAACCTTTCTGGTTGTCGATAAAATTATGTCAATAATAGACGAAGAAGCAATTGAATTCTCTTTCCAAAGAGCAAGTTTCCAATAATCCAAGACTCTCTAAATAAAGTGAAACCTTATTAAGTAATTCAATCATGATGATCTCATTAATCCGGAATCACATACAATTAGGGGTGAGCAACCAAGCCGATTCAATTAGGGAATCGAATCAAATTGGCCTTGTCACACCCCGAACCCCAACTAGCTCACAATACCCTTTCGATGGCCGTATTGATCGTGACGTCCCAGGACGCATCGCCGACCCAAACGAAACACCCAAAGTCGTATGCAAGCGGAAGCGAAATTTAAACAACCCAGATAATAAAATAATGATCAAAGGGTAGCACTACAACATTTACAAATATACAACATCAAAGGGAACAGTGATTGGGTAACCTACTACACTGTACAAGAGAGGGGCATCCAAAGATGAGACGAAGCATCAAATGCCCAAGGTCACTCTCGGTCTCTAAACCGCACGTGACGATTATCCATCACTCCAAACCTGAAAAATGTTTAACAACACAGAATGAGATAAATCTCAATAAGTAGACAACCTATACCCTACCTAGGCCAATGGATACCCAAATGAGTCTAACATGCAATCCACCAGCCAATATAATCAATTTTCACACAAGATACTTACATCATCTCGAACTACGTACCAACTCTGCATATTAGTCAATTCACTATAAAGCAATAATAATTCAAGAACATAACATCGCCACTCAAACGCTATAACCACGTATATTCAATCAATTCAATCACACTCAATTCGCATTCGTAGCCAAGCAACTTTCCACGACCTGGGTCAACATCCCACAGGTCAACCCTCCGATCAAACGGTGCTCCGTCCCTCACTTGACCATTCACACTTTCGTACGACCCGTGTCAACACACCTCAGGTCAGTCCTCCGATTAAGCTGGGCTCCGTCCCTCATTGGACATTTCACACTTTCACACGACTCACGTAAACACGCCTCAGATCAGCCGTTCAATCAATCCGAACTCTGTCCCACATAACCACGCCTCAGGTCTAACTTTCCTTTCACGCACCACCGTCAACACGTCTCAAGTACGTTCTCACAGGCACACAAGACACATAATTCAATCAATTTCCAATGACCACCGTCAACACGTCCCAGGTCTAACTTTTCTTTCACGGATCATCGTCAACACGTCTCAAGTCCGTTCTCACATGCACACAAGCCACACAATTCAATCAATTTCCAATGACCGCCGTCAACACGTCCCAGGTCTAACTTTCCTTTCACGGATCACCGTCACCACGTCTCAAGTACGTTCTCACATGCACACAAGCCACACAATTCAATTCACGAGCTCATCGCACTAGCCTACCAATCCAACATTCAAGTCGGCCCAATCAAACGTCAATTTCATCCACAAACACCACGACAATCCGATTATCACACCCACATAAATCAACCATAATTTAAGCCCCACAATCATCACAATTTAATTTAACAATTACACGCATACAAATATTGCCCATAATTCACATGTAGCCCCTAAACTTGTACTAATCACACCCTAAACAAGTCTAAATGTCACGCCCTGAACCCTTACGAGCTCGCGACACCCCTCGATGGTGGATCATTGAGTGCGACGTCCTAGACACGTCGCCGACCCAACCCAAACATCAGATATTTAAACACGCGCGGAAGCAAACAGAAACAATCCGGACAATTAGTAATGACAAGGGGGCAGCAATAGCACGAAACAAACAACTGTAAATTCCTATACTTGACAGATACATATGACGTCCACAAAAAGACAGACTCCAAGCTAGGTCACAGCAACAAAACCATATTCCTCAAAAGGGACAATTGTTCACAAACTTAACTTCTCTACAAAAGGGGAAAACTCAAAATACCGGGTACTTGACCCGTCTTCGATCTCCGAGGTACCCTTGAAGCGTCTCCAGTCACTCATGGTCGCGGATCTGAAATGGTTATATAATAACCGTGAGAACGAGTCTCAATAAGCAACTCCCTATACCCCACGTAGGCCAATGCGAACCCAGACAAGTCGTACATGCAATCTACCCCAACATATAGAATTCACACAATTGTACTCACCTCGCTAACAAGCCCATGTAAACTCTGCACGTTAGTCATAACATGGTAATGTAATAATAGTAGCTAAATAGCACATCGCAATTGCTCAAACGCCACCCACACTTGCATGCAATTCATCTTACCAATTCGACAACACATTCAACCAGCCAATTCAATCACACGCTCAACCAGCCAATCCAATCACACGCTCAAATCACATGCGTGGCCGAACATCTATCTCACGACCCGCGCCACTACGCCTCAGGTCCATCCTCACTGCCCGCGCCTCTGCGCCTCAGGCCCATTCTCACTGCCCGCGGTACTGCGCCTCAGGCCCATCTGGCACACCGGCCATTCACTTTCCAATGACCGACGTAAATACGTCCCGGTCTAACACACCTTTAACCGGCCACCGTCAACACGTCTCAAGCCCGCGTCCATTTGGCACACCGGCCAGTCATGCCTTCACACGGACCGCCGTCAACACGTCCCAAGTCCGTAGCCCTCCGATCGATCTGGGCTTCAAATCGACAGGCAAGCACACGCCATTCAATTCAATCAATTTCACGCCAATTATACCAAGCGATCCATAATCACAATTCAATCCAATTCATGACAAGCCACACCAACCCACAAATTCGACATTTAATTGGCAACATACGAACATCAAATCCACCCACGAATGCCACAACAAGCCAATTATTGACTCACCAATATTAGCCACTAATATGCACCCAAAATTATCCGAATCGGCCACAATCAAACGTCAATTTCCCCCACACACGCCACGACAATACGATCATTTAGCCCCCTTAATTAGCTACTAAATTAAGCCCCACAATTATCACAATTTAATATAACAATCACGCACATACGAATATTGACCCTAATCCACGTTTAACCCTTAACCCGGTACCAATCAAACTCTAGACAAGTCTAATAATACCCAATGTGCTAGGTAGGGTTTAGGAAGTCACTTACATAAGTTTGGCCCGGAGAAAATCGGCTCGGGCCTAAAATGGCCCGGGTGAACAGTACCGACTAGGTGCGGGTGTGGGCCACACGGGCGCGGGGCTCGGCCACGGGCACAGCCCTCGGCCACGGCTGGGCACAGGCGCAGGCGCGGGCACGGGCGCGGGCGTGGGCACGGGAGCGGGCGTGGGCGCGAGCGCGGACGGGCAACGCGCCTGGTTGAACGGGCGACGCGCCAGGCGACGGGCCGGCTGGACGGGTGACGAGCCGGGCGACGGGTCGACTGGACGGGCGACGCACCCGGGCGATGGGCACGGCGATGGGCCACGACCGAGCGAGCGGGCACGCGGCCGGTGCACTAAGGCCACGGCCAAGGCAAGCCTGGGCAATGGGCTCGGCCACGGCCCGGGCGACTTGGCTGCGGCTGAGCTGGCTGGCCGGCGAACTGCGGCGGGCGGCGGCGACGGGAGGACGGGACGGCGGCGGCTCGGCGGATCTGGTCAGTCATGGCTCCGGTGCAACCAACGGCCAAGCGAACAGGGGAAGAAAAGGAAGAGGAGGGTGGCAACGACAGCTCCGAGCAGGAACGAGCGACGCGCGGTGGCCGGGTGGGCGGCGTCGGCGCACGGCGGCGACGGACTGGGGGGTGGGAAGGAGGAAGAAAGCTGGGGCAGTGGTGGCGAGAGGGGGCGAGCCGGGGGCTGAAGGGGGGCGAACCGGCGGCAGTCGGGCAGCACAGCCGACGGCGAGGGGCTGGGGAGCTGGCCGGAAGGCTGGGTGGCGACTGGGCAGCGCCGGAATGCGGCGGCGCAGCGGCGACATGCTGCCAGAGGTGGCGTCGGACAGACTGGGGGCCGCGGAGGAGGAGAGGAAAGAGAGAGAAGCTGATGTGGCGACGGCGGCAGGGCGGAGGGGGCGGTCGAATGGCGCACGGCGCGGTGGTCAAGCGTGACGAGTGGCTGAGCTGAGGGCCGGCCATGCAGGAAGCCAAAGCAGAAGAAACCGCCGTCGGGGGAAGGGGAGGGAGACGAAGAGACGAAGAAGAAGAAGTGCAGAAGAGAGAGAGGGAAAGAGAAAAAATAAAAGAAAAAGAAGGAGGAGAGAAAGAGTGTTCTGCATGGGGAAAAAGGGAGAGGGGACGTGCGCGGATAGGGGAGTGGCGCGGCGCAGAGGAGAGAGAGAGAGAGAGAGGGGCAGCGGGTCTGCATGGCAGAGAGAGAGAACGTGTGCATGGGGGGGGGCGCGATGAAAAAGGACGTGACGAGAGAGAGTGAGAGGGAGAGAGAGAAAGAAATAGAATAAGAAAAATTTGAACAATTATATATTAAATGCGATCCGAATGCCCAAATTCAAAATCGAAAACTATCTACCGATCCAAAATAAGCCTCGCATATAAAAAGGGACAATGGCCAAATTAATTAAACCAAATTATAACGAGGGAGGTGTACTAGTCCAAATTCGCACTCGGTCAAAAACTCCCCTTTTTCCACTATTCCTGACAATCTCAACACTGGTTACCATAATATTGACACCGTCCAATTTATTTCGTCCCGAAACTCCCGAAAATCGACTGCCAAGTTCGGGGTCTAAATAACGGTCAAATTTGATCGAGTGCGATTCTAGCGAAATCTCTAATTTAAAATGATAACCGGGAGTGATCAGTTCCCGGGCGAGATTTTACTATAAGCACACTGACAAATTACGCGTTTTATAAATCCCAAAAATGGGTCGAAATTGGGAATGTCACACTAAAAATATCCATTATACTAAGCAGGGTTTAGGAAGTCACTTATCTAAATATAGCCCTGGAAAAATCCACATGAGCCCAAAATAGCTCGGGTGAACAGTGATGACTTGGCACGGGCAAGGGCGCGACGGGCGTGGGGCTTTGCCATAGATCGGCACACTGCTTGGCGACTTAGCGCGGCGCTTGGCCACGACTGGGCACATGGCTAGGCTAGCTCGGCCATGGCCCGGGACGCTCAACCACGATTGTGCAGGTGGCTGGCGACGGCCAGGCGAGCTAGTTGGCTGGCTAGCTGGGATGATGGTCGAACGGCGACGGCAGCGAGCTATGGCGGCGGGCAGCGATGACGTAGCGGCGAGCTGGCGGGCTGGCGAGTGAGCTAGCCAGCGCACTAGGCGAACGGCGACGGCAGCGAGCTCGGCTAGACGAGCGGCGACGGCGGTGGCGTCAGGCAACGACAACGAGCAACTGCGACGGCAACGCGGTAGTGATGGTGCGGAAGGAGAGGGGGAGAAGGCTGGGGTGGCGGCGGCGAGAGAGGAAGAGCTGGGGCTAAGGAGGGACGAATCGGCGGCGGCGGCGAGCTGGGTAACGACGGCAACGCGGTAGTGTAGGACGGACGGCGTGGCGGGGACTAGGCTGGGGACAAGCTCGGGGCGAAGGAAAACAGGAGAAGGAGAAGGAGGGTAGGGTTTTCGTGGCGGCGACGGCCCGGCGGCTGGCAAGGCGGTGGCACCAGGTGACAGCGAGTAGCAGTCGGTGTTGGCTGGGGGCGAGCAGGCAGGTGGTGTTGGGCAGCAAGAACAGGGAAGGCGAAGCAGCTGTGGGAGGAAGAAGAAGAAAGGAAAGAAGAAAAGAAAAGAAAAAGGGAAGAGAGAGAGAGAGAGAGACTGTCACGCCCCGAACCCTAACGAGCTCGCGACACCCCTCGATGGTCGATCATTGAATGCGACGTCCCAGGCACGTCGCCGACCCAACCCAAACATCAGAGATTAAACACGCGCGGAAACAAATAGAAATAATCCCGGACAATTATTAATGACAAGGGGCAGCAATAGCAATAAACAAATAACTGAAATTTCTACAATTGACGAATACACACGACGTCCTCAAGAGACAATTCCTAAGCTAGGCCACAACAACGGACCACGTTCCTCAAAGGGACAATTGTTCACAAACTTAACTTCTCTACAAAAAGGGGAAAACTCAAAATGCCGGGTACTTGACTCGTCTTCGATTTCCGAGGTACCCTTGAAACGTCGCCAGTCACTCATGATTGCGAATCTGAAATGGTTATATAATAACCGTGAGAACGAGTCTCAATAAGCAACACCCTATACCCCACGTAGGCCAATGCGTACCCAGACAAGTCGCACATGCAATCTACCCCATAAGATATATAATTCACATTATTGAACTTACCTCGTCATCAAGCCCATGCCAACACTGCACGTTAGTCATAACATGGTAATGCAATAATAGTAACTAAATAGCACATCGCAATTGCTCAAACGCCAACCACACTTGCATGTAATTCACCCTACTAATTAGACCACACATTCGACTAGCCACTTCACGCACACGCTCAACCGGCCAATCCAATCACACGCTCAACCAGCCAATCCAATCACACGCTCAATCAGCCAATTCAGTCAATCACATCGCGCACACGTGTTCGATCATCTTTCCTCTCACGGGCTCACAAGCCGCACAATTCGATCAATACCACTGGCCGCCGTCAACACGTCCCAAGCCATACCAATCATACCATACCAGTGGCCGCCGTCAACACGTCCCAAGCCACACAATCAATCGTTCCAATGACCGACGTAAACACGTCCCGGTCTATCACACCTCTAACGGGCCACCGTCAACACGTCTCAAGCCCGCATCCATTTGGCACCTCGGCCAGTCATGCCTTCACACGGACCGCCGTCAACACGTCCCAAGTCCGTAGCCCTCCGATCGATCCGGGCTTCAAATCGACAGGCAAGCACACGCCATTCAATTCAATCAATTTCACGCCAATTGCATCAAACATTTCATATTCACAACTCAGCCCAATTCACATTTCGCCACCTCAACATACGAACTCGACGTTCAAGTCGGCCACACACAATCATCCAGTTCAATCATATTATCTAACCCAAATTAAATAACGTAACTATAACGTAATACAATTAAATTAAAACACGCCCTAACCATTCTAACCCACGACAATACGGTCATTTCGCCCCCCCTCCCTTAATTAGCTACTAAATTAAGCCCCACAAATATCGCAATTGAATATAACAATCACACGCATATGAATATTAACCCGAATCCACGTTTGATCCCTAAACCGATACTAATCAAACTCTAGACAAGTCTAATAATACCCAATGTACTAGGTAGGGTTTAGGAAGTCACTTACCAAACTTTGGCCCGGTAAAAATCAACTCGGGCCCAAAATGGCCCAAGTGAACAGTACCGGACCGGGCTCGGGCGCGGGCCACACGGGCGCGGTGGCCGGACGGTGCGCCTGGTGCACGGGCGCGGTGGCCGTGCGGTGTGCCCGGGGGCGCTCGGCCGAGTGGGACGGGCGACGGGCCGGGCGACGTCTTGGCTTGAACGGGCAGTGTGCCGGGCACACGGGCCAGCGGCCGAGCGGGACGGGCGACGGGCCGAACAGCGGGCAGCCGGCCTGGGCGAGCGGGCGGTTCCTCGGCCACGGCCCGGGGCTTGGCCGCGAGCTGGCTGGCTGGCCGGCGAGCTGGCTGGCTGGCTGGCCGGCGGGCTGGCTGGCTGGCTGGCCGGAGCTGGCTGGCCGGAGCGGCGACGGCGACGACGACGGCGAGCGGCGGCGAGCGGCGAGCTGAAGGGAGAGAGTGAGAGAGAGAGAGAGAGAGAGACAGAGGGAGAGAGAGAGGGAGGGAGAGCAGCCGGGGCTGGCTGGCTGACCGGGCCGGCGACCGGCAGCGACGGCGAGCTACGGCGGCGAGCAGCCGCTGGTCGGCAGGTGGGCGGCGGAGGCTCGGCCATTGCGGAAGTGGCAGCGAACTGCTGCATACACGGGGGAGGGGAAGAGGATGGTCGGCCAAGGGGGCGGTGGCTGACTGACGGCGCGGCGACGGCTGGGACGACGGCGGCGACGAGCGGGGCGGCTCCCCGGCGAGCGAGCGGTGAAGGCAGACAAGCTCGGGCAGCAATGGCGTCGGGTAGGCGAGCTGCATTAGGGCGCGGCAGTGACGGTGGGTGGGACCACAGACGGCGGTCGACAGGGTTGGGCTGGGGCGACGGTGGCTGATGGGAGCTGGCTGGACGGTGGCCGGAACTCGTCGAGCACGGCAGGCGACGGTGACGACAAGCGGTTGCTGAACTGGGCGGAAGGCCGCGCTCGTGGCCGACTCCAGCGAGGGCATTCAGAGGCCATGGCGGTGGTGACGGGGCGGCACGGCGGACGGTGAGGGGCTGAGCTTTCACGGCGGCGAGCTTGACGACAGAGCGGAGCAAGGCGGCCGGCTGGGCAGGGGCAAAACGAAGGCAGAACCAGTCGGCTGCGATTAGCGTCGGACAGGTTGGGGCCGCGGAGGAAGAGAGGGGGGGAGAAAGAGACTGCTGTGACGGCTGCGGTAGGGCGGAGGCGACGGCCGGATGACACGCGGTGGCGACGAGTGGCGGCGACGCGGTTGGGGCGAGGCGCGGGACGGACGTGGCTCGGGCGAGGGAAACCGAAGCCAACTCGGGGAAGAAGAACGAGAGGAGGAGAGAGAAGCGGGAAGAAGGGAAAAGAAAGGAGAGAGAGAGGGGCGTGGGTCTGACAAGGGGGGGCAGGGGCGTGCATGGGGGAGGAGAGAGAGAGAGAGAGAGAAAAAGAGAAAGAGAGAAGGGGAGCGTTCTGCATGGGCGCGACGTGCCGGACGAGGGAGGGAAAGAGAGAGGAAAAGAAAGAGAGAGAAGGAGAGAGAGAGAGAGAGAGCTGCGTGGGGAAGAGGAGGAGACAGACGTGTGCAGGCGGGGAAAGGTGACCGGGGAGAGAGAGAGAAAAAGAGAGAGAGAAAGAGAGAGAGTCTAAGCCGTCGAGTGCGATCTAACGGCCGGAATTCAAATCGGAAAACAATCTTATGGTCCGAATTAACCCTAGAATATAATAAGGGATCATGGCCAAATTAATTAAAACAAACTACCCCGAGGGAGGTCTACTAGTCCAAATCCGCACCCGGTCCAAAATTTCACTTTCTCTCTATTCCTGGTAATCTCGACGCTGGCCACAATAATATCGACACCGTCCAATTTATTTCGTCCCAAAACTCCCGAAAATCGACTGCCAAGTTCGGGGTCTATATAACAGTCAAATTTGATCGAGTGCGATTCTAGCGAAATCTCTAATTTAAAATAGTAACCGGGAGTGATCAGTTCCCGGGCGAGATTTTACTATAAGCACACTGACAAATTACGCGTTTTATAAATCCCAAAAATTGGTCGAAATTCGGAATGTCACAACTCTTCCCCCCTTACAAAAATTTCGTCATCGAAATTTACAATCCAATCCAACCATCCAAACAAATGGGGGGTTTCGGTATTGCATCAACTCTTCGCTTTCCCATGTCGCACCTTCGGTCCCATGATGCTTCCAAAATACCTTGACCATCGGAATTTTCTTGTTTCGCAATTCTCTTTCTATTCTTTCCTTGATTTGAACTAACTTTTCCACGTACGATACCCTGTCGTCCACGTCCATTTCTTCATAGCTCAGCACGTGAGTCAGGTCCGGTTCGTACTTCCTCAACATAGACACGTGGGATTCAATATGTACTTGAGGCAAATATGGCGGTAGCGCGAGACGATAAGTCAATGTGCCTATTCTCTCTAAGACCTCGAATGGACCCACGTACCTCGGGTTCAACTTCCCCTTCCTACCAAACCGAGATAATCCTCTCACAGACGACACCCTTGAGGAATACGTGATCCCCTACTTGAAACTCCAAAGGCCTACGTCTCCGGTCTGCATAACTCTTTTGGCGGCTCTGCGCAGTTCCAAGTCTATCCCGGATAACCCTGACTGTCTCAATCGACTGTTGCACTAACTCTGGACCCGTAACACTCCTCTCACCAACTTCATCCCAACCAACCGGTGTTCTGTAAGCTCTGCCATACAATGCTTCAAATAGTGCCATTCGATACTCTGACAATAGCTATTGTTGTAGGCGAATTCAACCAAATGCAACTGTTTCTCCTAACTTCCTTTAAAATCCAATACACATGCTTGTAACATATCCTCCATAGCCTGAATTGTCCTTTCAAACCAACCATCCGTCTGAGGATGATAGGGCGTGCTAAACTGTAACTTCGTTCCTAATGCCATATGAAAACTTTTTCCAAAAAGGTGGCAGTAAATTTAGGATCACAGTCCAAAGTGATCGTCACTGGTATTCCATGCAGACAGATTATATGTCACACCTACAAATCGGCGCAATTCAACCGCTCATGAATATCACCATAATTGCATCCACAAGGTCATCCCATTTCCTCAACCTTTCCTCATCCAAGTACGACCAACCAAGCCTCATTTGAAAGCTCATGATATGCACATCATATTCTCAGAAGACATCGGACCACAATTTACACGTTCTTAAGTAGAAAAGGAGGGATTTTCACAACTGTACAGAATCGATCAGTTTTGCACTCCCGAAGAATTTAAGACGCCAGGTACAATAAATAACCTTCAAAAATTCTGATATTTAAATATGTATTAGGAGAGATCAAAATGAACAACTTTCATGAAGAACTCGAAGATTAAAAGCCTTGGTAAGTATTTCTTTTCGGTGGCTCAAGACGGGACAAAAATTGTTCACCGAAACAGGATTATTGTCTCCAAAAAGATAGCTCTTCCCAGGACTCAAAACACCTCTAAAAATTTTGGATTTAAAATATGTTGTAGAGAAGGATGTCTCCAAGAACTTTTATGAAGAAAGTTTCCTCAGAATCGTTCTACAAGTTTGTGTAGAAAATCGAGAAGATAGAAAGGTCACTGAAATTGTATAGAAAACAGCTTGAGCACGGTAAGGAAAATGGACTATCGTCCTATCCAAATCACCTTATAAAAATCTGAAATTAAGATATGTTATAAAGGGGAGGATTTCAAACAACTTTTGTGAAGGACTCAACTTAAGATTTCGACTTTTTAAAATGGAACAAAAATGAAGAAGATCGAAGCCCCAGGCGACCAGATCTGCCCTTCCTAACTCCTCATGCACTTTTCAATCCTTTTTGCATTCACCAGGCTCACGAATCTGTCTTCTCTTCCACAGTAACCCAACAGCCGACCAACAAGCATATAGGAGTCCTAAGCTCATCGCCATTTTGCATCTATTCGGTTCAAGAGACTCGAAACTCATATGCAAGGTTCACCGAGCTAAAATCTATGGTTAACACACCCCTTTGGGCTCTAGAATCACACATGCATCAGCACTACCATGCTCGATTCTTTTCATGCAAGCTCGAACAGCAACTTCCATTCATGTACCAGCCATAACACTTGCAGAAACATACATGCACAAACACAAGGGATTGCTGAGAATATGGGTAGATGGAAAGGCTTAAAATCAAGCCCAAATTTCCTTGCTTCCCCGATTCATTTAAATCCATAAAGGCTGCAGGGGCGTTCGTCAGTCCAAACGGCATCACCGTAAACTCATAGTGTCTATACCTCGCCCTAAATGCCGACTTCGGCACGTCTTCCTTCTTAATCCTCAATTGGTGATAACCAGTCCTTAAGTCGATCTTACAAAATATTGATGCCCCTTGTAGCTGGTCGAATCGGCTCATTCACCCTTGGCAACTGGCATTTATCCTTAATAGTCACATGATTCGACTGTCTGCAGTCAATACATAGCCTTAACGATCCGTCCTTCTTCCTCACGAATAAATCTGGCGCTCCCCATGAAGACCTACTCAGACGAATAAAGCCTTAATCCAGTAACTCCCGTATTTGGACTTTTGATTCCTTCAATTCCGACAGTGACATCTTGTAAAGTGTTCCCAAGGTCGGTTTTGTCCCAAGAGCCAATTCAACCACAACCTCGACTCTCCGAACAGGTGGCAATCCCGGCAATTCCTGAGGAAAGACATCGGGAAGATTACACACCTCGGCTATGTCTTTTAGCCTTGATTCCTCAACCAACTAATCGGCACAAATTAATTTTCTTTTTACACCTCGAAGACAAAGTTCAATCCATCCAATTTCAATCCAATAGTCTCCCAAAACAACTCACATCGGTTCTTTACAAAATCTGAAATTCCTAAGCAACACTCATCCTTCCCAACTCGTCCACGAATGTCATTAGTAATCCATAAATCCTTAAACCGATTGCGTCGATTCCTTATAAAATTGATTTTAAGTCTTACCTGACCACTTGGACTATAACTTCAAAATCATCTCCTACTGTACCCAATACTATCTCATAACTCACTTAGACTTTCAAGGCACATCATTCACTTCCTTCTCAGCCACTACACTTTTCCTTACGTCCTTAGTCGATTCTGATTAAACTGCAGGGCAGTTCTCGCTTAATGTCCTACTTGCGGTTGCAGTGATTGCATTAGTGACCTAACTTGCCGGTTCCACAATTCTCAATTGGTGACCTTACTGTCCACATCCACAACATGCTTCACTTCCACCTTGGCAATGGCCATACCTATGCCTCTTTCCATAAGACCGATATGTAGCGTTGAAGTATTAGTTCGGCTTTCTAAAGTTCTTTCTTACTAGAGGGACAAATCTTCGTTCCTCTGTCATAGGCTTCTTGCCAAAGTTCCTATTGTCCCTCGCCGGCGCGTACTGCGATCCAAAAGCGGCAGTCCTTTTACTCATAGCCGTGTCAACCATCGAACTCTCTCATACAACTCATTGAAATCCCTTGAGACCCAAAAGTACTAACTGATTGCGGAATTCCGGTTCCAATCCATCCCGAAACCTTCTTGTCCTATCCTCACGGTCCTTAACCACCCTTGTCCTATCCTCACGGTCCTTACAAACTTGACCTCGTACTGATTGACTAACATCCGATTTTAGTGAAGTCGAATGAACTGTGTCATTTTCTGTCCTCGCACACTCTCTGAACGAACTTCTCCATAAAAGCCTCGGCAACAATATTCCAGCTTAGAAATATGCCCTTTGAAATATCCTACTTCAGGGGCCCTCTTACCAATCCTTTGCATTCCCTTAGAGTTGGTATATAGTCAGGGTCACTTTCTCCTCACCAGTGCACCCGAATACCTCAAAAGCCCTTTTTATTTTTAAGTCCACTGTCCCAAGTAATGTAGCCTCAGGGTCACCTTTTCCCATCGAACCTTGCAAGTTTAAAGAAATTTCCAAAATTTTCCAACCAACTGACGCATCTGCCTGACTGCATTAGCTTACCCTTGACCTTGATTCCCAACATTTCCATTATACCTATGATTCTTGTTATTTCCATTACAGTAGTCTCAGCATTAGTAGCAATAGTAGCATTTCACTCCTCAGTTTATCTTCCCAATAAAATTCCAACTTTCTCGAGTGCCCTCAGAATCTCGTCTCATCTGGGATCCCCCACAACTCCAACTTGCGGACCTATACGACCTCGACCTCGACCTCATCCTCGGCTACTCATACTCACAGGGCTCACACTACCCGCTTACCTGCTATAATTTCCCCACGAGAATTAAAACCTAGGCCAACTATACCAGTCTAAAGCCCTAGGCAGTGAATCACAACAATTCACTAAGCAGGCAGTCAATCACAACATCACTCAATCACAAAGAAACAGGAATCGTGTACTAACCTCAAGTCCTGACGCACCTGCATTTCGCATGATATTGCATACGTCACTCAGCAATCACAATCAAACACTCTGGGTAACGCATGGCCAACAAGTCTTCCTAACTGACTACCCCAAAGTCATCGCTCCTTATCACTCCAAGCTTCGACCATCTTGGTTCGAGCTAGCCTTGCTCTGATACCAAATCAACGGGGATGTCACGCCCCGAACCCTAACGAGCTCGCGACACCCCTCGATGGTCGATCATTGAATGCGACGTCCCAGGCACGTCGCCGACCCAACCCAAACATCAGAGATTAAACACGCGCGGAAACAAATAGAAATAATCCCGGACAATTATTAATGACAAGGGGCAGCAATAGCAATAAACAAATAACTGAAATTTCTACAATTGACGAATACACACGACGTCCTCAAGAGACAATTCCTAAGCTAGGCCACAACAACGGACCACGTTCCTCAAAGGGACAATTGTTCACAAACTTAACTTCTCTACAAAAAGGGGAAAACTCAAAATGCCGGGTACTTGACTCGTCTTCGATCTCCGAGGTACCCTTGAAACGTCGCCAGTCACTCATGATTGCGAATCTGAAATGGTTATATAATAACCGTGAGAACGAGTCTCAATAAGCAACACCCTATACCCCACGTAGGCCAATGCGTACCCAGACAAGTCGCACATGCAATCTACCCCATAAGATATATAATTCACATTATTGAACTTACCTCGTCATCAAGCCCATGCCAACACTGCACGTTAGTCATAACATGGTAATGCAATAATAGTAACTAAATAGCACATCGCAATTGCTCAAACGCCAACCACACTTGCATGTAATTCACCCTACTAATTAGACCACACATTCGACTAGCCACTTCACGCACACGCTCAACCGGCCAATCCAATCACACGCTCAACCAGCCAATCCAATCACACGCTCAATCAGCCAATTCAGTCAATCACATCGCGCACACGTGTTCGATCATCTTTCCTCTCACGGGCTCACAAGCCGCACAATTCGATCAATACCACTGGCCGCCGTCAACACGTCCCAAGCCATACCAATCATACCATACCAGTGGCCGCCGTCAACACGTCCCAAGCCACACAATCAATCGTTCCAATGACCGACGTAAACACGTCCCGGTCTATCACACCTCTAACGGGCCACCGTCAACACGTCTCAAGCCCGCATCCATTTGGCACCTCGGCCAGTCATGCCTTCACACGGACCGCCGTCAACACGTCCCAAGTCCGTAGCCCTCCGATCGATCCGGGCTTCAAATCGACAGGCAAGCACACGCCATTCAATTCAATCAATTTCACGCCAATTGCATCAAACATTTCATATTCACAACTCAGCCCAATTCACATTTCGCCACCTCAACATACGAACTCGACGTTCAAGTCGGCCACACACAATCATCCAGTTCAATCATATTATCTAACCCAAATTAAATAACGTAACTATAACGTAATACAATTAAATTAAAACACGCCCTAACCATTCTAACCCACGACAATACGGTCATTTCGCCCCCCCTCCCTTAATTAGCTACTAAATTAAGCCCCACAAATATCGCAATTGAATATAACAATCACACGCATATGAATATTAACCCGAATCCACGTTTGATCCCTAAACCGATACTAATCAAACTCTAGACAAGTCTAATAATACCCAATGTACTAGGTAGGGTTTAGGAAGTCACTTACCAAACTTTGGCCCGGTAAAAATCAACTCGGGCCCAAAATGGCCCAAGTGAACAGTACCGGACCGGGCTCGGGCGCGGGCCACACGGGCGCGGTGGCCGGACGGTGCGCCTGGTGCACGGGCGCGGTGGCCGTGCGGTGTGCCCGGGGGCGCTCGGCCGAGTGGGACGGGCGACGGGCCGGGCGACGTCTTGGCTTGAACGGGCAGTGTGCCGGGCACACGGGCCAGCGGCCGAGCGGGACGGGCGACGGGCCGAACAGCGGGCAGCCGGCCTGGGCGAGCGGGCGGTCCCTCGGCCACGGCCCGGGGCTTGGCCGCGAGCTGGCTGGCTGGCTGGCCGGCGGGCTGGCTGGCCGGAGCGGCGACGGCGACGACGACGGCGAGCGGCGGCGAGCGGCGAGCTGAAGGGAGAGAGTGAGAGAGAGAGAGAGAGAGACAGAGGGAGAGAGAGAGGGAGGGAGAGCAGCCGGGGCTGGCTGGCTGACCGGGCCGGCGACCGGCAGCGACGGCGAGCTACGGCGGCGAGCAGCCGCTGGTCGGCAGGTGGGCGGCGGAGGCTCGGCCATTGCGGAAGTGGCAGCGAACTGCTGCATACACGGGGGAGGGGAAGAGGATGGTCGGCCAAGGGGGTGGTGGCTGACTGACGGCGCGGCGACGGCTGGGACGACGGCGGCGACGAGCGGGGCGGCTCCCCGGCGAGCGAGCGGTGAAGGCAGACAAGCTCGGGCAGCAATGGCGTCGGGTAGGCGAGCTGCATTAGGGCGCGGCAGTGACAGTGGGTGGGACCACAGACGGCGGTCGACAGGGTTGGGCTGGGGCGACGGTGGCTGATGGGAGCTGGCTGGACGGTGGCCGGAACTCGTCGAGCACGGCAGGTGACGGTGACGACAAGCGGTTGCTGAACTGGGCGGAAGGCCGCGCTCGTGGCCGACTCCAGCGAGGGCATTCAGAGGCCATGGCGGTGGTGACGGGGCGGCACGGCGGACGGTGAGGGGCTGAGCTTTCACGGCGGCGAGCTTGACGACAGAGCGGAGCAAGGCGGCCGGCTGGGCAGGGGCAAAACGAAGGCAGAACCAGTCGGCTGCGGTTAGCGTCGGACAGGTTGGGGCCGCGGAGGAAGAGAGGGGGGGAGAAAGAGACTGCTGTGACGGCTGCGGTAGGGCGGAGGCGACGGCCGGATGACACGCGGTGGCGACGAGCGGCGGCGACGCGGTTGGGGCGAGGCGCGGGACGGACGTGGCTCGGGCGAGGGAAACCGAAGCCAACTCGGGGAAGAAGAACGAGAGGAGGAGAGAGAAGCGGGAAGAAGGGAAAAGAAAGGAGAGAGAGAGGGGCGTGGGTCTGACAAGGGGGGGCAGGGGCGTGCATGGGGGAGGAGAGAGAGAGAGAGAGAGAAAAAGAGAAAGAGAGAAGGGGAGCGTTCTGCATGGGCGCGACGTGCCGGACGAGGGAGGGAAAGAGAGAGGAAAAGAAAGAGAGAGAAGGAGAGAGAGAGAGAGAGCTGCGTGGGGAAGAGGAGGAGACAGACGTGTGCAGGCGGGGAAAGGTGACCGGGGAGAGAGAGAGAAAAAGAGAGAGAGAAAGAGAGAGAGTCTAAGCCGTCGAGTGCGATCTAACGGCCGGAATTCAAATCGGAAAACAATCTTATGGTCCGAATTAACCCTAGAATATAATAAGGGATCATGGCCAAATTAATTAAAACAAACTACCCCGAGGGAGGTCTACTAGTCCAAATCCGCACCCGGTCCAAAATTTCACTTTCTCTCTATTCCTGGTAATCTCGACGCTGGCCACAATAATATCGACACCGTCCAATTTATTTCGTCCCAAAACTCCCGAAAATCGACTGCCAAGTTCGGGGTCTATATAACAGTCAAATTTGATCGAGTGCGATTCTAGCGAAATCTCTAATTTAAAATAGTAACCGGGAGTGATCAGTTCCCGGGCGAGATTTTACTATAAGCACACTGACAAATTACGCGTTTTATAAATCCCAAAAATTGGTCGAAATTCGGAATGTCACAGAGACAGAGACAGAGAGAGAGAGAGAGAGTTGCATGGGGGTGGGGCCTGACATGCAGGGGGAGGGGGGGTGCGTAGCTGGTGGGGGAGATGACGCGAGGGTAAGGTGTGCGCAGCAGAGAGAGCGAGAGAGAGAGAGAGAGAGAGAGAGAGAGAGAGAGAGAGAGAGTCAAAGTACTCGATCACGATCCAACGGATCACGTTCGAATCCGAAACAATCCAACGGCCTACAAAAAATCATAATTATAAATTAGAAAAAGGGCCAAAGAAATCAAATAAAATATATTACGAGAGAGCTCTACTAATTCAAATTCGCACCCGGTCAAAATTTTACTTTTCTCATATCCCGGGCAATATCGAGGCTAGCCACATTAATATCGACACCGTCCAATTAAATTCGTCCCAGAACTCCGAGAAATTCGACATCAAAGTTCGAGCTATAAATAATAGCCAAATTCGATCGAGTGCGATTCTAGAGAAATCTCTAATTTAAAAAAAAAATAACCCAAAAGTGATCAATTCCAGACAAGATTTTATTAAAAATGCACTGACGAAATACCCGTTTTATAATTCTCAAAAATTGGCCGAAATTCAGAATGTCACGGGCCTTATCTAACTAGTTCCAAGCTAGCTCTAGGAAGAACTAATCTGGTTCTAAGGTTCTAAACCTTGGAACCGGCCTTTAATCATTTCAGGTCCCATGTTAGAACCACCGATTTGACCCGGGAACCAACCAAGTAGCCTGTTCCATTGTGAAACCAGTTTAGAACCGGACTAATACACCTTATTTAAAAGAAAAAAAGTGAGATGCAATTGGAGATAATGGAACCCTCAACCTCCAACTCTAAGTAGGCACACAAAACCACTAAACTAATAAGATTTTACTAATCACAAGCTAAACAAAACCCAGTTTTCCAGTAGAACTGGGAACCGACCAGGAATGGCTAGTTTAGTTCCAAGCTAGTTCTGGGTATAATTGGTTCAGTTCCTAATTCTAATTTTTCGGAATCAGAACCTATAAGTTAGGTCCAGGTTTCGATCTTGGAGCCAATCACCTTGAAATCAACCATCCTAGATACAACGTCTATACATTAGTATATATGAATTTAATAGGCCACAATAATTTTCATTTCGTAGCAGCTTTGATTGTCCAAAACTAGCTCGTAGTGTGAACTAAGCATCAACAAATTTCAGGATAAGAAAATGAACCCCACAAAATACAGGACTGAACCTTTTGTCACTATTTTTTCCCCTATTTTTTACTTATATCGGCAGGTTGAATTTTGAAATATGAACTCGTGAAAATTTCCCTTTTGAAAAAATTTCCTAATAGATTTTGAAGTAGACAAAACTATCCATGCGTGTCTTGTAAGTCTGATAAATGGCTTTAAGTATTTTGATTTGGAAAGTTATTCTTGGCAGAGAAGCATATGGCAATCTTGATCTTATTAAGATTGTGGAATTTACTTCAAGTAAAACAGAGGTTTAGACCGTATACTAGAGATGAAGAACCTCATATTGATAAAACGTAAGTTGAGAACGTGACACAAAATTATAACGTAAATAACAGCTAGTGATTTGGTTCAGATTTCACGATTAAAAATATTTGATTGACTCAATCTTAAAGATTGTTTTGCATTGGTTTAATATGCAAAACATCTTAAATGATTGACAAATCAATCTCGAGACAAGTTACTTTCTAACGGAGAAACTCTATTTATGGAAATCAAGACTTTGATTGTATGGGCAACTAGAATTAGTGGAGATTCAAATTTTGTCACTCAATGACTACTCAATTTTCTTGATACAGTTTTGTTTAACGGGTAGATTGGAAGAAGATCCTCTAGAGACTATCCAACAGCTAGATTGGAAGTGGAAGAGTGTAAAATGAGACTAAGGTGTCGAGGAGCAAAAGCAAGAGACAAAATCCAGAATTTAGAATTCCAAAGTTTGAGCAAACTTCAATCCTACATACTTGTCTTCTGTGAGCTTAAAATTGTAATCATTTGAGCGGTGCAAATAGTCTCATAAGTGTGTGCTTGGGTATGTGATAGTATGATCTATCGGCTTGGGTATAAGTAGCACCGAATTTGGGTAGAAGCGCTTGGGTATAATCGGCACAACTTGACTACAATCTCTCATTGATCATCTAGTGGAATCCAGTCAGTAGGCTGTTAGTGTGGGAGAGTGGACGTGAGTTTGATTTAAACCGAACCACTATACGTGTTGTATGCAGATTTTATCATCCCTTAAAACTCCTTTTATTGATTACATTCTATTGCACACTTGCTAAATTGCTTCCAAAGATTGTTTAAAATCTAAACGTTATACTTTATATTCAAACTTAATTCTTGATATTTTGAATTTCGCTTTATATTTATCAAAAATTGTTAAAATCACTTATTCATCCCCTCTAGGTGATCCTTGCTTAGACACCTAATTCCCTTCCAAGCTATTACTGCGCGTGCGTTTGAGCTTGCTCAAATTTGTCATTTTCTCAGGACTGCGTAGGAATGCATTTCCTTAGCTAGCGCTGAAAGATCAGTTGCTTTTTTTCTAACATCTGCTTAAATATGTCCACTACAACGCTGAAGAACGGGGCCCATCTTTGAAACAAGTGTAAAGTAGAAATGAAAACAATATGGTAGACACTCTGTATAATGCAGTGAATCTTCAACCAACATCGTTCATTGCTCCTCAAAAAATTTCTCTGGGCTTGAGGTCAAATCTGGAGGGACGGTCGACCCCCTGTTTCTTATTAACATAATCAAAAGGAGTCAACCCTAGTCAAAAAGGAGCACACCGCATGTTAGGCGTGGGATCTCTCTTTTCTTTATTTCCTTTTATTTTTTCTCTGAAAAAGGTATACATCTGATGAAATTAAGCACAAACACAGCGAAATGATTGCTGTCGGATCCGCCGCTTGTATCAGGAATGTCTTTCGCACTTGCAGTTGGATTATATGCGTGTTATGCGTGTAAGTAAGTGGTTTTCAATAAAACTTCTGTCTCTTGTACATTCGTTGAACTTTCAAAAGATATTCATTCTTTTGGAGTAAATCGAATTATAGACATATAACACAATCATCGTTTTACTCCGATAAATTACTTTAATTTTAAACTTAATTCATGTCTTTGTTTTAGCAATCGCCAATGCAGTATGTCAAAAATCATTTAACTACCCAAAAAATATAATTATGGAAATAATGTTAAACTTTAATTTACATCCAGATCTTTTGAAAAATAACTACGGATCTTTTAAATGACACCAAAACGTAGGTAGAAATTGGAAAGAAACCTCGATGACTACCCCCATTCACACGTTTTCTTCTTCATTAGAAGATACAACGAGTCTTTGACTCTTCAGAAGAAAAAATATTGAGAGTTTATATCTGGTACGGGTCTTCCAAATATTACTATAGTTCGTAGATTTCATTAAACATTGGTACAAATTTCAATTGGAAATTATTGTAATAAAAAAAATGGAAGACGAGTCCATCTTGGCATTTTGCTTCAACGGTCTCTGTAAATAAATGAAAACAAATTCAAAGAGTTAGTCTCCACAATGCCATTGTCATGATATTGATCTAGGGAAATAATTTCCTAGGTTTGGACCGGATCAATCACAATCATAACTTCCAACATATAGCACGCGAGAATAGAATACTCGATTATAGCTGTGGAGGTGGTATTTCATTTGTAAGATTTATTTTTTTTTTGTGTAAATGTAAGTAGTATGTATAAGATAACGTACAGAAGCTTAGGGGCATTTCCCAACATTACAAATAGAACTAAGATTACAAAAAAATGGAGTGGGGGATTCATTTGTAAGATTTAGACTCTAAGTTTAAGCGTGAGACTCGTTTAACCTTTCTTTAGCTCTAAGATAGCATTTGTATTTATAAACTTTATGTACTAGCTGTTACAGTAACTACATGAGATATAAATGGACTAATTCAAAATATTTTGAATTTTGAAGTAGTCCGTTACATTAATAGCTACATGAAATAAGAATGGATTATTAGTCTATTACAGTAATAACTATAGCAATATTTTGAATTTGAACGAGTTATGCGTTGCTAACCTTAACAAACCCTTGCAATTTGAAGGTGATCTTTTGGATGTTCTTCACTTGGTGAAGTTATATACTTTTTGATCACGGTCGAATAGGAAGCGAACCTCAAGTTTGCGTTGTGACACTAAATGGTGGATGAAGTGATAGTGTACCTCAATATGCTTTGTTCTAGCATGAAAAAGTGGATTCATCGTAAGATATGTTGCCCCTTCGTTGTCGCATCAAAGGATAGGGGGTTTTAATTGAGAGATGGCCAATTTTGATATAAGTACATTATGAGTGCAATAACTTTCGCATGACATTTCACTTGAGTACCATAACTTTTTTTTTCACTCACTTAAATGCTACAGATTTAAAAAAACAATGCTATCAGCAATTTGTCTTGCTGGAAAATCCGATGTGGACATAAGTCGTCCTGTGTAACTTCGCCTGCACTGACATGGATAATTAATAAAAAATTCAACAATAAAAAAAATTCCACATCGAAATGTAAAATTAATAAAAAAAATCCACATATGACGATTTACTGGGAATGGCACTCTAATGATCGATTTTACTCCGATGTGACATTCAAATGAGCATCGTACGATAGTTATAATATTCCTACTGCCCTTATCCTGAACATCTTTATTTATACGTGAAAAAGGTGGAGAAGGCCAATCAATTCAGTTATCCCTGTGAACTTTACTATAAGGATCCCACGCAGACAAATGCCTTGCATTAATTAATATAAAACTAAGCACTTCTCATGGATGAGGCCCATTGCATATAAAATCCAAAATATTTTAAATTTAATTTTCCAACAAAGATAGAAATTAAAATATCATCAAAACAATTATTATTCACAAATACATAAGTAGTATTAATTAAAAATTACATCAATCGCCTCTCATTTTTCCCAACCACCATATGGCCCTTGACTTTAGACCCATCATACTCTCCTTATATTACTCGCATCAACTCAAATATAAATAAGTAGGTTAGGTATAACATTTAAATGAGCAATTATGTGAAAAGAATCAACGCAAAAAGGCCTTTTTCTATTCATTTTTTGACTTTCAACTCTCTTTATTACCTTAAATTGACCATACTATCTCTTGTAGATACCAGATTTAAGATTATTTCTTCCATTTTTTTCCTTTTTTTTTCTTTGGAAATTCTTATGCATTTAGAATTGACAAAAAAATATGCATGTGCCAATGGTTTGACTGGATTATCATATAATGCAACTACAACTATCATGATTTTCTTGTCAATAATTAATTATTTGACTTAATCAGCCCTACTTTTAAGTTTTTTTCAAAATAGTCCTAAACTTTTAGGCGATGTTTCAAATTAGTCTTTATCACCAATTGCCACAAAAAATTGCTGATGTGATATTTAGTCATCGCCGACTGTCCCAAGTGGCAGGCTTGCATGGGCAATTTGTTGATTTTTATGTCGCAATTTGAGATGGCAATTGACAAAAAAGACTACATTTAAATATCATTCAAATCTCCCGACCAAAAAAGAAATATCATGCAAATCTGTAGGACTATACTGACAAAATTGGAAAGTTAAAACTAAATTAACATCCACACAATATGTTTATGACTAAATTGATAATTTTCTCAAATATTTGAATAATCACTCGTCAAATGGTACATGTATACGCATTTTTGGGATAAATACATTAGGAGTGTCATAACTTTCATACAACGTTTACTTGAGTACCACAAATTTAAAACATCAATCACTTAAGTGTCATTTGACACGATGGTCTTCGGTACTCCATGAAGGCGAATGATCTCTTTGAAATATAGTTCAACCACATGAGATGCATCATCCGTATTGTCGCTCTTCCTCAAAGGGAAAAAGATGTCATTATGGTGGTTGTTGATCAGAATGAGTGAGTATGGATTTTATTGTTGCTCTTCCTCAAAGGGAAAAAGATGTCATTATGGTGGTTATTGATCAGAATGGGAGTATATAGTCCCTGATAGAATTGACTCTTTGTTCTTTGACAAGTTGCACACTTTGAGCTGATAGCATGCACATCTCTATTCATCTTTGGCCAATAAAAATGCTTTTGAAGAACCTCAAGAGTTTTGTTAACACCGAAGTGACCAATCAATCCTACATCATGTGCCTCATGAATCAACAACTCCCTAAAAGAACTCTTTAGCACACATAATTAATTTCCTTTAAAAAGAAATCCATCCTTGATAGAATAAGTGTCCCGAACTTCGTTTTTATAGTTATCGATGATGGAAAAGAAATCTAGATCTTCCGAATAAAGATCCTTCATTGATTGGAAACCAAGGATCCTAGAATCCAAAACAACAAGCATAGAATATCTTATTGATAAAACATCTGCTACAACATTAAGGATTGAAGAAATTCTACTCATTTGGCATGTCTCGAATTGATTTTGTGTTGGCCGATAATAAACTTGAGAGCCTCATGATCAAAACGAAGAGCAAATTGTTTTGGCTTCAAGTAATTGTTCTAATAACTCTAAAAAAATAAAGTTATTTTACCTATTTTAGGCAACAAATAACGCAATATTTGTGCGAAAATATTTGGATTGCCTTCTATTTACTCAAAATTTCCTTGTTTATGCAACATATTGAGACACTGAGAAAATAAGGAAAAAAATAGCAAAAAAAAAAAGGGAAAGGAAGACACAACCCACAAAAGACTTAGAAGATGGATGCCAAATTAGGAATTTTGTGACTTATTTCATAATTTTATGCGAAAAATAGCAATTGTCTTGAATTAGGAATCTTGGATGTTATCCTATCTATAAAATAACATCAAGAGCCTGGAGGACAGCTAGTTTTTTATTTATCGTTCTTTCTTTCATTGTTCTAGGAGTTTTTCAAGTATTTTAAAGTGAAGACAAAAGAAGGTGATAAATTTCTTGTTGTTTGATTCAAGATGTTGGGTTTAATTTATATTCCCATTTCTTCTTCTATTATGTTCTAATTTTCTTTTGTTAGGGCTATAATGTAGCATGACCATAATGATATGAATTTTATGCTTTTTATGTTCTGCAAGTGATTTCGATCATGAGATTTATATATTATTGTACTTAATGCCTTTAAGTGACTGGCCACTATTTGAATGATCTAGTGTACATGTTTGAGATAGAGAAGTGATAATATGCAATTGCTTATTATTATATATAAACATGAATTAAATGTGGACATAGATATACCATGTTATTTGTGTGGCTTTCAGTGATAAGGTAGTCCAAAAATTCTTTGTAAACCGGTAATATTCACAGGTTTTAATGCACTTTTGTTTATTTAAATTCACATGGAGATAAGGTGGAGTGATTAATTGAGTAGGTTTGTTATACCTAGAGATAGGATAGTAAATAGATTAGGAAATTCTGATATCGCTTGTTTGATATTGTTCTTGAATGCAAAATGATATGAAATTCAAATCTAGGGGGGCTATGGTGAAATCGAATGCTCTAACATATTCATTTAATTGATTAATTGCCTTTAGTCCAAAATTTTGTTTCTAGGACTGTCAATTTTCATTTATTCTCAATTCTATTTTGATATGTTAGATAAATTTTAGAATTAGACCATTTTTAATAAGGGTTAATACCACGAAAAACTCCAAACTAGTACACCGTGACAATTTTACCCCCAAACTAATTTTTTGAACATAAAAAATCTCAAACCAGTACACCTGTGACAAATTTACCCTCAATTTGTTTCCGTTAAATTTTACTGTCAAATTATTTTGTTAAATGACACGCGGTAGTTAACTGATGTGTCAGTTTTATGTTTTACCATCTATTTGTCACAGGTGTACCAGTTTGTGATTTTTTGCGGTATTAATTCAATTTAACGGAGACTAATGAAGGGTAAATTTCTCTCAAATATACCAGTTTAGGGTTTTTAGTGGTCAAAATATTACTTTGGGGTAAATTTGTCATTTGTGTACTAGTTTGGGATTTTTTGCGATCAAAAAATTAGTCTTAGGTAAAATTATCACATGTGTATCAGTTTGAGATTTTTTGTATATTGACCCTTTGAATAATTAATTTTTTATTAATCATCAACTTCTATGAGACGATATTTTTCTTATCATTATATTACTTGTTAGAGAAGTTTATTGACATGTTCATTTGCATTTAGAATTTTTCGAAAAAGAGCTCTACTCTTCTCATCATGTTCAGTGATCAAGAGCTCTAACAATGGCATACAACTCTTTATTATAAGTTGAATAATTCTTCTTCGCATCCGTTAACTTCTCACTGAAATACGCCAAGGCTTTTGTGCTTGAACAAGAATATACCTAATGCTAACTCCGCTTACATCACACTCAACTTCAAAGACATTATCAAAATCAAGCTGGGCAAGAATAGGGAACTCACAGAGTTTTTGTTTGATTATTTCAAAAGCGTTGTAAGCAGCCTTTGTCCATTCAAAAGATTCCTTCTTCATGCATTTGGTGACAAAAGCCATCATGGTACTGAAATATTTCACAAATTGCTGATAGAAAGAAACATGTCCATGAGAACTTCTCACATGAGAAATGGACTTTGGAACCAGCCATGTTTTCATTGCTTCCACCTTGGATTGATCAATGGAGATTCCATATTTTGAAACAACATATGCAAGGAAGACGATGCTTAAAGAGAAGAATTGACATTTTCCCATTTTAGCATAGTGTTTGTGTTCTCTCAAGACTTTAAAGACCTACTTTAAATGAGATATATTTTCCTCCTCGTTCATGCTATAAATAAGAATATCGTTGAAATATACAACAACAAATTGACCAATAAAGGAACGAAGAACCTCATTCATGAGTCTCTTGAAGGTACTTGGAGCATTAGATAGTCCGAATGGCATAACTAGCCACTCGTAGAGACTTCCTTTTGTTTTGAAAGCCGTTTTCCACTCATCTCATTCTCGCATCCAAATTTCATGATAACCACTCCGCAAATCTATCTTGGAAAACACAGTGGAACCATATAATTCATCAAGTATATCATCAAGTCTAGGTATGAAGTATATATACCTAATGGTGATGTTGTTGATGGCTCGACTATTGATACACATTCTGAATGAACTATCCTTCTTCGGCACGAGTAAAGCTGGAATGGAACATGGGCTCATGCTTTCTTAGACATATCATTTGTCAATAAGTTCGTCGACTTGTCTTTGCAACCCCTTTGTTTCTTCCGGGTTGCATCGAAAGCTGCTTTGTTTCGTAGAGGAGCACCAGGAAGCAAATTGATAGGATGTTTGATGCGTCTTATGGGTGGTAACCTAGGTGACAATTCCTCCAAAAACACATCTGCAAATTTTTTCAACAAGGAATGCATATTTGGATGTAATGGTCTCTCTGAGTCACTTTTTTTCTCAACCTTAAGCAAACAAAAACATTCTTCTGTTTGCTAACGGCTCTCTCAACTCATGTTTCACTCAAGAAAAGGTTTTCCTCACTATTATTTCTCAACCCGAGCTATCCATAAATCATGAAACAGGTTCAAGTTTTCGTTTTGGGTTAAATAAAAACAATGAGATCTTAATGGATTGTGCTTAACTTACATTTCTCTCATAATGAAAATAAATCCATACTAATTCATCTTCCCTCAACTCAATCCGAGTTGGCCATCGAAGAGTTTTATCCGGGAGCTTTGCTCGCTCCTCACTACTCTGGTTGCGAGGAGGGCTCCAAGACCTGGACTCAAGTGAAGACAATGCTACAAGTCAACATGTACATACACGCTTCCATGCCTACCTACAATACACATGTTAAAGGAACTTACTCATCAATCAATGTGGCAGAATACTCGAAATTTAGAGAAGAGTAAGTTGAAAATCGGCTCACTAATCATAAAATATTTTTCATCTGAGGAACAAATAGAATAATGTTTAAGTCAATGTTCTCTTAGCCCAAATTGATTTGAGCATCACAACGTGGAAAATTTTAACCGAGTCACTATTTCCAACCACTACACTTCTTTCTTGGCAAAAGAACATCAGAAGTGCCATAAATTGTGTACGGAAGTCACTTTGGCGCCATAATTTTTTTTGGATCACTTTGGTGCCAATTTTTTTGAAGAACGATCAATTTAGTGCCAACTCCAATTTGTTTGCCGGAAATCCGACGTGGTGCTAACATGGCTTGCCAAAGAGTTCCAGTCATCATTAAAAAAAAAAAATTGCCGTTTAGTCCGCTGACGTGTAATTTTTTAGAAAAATAAAATTTAAATTATATTAAAATAATTAAAAAAACAAAAAAAAGAAAATACCACCAAAAATCCCAAACTATGACACTTATGACAATTTACCCTAAACTTTTTTTTTACATGAAAAACCCCAAACTATGCCATTTATGATAAGTTTACTCTAAACTTTTTTTTGTGATACTAAAAATCCCAAATTATACTCATTGTGACACATTTACCTACAACACTTTAACCCAAGGGTATTTTCATCTTTTTCCTTTTTTTTTATATTTTTTCTTTCTTCTCGAGCAACAGCAACCCTCGCCGGCGTCGGGCGAGACTGCCCTTGCCGGATCTAGTGAGGGTGACCCTCGTCGGCATTGGGGGAGGGCTGCCCTCGCTCGACTCAGGTGAGGGCTTCCCTTGCTCAACGCCGGCGAGGGTCGCTCGACACCGGCGAGGGTCGCCTGACGCCAGATTCGACAAGGGCAGCCTTCACCTGGACTGGCGAGGGAAGCCTTCGCCTGAGTCAAGCAAGGGCGACCCTCGCCGGCGTAGGGCGAGGGCCGCCCTCGTCGGCATCGGGCGAGGGCCGCCCTCGTCGGCGTCGGGCGAGGGCCGCCCTCGCCTAGGCAGGCAAGGGTTGTCCATGCTCGACTCAGGCAAGGGCGACCATCGCCCGTCCAGGCGAGGGCTTCCGTTGCCAACGCCAACGAGGATCGCCCTCGCTAAATCTGGCGAGGGCAACCCTCGCCTGAGTCGAGCGACGGAAGCCCTCACCCAGCCGGAAGTGGTAGGGCGGTGGCAAGCCCTCGCCCGCTGCTGCTTCCCTTTTTTTTCTTTTTTTTTTCCTTATTGGAATATAATTGGAATATAATTTTTTTAAAAAAGCCACCTAATTTTCATGTATACACGGCAGACCATTTTTTTTAAAATATAAATGCCAGGTCACCATTTTTTAAATATTAATGCCAGGTCAATTTTTGGCTGGAGTCACTAAAGTAATCTATTTTTCTCCGACTTAGCACCAAAGTGATCCAAAAAAAAGTTATGGCACCAAAGTGACTTCCGTACACAACTTATGGCACTTTTGGTGTTCTTTTGCCCTTCTTTCTCAATTTTTGGTCGTCAGTTGAGGTTACCATTAGCTTTGGTCTTCTTTTCTGAAACTCCAATATCAGTGAATCACTCCGAATTTTGATTATCTCCAATAGTAAGTGCAACAAATGTCTTTGGCACATCATATGGGAGGAAAAATTGATTAAACCCATTAAAGCATTCTAAAGCAATATGTCCCTACTTGTTACATACTTGACATGAAACAACTTCGTATGTTCCTTTCACAAGCTTCTCGATTTTGCTCCAATTGTATTGTGGCTTTTGAACTTGCAAATTCTGACAATCAACCTGAGAATCTTCCAATCTAAGACCATTGTGAGGAAACCCGTTCCCTTGCGAAGAAAGAATGTTTGTTGTTGGACTGATGGAATTGTTTTCCCTTCTTGACTATTAAAATTACTTCTTTGACCAAATAAATTTGTCCTTTCTTGAATTGCAAGGGAAATTATACTTGTTGGTCGACTCTCAAAACTTTGCAGTTGTGAAAACATGTCAAAAAAGGTTGGCATAGGAGCTTCAACATGGAGGTAGTGAATGAACCACCATTTAAAACAAAGAGACCCTTATCTGTGCTTAAGAGGACATCCAATAGCAATTAATTCATTAAAATATTTCTGAAAAACACAAAGATATTCATGAAGAGATGAAATATTATGTCTATAACATGTTTGGATTTGTAGAAAGTTTAAACTTCATTTTCTCAAAAATCTTGGCAAAAATGTTAGGTAATGCTAATTGCAACTTAACAGATATCTTCAAGTACTTGAGCGAGAACTTCTTCAAAGAGCATCGCAATGGTCCGTCTTGACAAAATGCAATTTGACCTTCTCCATTCCAAGAGCTTTAGAATATTTTTTATGGAGGTGACAATTGTTGCACTCAGCATCTGATACTCACCATTAATGAATTTCACAGGGCCTTCGTTTTGATTAATGAAAGCAAACATCTATGCTCTCTAATATGAATAGTTTATCTATGTCAATTACATTGACACAAAATTGGGGATAAGAATAGCGCAATTGTCATAACTTTTGTACAGTACTCACTTGAGTGTCATAATCTTTTTTTCGCTTACTTAAGTGCTGCATCAAAGAAAAATAGATCGTTTAAGTGTCATTTTCAGCAAATTGTCCTATGTGGATTTTTTACTTAATTTTACAATCTAACGTACAATTTTTTAAAATAAATGGAATTCATACATGTGTCGCGACCCTAAAAAAAATCAGGTTTCGATCTTAGGCTAATGGATTATTAGATTAATTAAATTAACTAACTTAGCTCGAGTTCTCCCAAAATCTACCAAATCGCAACTTAGGTCCAATTGTGAGCATGCCAATATTTTTAATGGGAGTGGCCACTAATCATTTAAGGTAAGTTGATTAGAAACTTAAATAAAATAGCGAGAGTACTATTTTATTCCTACGAACTAGAAATTATAGATTCGGAGACTTGGTTACGCTAAATTCCTTAATGCCTTTTCGGTACCAATTTCAAGAAAAATACTCAATTTGACAATTTTGATAAATCCTGACTTAGAGTTCAAAGATGCAGAGATTTCTTTTTGATTTTCTTTTATTTGAATGAAAGCTAACCTATATGTAATGACGTGCAGAAATTGACATGCGATTAATGCAACTTAACATGCAAACTATATGTCATGCGACGACGTGACCTATTTCTAATGACGGGCATGTTAGTTTTTCTATTTTTTTTTATGAAATTCGGAATTAAAAATGCCAATTATCTAAAAATGCAATTTTAAACTAAAGAAATTAACCTATTCTAGAGCAATCATTTTTTGTATTTTTTTTTATGAAAATTCGAAATTAAAATCAAGTAAAAAAAGGATATAACCGCTAAATCTTTTGAATTAAGTTTCGTTCTAAAGCCTGAAAGATCGATCCTAAAATTAGAAATACCCGCTATGAAAATAATTCTATTTAAAGCCTGATAGACAGATTTATTTCCAAGTGTGCGGTTGCGGAATGGAAAAATGATAAGTCCGAAAAAAGCTAAGATAAAAATCTTAGACCTCATGAGAACAGAGTTATTTTCAAAACACTCAATAAGAAAAGCTAATGGGCATGCTCGACAATTACCCTTTAACACTTTTTCAATTTCCTTTTTGGTCAAATTCAAAAATTCAGCAAACACTACCACGGGATCTACTTTAATGGGTGGTTCGACTATATCCAATTCAATCGATTTCTCAATGGCAAAACTGTATTCTTCCAGAGTCAGTGTGAACTCAAACTTACCTCCCAACATAAATGTGGTTGTCTCGGGGCACCAAAAATGAGCGAGTGCCTGCATGATCCCGCTCTGAACGTCTACGTCCAGGATTGGCAGCACGAATCTGATACGCTTGAGAACATACTGTTGACCATCTGGCTTCAACTGGCTCTATAACTTCTTGAGCTCTAGCTTCGGGGTAGGCACGAAATGGATATCGAGGCGACCCATTCTTATATAGACCACGTGCCAAATGACTCACCCTAAATCATGGACCGACTCAAAATAAGATGAAGAAAATAAAAGATAAAGCTCGAGAAATTACTGTCTTTAAGGAGAAAACGTCAGTCACAGAGACACACACATGAATCGTAAGTTTAAATCTTAATCTATCTACCCTAAAGGCTTTGGCAAAATGAAGTGATGAACGGAACAACATGTCGCAGCCCTGCGTACAATCATCATAACTAGTTGCAGCCTCGCATACAATAGTCATGACTAGTCGGGTCCAATCACTTCGGCTTGGTTCGATCGACAAGGTTAACCTCCATGCGTTGTAGCCTCACGTGCATGAAGGTGACCCTTGAGCCATTTTTTGGAAAAATTTTCGGGATCTAAATGGGATAACCTTTAGCGAAGTCTTACCACCAAGGTTAAAAAACCATCTAAATACCATCTTAGAACTATAGGTCTGACCCAGGTCCGGTCATAGGTTGTGTATAGTGTAGTGTAAATACTATAAATCATGCGCAATAATTATATGCAAACAACGCTTCAATAGTGCAAAAATTAAATCACAATTTCACTCCACCAAGCCTGCAAAACAAAGGGTTAGCCAATCATTACTCCCCTTATAACTCCCATTCTGCAAAACCATTTAACACCTAAGAATGTGAATTCAATTAAATTTTGTCAAATCGAGTGGTTTTTTCCATGAAAAAAAAATTTTGGCCTAAGTCCTCCTTAAATTTTCAAAAAAAAAATTTCAAGTTGTCCCCAGCGGAGTCGCCAAGCTGTTGCAACCCTAAAAAAATCAGGTTTCGATCTTAGGCTAATAGATTACTAGATCAATTAAATTAACTAACTTAGCTCGAGTTCTCCCAAACTCTATCAAATTGCAACTTAGGTCCAATTGTGAGCATGCAAATATTTTCAACGGGAGTCACCACTAATCATTTAAGATAGGTTGATTAGAAATCTAAATAAAATAGCGAGAGTACTATTTTATTCCTACGAACCAGAAATTATAGATTCGGAGACTTAGTTACGGTAAATTCCTTAGCGCCCTTTCGGTACCAATTTCAAGAAAAATACTCAATTTGACAATTTTGATAAATCCTAACTTAGAGTTCAAAGGTGTAGAAATTTCTTTTTGATTTTCTTTTATTTGAATGAAAGCTAACCTATATGTAATGACGTGCAGAAATTGACATGCGATTAATGCAACCTAACATGCAAACTATATGTCATGCGACGACGTGACCTATTTCTAATGATGGGCATGTTATTTTTTGTATTTTTTTTATGAAATTCAGAATTAAAAATGCCAATTATCTAAACATGTAATTTTAAACTAAAGAAATTAACCTATTCTAGAGCAATCTTTTTTTGTATTTTTTTTTATGAAAATTCGAAATTAAAATCAAGTAAAAAAAAGGATATAACCGCTAAATCTTTCGAATTAAGTTTCGAGCTGAAGCCTGAAAGATCGATCCTAAAATTTGAAATACCCACTATGGAAATAATTCTATCTAAAGCCTAATAGACAAATTTATTTCCACGTGTGCAGTTGTGGATTAGAAAATTTTTCTAATCGATCACATCTTGAAAAAATTTAGATATCTCAAATATCTAGGATATATTCAAAAGATTTTGAAAATTCTAAATTCTATCCAAATTTGACAAGTAGTGGATATCTAAGATTTCAAAAAAGGAAATAAAATCCTAATTGAAATATGTCTATTATCCAAATATGCAAAATCAGATATCAATAAACACAAATTAGGCAACAAAATATTCAAATCAAATCGGGATAGGATAATTACCTAATTTGCAGATTTCTTTCCTAATTTGAATTTAGTAGCGATCGGGATTGCGGATTGGCGGTGCATCGGTGCGTCGGGAGTGTCAGGAACGGCGGCGGTTTATGGCGGTGTGGCATCAGGAGAGGCAGCGTCGCAGCAGTGGGCGAATGGCATGGCGCGGCATCGGGACGGTGATGCCCGAGCAGTGGTGCACGAGCAGTGGCGCGCTTTTGTAGCTCTTAGCTTGGTTGGCTCGTCGCGGTGGTGTTCTTGCACGAGCGGCGTCAGAGCAATGGCAAGTGACAGACGACGGGCGATTGGTGGCGGACGCGGCGGCGATGATGAGACTTTCAATGATGAGCGGCAAGAGGGGGAGATCGCAGGCAACTTCTCAGATTAGCGATTGACTGTGGAGTTCTAATCCTGGACGTGAAGACCGTGGCAGAGAAGACTTGGCTTTTGAGGGCTCAGACTTCACTGGTGCCCTCTTGGAATTCTCTCCTGTGAGATTTCATGTACTGTGGAAGTGTTGCAAGCGTTTCCCCAGTCGTGGGAAGCTCGTCGGGTGATCTGGACAGGATGGCAAGGCTGGTACGTGTTTGGAGATTCTGACTTTGCTGCATGGACTGGACAACACCAAGCCAAAAATATCCACTTGTTTGACTAGGCAGCAGGTCTTCGTGCGGTGCAGAACTCGGCATATAACAACAGAGTCGTCGTGGTGGCTAGCTGGAAGGCTGCAGTCGGTGATGAGATCACCGAGAAGGGCATAAATTATAGTCAATGATCAGGAATCGCAGCCAATGAACTGGTATCTAATGCCTGGTTCCCTTCACCGCAAGATCTCTAGTCACGGAGCAGGACAAGGTAGAGCAAATCCCGGGCGTTTCTTCCGGCACCAATGCTGGCGAAGACTACGAAGAACGGCCTGTTACCTCCGAGAAAACTAACAAGCCTCGACGATCGTTTTTCAAGGATTGTTTCCTCTCGGAATCACAACTCTCTCTCACACTTGTGTTCTCTCAAAAAATCTGATTTTTGAAATTTTGAGAGCCCCCCTTTAATTATGACATGTAATGATGTATTTATAATGTAAACCTAAGTCAATTAGCCGGGCTTTCTAGTCCTAATGGGTTTAGGCTTGGGCTTAGGCTTTAATTATCATTTAATTTCAAGTGGGCTGAATTAATATGGGCTTTTATTTAATTAAGCATAATGGGCTAATTTAAGCTCAAATTAAAATAACCGAGCCCGTTTGACTTGTAATTTTCGGCCCTTGCCTTCCGAGTGAACCGAGTCTTGTTCGATGTTTGAGCTCAATTTACATGATGAATTTTAAGCTCGCTTGCCACCGCCAATCCGATGCGGAATGCAATTAATCTATATGAACCTAAACTATATGCTATGCAATTTTAATATTTTTGTTTAGGGGTTAAAATTTAATCCCTAATTTTCTATGCAATTAACCACTAAATGATGTGTCGAAATTTAGGTGTCAACAACATGGAAATTTTTGTCCACTTAGAGAGAAACAATGTTGTTTCCTAAATTGTGTAAAAATCTGTCTCTCACTAATAGAAGTGACGTCGCTTCAATGCATGTAATAGCCTGAAAAAGACGACGTTGCTCTCACTCGCAAATTAGGGCTTCTCACTTGCACGTCATCTTGCTCCTCTTCGTGCATGTCATCTTCCATCTCTCTCTAATCGATTTCTTTGAGATAATCGCAAATTAGGGCTTCGATTTGTTCGCTTCCTCAACATTTCATCTCTAAAGCAAATCAAGCTCTCACTGGCACTTTCTCAGTACGCCCAAAATCCCAAATCAATCGCTTTTTGTTATTGCAAATTAGGGCTTTGATCTTTCTCACCTTTGATCTTCACTTTTGCTCCTCACGGGATAGAGACTAAAAACACGACAAACTAGAGGGAAAAGTTAGGGTTTATCGTGTGACGAAACTTGGTCGACAAAGAGTTAAGATTAGTGATTTATTGTTTTGTGTTAACTAATCGACAAAGTGAGCGAATGACTATTCAATGTGGTGTTGTTTACAGAGTGTAAAAGCGTGGAAAAAGGTGATATGTTGGAGGGCAAATATTAGGTTTTGGTGCTAGAGCGTAAAGGTGAGTGCTTTAGTTTATTCGTTGTAATACTTAGTCGTTTTGTGTCCACTAACTGACACCCCTTATTGTTTATTGCGGTTGCAGGGACTGATTGTTGAAGTTTTCTGTTTGTGTTGTGGTCTCCTATTATAGAAATAATTTTTTTTGTATGGGGCACAATGTTTTTATTGTGTTTGTGGGAACATTTTGCTGAAGCTATCTGTTTGTGTTTGGTAGCCTATTATAGAAATAATTTTTCTTGTATGGAGTGCAGTGTTAATATGGGCGATACCAATGCACCCATTAAAGTTTGATACACTGGGAAGTTTGTTATTAAGGAAGAGCGGGGATACATTGGTGGGAATGTCATTGTTATCCTTGTCATTCTGAGTAAGCTATCATATAAAGACTTTAAGAAGGATATAGAGGAACCATTGCGATGCAAAATAGGAAAATTACATTATCAAGTACTGGTAAGAGTCTTAAGGATGGTTTGAGACAACTGTATGATGATAGTGGTGTAAGGGATTTTGTTTACCACTATCTTCATGATCATGATGTTTGTGTGTATGTTGAATATCATGGCAATGAAGATGAGTAAGCAGTGTTAGAAGTTGGTATTGAAACCCAAGCTAGTGAGACAGCTATTTTAAAAGGAGATGTGAGAGTAGAGGAGATCGAGGTTTTACATATAGCTCACGTGTTAAATTTATTTGAGCAACTTGAGAATAGCGGTGACTTAGCTAATGGTGAAGATACACTCCCTGAAGAATAAACTAGAATAAACCTAGGCTCTTGCGAAATTGTATTGTCCAGTGGCAAAGATGAGGAAACATTAGTGCATACCATTTGCACAAGTGATGTTGATGATGAGGACATTGCATAAGCAAGAGAAGAAGTAATGGCATTTTAGCAAAGGAGAAAAGCACCATTTGGGGTAAGGAATGAGAGCAATTCATTAAACAGGGACGAAGGAGCTCCTATGGTTGATGGTGATGATACTAATTATGAGGAAAGTTGTCATGATGATGGCGGTAGCTCAAAGCATGATGATGATGAAGATGGTGCAGTGCAGCGTAGAAAGACAAGTCAATATCCTTTTATGATTCAACAGGTACAAGTTTTTCCTTTTGCATATCAATGAAATTTGATGATGCTAGGCAATTTAGAGATTCCATTAATTGGTATTCAGTCACTCAAGAGAGGAATGTTAAATTCACTAGAAATACCAAGAATTTTATTAAAGCGAAGTGTGCACAAGACAATTATCCATGGAAGATATATGGTGCATTGAGTAAAAAGAGTGGCTCATTCCAAATCTAGTCACTCCATGAGGAGCATAATTGCGGTATTGTATTTGACAATAAATGAATGACTATTGTGTGGTTGACCAAGTACTTCTTCAACACCATCAAGATAATGCCAGAAATTAAGATTCCTCAATTGAAATAGCTAGTGAAAGAGCAATTGGGTATTAATGTGTCTAAAAATCAGTGCAAAAGAGCTAAGTATAATGTGATGAGTACATTGCTAGGTATGTATAAGGAAGAATATGGGCAAAAGAACACTACAAGTGCCATAACTTGTGTACGGCACTCACTTTGGTGCCATAACTTTTTTTTGGATCACTTTAGAGATAAAATTTTTGAAAAATGATAACTTAAGTACTAAAATTTTTGAAAAACGATCACTTAAGTGCCAACTTCGGTGCTGTACACAATTTTTCGCCGGAAATCTAACATGGCATTTTTTTTTATTAATTTCTGAAGCTGACGTGGCTCGCCGGAGATTGACACTTAAGTGATCGTTTTCCAAAAATTTTAGCGCTTAAATGATCGTTTTTAAAAAACTTTAGCATTTAAGTGATCGTTTTTCAAAAATTTTAGCACTGAAGTGATCCAAAAAAAACTTATGACACTTAAGTGATCGTTTTTCCTCCGACTTGACACCAAAGTGATTTAAAAAAAAGTTATAGCATCAAAGTGATCTCCGTACACAAGTTATGGCACTTATAGTGTCCTTTTGCCCTTCAAGATAATGCTAGAAATTAAGATTCCTCAATTGAAACAGCTAGTGAAAGAGCAACTAGGTATTAATGTGTCTAAAAATCAGTGCAAAAGAGCTAAGATAATGTGATGAGTACATTGCTAGGTATGTATAAGGAAGAATATGCAGATATCTAGAACTTTGCTAGGGAATATAGGCTTTAGATTCCACCTAGTATAATTCATGTAGAGATTGTGAAGAAGCCCTTACTTGATCATGGGACACAGTTTCATAGGATGTATATATGCTTTGATGCATGTAGAAATGAATTCTTAGCTAGCTATGGAAAAGTGATAGGGTCCTATGGGTGTTTTCTCAAAGGATTATGCAAGGGAGAGTTATTGGTTATTGTTAGGAGGGATGGAAACAACCAAATGTTTCCAATTGCTTAGACTCTAGTGAAGGTTGAGAACTAGGACAATTGGTCTCGGTATCTAAAAAATCTAATGGTTGCTCTTGGAATAACTTATGGAAGAGGTTGGGCCCTCACGAGCGACCAACAAAAGGCAATGTCGTTGTATTATTATCTTTTGAACATTATTCATGTATCGTACAAATGTTTGCTAGTTTTGCAAGGACTTGTTCTAGCAATAGCTGTGTCATGCCTCGAACCCCTTGAAGCGCTATCATCCCACGTACCTGTTTATCTTGATGCAACGTCCCAGGACGCGTCGCCGACCCATTTCTCATAACGGAGCATAAGGCACATGCGGAAGCAGTAATTAGAACACTCGTACAAAACAACACACATCATGACCAAGGATAGCGGCACAAACAAAGACAATTCAACTTGTAGTAACAATAAAGATATACAAAATTCAGTTACAGCTTAAGTGCCAATTCAACATGGTACAGCGGCCACAATAATTGAAATTTTCCCGATCCAACTGGGGTACTTGGTCTCCAAATCGCTCTATCTAATCTAGGTTCCCAAACAGTTCAGCACTCCTTGTCAACCTCGTATCAGGGTATGAAAAACGAGGTTTAAACAACTATGAGATAAATCTCAGTGAGTAGGCCTCCTAAACCGAAACTAGGCTAGCATACACCTCCCGACAAGCAAATCAACACAACAACGGACAATAATATCAATCAAATGACCTAAGCCATTAAGCCCGGGTCGCTTACCTTGCTGACCCTACAGGTTAGGCAATAACATCATGATAATCATAACACATGCGTGTCCACACTTGGTCACACGTACGCCACACGCATGCTCATGCTCATGCTCAAAGTGTCCATCTCGCATGCCATTCACAGAGTCTTGCATACTCACACACTAGCTCATGCATTTTTATGCATACAAATGCCACTGCCATGTTATGCTCGCAATTCAGCTCAAATGGCATTCAGGCATAGGGTTTCGCGCGTGTTTCGATTATAAAATAGAATCTGCTTAGATACGTCCCATACCATACTCAGCAGATTCCATCGTATAATCAGGCACTATGCATCACACGTAATCATTTATCCATTAACTCGACTCGAAGGCTCAATCCGAAGACCCGATTCAAAGACCATGACCAGAAGGCCAATCACAACACTTCGCGGCCAGCGTAAAAACGCCCCCGGCCCAGTGTCTCTAGCCTGCTACAAAGTGCATGAGGCGTAACACTGATTTCCTTACGAACCAAAGCCTGCTTCAAAGTGTATGAGGCTGGTCGTCTTCTGGACGTACCGAACATCGTATTGCTATAAAGTGCATGAGGACGGCACGACCCGAAAGCCACAACTCGAAGACCTTAAGTGATCACACGACACACTGCCAATTTTTATCTGAACCCAGCATAAAACGCATCAGGCAATTAGGTGATCACATGCTCATGTCAAACACGCATTCTCGCACAATCTCATCTCATGCCCCATTCTCGACATACACAATGCGTGACCATGCAATGTCGTACAATGCAACATGAGCATTCAATTTCAACATGACATTTCAACAAACATGCCAAATCAACGTGCTCAAACAGCCAATCAATTGCCCATACTTATTCGCATAACATACGCACTTGGCCAACTAGTTCCATGTGGCCCAAAACATAATTCACACACTTGGGCAATAACATTCACATCAATGATTGGCCAATCACATACCGCATTGCTCGAACACGCAATCAAGCAGCATGGCATTAAACAATTGAGTATGACAATCAATAAGCCAGTCAACCAGGGCATACCCGGCAATTCAGCCAATAAATCTCCAATTTAATAACACCAATCCAAATATCCATTATTGGGGACAGCCATTATTCATCCTATTATCAACCTCCAATTTGCCACTAGAACGCCACAATAATCCATCAAATTAATCGTGAACTCACCTCAGCCTCGAACTATCAATATCAATTCTCCTCAAATTGTACCACTAATAAACTAAACCAGGTCCGTCAAAAAATGTACACTATCCTAAACAAGGTTTAAAAGGTTATACTCACATTGTCGATTTTAAATCTGGTCACGCCTCAATGTGGACAGCCACCGATCAGTTCGAGAGAGATAAAAACCGAGAGTGAATAAAATCGGGTCCAAACTGGGTAGTTACACAGTGGTCGAAATCCATTTGAAATAAATAGTAAATCAATTCTAAAAATTCTGAAATTTGGATATGTTGTACAAAACATCTCGATGAACATTTTCCATGCAGAACTCGAAACCCAGTTCTAACTGTAAATACCTCGTTTTGACACTCAAAGTCAGACGAAATCCGGTTCGCTCGGATAACCCCTCAAGCCATTAAAATACAACTCATTCGGTACCCAAATCATTTTGAAAAACCTTTAAATTTTTATATGTTATAGCCACAAATGTTCTCAACAATTTTTGTGATGGAAGTATTTTGAAAATAGGCCTGAAAAAATTTATAAAAATTCGAACAGACCCGAAGGTCGGGTGAATAGTAAATCGGGCAGTTTTATTTCGGTCTAAAGATGGACTTTTGAATGGCATCAAATGATTTTCAAAAATTCCCAAATAAAAATATGTTATACTTAAAGATGTTAGGAACAACTTTCATGAGAACACTTCTTCAAATTCTGCCCACACAGGTCACACCAAAAATAACAAAATCCAGCAACGCAACAGTAACCGTACCGGAAATCAACAAATATGCATCACCAAGCAAACCAAGCTCAACAAACCCCTAATCCAATTATCCACAGCCTTTAAACCATCCCTAAATCATCACCTTAGGCCATTAAAGTCACCACAACTTCAGCCCCAAAATCAGCCCACACTAATTAACCCATAAAATACCCTAATAACCCCTAAACTTGTCCAAAGTGCACATAATCCTAATTAAGAGTTAGGATTTCCACTCACTTAATCCAAAGTCGGGATGACGAGAAACGGCGGCCGATCACCGGTGAACGATGAAACCGGCAGTGGCGGCGTTCCCGATGAGCGACGGCTCACGGCGGTGAGGCGGGTGAGGCGGCTCACGGAGAGAGGTGGTGGCGCGGCGATGCCAGCGGCAGCATCACAGTGGCGTGGCGGCGCTCGGCGGCGGGCGGTGGTCTCAGCGGTGAGGGATGGCCGGCGATGAAAAAAGGGAAGGAGAGAGAGGAGAGGGAGTTTGGCTTGGTGAAGAGGTCAAGTGAGGAGAGAGAGAGGATAAGATGGCATTTATGGGGATGGTTGTGAGTGGGATCCAAGTGTCAAGCATCCAAGGGACTTGACTTTTAAGTCCTTGATCCAATGGCCATGATTCACCTTCATCCAATAATTGATGGGCATCTTGGTCTTTCCCACCTATACATTAATGGCATTGTCTTATCCACATAAAACTCATTAATTAAAACCCCAAAAACCCTTCAAAATTCGGAACACTATAATTAGGCTTAGCGGCAATTTGGTAATTTTTCCGTTCCGGGCCGAAATTCCATTTTCGACCATACCAACCCCATATATAATTGGCCAGCATATTTTGACGCCCTCCTTGCGAAAATAATCCCGTAAGCCTTCGAAAATCGACCTCAAAGTCCGGACCAAATTTCGCGATCAAACTTGTTAAATTTCAAATTTTCAAATCTCTCACTAACGGGCGGCTGCTTAGGGGTTACGCGTATTGACTTAGAGTTATCTGAGTCACGATGGCCTCGATTTCTGAGAGAACGAGAGGAATTATCACTAGTTTCGGAGATCACGATCATTTGGTTTAAGTTCGGGACTAGTTGGCCACGTGCATTTTCGGTCTCAAAGAATCACCTACTTTCCGATCGTACATCGCTGGCCTTGGCCAGACCGAGTCCGTCACCCTCCAAAGATCGGCCCGTGTTGGCCCAAAATATTTTCTCGTCACTTCCTCGAAATTGGTGTTCAATTTACGATCAGGTCCCTGGTCCACGTACCTATTCCTAATTAGTCATTCCCATTTGGTCAGTATCCCAAGAATGATCAACTCCGGACGAGACTTACGAAAATGAAATAATAAATAAAACTTGTTTTATTTATTCCGGAAATTGAGTCAAATTTCGGGACGTTACAAGCTGAGTTGATGCAATACGCTGAGCATAGAATGTGTGCTTAGTGCATATACGCAAATTGGGCAAAGAAGTATATAGGTGATCAACTACAGAGGCAATTTTGGTTGATTGCAAAGAACACAAATATAGTAGATTTTAGAATTTACAAAGAAACTCTAAATGCCTTGTCAACTGAAACTTATGAAGCATTATTCCAAACTGAAGCAAAGCATTGCTATAAAGCTTTCTTCTATGAAGAATTCAAGCACGATAGAGTTGACAATAACCTTTGTGAGGCTTTCAATGGTAAAATTATAGGAGCCATGTGCAAATCAATCATCAGTATGCTTGAAGACATCAGAGTTATGGTTATGATGAGGCTGCAAAGGCAGAAAGATGAATATTCAAAGTGGCCTAGACAATGTGGACCTAGGATTGTAAAAAAATTGGATGACAACATTGCTGTTAGTAGGTTTTGTCATCCAATTTGGAATAGGAACGATGAATACAAGATCATGTATAATGGTGACAAGTATGTTGTCCATTTGAAGAGAAAAAAGTGTTCCTATCGAGCATGGCAATTGACTAGAATACCTTGTTCACATGTCATTTGTGTTCTCCAATTGAAGCAATTTAATCCAAAGGATTATGTAGAAGACTGTTACAAGAAAAGCAAGTATCTTGCTGCATATCAATTTATGATGCAGTCTTTGTGGAGTAGCAAGTTCTAGGACAAAATAAACCATCAACCCCCAGAACCTCTACCATTGAAGAAGCTAGTGGGCAGGCTTAAAAAGAAAGTAGAATGCATGAAATTGTGAGTACTAATAAAAAAAAATGAGCAGGGTTGATGGAACAATTCGATGCTCACACTAATATAGGGAAGGGCACAATAAGACTGATTGTCCAACTAAGAAACAACAACAATAGCAGCAAGAGACAACACATACCAATGATGCAAGGCCATGTCAAGGTAACACAAAAAGCAATGATGTAGTACCAACTACAAGGCCAACTCAGTCCAATAGTGTACAACAAAGGAGTAAATTTCAAGTAAGCTATTTGTTATGGTCATTGCCATTATATGTACTTCTTGGTGCATTAACTTCATTATGTTATGTCATTTGTAGGTTAGAAAAAGAGCAATTAAGGAGGTTTATGAAAGTTTTGCACCACAACATACACATGGTACAATTAGGAAAAGGCTGAGGGAATGGCTATGGGTTGTTTACAGACATGAATACCGACATAACGGTTTTTTGAATGTTTTTTTAGCATTATGCATTTAATATATGTCATTTGATTGAGATGGTAATTAATCAAGTTTATATGGTTGTAACCTGAGAGAAGTTCCGAGGTGTTGATATCTTAAGAAGAACCAAGTCAAGAATCGACTATATCTACAAAAAGAAGCCAAGGGCGCATTGATAAACCTACCAATGGTAACTCAAGCACAATCGAATAAGCAACAATTAATGGTAGCTCCAAAACAAAGGGTATAGAGGGAAGCTCGAAAACAGGTATCTAAAAAGACCCAAACATTAGCTCCAGCTTAATTGAATGATTAAGGAAATGTCATTATACATCAATCTCAACCTATTGCCGTAGTGCCAAGACCAATCACTGAAAATTCAATAGGAGGCAACACAAAAACACATGAAGCTCCAAGGAAAAGAATGGATCCTCTAAAAGATAAGACAGTGGGAAAATGAACACGAGTGAAAGATGTGCGTAGAGTTTTAGTTCGGAAGAGTACAAGAATCATGAATCATATGAATAGTCCATCGAAAAAAAGGTAACCAAGTTGTTCAGCTTGACTGATGGGAGGAGGCCATCTGTTTACATTTGTTATGAGATGTTAAGGTCTGTTTAGGATTTTCTTGTTAGGTATTTGAGATTATTGCTGCATTTTGGTTAGTGATATGTTTAGCATCAATGTTGTCAGGGGTTTGATATTATTGCTGCATTTTGGATGGTGATGTGCTTAGCAGCAAAGTTGTTCTAGATCCTTGAATTTTGCTTGCATTGAGTCAGCATCGTCCAACTCATCTTTCAATATAGGTGAAGGTTCATGTCATTCTTGAAGTAGCTCCAATATCACCTCCATTGCTCAATTAAAAAATTTTGCATCAACCCTCTTCAAATATCCACAATTGGCGTCTTCTCTATACTTGGTACATCCATTGAACCTTCTCCTATGATTATTTCTCATCTAAGTTGTTCTTGTTGGACTTCATAACCCACAATAGCAAAAATATTGGCTTTTATCTTTGCTTTGTTCATAAACTCATGAGCCGCTTCTCCTGCTTCTGCTCCTCATTATGAATTTGATGAGATGATTTGCTACAATTCGAAGAGAGTTTGCGAATTCAAGGTTAGGGTGAGGCTTTGTCAAGATGAAAATTGGATTTTGCCCTAATTTGTTGAGGTCAGGCAAGGGTCTTCTAATTAGATGGGTGAACGACGTCGTTTAGTATGTCAATTGTTGACTTCAACTTACCGGCAAGACACGTTGGCTATTTTAATGTTATTTTAATACCACATCGGGTTTTCTGTCAAGGCAAATTGCCGATGACACTCAAGTAATTGATTTTTCAAATCTGTGGCATTTTAAGTGAGCGAAAAAAAAAGTTATGACACTCAAATGTGTGCCTTATGAAAGATATGACACTGCTAGTGTTCTTATTCCCACAAAATTACTTATGTTCAGAGATGAGGGGTATAGCTACTTTAGCATGCTAGACATTTTAGTGGAAGCTAATCAATTTCATTTGAAAATTATACTCATACGATGTAAGATTTTCTAGGACCAACTATTCCAAAATCTTAAAGTAGAGAATTTAAAGAACATAATTATTTGATTCTTAATCTTCGCATGCCGTTGTTGAGATAATTTCCACTATATAAGATATTACAAAGTTTAAGCTTAAGCTTCAGAAGAAACAATAGAATAAAGGAAATGATAAATTAAAAAATCCTTATGTTATAAGAGCTATCAATCCCTTGAACTTAAAATATCAACGAAATCTGTCTGTGATTTCAATGGACATCTTTATATTCTTCTCCCTTTCTGCTACCTTTGGTAATTGTCTTTTTGATAGCCACATTGATTGGTAAAATAGTACATTTCCTCCCTTCTGGAATGGGAGAATTCCAAATTCCTAATTTGCGAAATAAGTTTCCAATTGCATTGTTGGACAATGGCTTCACGAAGAGATCAGCAATTTGATAAAAGACCAAACATGCTTCGTGACCAGTCACGATTTGATAGCTACAATGATGGCTAAATTAGTACCTTTGCTTGCGGCCCACGTACACGTGTCCATGTGGGTGAAACGAAAGCTACGCCCAAGATTCTCGGTTCTCTTCAATTTCTTTAAAAAACCATGTTACGAATCTGACTTAATTATGGTCAAAAAATTATATCGGAGGCGTAAGTATTCTTTGGATATTGATATTTTAAACGATTGAATAAGAAATGCTTATAATACGTGGCTTGCTTAGCTTATTTATGTTCTTAACTGAAAGAATAGATCAAATTACTTCATCCTACTGTCAAACTTGCTTTTGACAAATAGGTTTCTGATCCTCTTTGAAAGTCGAGCAATTGTGATCTCAAACCGTTGGAGATATGTTTCTGATCCCATATTCGCCAATACTTGCATCATGGACTGGGTTGATAAATAAGTTCGTGGCAACCCAAACTGGCACAATATATTTTAAGGTCATGTGCACACGAGTGAGCTGCCAATAGAGCAGATAGCATCGTGGGCTGCCTACCTTTTAGTAGTATCAGCGCCTTGATCCCATATTACTCATGTATGCATTGTTGTTTTGGTAAATGCTTCTGGTGCAACCTTTAATTAACGACCCGTCTTTTAAAGTCTGCGAAGAGTCAACGATATCTTTGAAAGTCATCTAAAGCTAGTTATTTTAAAATGACACGATGTGTCTTAACCACAAACACACATATATATTGGTTGAATCACATCAGAAAACAAAGTTTACCAATCATAGATGGGATAAACACATACCCTTTACATTTTCTGATTGAAAAGAGTATCCAAATCTTCAACATGACTAATCTCATAAATACCCGGCGAATCACCTCATTTGTGCACATCAAGAAAGGCTTCACACATAATAGTAATTCGAATCTATGTTAATATTCTTTCGTGTGAAAGATTTTATTATTAGAATATGAAATTTACCGTACGCACGCAAACTAAAGCCATTTCATATATCTTTTGCCACTATACATTTATTTTTGAATACTTTTAAAGATGGGTAGGGGTCCACACGAAAAGAAGATGGTGAATTTGATAGATAGAAACATTAGTGTGATTTTGATTTCCTACTGACTGTGTAGTGGCCACGCAGCTTGTTCCACAATGATAAAGAAAATGGGCTGTACCATTCTAGAAGGGGCTAATTCCCACTTGCATTCGTGACCCTATTAGTTGCCAAAGTGGGATATGTCAGACTTTTCGTGGTCACTGCAGATGTGGCTGAGGAGACAAATCCATCAATTTATCCAATGGCTCACTACATAATTACGCCTACAGTAGGCATCACCTACATCATTTGAGGGCCAAATTTTCCATAAACTTTCTGGTTGTCGATAAAATCATGTCAATAATAGACGAAGTGATTGAATTCTCTTTCCAAAGAGCAAGTTTCCAATAAACCAAGACCCTCCATTTAATATCGAACCTCATTAAGTAGTTCCGTCGTGGTGAACTCATTAATCCGAAACCATATACAACCAAGGGTGAACAACCAGGCCAATTCAATCAGGGAACCAAACCAAACCAGCCTTATCCAACTAGGTCCAGGCTAGTTCCGGGAAGAACCAATTTGGTTCTAAGGTACTGAACCTTGGAGCTGGCCTTTAACCATTTCGGGTCCCATGTCAAAACGGTTCAAATCGGAAACCGACCAAGTAGCATGTTCCAGGGTTGAACCAGTTTTGAACCTGACCTATACACCGTATTTGGAAAAACAAAGTAAGACGCAACTAGAGAGAATGAAACCCACAACCTTCAACTTCAAGTAGGCACACAATACCACTCAACTAAACGAACTTTACTAATTACAAGCTAAACAAAACCCAATTTTCCGGTAGAACTAGGAACCGGCTTTGAACGGCCAGTTTAGTTCCACAGGTTCCAAGTGTAATTGGTTTGGTCCCGGTTCTAATCATCCGGAATCGAAACCAAAAAGATTGGTTCCGGGTTCTAATCTTGGAGCCAATCCACCTTGGAGCCAACCATCCTAGATTCCACCTTGGAACCAACATCTATACATTAGTATAGAATGTAATCGCCTCAGATAACTTTCATTTAGTAGCAGCTTTGATTGTCCAGAACCAGCTCGTAGTGTGAACTAAGCATCAACAAATTTCAGGATGAGAAAATGAACCCCACAAAATACACGACTGACCCTTTTGTCACTATCTTTTTCCCCTATTTTTCACTTATGTCGGCAGTTTGAATTCCGAAATATGAACTCGTGAAAAACTTCCCTTCCAAGTTAAATTCCACTAATACGCGTACCGCGTTTGAACTCGCTCAAATTCGTCATTTTCTCAGGACTGCATATGAATGCATTTCCTAGCTAGCGCGGAAACATCAGTTGCTTTTTTCTGACATCTGCTCACATATGTCTCAGTGCAATGCTGAAGAACGGGGCCCATCTTTGAAACAAGTCATTGGTAATGGAGAAGTGCAAACAATATGGCAGATACTCTGCATAATGCAGTGCGGTGAATCTTTAACCAACATGGATCATTGCTCCTCAAAGAATTCTCTCAATCTTTAACCAGGCCAATCTTGGAGGGACGGTCGACCCCCTGTTTCTTATCAACGTAATCAAAAGGAGTTAATCCTAGTCAAAAAGGAGCACAATGCGTGTTAGACGAGGGGATCCCTTTTTGCTTTCTTTCCTTTTATTTTTCTTTGAAAAAGGGAATACATCTGATGAAATTAAGCACAAACACGATGAAGAAATGATTGCCGTCGGTCCGCAGATAGTATAAGGGATGTCTTTCACGTTTGCCATGGGATTATTTACACGGGGAAGAATTTGGTGACTGAACTAACTCCAAATACATATGTGACTCGTCCAACGGTGGATGTGTCTGAATTTTGTTACTCGTATTTTTATGTGGAATAGGTGCATGTACATGGTTTTCATTAAAACTTCTGTTTCTTGTATGTTTGCTGAACTTACAACATTCTTTTGGAGTAAATCGAATTATGTACAGATGAAACATGCACCATTAAACTCGGGTAGAATACTTCAATTTTTAACTTAGTTCATGTCTTTGTTTTAGCAATTACCAATATATATTGTTTTGAATCATTTAAATGCCCAGAACAAATATAATTATTTTCATTTTATGTACACAAGATAAATACATTACTACGATGATATCATATTTAATAGCACCAATTAGAAACAAAATTCAACTATTAAGTATGATATTTCTATCAAATTTTGCATTTCAAAAAGTGGAATTCTAATATGCAAGGCTTTCTTTCTTATAATACCATTGACGTAAAATCACAATAACATCATTTTACTATCTCCAAATTGACGTTAGCGAAACAACATAATGTCATTGACAAATATTTTTATAGTTTTTTTTAAAATGAAATTGCTATATTCAAAGTCCTACGTCGTTCAAAGAGACTCTATTGAGTGATTTATAAGTCAATACTCATCTTTAAATGGTCACCACCTTATGTTTGGTATTGTAAAACGAGACCGAAACGTAGGTAGAAATTGGAAATCAACCTCGATGGCTACCCTTGTTAGAAGAAACAACGAGGCTTGACTCTCCAGAAGAAAAAAATATTGAGAATTCATATTTGGTACGGGTCTTCCAAATTTTACTATAGTTCCTAGTATTTCATTGGACATTGGTAAAAATTTCAATTGGATTATTGTAATACAAGAAAAAGGAAGACGAGTCCATCTTGGCCTTTTGCTTCAACGGTCTTTGTAAATTAACAAAAACAAATTCAAAGAGCTAGTCTCCACAATGCCATTGTCATGATGTTGATCTAAGGAAATAATTTCCTCGGTGTGGGCTAGATCAATCACAATCGTAACACACGAGAATAGAATACTCAATTATAGCTGTGGAGGTGGTATTCGGCTCAAGCCGCAATCCATTCAAATGTTTCTTGTTGATCTTAACTTTTGCGCTAGTGTGACAATGGTATCTATCTCCTAATATCCCATATTGGAGCTCTTTGCTTTGACTTATGCACAAATACAAAAAGAGAGAGGGCTATAATATTTTTCATTGTCTCTAATTGGCGAACATTTTCTCCAATCATAGCTCCGATTGATGGGTTACAAGTTAAATATAGAAATCACTCAAATGCACATTTAATTAAATATACGAAAAATTGGTTGGAGGAAACTTCTCCGGATAGTGATAGAGAGAATCATTGCCTAAGGAGAGTGAAAATTTGATCTATCTTTGGTTCAGTTTTCATCTGGTGGATGAAATTCAAGAAATCCCTATGAGAAGATGGGAAGTCAAAATATGCAAAAAAAAAAAAAAGATAGGAAGTAAATTATTGAACAAGTAATCTTACCAAAAAAAAAATTGAGCAAGTAAGAAATGGGCATTCTAAACAAACGAGAATAAAGGGAAAATATTAACGTAATCGACCCGGGCTAGCTCCCTCGCTTTTACTGATACTCTTGACATAACTAACAATTAACAAGATATTAAATAGACATTTCATTTTTCAAATTGACCAAATAAAATAAAAGAATGGTTGAAATAAAGCTCAAGCAAGCCACTTTTTTCAAATTATGTAGAAGCCCCAATGTTGACTGTATTTCCCCCTTCCTCTCGTTTGAGAAATTTCCTTCGACCATATTTCTAATTTGTGGGTTGCAATATTATGGGTTAAAATGTTATGAAAGACACACACATACAAACTTAACTAAATATCATTGTAGATCCATGCTAGTAAACCGCTAACAAGAACGCAGGATTGAAAAAGTAAATTCCAACTAGAGGTGGAAGAAAACATGGCTATATTTTAAGATGACGTCTTTTAAGTGTTTTTTTTTTTTGGTAACCCAGGGAACTCCCGCACGGCCGACAGCCGGGAGGTAAACCCTGGGGGCGACACGTGTTACATCTTTTAAGTGTTTGTTTGGAGTAATTTTTACTTTTGACTTTTAATCTTTTACAAATCTTGCAGCATACCTATTCTGACTTTTTTCAATATAAAATTCTTGAAACCTGCGAGAATTGTCTTATATTGATGTGTAAATCTATATAAATGTTTTTATTTGTTTGAAAATTTGGATGATATTTTAAATTCTAACATAGATGTTTTAGAATTTTTAAACAAACAAAGACATAAAAATACGAGTACCTTTGACTTCTTAGAATTTGCAACAAACAAGAACATAAACATATGAAAAGTTGGTGGAAAGCATTTTTTTTGTGAATGTTACGATCAAGTGATATCTTAATCAACATGCGAAGTGAAAAAACATATCTTAATCGAATTGCTTAATCAACTTCCTTGAAATGATTTTAGGCAAGCTGTCTACTTCCTTTTTTTTTGGTTTGAAACAAGCCGTCTACTTCTTTTTTTTTTTCTTTTTTGGTCAAAAAACAAGCCGTCTACTTCAAGCAATGAAGAAATTCGCGAATTTCTTTATATAAAGTTGAAAGGAAAATCTTGCTCTCTGTGAAAAGCTCTTTAAAATCTCATTTCTTATATTTAACTCAGATCAGTTTGTTATTGTTACGTTTTTGGCTGAAATGGACAGGAAATAGGGAACTATAACATGAAATCTGTGAGAAATTTGAACTCAAAAAGTGTAAGCTGATAGTCACCCCATCCCACGTGCAAGCCAAAAAAGTAAACGATGGCGGGACACTTGCAATGCTTGAACTCGACGAACAGGGAATTGAGATAATGACAACCCATGTGTGTAATTGATTGGTAATCGATCCAAAAAGACATGAACGCACTATTTTTTCAGATGCAGTATGTCAAGATATATTTATATGTCACAAAAAAATATGATTATTTTCATCTTATATTCATGAAAATGAATAAACATTATTGCGATTTCTCACCAAAATAGCACCAATTACTACCGAAATTTAGCTATTGGAAAGGATATTTCTATGAGATCTTGTACTTCAAATAACACTATCTGAAACGTAATCTTTTCTTTCCTATAATACAATTGATGTAAAATCACAATAACAAAGAATCTCTCGGTCATTTAACAAAGAAAAGATGGACTCTTTTAACGGATAGTTATTTGTTAGAATAATTAAATATTAAATCACACATTCATCTAACAGTTTAAGTTTTTTGAACAGTTGATTGTGGTCTCACCAAAATCTTATATGTTATTAGAGCTACCAAAAGAGATGGAATTAAATTAGCCTCAGCCTTTTCTTCCTTTATGCTGTCTTTAGTTGTCTCATCTTCAATAGCTCCCCGATTTTGTCATCACTCAACAACACTTATTCATTGTGGTACTCTCTTCAATTTGTGAACAACATGTTGGCCACGAAAATGGCATGCCCAATATCACCATAATAAGAAATCAAAACACGTTAATGGAGAAATTATCGATTCGCGTACATGGTTTGAAATCCATCGAACTTGACGCAAAATTTGCGACGATTATCGAACACGAACTCAAGTGCTTCTGCCCTATCCCTTCGTTAGAACACTGGCCTAATGAGATTGCCACTTACGAGAAGAAAGTTTTCTCTAGATCCGTATATGAGTCAGATTATGTATCATCAGGTTAGGGGAGGGACTTGAGCGATATTTATAGAGTTTTCGACCACGGGCCCTCTCGTTACGAGCTAGGCTGTACTCGGCCCATACTAGCCAATCCCATATTAGATTTATTAAGAATCCATATATCTTATCTTTATTAGACTAAACTAATTCAGTTAATTTCAATTAATGAAGCCCACATTAAGAAATTCCTATATTCTCCCACTTGAGCAATATTAATTGAAACAGAACTGTGTGCGCACCCTTATATTGGTCTAAAGATTATTCTTAATAGTCAATCCGATCCCATAAAGTCTCGAACATCGAATTATGGCGGTAACTGCATGTACTCACACAGAGCCTTTCATGGTCACGGGTGCTTTCAACTTTACTGAAATGGATTCAATATGGTAGTGTGTCAAATGAACAATACCTCCAAATGAGTGATACTTCATGTGTTGTCCATTTTGTTAGTACAAATTCTCTCTCCTTAAGTATCACAAAACCTAGTGTGTCACTAGAGAATATCATTCATGGTTCCAACGAACCTTCATATGTCTTACCCTGATAGTTAATTGGACTTTATGTGTAACAAGACATATCGTTAAGGCTAATACCAGGAATGCCCCATAGCCTGTGCTCAAGGTTTACACAATGCCTCGAGATTTTCATCAAATATGTGTACTCAACTTGATAAATCTACATTCACAAATACCTCATTAAATGCAAAAGAGTTGATACATATTCAAATATTACAAAATGTAGCAAAATCATATACAAATTTCATAAGAGCAACATTAAAACTAAATAGCTCCCACTCATTAACAATATCACATGATACTCCTAAGTCCATGTTGATGACATATCGATCAAATACACAAGGGTGAAGGCCTTTAGTTAGTGGATCTGCGATCATATCATTTATCGAAATGTGCTCTACTGCAATGTCACAATCCTGAACTTTTTCCTTTATAGTCAGGTACTTGACCTCTAAATGCTTAGACTCCTTGAGACCTTTGTTGCTGTTAACAAACAACACTACAGAGTTATTATCATAATATAACTGTATGAGCCTATCCACAAAATCAAATACGGTCAACTCCTTAATGAGGTTCCGGAGCCAAATTGCATGAGTAGTGACCGAAAAGCATGCTACAAACTCCGATTGCATGGTAGAGAATGTCATTGATTTCTGTTTCTCGCTTTTCCATGATACTGCACCTCCTGCTAACTTAAAGATATTGTCACGCCCCGAACCCTTAACGAGCTCGCGACACCCCTCGATGGTCGATCATTGAATGCGACGTCCCAGGCACGTCGCCGACCCAACCCAAACATAAGAGATTAAGCACACACGGAAACAAATAGAAACAACCCGGACAATTAATAATGACAAGGGGCAGCAATAGCAATAAACAAATATCTGAAACTTCTACACCTGACGAATACATACGACGTCCACCAAAGACAATTCCCTAAGCTAGGCCACAACAACGTGACCACATTCCTCAAAAGGGACAATTGTTCACAAACTTAACTTCTCTACAAAAGGGGAAAACTCAAAATGCCGGGTACTTGACCCGTCTTCGATCTCCGAGGTACCCTTGAAGCGTCTCCAGTCGTTCATGGTCGCGGATCTGAAATGGTTATATAATAACCGTGAGAACGAGTCTCAATAAGCAACACCCTATACCCCACGTAGGCCAATGCGTACCCAGACAAGTCGTACATGCAATCTACCCCATAAGATATAAAATTCGCATTATTGAACTTACCTTGTCATCAAGCCCTTGCCAACCCTGCACGTTAGTCATAACATGGTAATGCAATAATAGTAACTAAAAAGTACATCACAATTGCTCAAACGCCAACCACACTTGCATGCAATTCACCTTACTAATTAGACCACACATTCAACCAGCTATTTCAAGCACACGCTCAGCCAGCCATTCCAATCACACGCTCAACCAGCCAATCCAGTCACACGCTCAACCAGCCAATCCAATCACACGCTCAACTAGCCAATTCAGTCACACTCAACAGCCATTTCAATCACACTCAAGTCGCATGCACGCGTCCAACCAACTTTCCTCTCACGAGCTCACAAGCCGCCCAATCACTCAAACCAATGGCCGCCGTCCGCACGTCCCAAGCCATACCAATCATACCATTCCAATGACCGACGTAAACACGTCCCGGTCTATCACACCTTTAACGGGCCACCGTCCGCACGTCTCAAGCCCGCATCCATTTGGTCCATCGGCCGTTCATGCCTTCACACGGACCGCCGTCAACACGTCCCAAGTCCGTAGCCCTCCGATCAATCCGGGCTTCAAATTGACAGGCAAGCACACGCCATTCAATTCAATCAATTTCACGCCAGTTACACCAAGCAATCCATAATCACAATACAATTCAATTCATAACAAGCCACACCAACCCACAAATTCGACATTCAATCGACCACATACGAACATTCAATTTACCCACAAATGCCACAACAGCCAACCATTGACTCACCAACAATAGCCACAATTATGCACCCACAATCATCCCAATTCCAAATCACAAGCTCACGATTCCGACATTCAATCCGGCCACAATCACACATCAATTTTCCCTACACAAGCCATGACAATGCGGATAATTAACCCACCATAATTAACTACTAATTAAGCCCCACAATTATCACAATTTAATCTAATAAATACGCACATACGAATATTGACCCTAATACATGTTTAACCCCTAAACCGGTACTAATCAAACTCTAAACAAGTCTAATGATACCCAAAGTACTAAGTAGGGTTTAGGAAGTGACTTACAAAGTTTTGGCCCGGGAAAAGTCGACTCGGGCCTAAAATGGCCTGGGTGAACAGTGCCGACTAGGCGCGGGCGTGGGCCACACGGGCGCGGGGCTCAGCCACGGCAATCGGCCACGGGCACAGCCCTCGGCCACGGTTGGGCACGGGCGCGGACGGGCAACGCGCATGGTTGGACGGGCGACGCGCCGGGCGACGGGCCAGCTGGACGGGCGACGCGCCCGGGCGACGGGCACGGCGATGGGCCACGACCGAGCGAGCGGGCGCGCGGCCGGTGCACGAGGGCCACGGCCCGGGCAAGCTTGGCCACGGCCCGAGGCTGGCCTGGGCTGCTCGGCCACAGCTCGGGCGCGGCCTAGGCGGCTGGCTGGCTGGTCGGTTGGCCGGTTGGCCGGCTGGGCTGGGCCGGCTGGATAGCAGGGCGGCGCGGCCGTGGCCGATGACGGCGCCGGCTGGGCATGCAGCGGTCGCGGCGACGGGCTCGCTGCATGTACGAACAGGGGAAGGGAGAGATGGCCGGGGGTGAGGGCGAGAGGGAGAGGGGGCTGCAGGCTGAGGGGGAACGGCGGGGCGACGGGGCCGGCGAGCGGCGGGCTGGCTGGACGGCTGGGCAGCGCCGGGCTGGTCTCAGCGACAAGCTCGGAGGAGAGGGGAAGACGACCGGGGTGGTGAGGGCGAGGGCGAGGGGGAGGCTGCTGGCTGAGGAGGAACGGTGGGGACGACGGGGCAGCATGGCGGCCTCGCGGCGGCGACGGGCAAGCTGGCCGAACCGGCGGGCGGCAAGCTGGTGAGTCGCGGCGGTCGGGCGTGGCGAGCTCGAGCAGTGAGCTGGGCTCGCTCGCAGCGGCGACTGCAATGCCTGGGGCGGCGACGATCGAGTGTGGCAGGGTGGACTGGGGGGAACGGTAGTTGGCTGGCGACGGCGCTGTGGCTGGCAAGCGCGGCGACGGGCAGAGGTGGTGCCGGACTGGGGCTGGGGGGAGTAGTGGAGGAGGAGAATGAGAAGGGGGGCTTCTGTGGAGGCGGCGGGGACCGGACGGCGGACGGTGGCTGGGGGCGATGCATGGCGGCCGGACAGTGCGCGCCGCGGTGGTCGGGTGCGGCGAGTGGCTGGGCTGAAGGCCGGTCGGGCGGAGCAGAAGCCGGACGAACCAGTCGGGGGGGGGGGGGAAACCAACGAGGAAGAAGAAGTGCAGAAGAGAGAGAGGGAGAGAGAAAAATAAAAGAAAAGGAAGGAGGAGAGAGAGAGAGAGAGAGTGTGTGTGTGTGTGTGTTCTGCATGGGGGAAAAAGGGAGAGGGGACGTGCGCGGATAGGGGGGGTGGCGCGGCGCAGAGGGGAGAGAGAGAGAGAGAGAGAGAGGGGCAGCGGGTCTGCATGGTAGAGAGAGAGAGAGAACGTGCGCATGGGGGCGCGCGATAAAAGGGACGTGACCAGAGAGAGAGAGAGAAAGAGAGAGAAAGAAAAAGTCCAAATAATTATTGCGATCCAACGGACACGATTCAAACCCCAAAAACGATCTAACGGTCCACGAAAATTCTAATTATAATTTAGGACAAGAGGGCCAAAATAAAATAACTCAAAACACACTACGAGAGAGGTCTACTAGTCCAAATCCGCACCCGGTCCAAAATTTCACTTTCTCATTATTCCTGATAATCTCGACGCTGGCCACAATAATATTCACAGCGTCCAATTTTAATTTGTCTTGAAACTCCCGAAAATCGACTGCCAAGTTCGGGGTCTAAATAACGGCCAAATCCGATCGAGTGCGATTCTAGCAAAATCTCTATTTAAAAAAAAACAAGAACCCGAGAGTGATCAGTTCCCGGGCGACATTTTATTATAAGCGCACTGACGAATTACACGTTTTATAAATCCCAAAAACGGCCAAAATTCGGAATGTCACAGATATAGCCTGTTATTGACTTCTTTTCATCCTGATAGCCGGCAAAGTCTGAATCCGAAAACCCAACCAGTTGTAGGTCTTGAACATGTTTGTAAATCAGCATATAGTCTTTTGTCCTCTTTAAGTACCTCAAAACCTTCTTGGCAGCAACCCAATGATCTTGTCTTGGATTTAATTGATATCTGCCTAGAAGTCCCGTTACAAAAGCAATATCTGGTCTAGTACATACTTGAGCATACATAATACTCCCAAGTGCACTAGCATAAGGTACATTTTTCATTAGGCTTTCTCAAAATCTGAATGAGGATATTGTGACAAACTCAACTTATCACCCTTACTAACAGGAGCAATTCCTAGCTTGCATTGCTGCATATTGTGTCACACCTCGAACCCCATCGAGCTCTCGACATCCCTCCAACTTGGTCGGAAAAGTGCGACGACCCAAAAAACGTCGCCAACCCAAAAATTTTATCAGAGTCAATCGCGACGGAAACCAATATGAAAACCCAGACAATAAAATCGAAGAATACCAGGAAGAATAAGATCGCCAAACCACCAACCAAAACTATACTTTGATATAAGCATGTACAATATCCTTTTTACAAACGAACTCATACTATGCAGCCTCCTTTCTAAACCATAAAAACATACATGCACACCAAACAAATATCTACAACCATCGAATCCAAAAAGATCGATACCCTGGGTTCCTTATTCCTAAAAAATGGTACTCCTCCAAGATCTGCTCCTAACCTCCCCCACTAGCCCCAGCGTCCACGAGATGGAGTCCACTCCGAATCTGACTCGTCAATACTTGAATTTGACCCCTCCTGAATCGTCGCATCCACTGAGGACTCCAACTCGGCTCCGATCTCAATCGGGTGGTCTATGTCACCCGACACCGCTAGGACCTCATCCCGCTCCTCCTCAACTGGTTCCTTGTCCAGCTCATCCTCAGGCACATAATAAGGATTGTACTCGTACACAGATACGTTCTCCTCTTCATCCTTAGGCTCAGCTCCTGGGACTTCCTCTGGTTCATATTTAGGATTGACTTCCTCAGGAATCGCCTCGAGATCTATCTTCATAGGATCGTATCCCGCCTGGGATTCTTTTGGCTCGGGCTCATGCTCGGCTCTTGAGGACTCAGGTGCTGCAGACACACGGTGGAGCCTGGACTGGTCTCTAAGCTAGTCAACTAGCAATTGGGAGGGGGTACGGCTGATGGATCCCAGTCCCTAACTCCATCATAAGGGACGTCGAAGCCTCTGACGGGACCGAACTTGTCTATCTCGTCTCTGAATATCCAAGCCGTGTATGTGTGGGCCTACCAGTGCGGTAGTCATATATCTACCCAAACTACAGATGTATGCTTCAGCCAAGTAAAATTATCTCCCATCGGGTATTCCAACACGTCGTGGTCGGTGTGTATGGGGATTCCGAAATGCTGTGGCGGCGGCAGGTTCATGGCTCGGGCGGTGGCTCTGAAATGATTTGGTTAATACAACCATGAGACGCTTATCAATAAGTTACAACCTAAACCCTACCTAGGCTACCACGTATTCCAGACAAGTCAAACAAGCAACAACCAAAACACACAACAATGTCCACGCAGTCGTGCATACCTGGACTCTGACAACCCAAATTGCAAATTAGTCCATAAACACCACATTCGAATCATATGCATACATATCAATCAACTGCATTCCAGTCCACATTCCACTCTCGTTCACTTTCTCAACCAACATAAACACGCCTCAGGTTCGCACTTTCTCATTGCGACCCGCGTAAACACACCTCAGGCCCAATTTCACTTTCCTTGCCTCGCGTAAACATGCCTCAGGCCCACACGATCGCGCCTAGAGCATCACATGCTTCAGTCCAATCCCATTCTTGCACTTTCCTCAGCTCTCGCCAAATACAAAAAGCCTACGTGATCAAAACCTGAGCTTATAATGCCTCGGTCTGATCCCAATCTCACTCGAGCTTATCAAGCATCGGACAGAACTCATTCTCACTTTCTCGTTCCTCAGCCAGCACCAAATGCGACCGGCCTACATGATCGCAACTCGAGCTTGGAATGCCTCGGCTCGATCCCAATCTCACCCTTACACACACTCGGGCATTAAACACGCACCTCAGCTCGATCCCAATCTCACCCTTACACACACTCGGGCATTAAACACGCACACTCAAATATGCCTAAACCAATCAAATCAATTCAGCCACATCACAACATACAACCCACACGCAAATTTCCATTTTCGCACCCAAAACTACAAAATTTTACTTCCAGCCCTTCACGGCACTTTCTCGAAATTACGAGCCGATCCTAATGGTACAAACTACATACCGAACAACCCATCATAACACACCAGACAGAAATGACAGCCATCAATCAACCTCGAGAATTCCACCAAAACTTCCCGATTTCGAACGTAAGGCTCACTAATCCAATTAGTCCCTAATTTCTACCGAATCGCATCTAAACGAGTCCGAAATAACTCGATATACTAGGCGAGGTTTAGATTGCGACTTACCCGACTCTAGACTAACTCAGCTAGAGTAAAACGGGTGGCGGTACGGCGGCAGTCACGCTACGGCAATAAGGCGACGGCCTACGGCGGCGGCAATTGGCGGCAACTTGCGCGGTGGCTGATGAGCGGCTTCCTTGGCCGCGGTTCACGGCCACGGGGGAGAGAGAAAAAGAGAGAGAGAGACGGCGTGAGGGTGGGGGTGTCACGGTCCGGCGGCGGACAGCGGTGGCACGACGGCAAGCGGCGCGACGGCAAGCGGCGCGGGGGCTTACGACGGGAGAGAGAGGGCAATTGGGAAGGGGTTCATGGTGGAGGGGGAGGGCCGAAGGTGAGAGAGAGGAATGAGGAGAGAGAGAACTTGATCTTGAACTTGTAGACCAAGTTTTGACCCAAAATGGCAATTTACCATCTTGCCCTTTACTCTAAAATCCATCCGACAGCCGAGATTCGATCTTATCTTGGGATCGGCGGCCAAGATCGACTCTTTTCCAAAAAAAATCCAAGGGCAATTTGGGAATTTCATAAAATTCCAAGGGCAAAATTGTCGAACCAAAAAGTTAAGGCAAAATGACCAAAATACCCTTGCGCTTTATAAACCTTTAGGGGTAAAATGGTTACTTTCCTATTTTCTTACCGAAATTGAATTTTTCCGAAGGATTCGGGACAAATCAAAGTTACACGTTCCAACCACAACGTCGTCCTAACGTCCCGTCGTAACTTCCTAATTTTTCTGATGCCCGATTTGATCTCTAATTAATAATTGAATTTTATATATATAACGTAACTCAAGCATTTCTCAAACTAACGGGCGGCTTTTGGGGGAATTTGCATATTTGACCCGTGACTGATAATAAATCAAGTCACGTGCAAGTTCATTCGGTTCGTGACGACTTCGGTTGCCATGTAATCGCGAGGATCGATCGCTAGTTCCGTCGGACACGGTCATTCGCTATAGTTTCGGGATCGTTCGTCAATTCATTTCGTGGTCAAACAGAATCACCCGCAGTCCACTGATATGACAATGACGAATCGGCCCAGGACTATCCTACGATCGGCCTATATTGACTCAAAATGTCACCTCGACGATTTTATGATCGAAAGTTGATTCACGATCAAATTTCTCTAGTCGCGCGAATTAAAATCCCTAATTAGCCTTTCCCTAATGGTTAGTATCCTAGGAATGATCAGTTCCGGGTGAGAACTAACTACAAATAGTTCATAAAATCAAACATTTCATAAATTTCAAATGGACAAATTTTAGGATGTCACATGTTGAATCTTTTTAAGATATGATCAACATATGCCCTCTGATATAAACCCAATAGTCGACGAGAACGATTCCTATAAATCTCAATGCCAAGGACAAAAGACGCCTCACCAAGATCCTTCATATCAAAGTTTTTTGACAACATCCACTTTGGACATGTTGATTCTTGATTCTGTACTTCCTTCTGCTACTCGTTGATCTCCTTAAATACTCCTCCACTTCCAAACTAGCCGTTGGACAGTCTTTAGAGGATCATCTTCTAATCTTTACCTTTGACAGATTTGTATAGAAAGGATTGAGTAGTCGTTGGATGACAGATTCTAAATTCCGCTGATTCTGGTCGCCCATATAATCAGAATCTCGGTTTCCATAAGTAGAGCTTAATCCGTTGTAATGCATACTTGTCATGATGTTTTGAATGACAATCAATCAGATTAAGATTGAGTTAATCAAAACCTTCCTTTTGTAAAATCCATGCTAGATCACTAGCTATTGTGATTCCTTATGAATGAGTTTTACTTCCGTATCTGAAAAACTTCAGCGTCTGCGTCTGCATAACTTCAGCATATGAAGAATTTCTAATTCAGAACTTGAGTCAGTGTAGGTCTTCAGTAAAATCTAAATATTAGAGTCTGAATAACTTTCATGATAAAGTCTGAAGATCTGATGTCTGAGTCTGAACTTTTGGTTCTGAATCTGAATTTTTAGTTCTGAAAAACTTGTAAGGTCTGATATTTCCTTTTGAACTTCCAGAGTATATTAACCTGGAATGGAATGCATGTCATATTCATAAGTTAAACATTGAGAGTTTTGTCAGCTTCAAAATCCATTAGGAGTTTTCCTCAACAATTAGGAGCTGTCTCGATAACAGGATCCTAAGTTTCAATAGGTTTAGTCTATGGTGTGGGAGTCTCCATAATTATCTATATAGGAGGAGATAAAGATACAATATTACCCACCATACTATTATCCTCAATAGTTTGTGAGCAGCTACTTTCTTCGACCACTTCAAACTCCAGAAACTTGGCTATCTGTGATTCTACAATTCTTGTGCCTTCATTGGGATTATAGAACCGATATCTCTTCGAATGATCCGGGTACGATACAAAGTAAAATCAAGTGGTTCTGGAGTCCAACTTACTTAATGTTGGATTATATAACTTCACTTCTGCAGGACATCCCCAAACCTTAAAATGGTTTAAGCTAGGCTTACGTCCAATCCATAACTCAAAAAGAGTCAATGGAATTGCTTTAATAAGTATACGATTTAGAATGTACAAAGCTATTTTCAAAGCTTCACCCCATAGAAAATCAGGTAAATTTGTCCTACTAATCATACTCCTCACCATTTCCATAAGGGTGTGATTACGCCTTTCAACTACACCATTTTGCTCAGGACTCCCAGGCATAGTAAATTGAGCCATTATCCCAGAATCTTCTAAGTATTTAGCAAATGGCCCCTTAAGTTATCCGACATCGCCATGCTTGCCATAATATTCTTCACCTTGATCAGATCTAACAGCTTTCATGACCTTTCCTAACTGTTTCTCGACTTCAGTCCCAAAAATCTTGAACTTGTTAAGAGACTCAAACTTTTCTTTAATCAAGTACAGATAGCCATATCGAGAATAGTCATCAATAAATGTGATGAAATAAAAATTTCTACACAAGGTTACCGTATAGGGTCCACTTATGTCAGTGTGAATGACCTCTAACGGGTCAGAATTTCGAATTACAGTTTTCTTTTTTATCTTGGTCATTTTACCTCTACAACGGTCTATACATGTCTCTAGGTCATTTTTAAGAGCAAGCAGGATGTTAGTTTTTATCAGTCTTTCTACTCTATCCTTAGAGATATGACCAAGCCATTTATGTCACAATGCATAAGACTGTTCCTTAGGTAGTGGTCTCTTGGAAACAACCTTTTCAACCGTATAAGTGAGGTGGATGTCATTGGGAGACAAACACAATTTGTACAGTTCGTTGGACATATTAGAGCACCCAACCTTATTTGAATTAACAAATAAAGAAAAACATTGTTCTTGATTTCAAAAGAGTAGCCGTACATGTTCAAACACGATACGGAAACTAAGTTCCGTCTAAAAGAAGGTATGTAAAAAGTGTCTTTCAACATTAATCTAAAACTAGAGTCTAAAATCAAGATAACATCTCCCACAAACACAACATTGACTTTCTCGTTGTTTTCCATAGTGACTCTTGACTCATCTTGATTTGGCTTCCTCCGATTTATGAATATCTGTATGGTAAACACAACATGATTAGTTGCACTGCTATCGAGCTACCAAGAACTGGATGGTTCTTCTGATAGGTTGGATTCACAAACAAGTGTCAAAGAATCATTACATGTAGGCTCACGTTTGAACAACCAAACTTTAAACTTTCCACAATCTTTCTTTATGTGACATTTCTTCTTACAAAAGAAGCAACAGTCACCATCCCTTTTGAATGATATTTTCTTTTGACCCATATTGTCAGATTGACCGGTAATGTCACGAGTACCTTTATGAGTACGATTTCTAGAGTTCTTATCCTTCATTTTGTGGGAACCAGAAATATATAAGGCTAGATGTCGTTTTTCCTTCTTAAGTTTCTCTTCCTCTATCACCACCCTTGCTATCAAGTCATTAACTGACCAAATCTCATCTTGAGAATTGTAATTTATCTTTATAATCCTAAAATCAGGTGGAAGGGTATTTAAGGCTTGATGTATAATGCAAGCATCAGGAATGGAAACATTAAGAGCTTAAAGCTTCGTCTTTAGGTCTACCATCCTAAGAACATAATCTCTAACCCCAGCAGTATCATCATACTTCATATTGAAGAGCTTTTGAAGAAGTGTACCAACCTCAGCATTAAATGAAATGCGGTTTCTAGCCTCTAAGGCGGCCATAATTTCCTTAGCAGTACAGTCAGTTGGCAAACTACTTTTCAAGTGTTCTTGAATGGATTTCTTCATTGTCAATAAACAAATCCGATTACTCTTTTCCCAGGCAGTATAATTAGTTTTCTCAGCTTTAGTACTGGTAGCCGTGATATCTGCCGACTTATCCTTTGTAAGAGCAATGTGAACATCCGCCAGCTTCATTTCAAATAAAAAATTCTCTTTCTATTTCTTAAAGTTCAACCTAGTAAGGACCTCAATGGAAATGGAATTGCCGTTTACAGAAAAGATGGAAAACAAACAAACAATACAATCAACATCATACGAGTACTTATCTAGAGAGTTACAAACATCATCACATAATCACCTTTGGGTAGAAAATATGACATGTAGTTGTACATTCTCCACATGACAGCGGCCATGAGCACATATTCTAATCTTTCTTAAAATCACCACCTTTGGGTGATGAACCACTAAGATCAATCATTTTTCAAGTACATGCTATACATGTACCCCTCTATAAACCAATACAAAATCATCTCCTTTGGGAGTATGATCACACAATGGAACAGGAGACATCCCACCACGATATGAGATGGATATTCCTTAAACCTAGTCAAGTGTGCCACTTTAGCGGTCACCACCCAATTGAATCCTTGAAAATCTCTCATACCAAAGATATGAGCTTTATGTATCACATTCACTATATACATGTAATGCTAGACGTAAAGACAGAGGCGTATATCTCTGAAATTACATGTCATGCTAATTATATTATTTCATTTATTGATAGACAATAAATTACACTCTACACAGTCCTTATGTGGTGATATACATGTGAGCTACCATATGCATTTCCAAAATCATAGAGAAATACAAGAAAATACATAAAAATACCCTAAAAATACGCATATATAGGGTTCTATACGTATTTTCACAATGTAAAATCTTTAAACATGTAAAAACAATACACCACAATGTAGAGACTCTCGATATGAGCATGTCGGTACCAAGAACGTCCCAAACGGACGTCAGATGCGCCCTTACGCACCTTCGGAAAGCTCGACGCATGCGCGTGTGGATAGCCGGTTAAATTGGTCTGAACAACTGGTCCGACCAATCGTCCGGTCCAATCGATCAACGGTCAACAGACCGGTCCAACCAATTGATCGGTCGGGTCGAGTCTACATTCGGGTCATGTTAGGACCAAGTTGGGTTAATGCTCGGGTCGGGTCAGGTTCCGGGTCAACCGGATCCGCGCTCCTGCTGACGTCATCCTACGGTTATCGGCCGAAAACACATAGGTTCGGCACGGCTGTGCATAGCCATCATGCGCCGCTACGCCCACAGTGCGTGTCGGCACGTGAGGGCACATGCGAACTCGTCCAGTGACGTGCCACCCGTCAATCTTCTCGTCTCGATGAGTAGATTTTGAATATGTAATAAAATTTTACAGTCATCCGACAAAAAATTTTGAAAATGGGTAAGAACCTCTCGGACATAACAAAAATAGTCATAATCCACGTGTTTCAGTTATAATCTATGGTAGGCTCTAATACTATATGTTGGCCACGAAATTAGCACGCCCAAGATCACCATAATCATAAATCGAAACACGTTACTGGAGAAATTATCGATTCGCGTACCTAGTTTAGAATCCATCAAACTTGACGCGAAATTTGCGACGGTTACCAAATATGAACTCAAGTGCTTCTCCCCTATCCTCTTCATTAGAACACTGGCCTAATGAGATTACCACTCACGAGAAGAAAGTTCTCTCTAAATCCGTACGTGAGTCAGATTGTGCATCATCAGGCTAGGGGAGGGACTTGAGTGTTATTTATAGAGTTTTCGACCACGGGCACTCTCATTACGGGCCAAACCGTACTCGGCCCACACTAGTGAGTCCCATATTAGACTTATTAAAAACCCATATATCTTACATTTATTAGATCAAACTAATTCAATTAATTTCAATTAATGAAGCCCACATTAGGAAATTCTTACACAACATCGACAAGGGAAGTCGCCATCAAATATCCAAGTAGCTATGAGCACCGAAGTCAAGCACACCTTCATTAAGCAGCCAAAGATGAGCACCATGGGATGATGTCATCGAGTATCCAAATAGCTATGAGCACCAAAGCAAGCACACCTTCAACAAGTAGCCAAAGATGTATTAGTGATTTGCCCTATGAATCAATCAAGGTTGATACTTTAATATTAGTTGTGGATTAGATTGTGTTGAAAAATCGACCTTCACTATACTTAGGTAGTCAAAATATCTTTCTAGGGACCGCTTATGACTTGTAGGACAAAAAATGGTTTTGTGTACACTGCTAATATTTAGTGAACCTACAGGGTCGCACACAATAGTGAACTGAATTAATATTTTTTGTTCATCGGGATCTACTTACAATAAGAAGTAGATTTTAATTTATTCTCTATTCAACTTATCTACGCGGTCGTGCATGTTATGAGATAACGATTAAATGTATGATTGAAGGTGGGCAGTTTGGCGAGCCCAAATCGCCTAGCCCCATTTTTTTAATTCATGTAGATAATGAGGATATATATACATATAGTGTGTGGGTGACAAAAAAAATCCTAAGAGAGAAAAAATGCATCCAAGATAATACGAAGAGAATCGTTCTCTGATCAGAGATCTTTGAGAAAGTTTCGAAGATCAAAGGCGATAAGGAAAAATAAGTCCAAGATCTTTAACTAGCACTTGGATTGTTGGAGACTTCTGTTCGTGTGTATGGATACTGGTAGAGGCGCAACACTTGGGGCGCTATTCCAGACACAATCGATTGTCAATTTACTTTCGATCTACAAAAAGTAAATGTTGAACTTCTGTTTAGATTTTAATATACGCATGGATCCTGTCTAGGGTTTTGATTTATAGATTCCGCTGCGTTTTTAGCACTAGAGGAACCCTACAGTGGTATCAGAGCTACTTGTGCTATATTGAAATTAAATAGGAAACCTTAATTGTTGATGCATATGATGTATGCTTGAATTGATTCTAAATTAGAGTTAGATGAATTGAGAATATGAATTGATATGATCAATTCGAGTAATTTCACATTGAAACGAATTTGAATTCCTGCAATAATGTGGATTAATGTGATTGATCCAAAGGCGTTGCAGAATTACGAATTCGGTTTAGGGTATTGTGATGGAATACCCTTGACCCTGCGAGGGGCACTGCCCCTCGACCCCGCAAGAGGGCGCAGCCCCCTTGACCCTTAACTAGAATTGTTCATTTCCATATGATTGATGTACCTTTGTTATGATAAATGATGCTTCGTTTGTGTTCATAATATGCATACATTTATCACTAAAAAAAACATTTATAGTCCCTAATAAAAATTAAGTAATAATATGATGCCTTTCCAATCATATACCTATTAAAACTTGAATCGTCAAAAGATGGATCTGTCAAAGCAGAGTGTCTTTAACTATTTGAGTAAAATAGGATGGATAATGGTTATCCATAGGTTAAGATTGGTTTACTTAACGAGGCCATCAAAATAGTTTTGAGCATTGAGGCATAGTGTTTGGGGATAAAATATGATATGACAACCCCAACAAGCAAGAGTTGTATTCGATACAATTGACAAAGAGTTGTCTACCTAAATAACTTAGTCTTGAGCGATGAGCCAAAGTTTACTCGAGTCTTGGTAAAATATAGATCTTGGTCCACTATACTTATTGGGACACATGTTATAAAAGTATAATGAGAGTTTATTATAAATAATGAACAATTCACTTTGCATGTTTATTGTAGATAATGGCAAATAGCTCTGCATCAAACTTTTCACTGCGATCTATCCTTGAGAAGGACAAATTGAATGGTTCAAACTTCTTGAACTGGTATAGAAGCTTGAGAATCGTTCTCAAGTAGGAGAAAAAGGATTATGTCTTGAAGAAACTACTTTCCCAAAAAGCACATCCTTCCAACGCTCCCCATTCTGAAAGGAATGCTTATCAAAAGCATAAAGATGATGCATTGGATGCATCATGTCTAACGTTAGCTATCATGAACTCAGACCTTCAGAAGTAATTTGAGAACGTAGATGCCTATGATATGATCATGAACCTCAAAATTTTGTTTCAAGAGCAGGTACGCACTGAAAGGTACAAGACGGTAAAGACCTTAATTGAGTGCAAGCTAGCAAGTAGGAGCTTAGTTAGCCAACATGTCATAAAGATGATAGGTTATATGAAAAATCTGGAGCGTCTGGGCTCTCACATTAGCCAAGAGTTGGCTACTGACATTATTCTTCAGTCATTGCCTCAAGATTATGACACGTTTGTTATGAACAATAACATGCATAATCTGAATAAGTCTTTGACTGAACTGTATGGGATGCTTAAAACTGCTAAGTAGAATATCAAGAAGAACCCTATCCCTAATGTTCTCATGGTTTAAAAGGGGAAAGGCTTTAAGAAGCCAAGTAAGGTCAAGGGTAAGGGCAAGGGCACTAAGCCCAAACCTAAATCCAAGATCAAACCGGGTCCGACTGCTGATGCTATATGCTTCCATTGTGGTAAGAATGGACATTGGAAGAAGAATTGCAAGAAATATTTGGAGGATCTAAAGAAAAAGGAAGTGAGACTTTCGATTCAGGTATTTATGCTATGGAAGTAAATGTTACTACTAGTTCTACTTCATGGGTATTCGATACCGGTTGAGGTACTCACATTTATATGAATGTGCAGGGACTAAAATGAAGTAGAACACTTACAAAAGGTGAAGTGGAACTACGAGTTAGAAATGGAGCAAGAGTTACTGCATTAGCCATAGGAACATATGATGTAGCTTTACCTTCTAGCATGATTTTAGAACTGAATAATTGATACTACGTACCTGCTATACGCAGGAATATTATTTCTGTTTCTTGTTTGGATAAGGAAGGTTTCTGTTTTGATATAAATAACAATAGTTGTTCATTTTATATTAATGGATTATTTTATGGTAGCGCCCATATTGTGGATGGGATATATGTTATAAATCTTGATATGCCAATCTATAATATAAATACAAAAAGATTTAAATATAATGATTTGAATCCAACCTACCTAGGGCATTGTCGATTAGGCCACACAAACGAAAGATGAATTCACAAGCTTCATAGCGATGGACTATTACATCATTTGATTTTGAATCATTTGATACGTGTAAATCTTGTTTAGTTAGAAAATTGACAAAAGCTCATTTTACTAATCAAAGTGAGAGAACAAAAGAATTATTAGCCCTTATACATATTGATGTGCGTGGACCACTAAGCTCTACAGTCAGAGGAGGTTATCAGTACTTCATTACATTTACTAATGACTTCAGTAGATATGGATATGCTTACTTGATGAAACATAAATCCGACTCCTTTAAAAAGTTCAAGAAATTTCATAATGAAATACAGAATCAACTTGGCAAGAGTATCGAGGCTCTTCGATGTGATCGAGGAGGAGAATATTTATGCCAAGAATTCAATGACCATCTCAAAGAGTGTGGAATTGTTTCACAACTCTCTCCCCCTGGAACACCACAGTGGAATGGTATCTCTGAGAGGAGAAATCGAACTTTGTTAGACATGGTTCGATCAATGATGAGTCATTCGAATCTTCCATTATCTTTCTGGGGATATGCTCTCGAAACAGCTTTGTTTTTACACTAAATAGAAGTCCATCAAAAGTTGTAGAGAAGACATCAAATGAGATATGGATAGGAAAAGTTCTTAGAATGTCTTTTCTAAAGATTTGGGGTTGCGAAGCTTATGTAAAACGTTTATTTTCTGATAAGCTTGGACCCAAATCTGATAAATGCTTATTTGTGGGATATCCTAAAAAAACGAAAGGATATTACTTTTACAATCCATTAGAGAACAAAGTGTTTGTTGCTCGAAACAGTGTCTTTTTAGAGAAATAGCTTATTACTAAAGGAACCAGTGGGAGTAAGGTAAACCTCGAAAAAGTTATTGTGCCACAAAAGGGTGTTTCGGTTCATGAGGAACCTCAATTAGATCTACAAAGAGTTGTAGAGTCTACTTCAGTGGCACCTATAGTTCGTAGGTCTGAAAGAACACATCATAAGCTTATGAGATATGGTTTTCACGTGATAGAACATCGTCATCTATTGTTAATAGAAAATAAAGAACCTACGACCTATACAGAAGCTATGATGGGCCCAGACTCTGATAAATGGCTTCAGGCCATGAAATCCAAAATGGACTCGATGTATCAAAACAAAGTTTGGACTTTGATTGATCCACTGGAAGGTGTCAAACCTATAGGATGCAAGTGGATTTTCAAGAAGAAAACCGATATGAATGGAAAGGTTCATATCTATAAAGCATGGCTAGTAGCTAAAGGTTTCAAATAAACTCATGGGATTGACTATGGCAAGACCTTTTCGCTAGTGGCCATGCTTAAGTTCATTCGGATTATCCTAGCGTTTGCTGCATATTATGACTAAGAGATATGGCAAATGGATGTAAAGAGAGCTTTCCCTAATGGAAAACTAGAGGAGGATGCGTATATGACATAACTTAAAGGCTCTACGCGGTCGTGCACGTTATGAGATAACGATTAAACATACAATTGAAGGTGGACTGTTTGGCAAGCCCAAATCGCTTGGCCCCACTTCTTTTAATCCGCGTAGATAATAAGGATATATATATATATAGCGTATGGGTGACAAAAAAACCCTAAGAGAGAAAAAAAATGCATCCAAGAGAATACGAAGAGAATCATTCTCTGTTTAGAGATTTTGAGAGAATCTCAAAGATCAAAGACGATCAGGAAATAAAAGTCCAAGATCTTTAGCTAGCACTTAGATCGCTGGAGACTTCCATTCATGTGTGTAGATACCGATAGAGGTGCAATACTTGGGACGCTAATTCAGACATAATAGATTGTCATTTACCTTCGATTTGTAAAAGTTACGTGTCGAACTTCTATTTAGATTTCAATATACGCATGGATCCTGTTTAGGGTTTCGATTTATAGATTCTGCTGCGTTTTTAGCACTAGAGGAACCCTATAAGATAAACACTATGGGGTGATGCGATTTAGTTTGCCATAATTCAAGTTGGGTTTCCTGATTGTGTAAGAAAGATATGTCAACTTCTAAGCATGTGTTTCTTTAGTGCTTGTCTAATATGGTTTGTTTAGTGTAAGGTCCGGCTTGCATGATGCTTGATCACAGACTTTCAAAGAAAGTTGCACCAATCATATGCAAGCTGGATCTCCAGTTTGAGGGGAAGTGACAAAGTATATTATGGAGATTAGAGATTTCCTTGTTATAAAATATCGTTAGAGATATTATTATATATTAGGGATATTATTTAAATTTCGAGATTCTCTAAGATAGCTAATTTCCTTTCTTATGCATATTGTTTGGGTATAAACATCCTCCTCTAATAACTTGTAAAGTTAACCCAATTAAGTAAAGATGCAGTCTTTATTGAATATCTCTCCCTCTTTCTTGAAGATCTTAGAATATTTACATAATATCACATGATATCAAAGCTAGAGGTCTTGAATTCAAATTTTTTGAGGCCATATTTACCTCTCCAATTAAATATGTCTACGCTTAGTACTAATAACAAAGACCAGACTAAGCGTGAAGATGAGTGTTAGAATAATTACATATTAAACAATGCATTCATCTAACAACTTAAGACTTTACAGCAATTGGCAATTATCTCATCAAAATCTCACGCTGTTGCGAAGCTTGAGAAAAAGCTTCAGAAAAGTAGGCTTTTGACTTGTTTAATCAGAGTTATTTCTTCAACATAGAATCTCTCAGTCACTGACCTACCTAGGGATGAGAAAGAATAGAAAGAATATGACTTATTACTCATGGAAGATCCCATAAATAACCTACATCAAAAAATGAGAGTTGTTTTAGGGCTACTTTTGAGGGCTTATACCCAAAAATGACACACAATGTAATGGTTGGGAGGAAGTCCGTAAAGATGCGGAAAAAGATATCAAAATCAAAAGAAAGAAGCGGTTGTTAACCGAGGAAAGAAAAGAGGATGGGGACAAGAGGACTCCAACAAGTAAAAGAAGAGAGGACCATCCTCGAAAAGCCATACTACTTCTGCTATTGTTTCTATACAAGAATTGTATGAATTTTTTTAGCATCCTCCTACATTATACTTTTCCAGAACTATAATTGTGACATCCTGAAATTTGACCCACTTGGGATTTATGAAATGAATGATTTTATAGATGTGCTTGTAGTTAGATTTCACCCAAAACTGATCATTTTTGGGATACTAACCGTTAGAGAAAGGCTAATTAGGAATTTAAATTCGCGAGACCAAAGAAACTCGATTGTGAACCGACTTTCGACCATAAAAATTATCAATGTGACATTTTGAGCCATTGTAAGTCGATCTAATGATAGCTATGGATCTATTCGCCGCTATTATACAAGTGGATCACGAGTAATTCCGTTTGACCACGAGATGAATTGACGAATGACCCTAAATTATGCCAAACGATTGTGCCTGTCGGAACTAGCGATTGATCCTCGTAATTATATGACAACCGAGGTCGTCACGATTTAAGTGAACTTGAACGTGGCTTGATTCAGTATCGACCATGGGTCAAATATGCAAATTTTCCAAAAGCCACCCGTTAGTCTGAGATAAGCTCAAGTTACGTTATTTAAATTTAGTCATTAATTAGAGATCAAGTTTGGGCATTGGAAATTTCAAAAGTCACGACATGATAATTAGACGATGTTGTTATTAGCTTGGTTAGCCTTAGATTGGTCTGGATCCTTCAGAAAATTCGGATTTCGACAAGAGACAGAAAATGACCATTTTACCCTTGAGACTTTGTTAAGGCCAAGGGTAATGTGAGAAGGGCATTTTGGTCATTTCACATCAATTTTAGAAATAGAAATTTTTGGACAATTTTGTCTTTGGACTTTTGTGAAATTTCCATTTTGCCCTTAGATATTTTTGAGTAAGGATCGATCTCGACCGTTAATCTCAAGATAAGATCAAATCGTGGCCGTCGGATGGAAAGTAGAAAGGAGTGTAGGATGCTCATTTTACCAAGGGGGACCAATTATTGATATATAAGCTTCTCTCTCTCTCTCTCTCTCTCTCTCTCTCTCTCTCTCTCTCTCTCTCTCTCTCTCTCTCACCCCCTCATTTTCTCTCTCTCCCTCCTCTCCGACCGACCTCCTCCCCTCTTCCCCTTGTTTGCGTACGGCCGCTGTCCCCGGCCACCGCCCACCCCATCGCCGCTCGTCCGGCCACTGGGTCATCACGACCTCACGTCGCCACCATCACGCCACCCCTCTCTCTCTCACTTGGCCAGCTCTCCTCTCCCTCCCTTGCTGTCCGTACGCGTAGCAGGAAGCCGCACCGCCGCCATCGTTGATCGCCCGTCGTCCAACATCACCGTCGCCGATCGCTTGCCGTTTAGCCATTGCCATAGCCGTCCATCCACCGCATGACCACCGGCTTACCGCTCCTCCTTCTTGCTTGAACTCACCTAGGATTTCAAGTAAGTAGCGTCCTAAACTCTACTTAGGATTTTGGGTATCGACGGAATAGTTTAGATGCGATTTTGACAAGTTTAGGAGCTAGTTTGAAGGCGGATCTGTAGAGTTGATGCCAAGTTGGCTTATGGTCAGTTTTGATGAGATTTGGTGGTTGTTTAGAGGCTGAATAAGGGCTGACCATGATCGATGGACATGCTGGAAATTGTGGTTCGATATGATGAGTGTATGGTTCGATTCGGGGATTTAAACGTGTCGGTTTGATATGTGGGGCCATGACTTGTTTGTGGTGATTGGTATAGCTTGAAATAGATATGATTATGTTGTTTGTATGCTCATGTTAGTGGCTGTGATTGTGGGTCTAGTGGCAACCTTGCGTGCTTGTCGGATTGTGGGATAATTGGTTGAATGTGGACCCGTTTGTGTGAGCATGGGTTGAATTGGATGGACTGGAAATAGAGCATGTTTATATGATGTTTGAGTGTGTGAATGGGTGAAAATGTATGTGATATGCCGTGCGTGTGATCGAGAAAGTCCTTGAGGCGTGTAATGTAATGTGGGGAAATGAGCCGTCCTGAGGCGTGTGCTTTAACACGAGAAAATGGCCGGTATTGCCGGAAGACTACCAACCTGAGGCGTGTTCATTAACGTGGGTTGTGCTGTAGGTGGTGGATGTTGAGTTTGAGGCGTGTACTGTAACGCGAGCAAGAAATATAGCCTGAGGTGTGACTATAACGCGAGTCGTTGGAAAGTTAATGATAATAATGTGGCGGTGCATGAACGATTGTGTGAAATGCAGAGTTTGGGAATGCCACATGTTCAACTTTTGTATTGGACATAAAATTAATTTGTAAAGTGCATGTGGTTAGAATTTGTGAAATTGGGACTAACTTGCAGGTTGTGTGCAATAAGAGCCTAAGTAAGTGTATTGTATGCACGTTGCGTGAATATTGAGTGATTTTGTGTTTGGACTTGTCTGGAGGTACGTGTTAACCTAAGTGGGGTTTAGGGTATTTACTTGCTGAGACGTGTTCTCATGGTTATTTAACCAAACTATTTCAGAACCCCGACCTAAACCATGAATCTCCCACATCCCCAGCGTTTTGGCATTCCAATGCACACCGAGCATTCAATAGTTGAGTATCCGATAGATGACAATATAACTTGGATTAAGCACACCCCCATAGTCTGGGTAGATATAAGGCAACCCCTCTAGCAAGCCCACACATATACCGCCTGGTGTTTTCGAGATGGTATGGACAAGTTTGATCCTGTCCGCGGCTTTGATGTCCCTTTTGATGAGTAAGAGATTGGGACCCATTGGCTATACTCCCTCCTGAGGGTGAGATGACTAGTCTAGACACTAGCCTCGCTCAGTCTAGACATCAACAAGTACCTGCAGTACCTGAACCCATAGTGGCTAAGCCTGATCCAGAGCCGGAGGAGTCACAGGCTGGGTACGACCCGATGAATGCAGATATAGGTGAAGAACTAGAGGAGGAACTTGAAGAGGAGGAACACGAAAAAGAACCTGAGGAGGTACCAGAGGAGGAGTTAGAAGGAAAACCAGAGAAAGAACAGGAAGAGGAGTCTGAAGTAGAGGAAAGAATTGAGGTATCGTTAGAATCGGGAGACAAAGATAATCCCATTGTGATAGAGGCGAATTCGGAGTCTTCAGAGGAGGAGGTGGCTCAGGGGGAATTAGATTCGGATTCTGGAGAGACCGACTCAGAGTGGACGCCGTCGAAGGGGTGTAAGAGTTAGTTTAGAGGTTAGAGAAACCTTTTTGAAGTGTCCCCTTTTTGGAAATAGGGAATAACCAGACTACTGGTCCTTTTTATATCGGTAGTGTAGACTTTAGAAGGCCGGAATGCTTGTACATTAAGTTTGTAAGGTAGCGCATGATAACCATTCTGTTCCGGAATGAGTTCCTGAACCAGAAATAGATTTTTCTATTTCTGGTTCCTGGATGAGTTTCTGAGAAAAAAAACCCGTTTGATAACGACAAAAAATTTCTATTTCTAGAACAGAAACCCGTTTGATAACAGCACAAAATTTCTATTTCCTGAAACAAAAACCCGTTTGATAAACAACAAAAACCTCGTTTCCATATCGTTTGGTCTCTCCATCGCTTTCTGGGATTTACCCACCTTGCTATATCCTTTCACCTTTATATTATAGCTCACAGTATCAGGTCCAATCCTGCCATTCTCCATCAGCTCAAACACCCGCTCTTTCTCCTCCATAAACACCGAATCCACCAAACCATACAACAAGAAGTTGTAGGTATACAAACTCGGCTCGATACCATTCTCCTTCATCTTCCTCCACGCCCACAACTAACTCGTCCACCATCCCAACACCGCCTAAGCTCTTGATCAAAGAACTCGCTGCCGGTACCGTCATCAAGAAGCCCAAGTTCCTCAATTCCGCAAAGACACTCGTCACTCCATCCACATCCCCAGATAACAAGAGAAGCTCAATCAAAGACACATACCACTCAATCCTATGTCAGTACCTCCCCTGCTGAGCAGCCCACCTGAAGAACCTAACGGCCACATCTGGCCAGACTGCAACACAAAAGACACGAAATTCAGGGACAACTTGATCAAGAACCTGCGACAAAAGCCATCCAGCTTTAAGAGACTGAGAATGTGACTCACCCAGGGAGACATGTGGACAGGTTCTGCGGGGGTGGAGGCTACGTCGGAGACGTCGTTGAAGGGCCCTAAGCCACCCCCCACACTCTTACACAACAAAACCGGAGCCCTTCAACGAAACCAAATCGACCAAACACAACAAAACCGGAGCCCGCGAAAGAGATCGCAGAACAACCACTCGCGCTAATCAAATTCACATCAGAGCAAAACCTCACACGATCACCCGCACCCCATCCGCCGAAACAACCGAACGAAACCGAATCGACCCGAATCAGCACACCCCCCTTTCACCCGAATCAGCACACCCGAATCGACCCGGACCCAGGCGGCGACGCGGAGACCCACGCCCGCCCCAGCCCGACCAGACCCGCGTACCCTAGACGCCGAAGCCTCCGCCGCCACCAAGCCGCTCGTCCTTCGCAGGTGAATCGGCCACCGAAAATGCGAAAGGGGGCTCGCCCAAATGGGAGACAAACGCCGAGAGAGAAAGAGAGAGAGATGAGAGGAGATCGGAGCTTACGTGGAGCGAGCGAGCGGCCGTGGCTTCCTCTCGGTCGGAGCGAGCGAACGAGCGGCTGGCTTCTCGACGGCGACAGAGACGAGACGAGCTTCTTTGTTCCAGACGAGAGAGATGGGAAAGGGGGTGTTCCTCAGAACCGGTTCTAAGTTTTATTCAAGACCGTGAAAACCAACTTTTTTTTTGTTCTAATTTCTGGTTCAGAACCAGTTTTGGGACAAAAATTTGTCTCAGAAATAGAAAAATAAATTTGCGTTACCAAACGGGTTTTTGGTCCAAAACTGATTCCGGGAGCAAAAAACCAGTTCTAGACCGAATGAGAATGGTTTTCATGCGCTACCTAAATGGTGTGTATTGTATAAGTTTGAATCAATAATGAAAGTATATTCTCCCTATTACCCCCTTTCTAAGTTTTGTCTGGGTGTTTGCTACTTCCGCTAGTGCTTTGTCTCTGATGTGTGGAGTTGGCAATATCCTGGGACATCGCGATATTCGACTGTAGAGGTGCGTCGCGTGCTCGATGGGGTTCAGGGCGTAACAATAATTCTTTAAAAATAAATTGCTACTCGGAAAAGGCTTTTTGCCCATCGAAGGACTGACCTCCCTTAGTTATCAAGGACAACATCAGGTGGCGAAGCCGCTTATTCTGGATCACTTTGATTTGTACTACACCTGGCTATGATGTCGCTTACCTTCTTGGTACCTAGGTGAAATTGGAATGAATCTAGAAAAGAGAAGAGAATGCCAATAAGCGAACTTTCTTTCCAAAAAAAAAAGTTTGGTAAGAATAGGTAGATAAAAAAATGACCGAACTCCACCATTAAATTCATTCTGCTCCTGCTACAAATGATGCATTTAAGTAGACCTAACATGGTTCTCCATTTTATGTTTGATAAGTCACCGGATAGAGTAGTCATGCGTTGTACAGAGGAAAACAAACATGAAGCAGGCCTTTATTCACCAATTTTGTGATGCCAATAAGATTCTTAAGTTTGAAAGGGAAAACCAGTCTTTATTGTATGAGGAAGCGCCCATTGAGTCCTTATAAAGTGGTAGTCGTAGCAACGTTACAACAGCCACATTGATGTCCAATTTCTGCCAAACCCACCGATCTTGTCTGCTGTTCCGACTCTTTCCATTACTTATTTGTACAGACCAACACTGCCACCGGACTTATTGCCCTCAAAAAAGCTAGATTTACAATTGTGGCTGCCATCCACCACTACACGTGCTCTCACGCACTGCCTGGATTATTGCGAGTAAGGCTCATGCACCTCAAGCGAGCCGACGATTTTGAGTGTTGTTCTGATGCTATTGGTGGCCTGTTTCAGCAAATAAACACCACCATCCACCTCCCTATCCGACGAGGAGTCCAACGCCGGATTGAGATCTGTGCGCGCCACACACACTTGCCACTCCAGTGATGTCCCTCATGTGCCATCCACGTGCACGTTCTAGCCATGTCATCAACCACGTCATCCGCCGTGTCAGACTACCATGTCCTTAGTTGACAGTTAACCGTTGACCGACCATTGACCGGTTCACTAGGCCAATCCAACTGGTTCTAAGGCACTTTCTAACCGGTTCAGGATTTTTTAGAATGGTTCTTGTCCATCTTAGACCGATTCCTTAGGTATTGAGATGTTTTGGGTTCTCTTTTTGCCTTATTTGCTCTATATCGGCTTTCCAGGTACTCGTTTCTTCAAATTTTTTTGTCCAATCTACTTTGTGGAAACTAGTAAACTTCACATTATGGATAAATTAGAAATCTTGATGTCCACTTGCCGTCAAGCATGACCTAAAAAACTTACAGGGATGGCTAATTGACCCCAAAATTATGGTCCACATACAAGTTCATCTACCATTGCTACCACCGTAAAGGCTTCTCCTAAGGGATTTTCAGTCACTCTCTCATTGGAAGATCTACATTCCGTTCTTCAAGAATTTGGTACTTTTAGCTCCTTTGTCCCCTCTGTTATGTTTGTCGCCTCAAGTACTTCTAATTTGTGGTTTTTTTACTTTGCCTGTTGCAATCATATGACTTCAAATTCCAATTTGTTTCTGTCAAAATCATTCACTCCACATGTCTCTACTATTCATACAACTGACAATTCACAAATGAGAGTCAGTCGCACGGGAAACATTTCAACAGCCACATTATCTTTGCCTAACACATTTATGGTTCCCAAGTTGTCCCTAAATTTGATATCAGTGGAACAATTGTGCTTTGATGTTCACTTCTCTTCTCATAGATGTCATGTGCAGGATCCATAGATAGGACAGACTATAAGGACAGGACATAGAGTGGGACACCTATTTGAGCTTGTTTCCTTGAATATTCCCAGCTCTATTACTCATGTTGCCACAATGTCATCTGAAACTTGGCATTCTCAGTTAGGTCATACTTCTCCCTCTAGATTATGATCCTCGATTTCAACTGGTCATTTAGGTCCTATTTATAATAAATATTTTGATTGTCAACCTTATAAGTTAGGCAAACATCACGCCTTGCCATTTGATCTTAATAAATCTGTCTTTCATGCTTCTTTTGATCTTATTCACTCGGATATTTGGGGACCATCTCCAAGTCCCACTATGAGAGGCTCAAGCTATTTTGAAATCTTTGTGGATGATTATTCTTGTTATACATGGCTTTATCTTATGAAAAATCGATCTAAATTTACTCAAGATATCAAGGTTTTTTGTACTGATAATGCCATGGAACTTAGAGGTATCGAATTTCTTAATATTCTCTCAAAAAATGGTACTATTGTTCATTGTTCTTATCCAAGAACTTCCTAACAAAATGATAAAGCAGAATGTAAGCATAGGCATTGTTTAGATATTACACATACTCGTATAGTCTCTACTTCTTGTCCGAAATAATTTTGGAAAGAGGCTTGTCTTCTTGCTATATACACCATCAACCGTACTCCGTCAACTGTAATAGGTAACATTTTTCCTTATGAGTGCCCATATGGTAGTTTTCCAAATTACAGTCTTCTCCGAGTCCTTGATAGTGCTTCTTTTGTACATCTTCTCCCACATGAACGTACGAAATTAGAGCCTTTTGCCCATTTATGTTGTCTCCTTGGGTATGGCATTGAGCACAAATGTTATCGATGTTGGGATCCTATTTCTAACCGTCTTCGTGAATCTCAACATGTTACATTTTAAGAACAAAAGATGTTGTCCCCTCTTCATCCCTTCTAGTCATTGCCTCATGTTTATTGCTTCACTAACACTTCAGTCAATTTATTCGCTAAAGATCCCACACCTCCATCCACTTGTGAATCCTCCTTTCAACTGCCCCCTTCTAATCTTGATACAGGTGATACTAGCGATACCACCTCGGTAGCTTCTAAGGTGGATGCTCAACTCACAGATTCTCCACCAATTAACATTTCATCATCCTATGTCCGTTATTCTACCAGAGTAAGTCAACCTTTTGTTCAACTTTGTAATTGCTTCTCTTTTTGAACATCGCACATATAAAGAAGTTAGTACTAATCCTATTTGGTAGAAAGTAATGGCAGATGAGTTGCAAGCCTTAGATAATTCTCACACATGCGATTTTGTTGATTGGCCTATCGGTAAGTATGATGTAGGTCGTAAATGGGTCTATAAGATCAAAAGAAAAGGCATATGGCACTATGGATCATTACAAAGCTTGGCTAGTGGCGAAGGGTTTTACTCAAGAATACAGAGTTGACTATGAAGAGACATTTGTCCTATTGCACGCCTTACTTCTGTCTGTAGTCTTCTTGTTGTTGCTGCAGTTAAGCGTTGGTCTCTATTTCAAATGGATATTAAAAATGCATTTCTCAGTGGTGATCTTAACGAGGAAGTTTATATGGTGCCCCCTCCTGGATACACTCATTCTTCAAACTAAGTGTGTCGATTGCGCAGAGCATTATATGGCTTGAAACAGGCTCCTTATGCATGGTATTCTAAATTTAGCTCCACCATAGAATCTCTTGGCTTCAAATCAAATCCCTATGAGCATGCTCTCTTTGTTGGATGCACATTTCGTGGGTATATTATAATGCTCTTGTATGTGGACAACATGGTTATTACTGGCGATGATCATATTGTTTTTCAAAACTCAAGCAATATGCTAGTCAATAGTTTGAAATGAAAGATCTTGGGCCACTTAGCTACTTTTTAGGGTTGGAGGTTCATTCAGATTCCTCTGGTTATTATCTTTCACAAGTCAAGTATAGCACTGATCTTATCTCTCGAGTCAAACTCACTGACAACAAGGTTGTTACAACCCCTCTTGAGACAAATGTCAAATTTGATGCCAAAGATGGAACTCATCTTTCAAACCCTACACTTTATCGACAGCCTTATATATCTCACCGTTACTCAACCTGACATGGCATATGCTAACCATATTGTTGTTCAATACATGATTGCACCTCATATGGCTCATTTTACTGTCGTCCTTTCAATTCTTTGCTACATCACGAGTACGTTATTTCATGGCATTCATTTCTCTGCTCAGTCTACTTTGGAGTTGACAGCTTATTCTGGAACCGATTAGGTTGATAATCCTCAAGATTGTCGCTCCACTACGGGTTATTACTTCTTTTTGGTTACCTCACTAATTTCATGGCATAGCAAGAAACAAACCACCATTGCTCCCTTTGGTATAGAATTCAAATATCGAGCTCTTGCTACTGATACAATATCAAAGTTACTATAGTTATAATGGCTACTAGAAGACATGGGAATGCGTCAACATAGTGGAACAATCATTAGTTGCGTTAACCGAAGTGCTTTTCAAATAGCAAATATCGATATTTTCCAAAAACGAAAAAAGCAAATTGAAATAGACTGTCATTTCATTCAATATCATGTTCTTCGTGATGTTGTTCAACTTGTCTCTACTTCATTCTCTGAAGAAACTGTTGATATTATCAGCAAGACACATCCACCTAGGTGTAGTCCGGATCTTTTCTCCAAACTCAAGTTGATCTCTTTCAAATCACCTAGAGTTTGAGAGGATGTTAGAGATATAGATTTATTTAGGAGAAGATATAGTTACATTTAAGAGATCTTCTATATTACTCTTAATTGATTATGATTGATTGTGATTGATATTTTGCTATTTTAGATGATCATCCTGTAAAGCTTATAAATAGGCTTATGTAATCTTCATTTGAGTATGAACAGAAAATTACATTTTTCTATCATTATACTTCTCTCTTTCGCATTATTATTCAACTGTAATAATTTTTTTTGCTTTCTCAATATGGTACACATATCTATACAAAATAGCAAAGACGAGCTGACCAGACACTTTTCAAAATTGCATATGGATAAAGAAAGAGGCTTTTCTTGCTTTGTTTGCTTGATCAATGAACTGAGTGCCTTCTAAATGCTTTTGAGTGAACCTCCTATTGTTCTCTCTCCAATAGCATGCAGCCAACAATGGAAAGAGGTATAGAAAAAATCTGCAGTGAAGGATCTTTCTAGGAAGCTTGTCTTTACGTAAGTCAGTCCTAGTTTGACAACTCTCAAACAATGGCCAAAAAGTCCCATGTCTTTTCCTGTTGGACTTACATAACCGGCGACTTCTTACAAGTTTTTCTTCATTTTCAAGGGGAGGAGGAAGAGAAAGCTTTCTTTATCTTTATAGATAACAAATTCATTTTCAAATATTATTGGGAGACATTACCTGAAAAATGGTAAAAAAAAATGGAAAGATGGGAACTTGGGAATAGATTCGATACCAATACGGACAACCCATTTCAAATCTATTATAGTAATGCCAATATCTTTTACGTACTTTTAAAGAATATGATGTAATATATTATTCCCTAGCCGACCCGTATAACTTTTGTCCCATATGTTACAAATAGATTCCCATGAAAAAGTAACTACATAAATTTGGGAATAATCTTGGATGAGACAAAGTCGCCGTTCCTTTCGGAGAAGCCAATTCAAGGCTTGATATGCTACATACACGTACAAGTCCAAAAGCAGTTTTATGGCTGTATATTGAATACCGAAATTGAGACTTTCGAGAGTCCCACATCGGTTGGAGATGACTTATTGAGCAATCCATAACTCCAAACTCTCTCTCAAGTGATCATGGCACAAATTGTTTGTGTTATTATAGATACGATTAATATCACGATAAATTTTAATTTAGTATATTTATAATAAATTTATCTCAAATTAACTTTTCAATTATTAAAAATTATAAATTGATACACTTGTGGTAAATTTATTCTCATTTTATTTCCGTTAAATTTTATTATCAAATTGCTTTGTGAAATGACACGAGGTAGTTAACGGTTATATCAAATTTATGTTTTACCTTCCATTTGTCATAGGTGTACCAATTTATGAATTTTTGTTATATTGATCTAATTTAACAGAAACTAATGGAAGGTAGATTTGTCACAAATGTATCAGTTTGATGTTTTTGTGATCAATAAATTAATTTGGGATAAACTTATCACAAATATATCAGTTTAGAGTTTTTTGTGGTATTAACTCTTACGGAAATAGTGTCAAGCTTTGATTTACATCTAGAGCTTTTGAAAAATAACAGTGATTTTTTCTTTAAGAAGAGACCAAAATGAAGGTAGAAATTGGAAAGCAACATCGATTGCTTACTCTATTCGCTCGTTTTCTTCTTATTTTAGAAGAAACAAAGACCGATCGGAACCGGACGAGTCTTTTGACTAGTTAGACGTCTTGTATGGATCTGCCAAATGTTTTCCTATGAGTCAATGAATACTTGTTAGTAAAAGCATCATAAGGGAACCGAGCCAATTAAGGTTCTCGCTTCTTATTTTTCTCTTTATTTTGGTTAATTTTAAAGACGAAATTTCTATTTTAATATATTTTCAGTGGTTAATTATGCTAAGAGTACTAGTAAAAGCATAATAAGGAAATTCAAGTCAATTTGAATTTGCAACGAACAAAAACTTAAAGATATGGAAATTAGAGAAAACCATGTGTTTGTGATATTGCAAACAAGTGCTATTAATAAATTATTCAGAAAAAATTTCGAAAAAAATAACTGCTTGTATCACTTATAGAAATAAATGAACGAAAAATATTGTTATCATCGATGAAACTATTTAGACATAAATTGTTATCAATGGTGAAAAAGTATTTTTATTGATTAATTATTTTTAGAGATATAACCACTCATTTTTTTGGAAAATGATGGGACACTTGTTATGTTGAATTAGAAGAACGGGGGAATTGAGACAATGGCAAGCCGCATGTGTAATGATTGACTAACCGCTAATAACGGCTATCAAATCTAATTCCGATACCGCACGAAAAAGTCGAATCCGAAAATTAAATCAAGCGAATAATTGGAGGGAAAAGAGCCTTACCAAACAGTCCCTTAAGTTTCAAAAATGGTCAAAAGTTCCTAGCGAGACCTGAGAATCAGATCACTAAGCTTGAGAATAAATTGAACGGTCCACAATCATTAGTGCCGCCACGAAAAATCAGACATTAAGATCGATCCCAAATTATAATCGGCCATAGGAGGTGCAGATTTGTCTTTATCAATTGATGCTGATGCAGCTGTCCTACCATATATATATACGTAGCATATTTGGTAAGAATATATTTCGGCAATAAAAAAAATTTATAAAAAATTCCTTATTTGGGGAGGCCATCTCATCGATTTCTTATGATTAAACAATCAACTTTCCATACAAGTTGGAAATAAAAAAAAGGCTTAATTTCGCTGGACTAAGATGAATTAGAATATGATGTAATTCCTTTGTCTACATCTCGAAGCTTAACCAGCGTGGACCTGGACGGCAGCGTCCCCCCAGTGACGTCACGTCTCTGACGTCATCCCGTGGTCCGTCACCCGTCCATTCTAGGCGTTTGGTGCAATTTATTCCACTCTTTTTGGCGGTCCCGAATTTTTTTTCTAAGGAATCCTTCTCTATTGAGAGAGAAAGTTGATATACCGCACTAGTTTGGTCATTTTATGTAAGAAATAAATTACCATTTTAAAAAAAATGCATTATTAAATAAGAGTTCTAGAGACTACTTACGGTCGTAGACGTAACATAATATACTGAATATCCTCTAAATAGTACAATTTCTAAAGGAAAAAAAAAGACCCCGTCAAAATAATTATTCGGAGATATTCTCAATAATTACGTCGGAACAGAAAGATCGATCTTTATTAAATTCGGTACAATAAGATGCGTCGAATCGACGAAATATTTAGATTGCATAATATTTGCCCGGTCACATATTTCACTATTGTGCTTATATGTAATGACTTTTACGAGGTAAAATGAATCTGGGTCAAATTATACCCCAAAAGAAAATTTGAATTTTGGGTGCATATATATTTCAATGTGCACCTTCCCTAGGCAAAACACATGAACACAAAAGTCCAGTTGTGTGCATCACGCCGTTTAGATTAAGTTGAGACTCGACTATTGGTTGACCTTGCCCGCCCTCAGAAAATTTCCTCGATAAACCTAACCAAGAAATTGAAAAATTGATAATTTCGTAAAATTAACAATTCGAAAAATATATAATGTCGAACGCGCGCAAGTATAAAGTAGGCATCAAGGCCAGTGCTCCCAACTGCTCGGTAAGCTGTGTCGTCCTCAAATCTTCTTCTATTCTCTGCTCACAGTTGCGCTGTAAACATCACCGTCTTCTTCTCGTGACGATGCATTGCATCATGGTCACGGCTCACCACTGACCTTCTCCCACCAACCCATCTTCTCTCGCCCCGTATAACTGGAGCTCGGGATCTTGGGCCGGCGACATCGAATCCGTCATGGGGGAAGTAGCCGAGATAGTCGACGACGGGTTTTGCGGCTTGACACTTGATGACAATGTCGGCCCGACCAAGGCGGCACACATCGCGGTTGCCATCACGTCCGGCTCCATCGTGGATGAGGCCACCGCCGAGGCAATGGCCGCCGGTGGCCCTCGCGAGGTGAACCCTCGGGACGGGTGGCTCCCGATCACGGAGTCGAGGGGAGGCAGCACCGTGTCCGCGGTGTTCCACGTCCTGTGCTCCGGGATGGGGATCCAGGCGCTCATGCTTCCTGTTGCCTTCGCTTCTCTTGGTTGGTAAGCCAAAGTCATCTCGTACTTGTATTTTCGTAATTCATATGTGACTGGGATTCAGTCATCTCTTGAGATCTTCATCTGGCTGCATGAGATTTGGTCTGTTGCTCGTTCGAGAATTCGGCCGGCCAGACTTCTTGGAAGGAGCACCATGTCACATGATGTGTTTCCCTAATTTCTTGATTTTGCTTAAGTATAAAGAAAATGATAAAAGAAGAATCTTCGATTATCTTTAGGGCTTTGATAAAAGTTTATTCACTGACTTGCACTCCACGTGGTCCTCGCGTCTACGACGGGCTGGAAACCTAGGGCTTAGATAAGTCAACATAAGATGACCAAAAACTTTGGGTGAGTTTCTTCGAAGGTGTGAATTCTCTCCAAAGCGTTCTTGAATTATATGGATATTTTAACTATATGAATTATAATTTTGTTTTAATTATTAAATTGACGATCTCGCGATGGATATCTCTTCGATTCCGATGCTATTCCTCTTCACGTTCTATTAATGAATAAGGTGGAAACTAGAGGCAGAATAATCCTCGACTTCACGGGCAATCTTTCTCTTTGCATAGACAATGAACCTAATATTATTTTTAAGAAATAGCATTTTTCGAAATTCACATTCTCATCCGCAAAAGATGCACCCATTTTCAATTTTTAGCATTTTTACCCCCCTTTTATTGGCCGTACTATCCTCAACTTCACTCGTAAGATCTTTCTCCATGCACCGACTGTGCACCTAATTTTATCTATGAAGAAAAATGAGTGTCTTCAGTAATGGGATCGTGTGATAACAAAAGGTCGATACGCGAGTATTCCGACATCCGGGCATTACGTTCTTTCCTATCGGCCACACTTCCATGTACTCCACTAAGTTCGTCAGTACCACTCACCAAAAATCTGGATTACATGTCTCTGTATTGTAGACATTGTGTGGTGCTAGAATCATACTTGATTTGATTCTCCTCTCCTTTATAATATTAAAACCTCAGGCCATATTTTCACTATACTATCAACAATCGAATTCTATAACTATAGAACCATTTTCATCAATTTGTTAAAAAGTTCGGAGACTACCCATATCCATTTTCATTACTTTAAGTTCAGACGACAAGATATAGTGATTTTGCCCCGTGAAAAATGGCCACTTCAAAGAAAATTTTGACTTTTTGGGTCTGTTTCATTATTTTTAATTAAAGGTCCAGAAAGACGTTTTTGGATCTATTTTTTTTTTTTGGATCTATTACTTTGCCTATTCTATGACCCACTTTTTCCCATATTCCATCAGAGGTGCCAGGAGGTAGTGGAGAATATCCCACACATAAGATGATCATGCTTTAAAAGCGAAACTGCTATTCTTTCCATTTAATGAACTTGAGTAAAAATGCCTATGTAACTTTTCGTTAACCTGTATTTGTTGATCTATCGAATTTGTTATTACTAATTATTGTCTCATTATTCTTTTCTTTTTAATATTGAAGGGTATGGGGAATCCTAATTCTATCCTTAGGATTTCTGTGGCAACTCTACACCATATGGGCTCTTGTGCAGCTCCATGAATCGGTTCCTGGAACCCGCTACAGCAGATTCCTCCACCTCTCCATTGCTGCCTTCGGTATGCCGCTATATATTTAAAATATTTTTTATCACGTTAATTAATTACAATAAAAAAAAGAAAGATTAGTATTTCCAAAAGTTCAATTTTATCGTGGGAGTTTAAGAATCGTTAGCGTAATTCCACTCTGGCGTTGTTTTAAGTTTTGGGTCCATTTGCTTGTATTTCTTTCACGATTATTATTCATAATTAGGCAAATTAATGTATCAATAGTTAAATTTAACGGTATCTTCAAAATAAAATTTCAGGACCCAGGTTGGGAAAATTGCTTGCCATATTTCCCATGATGTACTTATCAGGGGGCACATGTGTGATGGAGATCATCACCGGAGGTAGGGCCATGGAGCTTCTCTTCAACACCATGTGCAGCGGAGATGGCACCCTGTGTAGCGTCAAGCCACCCAACGGCGTGGAGTGGTTCTTGCTATTCACATTCATAGCCATTGTCATAGCACAACGGCCGAATCTACATTCCATAGCTATGGTCTCACTGTTTGGAGCCATCACAGCCGTCAGTTATGGCGCCCTGATTTGGATTCTGTCTGTTGCCAAGGGTAGGCCCGAGGGCATCTCCTACAAGCCGTTGATTGAGGCAAAGTCGGACGCGGCGAGAATCGGTGGGGTTTTGAATGCTATCGGGATCATTGCCTTGTCTTTTAGAGGTCACAACCTGGTGCTTGAAATTCAGGTAAAATGGCTTAACTTTTCTTTTGTCTAACTTCTTTGCTTTTCAATGACGATGTGAGGAATCCATACCGTCCTTGCTTGCATCATTTGCAATGGATAAAACTTGGGAATCTCTAGAGAGCTCTCTCCCTTAGAACCGGGTGAATTCGGGCGCGTTGCGATTGGGGTTTCAAATCCTACACTTGATTCAGCAATGACGATTTTCTTATGTGCCCATTTTGTTATGTAGGGAACATTGCCTTCAACCCCAAAATGCCTTTCCAAAAGGCTTATGTGGAGAGCTGTTATCATCTCCTACTCACTCATCGCTCTCTGCTTATACTCTTTAGCCATTGGTGGGTTTTGGGCCTATGGGAGCAAAATACCAAATGGTGGACTCTACATTGCTTTCCCCCAATTCCATGGCCAAGACACACCGAAGCTTGTGATGGGCCTAATCTACCTCCTCGTAGTGGCCAACTGCCTCAGCACATTCCAAATCTACGCCATGCCGGTCTTCGACAACCTGGAGCTCCGGTACACCAGCATTAGGGACCGCCGCTGCTCTCGGCGGGCCCGCACATCCCTGAGGGTCTTCTTTGGCTGCCTCGCCTTCTTCGTGGCGGTGGCTTTCCCCTTTCTAGGGAGCCTGGCCCCGCTGATTGGGGGGATGACTTCCACACTAACGTTTGTGTTACCATGCTTCATGTGGCTGGCGATCAAGAGGCCTCATCGCAGGAGCGGCATGTGGTGGCTCAACATTGGGCTAGGGTGGCTCGGCGTGGTGTTGTGGGTGGTGATAGTGGTTGCCGCGATCTGGGTATTAGTTGATAGAGGGATTAATGCTAACTTCTTCCATCCTTAAGAGTGACTTGGAAAAATATAAAACAAATTGTGTCTCTATGAAGAATTTGAGCCAAGAAAAATTGGACTTGTCAAAAGAAAACGTGAGACAAAATACTAATGCAAAAGAGTTTATACCAATATGATCGTTGGTACATTGTAAAATATTAAGTAGCATTTATGAGACTTTTTTTTTTTATCTTACTCTAACTCTCAACTTACACTTAGATTTTTATCCTGCCTCTTTGCAAAGCGTGAAAGTCGAAATCCATATCTGAAATTAAATATCCCCATCCCTAGCCTCTCATGAGAAGGTAGGGAATCGAATTTTCCACCTTCTCCTTCTCATGTAGGAAGGGTGGAGATTGAGTCGGGTAATTTTCCTAACATATATCCAAACCCTTTTTATGGTAATCATGAAGAATTGTGTGACATTGCAGCGAGGACATGAACTTTTTATTTGTGATGAACTATTTTTAAAAGGGCGTGTCACCAAAAATTAATGGAATTAGAGTTGTATGTTGTGATTTTACATTTCTTAATTTTAGATTTCAAACAATTATGGAAAAAACTATATGTGAAAAATCTACCTACCAACAGTTAAGCATTATGAGTTTCAGCGGTTTCAGAGTTAATAAAGGTCAAAATATGGATGCAATGCATGATTTAGTCAAAATAAATGTTCATCAAGATAAGGAGGGACAGTTTGCATATGATTAATCGAGTCATGTTCAACTTACCTATAGCAGTGCTTTTATAAAATTTACTTTTGAAGCTGCAACCATCCTAATAGAATTTAGGGCCTAAGGATGGTGTGGAGAATATATGGCTAATGGGAGCATATTTGTGTATTTTCTTTATTATTTTATGTATTGCAGTAACAATGATGGAATTGTAATTTGGTATCTTGATTTTATTATAAATAGATAGATTGGAGTCACATCGATCTAACTAAACATTTAGTTCAGTTTTTCTTTCAACATGATATCAAAGTAAGGGCTAAACTGAAACTTTAACCCTAACCAATCGCATGTCTGCATAGTCCATCTTCTCTCTCTCTCTCGCTCTCTCTCTCTCTCTCTCTCTCTTCTCATCTTCACACTCTCTCACTGCAATTCCTACACACCTTCTTATTTTGCTTTCTTTCACGGTGTAAGGCACCACTAATGAGGTGATTCTTTGAATCTAATGGCTACCCCAAATCTCACCTCTATAAGATCAACTAAAGTTTCTTTGCAGTTTTCGATAGGTGGTTCAACATCCTTTGCAATTTTTGGGATATTGTTTGAGATTGTTTCTACCTTGCCGCTAGTCTACGATTATCTCATCTCTAAAGACCAAAGCACTGCATTTTGTAGACCACCGTATTCCTTGGAAAAATTGAATTTTGCCTTCCCTTGATATGATTTGGTTGATCTTTGGAAGACAAATTTAGCCTACTAAAAGAGGATTTCGAACTTTTTTTTGGGCCTTTTTTTGGCAAGTTTTGGCTATTTGATTGCTCCTCTAGTACTTTTCAAGTAGATTTCTACAACACATGTCTAAGGATCCAATTGTACACTCGACACCAACAGGAGACGGCCATACATATTATCTTAGTTTTGCTACAATCTCTGTGAAACTTGATGGCACGAATTATTTGATAAGGTATCAATCCGCATTCTTGATTATTGCAGGCCTTAGGCTTACAGGACATATCAATGTCACTTCTGTGAAGAAGGATATATCAAGTAATACTCAGGACAAGTGGATCTCAAATGACTCTTTGGTTATACCTTTTTTGCTTAACTCAATACAGCCACATATTGCAAAAGGATATTTGTTTCTTGATACTGCGGCACAAATTTGGTCAACTGTAAGGGATACTTATAGTCAATGCACAGGTGTATGAACTTAGAAAATAGGTTCATGACACCACTCATAAAAAAATGACTATATCTCAATATTATTTTGAGCTTCAGAGTTTGTGGCAAGAGTTAGAACATTATGCCAATTACCACCCAACCAATCTGCATATAAGAGGCAAGTGGATAATATCAGAGTTTATGATTTTTTGGCAGAATTGAATGTTGAATATGATCAGATACATATTCAAGTCCTTAGTTCGTCTCCATTCCTTACTCTGGAACAATCCTACGCCCTAGTTCACTCTGAAGAAAGCCATAGGACAACAATGCTCCATCTATCAATTGTGGATCAATTTGCTCTACAAACCAATGTTGGTACTATTGCCAAATCTGATTCATCCTCTCGATATGATGATACCTCTAAGGAGGTTGTGAAGTGTGAGCATTATCATAGGTTAAATCATATTAAGGCTACCTGCTAAAAGTTATATGAAAAACCTGCAGATTTGGAGGTAAAAAGGGTAAAAAGAAAGGCAAAATACAAGGCAAACCATAATGAAACTATTCATGCTGCTCCTACTACTTATATTAGTTTATCCCATAAAGAACTTCAGGCAAACTCACGGTTGCCAATTGATATAAGTATAATTGCAAATCTGCAATTAAAGTATAATTGCATTGGAAGGGTGGTGGCAAACTCAAATCAGTTGCGTAGACTTGGCTCGCACATCAAGCAAAATTCGGTTAGGCTGAAGGACACTATGGCCGAAAATTGGAAGGTAAGACCGGCCTAATTTGAGCTTAATTTGATTATAATTCAACCCATATTACAAGTTGGCCTTTGGTTATTAGAGCCCATTACATTGAAAAATGGGCTTAATTTAAGCTCGCAATAGTAAGATAAATCTAGGTTAATGCTATATATACATACTTATGCCTCTTAATCCAGAGGTTGCAATCATAATTCATAATACACACGAGCGAAACACGAGGCATTGAGAGAAAAGAGAGAGAGAGACAGAGACATGCGAAGCCTCTTGCTATCGAGACCCTCTCCGCCGCCACCCCCGTACCTCCAGCCATTGTCGTCGCCTCCATCATGGCCAAACCTGTGGTAGTGAGCTAGTGCCATTGATTCCTTCGCTAATTTGCTGAGCCGACCCTTAACGATCTCTGCTGATCCTGCGACACAAGCTTCTGCGACCGTAGGCATTGCCTTACTTCTCTCGTAATGCCATATGTTGTTGCTGTCGCGCCTCCTGCCAGAGTTGCTACTGTCTCAACCTGCTGCCCCATGCAATGACAACGTGGCTACTACTCATCAGCCAATCCCCTAAGCCACCTCTTCACCAATGAGCCCTTGCCGCCACAGAGTTGACCCGTGACTAGAGGTGGTAAATGGGTCAAGAATCCATATATTAAAACACATCTGATTATTGTGGGTTATAAGTGGGTTGGGTTTAGCTTTCAAAATAGAATGGGTCATTAATGGGTTGCTTATTAACTTAATGTGTGACATTCCGAATTTCAATCAATTTTTGGGATTTATAAAACGTTTAATTCATCAGTGTGCTTATAGTAAAATCTCGCCCGGGAACTGATCACTCCCGATTATTATTTTTAAAATTGAGATTTTGCTATAATCGCATTCGATCGAATTTGGTCGTTATTTAGAGCCCCAAACTTTGGTATCGAATTTTTGAAGTTTTGTAACGAATTTAATTGGACGGTGTCGATATTATTGTGGCCCACCTCAATATTGCCCGGGATATGTAAAAAATGAAATTTTGATCAGGTGTGGATTTGGACTGGTAGACCTCTTTCGTAGTATATTTTATATAGTGTCCGTGGGCCAAATCCTAAAATTATTAATTAAGATTTTTCGGGGACCATTGGATCATTTTCGGATTTGAATCGTAACCGTCGGATCACACTCAAGTGCGATCTTTGACTTCTCTCTCTCTCTCTCTCTCTCTCTCTCTCTCTCTCTCTGCCGCGCTGTCTCCCCCTACACTTCTATCACCACCTTCTCTCACCTACCCCTACCAACTCTCTCTCTCTCTCTCTCTCTCTCTCTCTCTCTCTCTCTCTCTCTCTCTCTCTCTCTCTCTCTTTTCTTTTCTTTTTCTTTTCTTCTTCTCCTCTTTCCCGCCTAGTTTTGCTCCGCTTTGTTCTGCCTGCGACCACGCCTCGACGGCAACCAGCCCAGCCACCGCCGCCTACCGCCTCGCGCCGTTGTCGCCCTGACTAACCTGCGCCGCCGTCCAAGCCGTCTAGCCGCTCCTCCTCTCTTCTGTCCGTACGCGGCAACGAGCTTGCCGCTAGTCTGCCCGTCGGCCCAGCCGCTCGTCGTCCCTCCGCCGTGCCACCTCAGCTCCGCCGAGCGCTGCTCCTCCCCGCCATGAACCACCGCCACCCTGACAACCACTCCCTTTCCCCCTGGCCAACTGTTTTCCGTGCGAACAGCAGCTCACCTCCGCGATCGCCGCTCATCCGGCCAAGCTCGCCGCCAACTAGCTCCACCGTCCACCTCCGCCGCTCACCGCCGCTGTCCGGTAGCCCTAGGCCACGCCGGAGCAGCCCCACAGCGGCCATTTCTTCGTCATTCGCCGTCGTTTGCCGCTCGCCGTGCCGAGCTGGAAACCACCGCGGACCGCCCTTGCCGCCACCGTCGTCCTCGCACCTTCTCTGGCATTAATCGATTAGGGAATAAGTTATCAATTATTTTCAAAATTTAAATATTATTTTATTATTTAATAAAATATTTTCGAATTAAATATTAATATTTTATTATCAAAATAATTAATTTCCAAAATTAAATATTATTATTTTCGAAAAAATTCGAACATCAAATTGTGATGCCAATATTGGATTTTGCCGTATAAGTTGGCATTTTTAGCAAATGATTTGAATAATTATAATTGGAGAAAATATTTTGAATTTGAAAATAAATTGTTTTCGGATATTATTAAATAATTAATTTCTGAATTTATTTATTATTATTTTGGAAAATCTTGAATCTCAAATTATGATTTCTAGCTTGAATTGTGGCGATTATGTCGTGAATCGTCGTATTAAATTGATTATTTGACAAATGGTTTTGAACAAAAGTTTCTAAGGAAAAATCATGAGGTTTTTGGAATTAATATATTTTTATGGTTATGCCATGAAATGATAGTGATGCTTTGTGGTTGATAAACGTGTTTGGCAGCGAAGCTTGCAAGAATTGATTGACTGTTTGCATATGTGATCACTTGGTATTATTGTATGACATCGATGAAAGCATGATTTATGTACGCATGGGCTAATTGAAACGATAATAATTGGCTGGAATGCTTATGTGCTCGTGTGGTCATACGTCGGAGCCGTCTTGCTGTAGATCGCTTAACGATGCTTGATTTATCGGGGTCTTGCTATAGATCGCTTAACAATACTCAATTTATTATATGCTTGGAGATTATCTGGATTATCGATACTCCGGATGCCTTGTCGCGGCCCGAGACCGGACTCGATGCTCCATACGGGATACCATTTTACTGTAGATCGTTTGATGTTGTCGTATTGGAATATCATCTTATTGTAGATCATTTGAAGTAGCCATGCCCGACGGGGCAGGACAGAACCCGGTTATACCGGTAGACTGCCATCTTGCTGTAGATAGCTTGATGTGTAGTGTTCTCGGAGGGGGGGGGGAGAGGGGGCGTAATAATTGAAATACGTGTGATGCATAGTGCTTGATTATAGGATAGAAACTGCTAGACATGATATGGGATATGCCCAAGTAGGTTTTGCTTTATAATCGAGACACGCGCGAATGTGATGCATTAATGCATGGAAAATCTCGTAAAATGCTTAGCGTATGTGACATATTCATTTCATCAGCGAGTGTACCAAGGCGAGGTAAGGATGTCTGTGATTGTTTAATGTTGTTGCTGTTGATGTTGTTTTGCTTGCTTAGGGACCCCCGTGCGAGTTGGCCTCCTAAGCGGGGCTTAAGCCGTTAACTTATTGAGATTTTATTTCATTTGTTATTGTTAAACCTTTTTTAGGACCTTAGCACGTCATTGCTTCCTATGCGGTTTGGAGTGCCACAGTTTTTGATTGGTCCTTGAGGGTTAGGCCTAGAAGATGATATTTTGGATGGAGTAGATTAATCTTAGCTTTTGTCTTTTTCTGGTCTTTTGTGGAAACACTCGATGAGGGATTGTCAGTATTATTCCCAGGGTTAATCGAAAAAAAATGGTTTTCCTCTACTATCCCTGTTTATTGTTGTTGTCGTGGGATTGTTGTTATTGTTTTCGCTTGTGTAATTCAAAGATAAAAAGAAAAGGGTCGACAACGAGTCCTAGGTCGTTGCATCATAACGACCATAGTGGGATGTTGCGCGTCCGTAAGGTTCGAGACGTGACATAATGGGTCTTAAATGGGTATTAAATGGGTCATAAATGGGTTACCCAATAAGCTTAAGTGAAATTTTCAATGTTTTTTTAATTTTCTGATTTTTTTAATTTTTATATTATTTATATTAATTTTCTTTTCCTTTTCCTTTTCTCTTTTTCTTTTTTCTTCTTCCCCCACCGGTGGTCGGCCACTGGTGAGCCTCAAGCCTCGCCGATCTGGTGAGACTCAAGCTCACCGGCCTCGAGCGAGCTCAAGCTCATCGATTCTGGCAAGCCTCGAGCCTCAAGCCTCGTAGATCCGCGCGAGCTCGAGTCTCGCTAGATCGACGAGGCTCAAGGCCGCCAATGGCCGGCGAGGCTTTAGCCTCGCCAGAATGGCAAGCCCAAGCTTCGCCGGCCACTGGCAAACCCGTCCCTCGCTTGTGGCCGGTATTGACAAAATATTTTAAGCCCGTTTTTTATATGTTTATTAAAAAAAATCACAAAATTAGGATTAGGAACCTTGGCCAGTCTTAAGAACCTATTTCTAAACAAAAAGTAATTTTTATAATTTTTCTGAATTTTTCCTTAATTTATTTAAGCCAAAATAAGTTTAAAAACCATGAAAAATAACAAAAAGAAATCCAAAAATTCCATAAAAAAAATTGATTAGTCTTATTTTAAATCTGACTTCATTAATACAGCATCAATTTTAGAAAATTTCAATTGGAAATATGTTTTTCCCAAAATCGGGTAAAATCAAGCCCAAATTGAATCAAAAATTCAATTGAGTCATTTCTAGGCCATAGTGTCTTCACAACAAATGATTCTAGGACTTTTAATTGCATATTGGTCAATCCAATTGCACAATTTGTCAAAGGAATTAAAAAGCCCCAAAAAAATCAATTAAAAATTGGGGATTTTAAGCCCAAATTGGAGATCTTGATCAATTTGAAATTGTCGAGCCAAGAGATCATCATTTCCAGAGTTAATCAGTCATGGGAAATCCAATTTTGGCATCAATTTTGCCTAATCAAGTCATCTAGATACATAATTGAACAAAAGCCTAGTTATCCGAATTCGAAATTTAGGAATTTTGGGCTTAATTGTGATGAAAATTAGGACAAATTTCATATTTTGATGCAAAATGTATTGAGGAATCCAATTTTGTGGTTCAATTGAAAAATAGGGTTAAAATCGGGTTGAATTTTTTAATTTAGACCAATTTGGATCTACCGGGTTGATCGGATCAACCTGACCCGACTCGGGTTAGTCTCCTTTACCTAACTCACCCAAAAGATATGAGAAACATAAAAAAATATCTCCAGCCTGACTCTTCACCACCTTACCGAGGCCAAATAAGCACATGAAAATCAAGTTTACCAGCTAGAGAATCTCCAGTTGGTATTGGAGATTCATTATAACCGATTTGGAGGTCGGTGGTGACGATTTTTGGGCTGAAAATTGGGCTAGAGAAGAAAGAAAATACGTGATCCTGCGCAGAGAAGATGTTCGACGATATTCCAAAGAGAGAGAGAAAGATACAAAAAGAAAGAGAGGAAAATCCAAAGAGAGAGAAAGGAGTGAAGAACCCCTGATCAAGTGATTAGCGTCGATTGATTGAACAACGCTGGCAAATCGATCATCCAAAAAGGATCTCCTCCTTAGGAGACCAGTGCAAATCTGGTCGCAAAGCTCTAAAAATCGACCTTGGCTGATCGTTCCAGAGGTGCTCCGGCGAAGCTAAGACCACCAGCTTGGAGTCTAAGTGTTGAGGAAGAGCTCCATGATTGCCAAGTGCTTCGGAAACTCTAATTGATCCTTCATTGAAGTAAGTAAAGTTTAGTCATGTTCACAGTTTTACAAAATTCCAAATTCTGTGTTTGAGCTTTACCGTGCTTATTCATGTAATTTTTTTTATGATTTTGAGTTTCTTAATGCTCAAAACTTGATTCTGATCACGATATTGGTTGTTTGTTGCATTTTGGGCCATTAAATCTGCATAAATCGAGTCGGTCGTCCCTTAGATCAACTCGTCGGAGCAACCCTCACTTCACCGGAGCATCCCTAACAGTCAACCACCATCTCAAGTCAGTTTTCCTTGCATTCATATTGTTCTATTGTTGATTCAATCGCCAAAAAACGACTAGGACGAATTGTTTTTTTTTTGGTAAGACTAGGACGAATTGTTTGATTGTCTTGAAGCTAGAAAAGGTAGTATTGATAAGTTTTAAGTTAGGACTTTTTGGATCAATTTTCACCGGTCGACGATGATTCGATGTTGAACCGGCTATGATGAATAAGTAGAGGGTGATGAACACTCAATGCAGAACCTAAAAAACATGAATAAAGGTTGTCGAAAGCTCACCGAAATCCGATCCGAAGTGATAGCCTTGAGAATGTTGAACAAAAGATTATACACACCATATGCTTGGCGAAATGCCGAAGTGAGAAACACCAAGAACAGCACCATTTCGATGCTGTGCCCACCAGAGCGATGGCTAGTGCCGGTGCCAGCCGATCCAACAAAGTCGGATCGATTTGAACCAAATCAACCCAATTTGGTCTCTGGCGGGAAAATTAAAAATTTTAAAAATTTTCTGAAAATTCTAAAAAAAAAGTCCAAAAAATATACAAATATAAAAAAATTAGAAAATTTTGAAAAAATAAAACAAATTGAAAATTCAATAAAAATTTCAGAAAAGCTGAAATTTTTAGAAATTCAGAAAATTGAAAGAAAATTGGAAATTTTTTGAAAATTTCATAAAAATCTAAAAAATTCAGAAAATCAAATAAAAATGTGAAAATTTCAAAAAAAATAAAAAATCTCAAAATCCCATAAAAAAATTCAAAAATTTCAAAGAAATTTTTAGAAAATCAAGAAACAGTTATCAAGAAAAGAAATTCCCAAAAAAAATTCAAAAATTCACAAAATGACTCAAAAACCCAGTGGCCAACCTTTGTAAGTAAAATTAGAATTTTTTGAAGTGCATAAATGGTATTTTTAGGAATGCCTTGGTTTAGGAGTCGAAAGGCGTTTTTACCCCTAAAAAACCCTAAAACAACACAAATCATTGAATGAACAAGCCTTTAGGGATTTACTAGGGTTTAGGTGTTTTGGATTGTTCTTATTTTTAGAGACAATTTAGGGTTGCTTTGCTTGATTGTAATTGATTGTGTTGTTAATGATGATTGATTGATTTTTCATTATTAGAATTGTTAGAATTAGTGGATAGACCTCGAAAACTTGTATGACACATTAGATATATCGTATCGTTTTAGGTACCAAAAGGGTGCTAGAGATCTCAATTTGGGATCATTAGCGTAACCACGTCTCCTTGCTCAGAATCTCTAGTTCGCAAAATCGTGGTATTTTTTTCGAACCCTGATTATGTTTCTAGTCAACCTACCCAAAATGACTAGTGACGATTCCAAATCGAAAATTTAGATTGAATAGAAAGATAAAAATTACAACTTGCTGTCACATGAGGTATGGTATAGGAGAGGCCCCCGTTTGTCTAGCGATGGGATGTCTATGAGACGTTTAGGCGAAATATCCGTAATGGACCCTAATAACTCATTTGAGGACAGTTTCCCATTTGTGACAAATGGAAATATCTCCTTAGCATGCCAAAAGTGCGACACAACCGCTAGCCGCCGGTCGTCATCGGGGCTAGCCACCGGTGGGGGAAGAAGAAAAAAGAAAAAAAGAAAAGAAAAAGGAAAAAAAAAGGAAAAGAAAAAAGAAAAATAATTAAAATATGATTTTTTAAAAATAAAAATAAAAATATTAAAATGAATGCATGGAGGAAAATATGATTTTCATATCAAACGGTGGAAAATATTTTCTAGTTCATTTCTAGGTTTCAGGCAAATATTGGAAAACATTGTCATTTTCCTAAAAGCATTTTTCAGAAATGTTATATTTTCCGCGAAACAAATGGAGGCTCAATTTTTTTTAAAAGATTTATATTGCATGAAGATGTTTTAACAATACAATTTTTTTAAAATAATTATCAGAAATAAGCTTTCCTAGATTTAGTTAAAAGGGTAGGGTCGGGTATGGGGTCAAGATTTTTACCTTGCAATAAATGGGTCAAGTTGGATCGAACCATTTATGACTCGACCCTCCCGTTTAATAGGTTTATTCATGACGCTCGCCATTGCCCTCCGATGCGAGCTACTGCTTCCCTCGACATCCCCGATGCTGCCACTACTTCTCCAACACAACTGCTGCTTCCTGTGATGCCTATCACCGTTGTTTGAGTCCCTACTGCACCGCCCAACAACGATCCCGCTTACTGCTATCTGACTGAGCATCATTGTCACCACTCCTAACTTGCCATGTTGGATCGAGGAGCTATTGTTGCCGTGCTGATGCTTCTTTGACAAGCCGTTGCCTTGTCTTTTCTTATTCGTAGATTTCAGGCTCAGTATTCACCATCAAACTACCATCGTCGAGTCACTGTGAGTGCCATCAACACTGTCGATCCACCACCATCAATCGTCCTATGATTCGCAATCCTGATTCAGAGTTGAGTTTGAATTTGAAAGTTAGCCGCAAATTAGATAAGAATATTATCCAATATCGTTTTGAATATTTAAATGCCTAATGTGGATGATGTTATCATATTCTACGGAATCCTTCGATATATTTGAATAATTATGCATATTCGTAAGATTTAAAAATCACCCCAAGTTAAGAATTTCCTAACTTGACAACATGCTTGGACAACAATCCAATCTCTAACTATGAGATATGATACTCGTCGACAAAGAAGATTTTTCATTCTATTCATAATTATTTGGATACGATAATTGATTTTATATTAATTCCAAGTTTAAACGAGGAACCTCTCATCATTATCCATAACCATTTGGATATCATCACTGGTTTATATTGTTTTTCCACATTTAAAAAGATAAAGCAAATCTTGCGGATTGCGAGAATTGATTTGATGGTGGTTTTTATCTCTTGTTTGATTTGGTTCTTTAAAAGAAAATCTTAAAAGGATTAGACAGGATTTGAATTGATTTTTTTGGATAATCTTGCATGATTAGAGTATATCTATATAACTTTCTTTCAATAGAATAGAATAATTTAGATTTGCTAGAACGATACGATGATTATTCTAATTTAAATTAGGATTTAACATGAATTACTTCCTAGTTTAAGTTAGATATTATCTTAATCTTGATAGTTTACTTAGGGTAATTTTTAATTTCAAATTTCCATAAAGAAAAAAAATCACTTTACAATAGGTTAGGTTATCTTTTCTAGGATAGATTTCATGTTTAATTTAGGTTATTTATTTATGCCGAATTTTATAAAAAGAAATACCAGAAACATTGCTTTAGAATAGGATAATTAGCTTTCCTTGGTTTAAAATTGCATGTTTAATTAATTAGTGTTTTTAATTACGAATTTTAATAGAAAATACTAAAAAAACTTCATATGCTCGTCATCATAGTTAGGTCATTTAATCACATGTCATATAGCTTGCGTATTAGGTTTATTTAGTCGCATGTCATATTTTGCACGTCATTACATATAGATTAGTTTTCATTTAACCAAGAGAAAACCAAAACATACATTAAGTGAAATTGCACGTTAATTAGAACCATATTAGGATTATTGATTTGATTTTCTAGCTAACATTGCAGATGCATATATTGCTTCGAGGTAAGTAATTCTCCCTATCTTGTGATTTATTTAATGCTTTGATCATTAAGTGTTAAATTCGTGGTTTGTATACTCGCATAAGCACCTCGCATATTAGGAAGTAATAAAATCAATCCAAGCTACCAGCTCAAACATTTTCATGGAAAGAAAAGGTATGGAAAGGGCGTTAGAGTAATATAGCATAACCAAGTCCCCATACTTATAATCTCTAGTTCATAAGAATAAAGTATATTTCCTTTTACTTTATTTGGATTTCAAATCGACCCACCGCAAACTGATTAATGGCGATTCCTAATTGAAAATCATTTACATGTTAAGAACTTGAACCGTAAGTTGCGATTTGATATGGGCTTGGGAGAACCTGAGTTAGATCTAAACTTAATAATCCATTAGCTGAAACCGTAGATGGTGCACCCCGAGGTAAGGTCATGACAGAGGATTTAATACATCAGTTATTTCCAACCCACGGATCATTAATATAAGGGCTTTCTTCTAGTCTTTTTCATCAACACACCCCTACTTCTAGCAGAGACAAAGTCCACATAGTTAATGGAACCCTCTCTTCCATTGCTGGAAGAGGGTCTATCTACTGTTCCTTCACTCTTCTCGTCTTTTGTTTTACATATTTTATCATTCTCTACTAATCTCCTTTCTGTTTGTAGTCTGGCTCAAGACTTAAACTGTAAAGTAACATTTTTTCCTTCTTATTGTGTTCTTCAGGATTTAATAATGGAAAAGGAGATTGGATATGGTGGATGTCACGCCCCGCACCCTCGTCCGTATCAACCCAAACTGTAGACAGATATCTAACATAAAAATCCCCGTTCCCTGCGGGGTACACCGTCTCCTCCCGATCTATCCGATAAGGGAGTCCAAAACGAATAGGTACTGCGTGCATCTCAAGGCCGGGGATCTAAAAGAAATAGGGTTTACACAATAGTAAGAATAAATCTCGGTGAGTAGGCCCCCTAAACCTAAACTAGGTTAACATGCACCTCCTGACAAATACTAAACAACACACAATCCAAAACATAAATGGCTTAGGCCCTTGGGCCCAAATTCAATACTCACTTTGCCCTATAGGTTAGACATTATATAAATCACAATAATAACACAGAACCCAATTGCAGCACTTACATAACATCACTTGGTCACATCGCATGTCATGCATATGCTCACACTCATGCTCATGCCTCATTAATGCACTTTCACACACTTGCACTCTTGCATACATGCCATTTCTCAATTCTCCTCCGACCCGCATAAAACGCATCAAGTCCATCACTTCGAGATCGATCTATGGCCCGCATAAAACGCATTAGGCTCATGACGCATAACTCGCGTAAATCGCATCAGGTTGATCATCATTCGGTAGTCCGGGCATCGTCCCGCGTAACACTCCTCAGGACGGGTTCAATACCCTACGTAAAATGCACCAGGGCTTTATGTGATCACACGTTCACAATCACCAATTATTATCTAAACCCCGTATATAACGCATCAGGGCATTTTAGGTTATCACATGTTCATGTCATTCGTGCACACTCGTTTATGCACATATTATGCCAATGCTCGAGATGCACACTCATAGCTATAATATCACACTCGGCATTCGTAAATTTCATATTAGGTGCTCAACATGATTTGGCTACATACTCAATTAATGCCACAACATGCTCAATTCGCATCTCAATATGCCCAATGAACCAATCAATCCAAATCAGTCACAACATATCATTTGGCACCCAAATTCACGTAATTAAAACACTAAAACCACACGTACCGATAGTCTACCAAGCATCTCATGAATTGGCCACGCCAAGCACATCATAGGGCATTACACAATTACACTCAAGTGATGCTTAATTTAGCCTCCTCATGGGCTGATCACCATTCCCTTAGCAATTCACACTAAAACCTCGATTAACCAATTATGGCCTGAATCCATCCAATACTAAATCAGCCATGAACAGTCCATCCTAGGCCATTAAATCACCTCCAAATCATCACATTAGACCACAAGAATCACCATGAAAATAGCCACTACTTGGCCTACAATTTACACCCGCCTAATCCACATTTTTGCCCAAATCAAGGCCACATTTAACAGCCACTACCCAGCCCATTCTAGGCCCTCAAAACATATTTAAATCATCACCTTAGGTCACTAAAATCACCACATAACTAGCCACTCCACGGCCCAATCTTTGCACCCAATATAGCCCGCATTTAGATTACGATTAATCGACACAAATAATCTGATCGAGCCTACATTAATTGGTCACCAACCAGATCACCTTAGGCCACTAAACCTCATTTAAATCATCATGCTAAGTCACTAAACTAACCACAAAGTCAGCCCCTAACATCCTCCACAAGTTAACCCCTAAATTATCCTAATTAACCCCTAAAACTCATCTAGAAATGTACATTAGTCTAATTAGGGTTTAGGGTTGTACTCACTTGGATTCCTAAGATCCCAACTAAGCTGGACATGTGGGAAAAATGGGCGGGCTGAGCTGAGGCACGGGGGCGCACGGCAGCTCCTCAATGGCACAAGCGACGGCGGCTCCTCAAAGACGGTTCAAATGGCGGAGAGGGGAGAGAGAGAGAGAGACACAGCGAGATGGAGAGGAGAGGGGGACAAAATGGTGATGGTGGGGTGGTGGTGGTGATGGCGACGTGTGGTCGGCGGATTCCGGCGAATGGCGGCGGCGGCTTCGGCGGTCTCTCACGTGACAAGAAGGAGGGGAAGGAGAGGAAATGGAGAGGAGGAGAAGGGGAAGTGGCCGGCTGGTGAAGGGAGGAAATGGGAGGAGAGAGAGAGAGACTAGAGTGTATATGGCTTTGGCTTAGTGGAGTGGTTGACCAAACACTCAAAAATGACCATCTTACCCTCTAACTAAGGGCTAAGATGAATTCCAGACAAAATATCTAAGGGCACTAAGGTCCAAGGATTCTAACAATAATAATATTAAAGAAGACCATAATATCCACTAATAAATCCTTAAAAAAATTCGGAATCCAAGCTTAGAGCACAAGAGGCAATTTGGTCCTTTTTCAGTCCAGGGTCAAATTTTCAATTGTCGACTCTATTGGTCCCAAATATAAGTAGACACACTTATACGATGTTGTCCTTGCAAAAATAGTCGCGTACACTCACGAAACTCGACATCGAAGTCCGGACTCAAATCCACAATCAATTTCACTCAATTTACGATTTTAGCGTCTCTTACTAACGGGCGGCTGTTTAGGGGTTACGCGTATTGACCTAGGGTTACTCGAGTTGTGACGATGTCGATTTCCCAGAGAACACGAGGATTTATCGCTAGTCCCAAGGGTCGCAGTCGTTCGAAATAAGTTCGGGATCGTTCATCGCGCGTACTCTCGATCGTGCGGAATCACCCATTATCCGATTCTACATCATCGGTCAAACCAAATCCGTCACTCTCCTTGGACCGGCCCACATTGACACAAAATATTCTCTTGTCGTATCTCGGAATAGTTCTCAATTCACGGTCGAGTTCTTGAGTCCACGTACTGTTTTCCTAATTAGTCTTTCCCTATTGGTCAGTACCCCGAGAATGATTAGTTCCAGGCGAGACTTACCAAAATGCAATGAGAAATAATATCAATTTCATTGATCACGAAAGTGGGTCGAATTTCAGGGCGTTACAGTGGAGTGGATGGTAGTCTTTATCCGTTTAAGTGTAGTGGGGTTTCTACTTCTACTTCGTCTTCTACGCCTCATCAAGTTAATTCGACATTGACAGATCTCCACAAATGGCATTGCAAATTATGTCATTCGCCTTTACGAACTTCAGAAAAAGTTTTTCCTAGTCTTGTCTCAGCTTGTAATAAAAATTGAGTTTTTTTGTGAAACTTGTAACAAAGTTCGTGTAGTTAATGGAACCCTCTCTTCCATTGCTGGAAGAGGGTCTATCGATTATTCCTCCACTCTTCTCTTATCTTTTGTTTTACATATTCTGCTATTCTCTACTAATCTCCTTTATGTTGGTAGTCTGACTCGAGACTTGAACAGTAAAGTAACCTTTTTTACTTCTTATTATGTTCTTCGGTATCTAATAACTAGAAAAGGAGATTGGATATGGTAGAGTGGATGGCTAAACAAACTCGTTCATCATATTCATCTTCAAATAATAAAAGTCATTTCTTTTTTCATGTGATTCATACTGATGTGTGGGGTCTTTCTCAGTATACTTATATTTCTAGTCATCAATGGTTTGTCACTTTTATCAATTGTCATTTTCATTCAACTTGGGTTTATTTATTGAAACATAAGAGTGATGTTTTCCATTGTTTTCAAATTTCTCACAAAATGATTCAAACTCAAATTACCGCTACTATAAAAAATTCTTTGTAATCATGGCATTATTCTTGGACCAGTTGTGTTCATACCCCAGCACAAAATAGTCTTGTTGAAAGAAGGAATCGACATTTATTAGATGTTGCTAGGTCTCTTATGTTTGCCCATCATATCCTGGCTCGGTATTGGAGTGATGCACTTCAAAAGGGTACTAGAACTACTCAATACCCTATATCATACTTTTGTGTTTTCTCTATCTTCAATCTCTATTCCACAGGATTGGCAAGAAGCTTTTGCATATGAGAAGCGGAAGGTAGCAATGGTGGAGGAGATGCATGCTTTGAAGAAAAATTGCACATGCGATCTTGTTGCTCTTCCTCCTGGGAAACAATCGCTAGGATGTTTGTGGATGTTTGTAGTCAAACAGAAGATGGATGATACCATGGACAAATATAAAGTACGGTCGGTGGTAAAAGGAATATTCAGACTTATGGGATTAACTATCAAAAAACCTTTGCCTTTATTGCTAAGTTGAATACCGTTCAAGTGCTACTTTCGTGTGTTGTTAACCAAGGATAGGATCTTTAGCAGTTAGACGTGAAGAATACCTTTCTTCATGGAGAGTTAGAAGATGATGTGTATATGGAGATTCCTCCGGGTTTTTCTTGCAACAAAACTAAATATAAACTTTATAGTTTAAAGCAGTTACCTCAAGCCTAGTTTGATAGGTTTCAGAAAGCTATGGGCTCCATTGGATATAAATAAAGTAATGGTAATTATACTTTGTTTGTGAAGAGATTACGTGCTAAAGCTACTATTCTCATTGTCTATGTAAATAACATTATTGTCACAGGGAATGTTAAAGCTTAAATCAGCCGGTTGAAGAAAATTCTTGGATAAGAATTCGAGATAAAGGATCTTGGAAAGCTTCGGTACTTTGTTGGGATTGAAGTTGCCAGATCTTCAAAGGTATCTTTCTATCTCAAAGAAAGTGTGTCCTTGATCTTTTGATAGAATTTGGGTTATTTGGATACCGTCCCTCTGATACACTTATTGAGGTCAATACTCGTTTTCGAGAAAAGGGTGGTGATCTAGTGGATAAGGGTCGTTATTAATTGTTAGTGGGAAAGTTAATTTATTTGTCCTACACTCGAATACACTTATTTCTCGGTATTGTACTTTATTAGGAGGGAATCTTGTGACTTGGTGTAGCAAAAAGCAAAATGTGGTTGCTTGATGTAGTACTAAAGCAAAGGTTGGTGTGATGGCACAAGGAGTTTATGAGTTGTTATAGCTTCAAGGATTACTTGAAGGTTTTGATGTATCTGTTCATATTCCTATGATGCTATATTGTGATAATAAGGCTGCCATTAGTAATGCTCACAATCCTATACAACATGACCGTATGAAACGCGTGGAGATTGACAGACATTTTATCAAAGAGAGGTTGAAGAGTAGTTTGATTTGTATGCCATTTGTTCAATTCGGTGATCAACTTGCTGATGTGTTCACCAAAGTTTTAAAGGGTAAATCATTGCATCCTATGTTAGTTAAGTTGGGCATATGTGAGATCTATACTCAAACTTGAGGAGTGTTGAGAGTATTTGGCTGATGAGGGAATATAAGTCTATTTCCTTTGTTATTTGAAGTTTTGGGCAATAAGGGTGATATTATAATTTTGCCGTCTTAGCTTTATTACAAATAGATAGCTTGGAGTCACATCGACCTGATCAAGCAATCATTTCAGTTTTTCTCTCAATAGACGGTAATTTGAAACATGCCGAATTGGTGTAATACTAAATGAATGTAGCTAGATAAGTTATGATTGAGCTCGATCTCATTCCTCGACCAATTGATTTATTTATATAAGAAAATTCATTGCCAATATGATCAACGATTGCAATCCATTCAAGTACAAAGTACTTTTTTCAATTACTTTCAACTTTCAAATATTTCATATGAAGTGTTTCAGACATTTGTTAAGTAACCAATTAAGAAAATTTTGCAGTTTTCAGTACATCAACGATTCTTGTGCTATGCACAATTGGTACTTTGAAAAATATTCCATAAGTATACTTAACTAGCCAGCACCTAGTGTAGCACCTTGGATTTTGCAAACTTGGTTGCAAGCTAGTAGCATCCATAGTTTCTAGGATCTCCCCAAATTCTATAATCGAGTAATCTATATGATACATATAATAAAACTTCACAAACCAAATTAGAGTTGCCATCAATTGATTTGGGAAAATCATAGGTCGATTGGACACTTGAGGAAGCCAAATTACCAAAGGAAATGAAGGAAACTAGTCTATGAGAATACAAGTCTTGATTGCAAGGTTCAGTTATGGTTGAGAGGTTTGGTTATGTATGCGACAAATTAACACCCATTACGCCCTTTCCATCCTTATTTTGGTAAAGTCCTAAATCACTCATCATTTAGCTTCCTAAGTAGGCATGATGTGACCTAAAATGATGCCGGAACACTTATTCGAGATGGTTTTCAATTATCAACATTTTTTATTAGTCTAGTGGCATTACTTTGCGGGTGTGAGTGTGGATGCATGGGATGCAAATGCAGCACGAATGACATGCAATATCAAGTAAAACCAAGAACAAAAGAAAAGATGGCAACATCAAGATTGCAAGTATGACAAGAGATGGCTATCTATACTTGCGGCATAACATGGCAAGTTAAATTGCAAACGCAATATGAGAATGACATGACCTGACAATGATGTAAATATGACATAATAATTACATGGCAATAAATTTGAATGAAAATGTGACATGAAAATGGCATGGCAATATGTACTTGTAGCATGACATTGTAAGTTAGAATACAAACTTGAGCTAGCCATTCGACACCTAAATGAAATTTTAGGTGCATCCGATAATAATCATTTAGGTGCCTCCAATAACAAATTCTAGCAAAAAAAACAATTCCAACGTGGACGATGAGCTAGCCATTCCACACCTAAATGACGTGTACCTAAAAATCTCTCTCAAATAAACAACTCTCTCTCTCTTTAGTTGAATTGTACCCTCTCTCGTTCAATGATCATATTCCATCACTAGCTCGCCGGTGCTCTCTCTCTCTCTCTCTCTCTCTCTCTCTCTCTCTCTCTCTCTCTCTCTCTCTCTCTCTCTCTCTCTCTCTCTCTCTCTCTCTCTTAATCGGCATCATCATTTCTCATTCACTCACTCTGTAACATCCACAATTCTAATCATGAGAAATGGCTATGGAACGGTTGTGCCGATAATGGGGGAAATCAACCATGGACCAATCCAAGGAACGATCATAGATCGATCAACTTGATTGGAAGGGTGACTAATGGATCAACCATGGCCTAATCAAAGGATCGGCCTTAGAATGATCAAGGGATCAGTAGTGAACCCATCCAATGACCACGCAAGTGACCCGAGCTATTCGGCCATGGGTCAGCTGCTCAACCATAAGGGTTAGTCATGGGATGTTCACGTACCACTGCGGATCAATGGACGATTATAGAATGACCCCGCATAGTCTTATTCCGATTGCAAGTGATTTCGCACGGTCATGTATCGATCGCGGATGACTATGGATTGATCCGTGTGACTAAAGGTCGATCACGAAATAATCGATCCCACATAACTACATGACAACCGAAAGTCGACCATGGACCAAGTATGCTTAGATGGATCGATCATGAGCTGGCCATGGGCCACTTAGGACGAGTCACGGACCGATCATAGATTAGTCACGGATTGGCTCGGCGACCCTGCCGATTAGGCCATGTGCCAAGTTATGAGCTAGGCCTTGTGCAAGGTCATGAGCTGGCCACATGAGCCGGCCATGTGCCTAAACTTGGACCCTGTTGTAAGGCCACGAGCCAGCACAGGCACCGGCCATGTGCTTGGCCAGCTTATGGACCCCGCTATAAGGCCACGAGCTAGGACAGGCACGGGCCATGTTCCCAGTCTGCTCGACCCTACACCCGGCCAGTGCTAGCCATGAAGCCCACACGATAGGCCATCAACTTAGCCTTACTAGGCAAGTTTGGCCATGACCAGCCTCATCCAATGGTGATTCGACTACGAACCTCGATTTAGTTGGCACAGTCGATTGTGGATGAACATGAGAAAATCATACCCAATCAAGTTAGCGCTTTCAATAGCCTAATTCCCATGTTTGCTATATTCTTTGAAAAGAGACATAATAGAAGACTCTAGAACATTGACCATTAATGCAAATGATGAATCATCATCTTAGGCGGTCTTATGAAGATTTGGTAATGATAGCCAAAGATTTGGCTTGGAGAGTAAGCTAGGCAAGAAACATGTGACAAAATCAAAACCCCATTATGGCCATATTTTGAGCATTTAATGAAGGTGTGAGTTGTCCACTTAGATGGCAAGGTAAGATATGGCAATGATAGAAAAAAGATTTGGCTTGAAAAAGAAGAAAGTGATTCATGACTTAGGTGGCCTTATAGAAATTTGGTTATGATGGCCTAAGTTTTGACTTGGAGAAGAAGTAAGCAACTCATGGCCTAAGTGTACCAATTAGAATGCCACACATTAGCCTTCCATCATTCCCCTAAAAACTTAGGCATGCCACCTCCTCCTTTGTAGACATGCCACCTCTCCTTAGTAGACTTGCCACTCATCCAATAAACTTGTCATCTCATTTTAGTAGGCTTAACACTTCAAGAAAACCTATTAAACCACTTCGATAAGCAATGATGAGCATGGAGCCTATAAATAGAAGGAGCCCCTCTTTCAATTCCACACCTTGGGCTCACTATCTCATTTTCCTCTCCCTTGCATGCCACCTCCTCCTTTTAGGCCATTTCTTGGCAAGCCCTCTCTAGTTCATCTCTAGATAAGTGAAATTACTAACCCCTGGCTAAAGCGATAGGCTATGTTGTCGAGTTAGTTGTGTGCTCACCCGTGAAAGCCATGAACGTATTATGAAGATCTTTGCTATGGTTTGCTCATGCTGCATGCTTGAATGCATTCACGCCCTGGGACAAGGTCAAGGTTCGCTCAACTTGGAATCAACATTAAGGCAAGATAACCAAGCTGCAAGAACTTGGTCGGCATTGAGGCATGCCAGTTCCGAGTCTTGCTCGGTGCGGGGATCGGTGTTAGGCGTTCGGTTCAAGCCATGAATCAAAGATTGTTCCTGGCATACCATATAGTGAGGGTCATGACACGCACGCACGCACGCACGCACGCACTCATATGAGCACGCCTTCGGGCTTTGTTTGCATTGGTTAAGAAACAAAGATAAGAATCTAGCTTGCGTGAATGCTTGTTGTATGGTCACATAAAGTAAATAGCCATCGCTAATAGATTTTGGTGACGTTGCCCAATGGATTCCAAATGCCCAACTTGAGGCTAGAAGCCCCTAAGAGTATGGGATGCCCGATGGATTCTAGATGCTCACCCTGAAGCAGAAAGCCCCTAAGAGTATGGGATGCTCGGTGGATTTCAAATGCCCAGCCTGAGGCTAGAAGCCCCTGAAAGTATGGAAAGAACTGTGTGAGATGGTTAATAAACCTTTTATGTATGTTGATATGTGTTGTTGTTAAATTTATTGATAAGCCAAAGGTAAATTGTGCCTTGACGATAAGCTGGAATTGATCACATGCATATAGTCGAGGTACAACAATAGTATTGCTATTGATCTGCAATCGATGCCGCGGTGCGAGTGATATTCGTACACTAGGTTTGACGACAAGACGTCCTCCTAATTCAGGATTAGTGACTTTACTTACTGAATTTTCAACTCACTTTGTTGTCTTTTCATACTTGTTGGGATGGACGTCTCACCTTCTCTTCGTCATGGTGTACTGATTTTGGAGTTGCCCCCTTGCTAGAGGAGATAGGAATTCCTAGCCTATGTTTTTGGATAGGAGGATAATGTAAACAAAAAGTACCCGTAGAAAAAAAAAAGGGCTTGTAAATGTACTGAGGCAATATGAAAGTAGTGTGTTATATATGGTGTTTTCCTGGCTGCTTGTTTGTTGTATTGTCTGGGAGTTTATTTGTACACATTTCCACGTGTATGATTAACAAGATAAAAGAAACGAGATGGGGATGAACCTAGGACATTGCATCAATAACCCCTGATGACCACATGTTGCTACACACTCAATAGGCATAGGGAAAAATTATGGCTCAGTTCGGTGGTTGGAGGGGAAAAATTGGGCCTCAGTGCCAAATCAGCAAGCATACTACTTATTCTCATCTTTATCTTGGCTTTGTTGACTCAAACTTGAGCCACTTCTACTTATTCTCCTCTCCATTGAAGATTGAGATCTTAATTTTGCTCCAAAATTGTCGGTTTGAATTAGGGTTGCAAGAAGAGTTAAATTTAGGACAAATCGGCAAGTATTTTGCTTATTCTCACTTTTTTCTCGGCTTTGTTGATATGAACTTGAGCTGCTTTCGCTTATTCTCCTCTCCATTGCAAGATTTAAATCTTAATTTTGCCCCCACAATCATCGGTTTGAATTTGGGTATCAAGGAGAGGTGAATTTTGGTACAAATCGGGAAGCATTCCGTTTGGATTTAAAGAAGAGGGGAAATTCGGGGCTTGTCATCCGTAACAACGTCATTTAATGGCTTTTTCATATAATTTTATCACGTTGGATTTCCAGCAAATTGCGTAGGTCCGAAAAAAAAGTTAAAATACTACCACGTCGGATTTGACATCATAAATTGGAATTGGTACTTAAGTGATCGTTTTTTTTATTAAATAGCACTTAAGTAATCCCACAAAAATTCTTTACTCTAAAGTAAGTGCCATACAAAAATTATAATGTTTCTTATTTCCTTTTCCCCTAATACAATTGGTCCACTGTAAATAAATGAGTAAATTCCATAAGATAGAGCGGGTGATGTTCGTGAGATATGTCCAACCTTTTTTATGGTAATTATGAAGAATTGTTTGATGTTGCCTAGTGCACATGCGCTTTTATATGTGATACTCTTTTTAAAAGGGTACGTCACCCAAAAATTGATGGAATTGGAAATGGCATGTTTTATTGCATTTAAAAAATCTAGAAAATTATGAAAAAAAAAAAAACTTACATGTGAATCTACATGCCAACGGTTTGAGTGTTGCGAAAGTTTTGGAAGTTTCAGATTCAGCAAAAGTCAAAATGCGTGTGGCGTGAGATTTATATTAAAGAAAAAGTAAAAAGTAAATGTTAAATGTTCGTCGACATAGGGAGGAACAGTTTGCATATAAATTATCAAATCGCGTTGGACTTATCTGTAGCATTGCTTTTGTAGAGTTTACTTTCAAAACCACAACGATTCCAATAATGTAAGGGCCTAAGGATGGAAATTTGAGACATTACCAATTCATATGAAGCTATCTAAATGTATATAAATGTGCTAAGCTCAAATCTCATTCCTCAACCAATTACTTTGTTTATACAAGATAATTCATGTGCCGATATGATCGACAGTTGTGATCGATTCAATTTATGTGAATCCCTGAGTCTCTTGACATGTAAGGCCACATCTCTATCTAGTGCCTCTCTCCGGTATTTGTATAAGTAGTGTACTATTTAATCTCGTGAAGATTTGGCAAAATGAAAATCTTGTGAGGATACTTGAGCTTTAGTAAAATGTTTGATCTTTTCAAAAGGGGATACTATTAATAAACCTCGTATGTTTGGTTTTTTAAGGAAAAGCTTCATTTTCATGACAAGAGAAATGCGAATTTCAACATATAAAATGTTTACTTGAGTACCATAACTTTTAACTAATTACTTGAATGCCATTATTTTTTAAAAACGTACAAACAAATGTCAAAAATCCGACATAATGTAGCACTTGTAGTAAATATTTTTAAAAGTTATGTCACTCAAGTGATCAATTAAAAAGTTATATAACACTCAAGTGATCAGAAAAAAATTTATGACACTCAAGCGATTAAAAAAAAAGTTATGCCACTCAAGTGAGCGTTATACGAAAATTACAGTACTCAGGGTTCGTGAAAATTAAAATGCGCAACTCATCCTGTCTTTCAAAGTACTGAGAAGGCAACGAACAAAACAGATGAATAGAATGCAGTTCTCTAAGTTTCCTTTTCTTTCCAGCTTTTCAAGTGTAGCTCGTAAAGAATATATTTGACTGCCCATGCCAAGCCAAAGGAGAAAAGGTCAGTGTTTTGCGCGAGTCCAAAGTGCCATCTACATTTGACAAAAATTACCTAGCAATGGGCAATTAGACATATCTTTAACAATGTCAATTTATTTTCTTTACGAATTTAAGGTATCTGAGATGTCGAATGAAAATTAAAATTTCGAAAACGGAAAGTGAAAACATAACATTAACGATCATGTAACAACTACTCCAAATGGCATCTTTTCTTTTGGTTGGAAAAATTGACCACTAGCCTATTGGGAATTTAGAAAGATCGGTCCACGACATTAGGGATGGAAACTAGCCTATTATACCGGAGGGTTCAATGGAGCAAAGCAAACTCCATCGCTCTTTAGGTCTCACCGTCTCTCTAGCTCCGATTTGATCGTGACCTTAAAATGAGGTCGTGCTCAAGCGTTGAGCTTTCGACCTGACTCATGCTCCTGCACGGTTTGATGGCAAAAACGGCTTGATAATGGTTTCTAGTGGGGGAAATGACACAAAAAGTCCTTGAACTTTTGACTAATATGTAATGTCATCCCTGAACTTTTTATTTGTTCACTATGAATGCTGAAATTTTTGTACATATTTAATTTATTCCCTGAACTAGATAATCTAGAGAATAGATTGAATCTAAGGATATAATAATATCAAAAGTTTAAAGACCACATTGAATAAATTAAAAATTCAGGGATGACATTGCACATTGGACCAAAGTTCTAGTGCTAATATGCAAATTTCAAGAACATCTGCGATGGTGAAACTTCTTCGTTTTTTAATTTTTTTGTTTTCTTTTGATTTGCCAATTTTTTAGATTTCATGTTTATATTATTTTTCAGCCTATATTTTTGTTGTATTTGGTTCATTTCCTTGTTTTCCCTTTTAATGTTGCAAATATTGATGGATCTGAGTACTTCTAAAATATTTGAGTATTCGCAGATCCTTTAATGTTTACGACAGTAAAAGTTTATGTCATAGATATCTTCCAAGGCATGGTCTCTTATGTTAAATTTGATTAAATTTCTAACACCAGGAGAAATAACAAGAGATGTATTTTACTAGTTTGATTCGTAAAGTATCATAGTAAATTCTCATCTGCTAATTTAATTCAATGTTTAAATTGTTTTTGATTGATTAGTTTTTTTTTCCAGTATGCTAATTTCTCATATTTTAGGGGAAAATTACTCAAAATTGGAGCCTAGATTGGGTTAGGTGTGAGTTGAGTTGAGTCAGGTTGGGTATGTGTTGCAAAAATTGCATTCCATAAAAATGAGTTGATTTGGGTTAAATTGGTTAATTTGGATAGGGCTAATTTTCGATTCACCCAAATCCGACCTATCCACTCATTTGACAAGTGACAACCCACATGTATAATGATTGATTAATCAATAATAATGGGTATCGAATACCAGATTAAAAAAAAGTTAAAAATTGAATTAAATGAATAAGTGGAGGAATAAAAACTTTATCAAACAGACCCTAAGTTTAGAAATTGTCAGAAGTTAGAATCAAATTACTAAGCTAAGAATAAATTGAACAGTTCACGATCATTAGTACCCCCACGAATTGTCATCGGATATTTGCTCAAATCTTCCACATAGCCCTAGAAAAAAGTGTATCCTACATGGTGAAATCAGACATTAAGATCGATTCTCTCCTTCATTGGCAACGGGAGATGAAGATATTTTTATCGATGCCGATTCGGCTGTCCTACCGTTTAGTACATGTAGATATATTTGGTAAGAATATAATGCGGCGATAAAAAATAAATAAAATATTCCTATTTGAGGAGGCCATCACGTCAGTTTCTTTTAATAGTATAATCGACCTTCCACACAAGTTGGAGATTATAAAAAATAAAAAATAAAAGTACGTAATTTAATGTACTAAGATGAATTGGAATAAGACCTAATTCTTTTTATCTTAGCGTCGGCATCAAATGACGTCACGAGATGAGATCACGACGCTAACATCATCCTGTGGTCCGTCGCCATCGCCGTCCGTTTTAGGCGTTAAGTGAAATTTATTCCACTCTTTTCGGAGGTCGAAACCAAATTTTTTCTGAGGGATCTTTTCAATTGAGAGAGACAGAGTTGCATGCTTGTACGCAATAATATAAGCACCGGTTTTGTCATTGTTTGTAGGAAATGCATTACTAATTTTTTAAAAAGTACATTATTAGATAATATATTCTGACAGACGTAATATAATATATTGAATATCCTCTAAATAGTACAATTTCTTAAAGAAAAAACCGGTCGTGATAATTATTTAGAGATACTCTTAAGGATTATGTCCGAAAGGAAATTGATCTTTATGAAATTCGGTACAATAAGACGCATCAAATCGGCCAAATATTTAGATTACATTATATTTGTCCGTTCACATGTTTCATTCTTGAGCTTATATATAATTACTTTTATGAGCTAAATGAATCTAGGTCAAACTATACCCAAAAAAAAAAACTGATTTAGGCGCATATATTTCAATGTACACCTTCCGTGGGCTGTCAATATCTGCCCTCGATAAATACATAAACATAAAATTCCAGAAAACAATGTGTATCATCTCGCATAAAATGCCTCGAGAAATCAATACTTCCATTCAATAACTAACCAAGTGTTTTGCCGAAGTTGGATCATCGATGAATTATCTATCACTGAGATTTGTTCTTAGGCTTTTTAAGATTGAAACGAGTTCTTGTAGCGATTCCGGACAAGATTTATATAAATGGAATGCAAGGAATAAACACGTTTTAATAGAATTTAATCAACGATGAAACTCAATAATGTAAAAAGTTTTGCCAAAATTTAATCAAAAGTGTGATGATAAACCTACAACGTCTAAATTAATCGATGACAAAAATTCAAAAACTATAACTAAGATACATGCCGAAATTTAATCGACAATAAGATATCTGAAACTACGCCTAAAGTACGAGAATTGAAAGATATTTAAATTGCGAAAAAGTAAATACAAAGATAAATTTGCAAGAACGTTTAGATCTTTAATTAATTCTGATAGACTTTACAAAGAGTACGATGTGGCTATTTAAAACCTATAATCAACGATTACAAATGATTGTTACAACTTTAGAATTTAAATAAATAAATAACTTGTTACGAGAAGTTACCTCATACACTCACTCCTATTATCTAGTACACTTGTCCACAAGAAGTTATAAGAACTCTAAGATAGCGGCAATGAACAATGTCAATTGCTCCCGTCGATGGTTGATGATCAATTTTTTAAGTCTTGAAGGCTCTCATCGATAACTTTCCTGTTGTGTTGTCGATGAGTTCACTATCGAGTTATCAATGCTCTTCAAGTTGTCAATTGTTCAGTTCACCGATGGCTTTTGCTGTTCACCAGACTCTACTCTCATCGATCAAGTCTATTAATTATCGATAATAACCAAAAGTTAGTATTTTTTTTAGTATAAAGATCAAGAAAATAAAATAAATAAATATTTCGGGTACTAAAAATTCGAATATATAATGTTGAACACGCGGAATCTTGGCCATGAACAAGTATACAGTAGACATCAAGGCCAGTGCTCTCAACTGCTCCAGCATCGTCATTACAGTCGCGATACCCTGCGTCAGTTGCGACATCTTCCATCTCCTCTCTCCTCTGCTCCCAGTTGCACCATAACATCACCATCTTCTTGTATAGATGTCTGCTCGTGATTATGCATTGCATCATGGTCACAGCTCACCACTAACCTTCTCCCACCAACCCATCTTCTCTCGCTCCGTGCAAGTGCAGTTCGAGATCTCCGGATCTCGGGTCGGAGATATCGAATCTGAATGGGGGAAGTAGCAGAAACAATAGATCACGGGTTCCGCGACTCGACGCTCGACGACACTGCCATCTTGACCAAGGTCACGCATGTCATCCTCGCCATCAAGACCAGCTCCGTCGCGGATGAGGCCACAGCCGCAGCGATGGCTGCCGCTCGCGAGGCGAACCCTTGGGACGGGTGGCTTCCAATCAAGGAGTCGAGGGGCAGCAGCACCGTGTCCGCGGTGTTCCACGTCCTGTGCTCCGGGATGGGGATTCAGGCGCTCATGCTTCCTGTTGCCTTCGCTTCTCTTGGATGGTAAGCCAAAGTCATGCCGTGGCCTTTGAATTTTTTTTATTTTCGCAATTCATATGTGACTGACCGGGGATTCAGTCGTCTTTTGAATTCTGGCTGCACGAGACTAGACATGGCCAGGGCCCGGTTTCGGCCCGATCAAACTCGGGCTCAGCCCATTGACCGGGCCCGTGGTTCGGAATCGGAACCGGCCCATGGCCGACGGGCCTGGTTCCAGTTCCAAATTATTTTAAAAAAATAATAATAATGAAATTTTAAAAAAAATTCATAATTAAAATTTTTTTTATGAAACAATTTGAACTCTAATTGCCATGCATAGTAAGTACATTGATCACAAATTGCAATGCTTGGCTTGGGTGTATTGAACTCTAATTACAAGGATTGCCTTGGGTTTTATACACAATGATTCTAATGCCTCTATGAACTAGAATTTTGTACCAATTTAGAGTTTTTCGTGGTAAAAAAATTAGTTTTTAGTAAATTTATCATAAATGTGTATCAATTTAGAGTTTTTCGTGGTCAAAAAATTAGTTTTTGGTAAATTTACCACAAATGTATCAGTTTGGCATTTTTCATGGTATTAACCCTATATTAACTCTATGAACTAGAATTTTGTTTTAATTCTTAGATCGATGATCTTGCTAACAATATCTCTTCAATTCCAGTGGTTTTCCTCTTGGCGTTCTCATCCGCAAAAAAAAAAAAACAAGCTGTTAATAAATACGGTGGAAATTGGAGGCAAAATAATTCTCAACTTCACGCACGATCTTTCTCTTTGCACTGACGATGGAAAAGGGCTGATTTTTAGTTTTTGGCATTTCTACCTCCCTTTTATTGGCCGTGCTATTCTCGACTTCGCGTATGATCTTTCTCTTTGCACCACACCTGATGATATCTCTAAAGAAAAATTAGTGTATTTAGGAATGCGATCATATGATAGCAAAAAGTGAAGGATTCATCAACGGTAAATATAGAATTCTAGACAGGATCCATATATATATTGAAATCGAACAGGAATTTCGAAACGTACCTTTTGAAGATCGAAGATAAATCGATAACCGATTGTGTCTAGATTAGCGCCACAAGTGTTGCGCCTTTACCGGTATTCACACACACGAACGGAATTCTCCAACGACCCACGTGCTAGCGAAAGATCTTGAAGTTTCTTTTTTTTCAACGCATTTTGATTTTCGATACTATATAGAAAAACCTTAGACATAGAACAATTCTCTATCCATTTATACAGCTTCATTATCCAGCGGAATTAAAAGAAGCAGGCCAGGCGATTTAGGCCCGCCAAACCGTCCACCTTCAATCGTACATTTAATCGTTATCTCATAATTAGCACAACCGCGTAGATAAGTTGAATAGGAGAATAAATTAAAATCTACGTCTTATTTTAAGTAGATCCCGGTGTACAAAAAATATTAACTCAGTTCGTTTTTGTGTGCGACCCTGTAGGTTCACTAAATATTAGCAATGTGCTCAAAACTCTTTTTAGCCCACAAGTCATAAGCGGTCTCTAGCAATACATTATGACTACCTAAGTATAGTGAAAGTCGATTTTTCGACACAACCTAATCCACAACTAATATTAGAGTATCAACCTTGATTGATTTCTAGGGCAGACATCTCTATTAAGTGCCTCTCTTTCATATGTGATGCAATCAAGCTTTAAAACTTTTAAAAAATGCAATCAAGTCTTAAAACTTGTCGAATTGATGCAATCAAGTCTTTCTATTAATCCATCTAACATGATAAACAGAAACCGCTAACAAGTTTTACGATTTGATTTCACCAACTTCACAAGTTTAGAACTTGATTGCACTTTTTGAAAATTTTAGGACTTAATTATACTTGGATGACAAGTTTTAGAACTTTCGGTACACTTATCCCAATAATATATTATTCAATCTTGTGAAGAAACCTAAAAATTAGTAAAATGTTTAGCCCTCTTTATACTATTAAGAAAACTCTTATGTTTGGTTTTTTTTTAAGTAAAAGCTTCATTTTCATGACAAGAGAAACACGAATTTTGACCTACATGATGTTAATCACACTTCGAAAAATGGATTCAAGAATAGTTATAGAGTGCTTTTTTAATTACTTTCAGCTTTTAAATAAGAAATTCATTTTAAGTGTCTTAGGGATGTTTTTTTTTTTTGGTAAGGTGTGTCTTAGGGATGTTTGTTAAGCAATAAATTATTAAAATTTTATAGTTTTCAATACATTAAATCTTCCTATGTTATGCACAATCGATGCTTCGATTGAATTATTCCAGTTTAGTAACTTAACCAACATCTAATGTAACACCTCATATTATGCAAACTAGGGTGACAGGTGAGTAGCGCTCCCGATTTCTAGGATAATTTCCCAATTCTTAGAATGGGGTAGTTTATAGGATACATGTGGTAAAAATTTACAAACCAAATTAGAGTTGTCATCGATTGGTCTGGGAAAATCTTGATCGGACATTTAAGGAAGCTAAACTAAGGAAACTGATCTACAGGAACTAGAAATCTTAAGTCCGGGCATTCATTAAGCGCGCCATAAATTTATCGGTAATGGTGCAATAGATTAGCACCCCACGCGACGTTGTCCGGTGACCTGGCACTTGCAAATTACTGAATATTTTCTTCTAATTTGGTGAAGTCCTAAATTATTCATCAATTAGTTTCCTAAAGAGGCATGATGTTTTGTTTTAAAGGTTAATACCACAAAAAATCTAAAACTTGTACACATGTGATAAATTTACCCTAAATTATTTTTTGACAAACAAAAATTCCAAACTAGTACACTGATGACAAATTTACCCTCAAACTAATTTTTTGACTATCAAAAATCACAAACTGATATACTTGTGATAAATTAACCCTCCTTTAAATTGGATTAATACCATGAAAAATCATAAATTGGTAAATTTATAACAAACAGAAGGGTAAAATCCTAAATCGATACACCCGTCAACTATAACGTGTCATCTAACTCAGCAATTTGATAATAAAATGTAACGAAAACTTATGGAGGATAAAATGTTCTACCTTTTTAAAAGGTGATACTATTAATAAACCTCACATGTTATATTTTTTTTAAGTAAAAGCTTCATTTTCACGACAAGAGAAACATGAATTTGGACCAACCTGATGTTATCACACTACGAGAAATAGATTCAAGAATAGCTAGAGAGTGCTTTGTTAATCACTTTCAGCTTTTAAATAAGAATCTCGTTTTAAGTGTCTTAGGGGTGTTTGTCAAGCAATAAATTAATAAAATTTTATAATTTTCAATACATTAATTATTCTTGTGTTATACACGATGGATATTTTGAAAATCGAAGTATTCCAGTTAAGTAACTTAAAGTGTAGCACCTCGGATTATGGAAACTATGGTGACAGGCGAGTACTGTCCACGGTTTCTAGGATCTTTTTCCAATTCTTAGAATGGGGTACTCTACAGGATACATGTGGTAAAAATTTACAAACCAGACTAGAGTTGTCATCAATTGGTCTGGGAAAATCTTGATTGGACATTTAAGGAAGCCAAACTAAGGAAACTAATCTACAATAACTAGAAGCCTTCAGTCCCGGCATTCATTAAGCGTGCCATGGATTTATCACTAGTGCGTGCGATAGATTAGCACCCCACGTCATGTCATCTGGTCCAGTGACATGGCATTTACGAATCACTGAATATTTTCTTCCAGTTGGGCGAAGTCCTAAATTATTCATCGATTAGTTTCCTAAAGAGGCATGATGTTTTGTTTTAAGGGTTAAGATCACTAAAAATCCTAAACTTGTATACATATGATAAATTTATTTCAAATTAATTTTTTGATCACCAAAATTACAAACTGGTACATTTGTAATAAATTTACCAAAACTAATTTTTTGACTATAAAAAATTCCAAACTAGTATACTTGTAATAAATTTACGCTCCTTTAAATTGGGTTAAATTGGTAAATTTGTGATAAACAGATGGGTAAAATCTTAAATTGATACATCCATCAACTGCCATGTGTTATCCAACTCAGCAATTTAATAATAAAATTTAGCGAAAATTTACGGAGGGTAAAATGTTCGACTTTTTTAAAAGGCGATACTATTAATAAACCTCATATGTTATATATATTTTTAGTTAAAAGCTTTATTTTCATGACAAGAGAAACTGGGATTGGGACCAACTTGATGTTATCACGCTTCGAGAAATAGATTCAATAATAGCTAGAGAGTGCTTTTTTTTTAATTACTTTCATCTCTTAAATAAGAACCTCGTTTTAAGTGTCTTATGGGCTTTTGTTAAGCAATAAATTAATAAAATTTTATAATTTTCAATACATTAACTGTTTTTGTATCATACACAACCGACATTTTGAAAATTTAATTATTCCAGTTAAGTAACTTAGCCAACACTAGCGTTGCACCTCGGATTATGCAAACTAGGGCGACAGGTGAGCGGTGCCCATGGTTTTCTAGGACCTTTTTCCAATCCTTAGAATGTAGTAGTCTATAGGATACATGTGGTAAAAATTTCCGAACCAAACTAGAGTTGTCATTGATCGGTCTGGGAGAATCTCGATTGGACATTTAAGGAAAGCCAAGCTAAGAAAATCGATCTACAAGAACTAAAAAGTCTTTAAGTTCGGACATTCAGTAAGCGTGCCACAGATTTATCAGTAATGCGCGCAATAGATTAGCACATGGCACTTGCTAATTACCGAATATTTTCTCCTAATTTGGCGGAGTCCTAAATTATTCATTAATTAGGGCCAATTTGGTAACGTGCTAAACAGTGAAAATTTTTATTCTTTTGTTTTTAGAAATAATTTAGGAACAGAAATGCGTTTGGTAAATTTTTATTTCCGAGCACATTTTTATAAAATTTTATGTCTAGAAATAATTTTGAAAGAGAAATAGTTTAAAAATAATTTTTGAGTACAAAATGATTTTCACGCGCAACCTTAATTTCTTATGCAGGCACGAGGAGCTTCTTGTTTTAAATACCTAAAAAACTTTGTGGCCAAACACACTCAAAGCAGAGAGTACGCCGCCGCCGCCGCCTCCGAGCCGCCGCCGCCGCCGCCTCCGCTCTCCGTCGCCGGTGCTCATCTTCACCGGAGACGCCGTCTGGAGCCTCCTCGCGCGGTCCGGCCAGTGATCGCGGTCGGGATTCCTCCTCGGCAAGGCAAGGTAAGGTTGAAGACGTTGCCCTAGCATTGCACAGTCCAGGCGCCCACCATCCGTTCGACGAAATGTTCAAGTTAAACCAGAACACGCCCACCGCTTACTGTTCAATGTCTTGCCTCCCCAGGTGAAGAGCTCTGCACTTCCTGCTCTCTCGAATCGGCGCCACCAACCTCTGGCAAGAAGCAGCCAGAGCTTGGTTCGAACTTGAAGAAGACGTCGGAGTTGCTCAAGAACAGCGCGGAGGACGTTGAAGAAGGCGGCCATGGACAAGCGAAAGAGCAGCGGGTCAGGAAGACAGAAAATCCCACCTCGCCACAAGATATCCGGAACCGGCGAGCCCCAAATCAACGAGGACAACGCCTCGATGCTCATCGGAAGCATAGTCGAAAAGGGCGTTGCCGACGTCCCCGAGACCAAGACCCTCGCCCCAACCCCTCCTCCGAGGGCCACCGTCCTTCCTTTCCCGGTTGCGCGACACCGTTCTCACGGCCCCGTAAGTTCCTGAACTTATGCTTCTTCTGGGCAATGGAATTTGAAAATTTGCTGCTTTCTTGGTTTATTGAGCAATGGAAGCAGTACAGGGAGCTTCGGACACGTCATTAGTCCTGCTTTAGTGTTCTTGATTCAGTGAAGTGAGGAAAATTGATGAGTGTTAAGGTCGGGAATTTAGTGTTTTTGGTCCATATATATAGCCATCGGTTTAAGGGCAGGTTTGGAACGTGTTTCAAATGGGTTGGAATGTGTAGGAGGAAAGGCATTGTTGGAGTTTTAGTTTTGAGTAGGGAGCCTGAAGAAGGTAAACTCCTAGTATGGCATTTGGTTATTAGTTGAGTTTGAGGCTCCTTTTTTGGGGGGGGAAATGATAGAACAAGGAACGTTCCTTTGTATTAAATTTTTTTGTTGATAATGAAATGTTAATCTGCAGCATTGGGGTCCAGTTGGCACGAGATGGGATGAAGATCACGACAGTGATGATCATAATGAGGATGCTGAAGAATATAGGAGACTTGCCACTTCTGAGCGAATTGCAGCTTTTGCTAGACCAGTTCAAAGAAAGGAGAAGAAGGAATTGAACTTACACAATTGGAGGGAGATTGCTGCAGGAAATGATTCCTCCTTCGGTAGTAAAAATATAAAGCGTCGATCCACAGGGGCTGAAGTGCGAAATAGTAGTAGAGAGGTGATCAAAAGTGAAAATAACCAAAATCTCATGGATGATACATCTTTAAGTGGTGCAGTTCCTATGGAAGTAGATGCAAAACCACTCTCAAAATTTGAGCCTATGTATGAAACTGATGGGGCCATCACAGATGGCAAGACTTCTGCATTAATGCAAAGTGATTCGGGTAAAGGTACTCAAGTTCAGGGACGTTCTTTTGATGGTGACAAGAAGGCTGAGGCTGCTTATTTACTTAGAGATTCAGGGTCTAAGCACATTAGTAGCGGAACTGGTGCAGTGAAAGTTTCAAGCAATGAATCTGTAAGAATGCTGACCGAGGCAAAAGAGTTAAGTTCCTCATTTCTTGATCAGTCCAGAGAGAAGGAAAACCAATCGTCAAGCTTGCCTACAGCCTCCTTGTTTAGATCCAACGTCAGTGATGATGGGCATAGTCATTCTTCTCTTGAGAGTCAAATCGATGCTGAGAACTGTGCCAGATTACAGCGTATGTCTCCTGACGAAATTGCTGAAGCTCAGGCTGAGATAATGAAGAAGATGGACCCTTCATTGCTTAAGTTGCTAAAAAGAAGGGGTCAAGAGAAATTTAAGAAGCAAAACTTGTCAGGCTCTCGGATAGCTACGGATGCAACATTGGGTAGTCCATTAGTTGCGGATCAGTCTCTTCAGAATGCAGAATCACAGAATACAAGGGACAGAGTATCTAATTTGGCATCATCGGAGACTGTAAAAGATAGCCAAAGTCATCAGGATCATGCTGGTGTCCAGAATGTTGGACCAAGAGATGGCAGTTTGTGGAATGCTTGGACTGTTAGGGTTGAGGCTGTACGAAAATTGAGATTTTCATTAGATGGAAATGTCATTCAGAGTGAAATTGACCCAGTTGCGGGGACTGGTAAGTAAATTGTTTATATAATCTCTTCCAGCTAGTGTCTCTTTCTATGCATCTCTTTTGGTGCCTTTTGAGTCCAGATGATGGTTCCTTCTCCAGAAATAAGATAAATAGTTATTCAGTCAGTTCACATGTTTTTAGTCATTACAAGTGGGGTTGACATTCACTGGTCACCCTAATGCACCAGTCACTTAATGATGATGATGAACGACTTTAGCTAGTTCATGCACTAGTCACACTAATGAGTCTCTATATAGTACCTAAGGTACTATAGCTTAAGGTGTTTCTATGTAGTACTTAAGGTTCTTTAGCTTGACCTATTCTTTTTCATGGAATTATGCAAGAATGTTGCATGGGCATCTTCAGCAACTGATTCGAGTACCAAAAATTCACTTTTTGGCTGAATGTTGCTGCAGACTGCAATTTTTTGAGCTGCTATAGACTTTGACCTGTATAAGAACTTTGATTCAAATTGATGCCTATAGAACTTAGGATCAGCTTTCATTCCTTGATAAAGACAAGTAGGATGAGCTTTCTTTATAAGTGCCCTCTCTTTCAACCTTAAATCCCACCCCTATGTCAACCTAAGGTCGAAAACCACTTTTTTCTGTTCCCAGATAGCTGCACGAGGGTGTGGTATTTCTGCTGTCTGAGCACTAAACTGCTAGACGGCTTTATCTGAGTGATAGCTGCACCAGGGTGTGGTCTGGTTAGCGCCCCAGATTTCATTTGGTGAATTTTTTTGAAGTGTATGTTTCAATCTTTGGTGAATTTTTTTGAAGTGTATGTTTCAATAATGTACTTTCTTGTCTAGATCCCTCGTATAATTGGATCAGAGTATGGCGTGCTCTATGATTGAGTCCTAAGCGTGCATTAGAGGAATTTTTCAATGCTTAAGAATTATTTCAAGTTATGTCTAGTTTCTGTGATTATATCACTTATCGAGACTATCTTCAGGTCTGAACAGGCAGAATGCTGATAGTGTTGCTGAGCGAGACTTCTTGAGGACTGAAGGTGACCCTGCTGCTGCAGGTTATACTGTCAAAGAAGCAGTGGCACTTACAAGAAGTGTGGTAAGTTGCCTTTTATATCGGTGCTTAGCTAACATAGACTCAAAGCTAATCAGATAGTTTTTGCTTTCTCATTAGTGTTCATTCTTAAGTTCATATCCTTTGCTGCTAAGTTACAAGAACCTTCTTCGCTACTGGCATTTTGGTAAATAATGAATTGATGCTTCAGGTTCCGGGACAACGGGCCCTTGCACTTCATCTTCTCGCCACTGTACTTGACAAGGCAATGCACATTATTTGTCGGGATCAAGTTGATCTTGTTACTCGATATTCTAATGTTGATGAGGCTTCTGTCGATTGGGAGGCTGTCTGGGCATTTGCACTCGGTCCAGAACCTGAACTTGTCTTAACATTGAGGTGGTCTATAATGCATATGTTTTGTCATCATCCTTCCTTCATGTTGTTAGTCAATGAGCAGTGGATATAACCTTGACTTCCGCGTTATTACTAGAAAGATTTTTATTTAAATTTTCTGGTGCTATGCTCATACATACAAAAAATTCTGAGCCATACTGCTGACATGAACTCCTGTATTTCCTGAAAAAGAGCTTACACTTGTGGGGAAATTGCAGTCTTCTAATCTGTTATTTTGTTGTTTACATTTTTACTGGAGCAATAGTTGTTCTGTTATAGGTACACTCCACAACATGTTGAATCTGTTTTCCAGTGTCGGCAGTCTATACCTTGGCTTTACAGGAATTAGTCAGTATTTGTGTATCCCTTTCCTTTTTGGGGGAACCTTTCGGGAATCTAAGTAACAAGGTTGCTTGGTTATGGCCTGAGCTGCTTCTAACTAATGTTATGCTGCTTTCTTTAGCTTCTTTGGATGATACATTCTATAGCCAGGATTGTCACTCCCAGAAGGCTCCATATATCTAGGTTTCTATATCATATGCAACCATTTGAAAAAAGTTAGAAATGTACTCTAATGATGTGTATTTGTAGGATGTGTCTTGATGACAACCACAATTCCGTGGTTTTGGCATGTGCAAGGGTAATTGAGTGCATACTCTGCTCTGATTTGAACGAGAACTTCTTTGACAAATTGGAGGTAAAATTTTCTTCAGAGATTCTTATCATTCTTACAACGCTTCATTTGGTTGAGTTTAAGTTTTATATGTTCTTTCAGAGAATGAGTATGCATGGGAAGTATCTCTACACTGCCCCAGTTTTTCGGAGTAAACCAGAAATTGATGGTGGTTTGCTTCATGGTGGGTTTTGGAAGTACAGTGCTAAATCTTCTAATGTTCTTCCTATGGAAGAAATACCTGATGATGAATCTGAGGGGAAGCGCACTATTCAGGATGATATTGTCGTTGCTGGTCAAGATTTTATTGCAGGTTTCGTCAGGATGGGAGTTCTGCCAAGAATTCGTTATATCTTGGAGGTAGCATGATCTAACTATTATGTCAGTTTCAGCCTGTTTACTTCGTATAGAAATCATTTTGTTTCTTCAAATGGATGGTTTCAGACAGATCCAGCCGAAGCTCTGGAAGAACGGATGATCTCTATTCTAATTGCAATAGCAAGGCATTCGCCAACTGCTTCAAGTGCTATCATGGACTGTCCAAGGCTCGTCCAAATAGTTGTCCACAGATTTTCCATGAAAAGCAGTATGGAAATTCAGCCTTCCAAGATAAAATCTGTTACACTTCTAAGGGTATGTCATCAGTTCATCTGACATCTTGCTCTAGTCTTAATCTTTCACGGGACAATTGGTGTTTAGCCAGTAACTCATTTCTGTTTACCTCTTGAACAGGTTTTGGCACAATCTAATAGGAAGTATTGCATTGAGCTTATAAGCAGTGGAACACTCCACTCTATGATATGGCAGTTGTATCAACCTGCACATTCCCTTGACCAGTGGATTAAACTGGGAAAGGAGCGCTGCAAACTCTCCTCATCTCTGACGATTGAACAATTGCGGCTATGGAGGACTTGCATAGAGTATGGATATTGTGTCTCACACTTCTCAGATATCTTTCATTCCATGTGTTTGTGGTTGCATCCGCCTTCCATGGAGAAACTGTTGGAGAACAATATCACGAGAGAAGTCGCTTCAATCTCTGATGAGGCATACCTTGTTCTGGCAGCTTTAGCTCGTAGGCTTCCAATGTTTCATTCACAGAAGTATACAGGCAATCAAAATACAGACTGCACTGGCAATAACACTGAATCATGGTCTTGGAGTCATGTTACCCCAATGGTTGATCTTGGAATAAAGTGGATAGAATGGATGAATGATTCTAGCATCTCTCAGTTCTTTGAGTCGCAAAGTGGTATGAAAAATGACCTGAGAAGTCGATCTCTGACATCCTTATTGTGGGTTTATTCTTCTGTCCTGCACATGCTATCTGTTGTTCTTGAAAGAGTGGGGCCAGACAAAACAATCATTAACTCCAATGATGGCAAATCACTGCCTTGGCTTCCCGAGTTTGTCCCAAAAGTTGGTTTAGAGATTATTCGGCAAGGGTTATTTAGCTCTTTGAATGACAGCATAGAAAATGGAACAGATTCTGAAAGAGTTGGTTCCTTCATCAAAAAGTTGTCTTATTTGAGACTTCAAAACGAAAGTGAGACCTCTTTAGCTTCTGTTTGCTGTCTCCATGGATTTGTGCAGTTGATGGTTGAGATTGATTGCTTGATCCAGTTAGCCAAGGCTGGAATGCCTAGTCCTCCAACAAGAGGACTCTCCATGTCAGCAGAAGAGAGAATTCTTGAGGATGGTATGCTCAATGGTTCTCTTGTTGATCTGCAGAAGGTGCTTGATGTCCTTTTGAACAAAATTGCTTCTGAATGGCAGTCAATCCAATCCATAGAGACGTTTGGGAGAGGGGGTCTTGCTCCAGGAGTTGGGGTTGGGTGGGGTGCTTCTCATGGAGGATATTGGTCAAGACGTGTCCTTTTGGCACAAAAGGATGCGGGTCTTCTCGTATACTTGCTTGGAACTGTTCCACTGGTGTCAGTTGATCATGTAGCCTTTAGTGAGGGCCAAGCCATTGTTTTGCGAAGAGTTAACGGTGCCTTAGGAACTTGTTTGACTGCTGGGCCAAGGGATGGGGTAGTTGTAGAGAAGGCATTTGACTTTTTGTTCCGAGTCCCTGTTCTAATGTGCTTGAATACCTCTATTCAGCACTTTTTTTCTCTTAGCAGGAGGTCTCTGATGTGGGAGTATTGTGAAGAGGACCTACATCATTTTAGCAAATTATTATCTTCTCATTTCAGAAAAAGATGGTTGTGCATAAAGAAAAAGGCAAGATCCACAGAGGACAGTAAGACTACCATGCATAAAGCAAATAAAAGCGGTAGTATATCTCTTGAAACCATTCATGAGGATATGGACATGTCAGATGAGAAAGCAGAACATATGCCTTGTACTAATTTGACTATGGAGTGGGCTTACCAGAGACTGCCACTTCCCATGCATTGGTTCATCAGCCCATTGAGTTCATTAGGGGATGGCAAGCAGAGTACAGATCAGAAAGCTTCTGGTGCCATTAATCCTGTTCAGGATCATGATGATCTATCTGAAGTTGCTAAAGCTGGAATGTTCTTTCTATTTGGCCTAGAGGCAATGTCTTGTTTGGGATGCTCAGATATCACTTCTCCTGCTCAACATGTGTCACTAGTTTGGAAATTCCATTCCTTGTCTATGATCTTACTTGTTGGGTTGGCTGTGCTTGAAGAGCAGAGAAGTAGGGATGTTTATGAAGCTTTACAAGAACTCTTTGGACAGTTTCTTGATCGAGAAATATTAAGTAGAAGTGCTCGACATTCTCTGAAAGACAAGCCTGAAATGGAAAGCGCAAATAAATGGGAATTGTTAAGTTTTGGATCAAAAATTCATGATAGTTACTCAACGTTTATTGAAACTCTTGTGGAGCAATTTGCTGCAGTATCCTATGGTGATCTGCTGTATGGTCGTCAAGTCGCGATGTACCTTCACCGCCATGTGGAAGTTTCTGTAAGACTCGCTGCATGGAATGCACTGTCCAATTCTCGGGTTCTTGATCTTCTGCCTCCTTTGGATAAGTGCCTAGCTAATGCCGAAGGTTATCTCGAACCTCCTGAGGTATTATTCATGAACATATTTGTTCTTTTCTTCTTCTGTTGTTTGGTCGAACATCATGAGCATGTTCAGGCAGTTTAACTATGGTAATGGTTTGTTTTTCTTAAAGTATATGTTTTGCCCATATTGCTCAAAATGGGGTTAGTGGGTCTTATATATGTATAGTCTCCTCCATCTGTAAGCTTAAAACTTTGGGTTGAACTTTCTACCTACTTTTGATCCTTCATGTCTCATTTAATACATCAATTCGTGTGTGTATTTATTTATTTATCTCATTCCCTGTTCACTCATTCTAGGAGCAAGAAAAATTGTCTTGTATTCTACATCTTTTGGTTTCTACTTCATGTGCCAGATAGTTGTCTTGCCATTCCCCATTCCGGTTCACATGTGAGAGGGGATCTTAAATATGGGAGTCTAATGGGCCTTATTATATGCAGTCTCCCTTCACCTAATTGCTTCAGGGTTTTTGTTGGACTTTCAAACCATTCAGTTCTAAAGTGGCTGCTGGCCATCACAAGTACTTCTCTTGTTGAACTGAGTCTTATTCTATGCAGTTGTGACTTGCTTTTCTCTATTTTTTTTTTTTTTGGGCAGACCAAAAAAACATATAGTTTTTTGACTTGTTAGATTTATGATGAACTCTAGATGTAGGGTAGATATCGTCAATGGGTAAACGCTTTTTGTCTTTTTAAACTTCTGAAGTTCTCAAATTACAGAAGCTGCTGTGCCATTCATATTACACCATTCTCTGTGGAATAACTTCATCTGAGGGTATTGTGTAAATGCTCACAGGCTTGTATTGAGGTCATTGATGAGTTTTATATCTTTATTCGCAGGATGATGAACGTATCTTAGAAGCATATGTAAAGTCATGGGTTTCTGGAGCACTGGAAAGAGCTGCTGCTAGAGGATCACTAGCATTAACGCTTGTCTTGCACCACATCTCATCATTCATTTTCCTTGATCATGGAAAAGATTGTGTTTTGCTGCGAAATAAGTTAGTGAAGTCCCTGTTGCGAGATTGCTCCAGGAAGCAACAACATGAGGTATGCAATTCTGTAGAGCAGTTGAATGTTAAGCAAAATCTTGGAAAAAGTGGATGTGACTATTGACTACTTTGTTCAGTCTACTGGTTAGCCTTACTTTTCTTGTGTGAGGAGAGAGCAATTTTTTGTTAACCTCTTTCTGCTGGATGACGATCTACGACTCATATGACAGTTATCATTTAGGGCCACCATCGTTAGAGGTTGAAATTGTGCAAAGAGATCAAACACTCACTATCTGTTTTTTTCTAGATAAAGTTATGAGGGAGGGGATGGTGGGGTTCAGGAGATACCTTTTCTGCGACGATTGTTTGTATGCAAAGTAGATCACGGTTATAATTTTACGAGTATCTCTCTGTTTAGGAAGAGGCGTGTAAGTAATCATTCTAGTGAAATTTTTAGTATGAATTTGACTTGTCAATGGGATTCGTTACCGCAGGGAATGATGATGGATCTCATCCGGTACAATAAGTCATCCCCATCCAAAATGACTGCACAAGAGGAGGGTGCATCGCAAGCAAGCACCGTCCGTGGGAGGCTCGAAGTACTCAAAGCGGCTTGTGAAGGAAACATGTCTCTCTTGGCTGAAGTGGAAAAGCTAAGATCCAAGTTTCACCAACTTGAGAGGTGACTTGACCTGATCATACTCTCTGGAGGGTGCATTCGAATCAAGCACTGTCCACTGGTGGCTCGAAGCACTCGAAGAGGTTTGTGAAGGAAATCCCTCCCCCTTGGCTGAAGTGGAAAAGCTAAAGTTCAAAGTTTCCCCAACTCCAGAGGTGACTTGACCTAATTATACTCTCTGTACAGTGTACATGTATGGTTTTTCACACCTTTTTGAGCTTTCGGAGTTGGGACTGGGAGGGCCCAGAAGAGCTTGTCGTCCCTGTAATTTTTGGTCAAATGGGAATGAGAAAAATAGTAATGGTAAATGAAAGTTTTATTTAATTTTTTCCTTCTTTTTACCACTTTGAAAAATGTTCTCTGCTTCCTCAGTTTTGGATTTAAACATCAGCTTGACGTAATCGGCATCATGTTGATGAAATGTGGAGGGAAATTACTACTAGCTGAGTTTTGAGGATTCGAGGTATTTACTACTGGTGATTTGATAGTCTAATGACAAATTTTTTAAACCCTTCAATTTGCCCAAAGTCCAAAGCAAAGGGGTAAATGCTTTGGGTTACACCAAGGTAAACTGTGACCTGCAGTTCAATTTTTTTTTACCATATGCCATAACTTTCACCTAATGGACTTCAGGAGGTCGATGTTGCTTTGTAAAGCATTCTCACGGACACTACGTGAGACTCCAGTTTTGAGGGGACAATTACCAAAACAGTCTAGATTTATTGTAATCATGCTAATTTAATCTTAAATCTTTTTTTATTGGTTAATTCAGTCATAAATATTTTGCAATTGTGCCGTTTCAATCCATTCGGCTAATTTTGGCCGGTCGGTGTTGACGTAGATGTTTGCCGATGCTGACGTGGCAATTTTTTAAATGTTTTTTTATATTTTTTTCTTTACTCTTTCCTTTTCTTTTTTCTTTCCTTCTTCTCTTAGATGGTCGCCGAACTGACCAAAGGCCAAGGCCGGCGAGGCTTGCCCTCGTCGTAAGCCTCGCTAGCAATCGCCAAGGTCGACCTCGCCAGCACTAGCCCTTGGCCAAGGAAAGAAGGAAAGAAAAAAAAAACGAAAGAGATGGGGTATAAAAAGGAAGGAATATTAAAAAAAATATTTAAAATTTATCACATTAGCATCGACCAGCGTCCACGTCAGTGTCGGCAGGCCAAAATTAGCCGGATGGTCTGAAATGGCACAATTATAAAAGGTTTAGGATTGAATTGACAAAAAAAAAAGGTTTGGGACTGAATTGATACAACTATAATAGGTTTAAGACTGTTTTGGTAATTTTCTTGATGATTCGAGGTATTTACTTATCAAGAAAATTAGAAAAATGGAATCCACAAAAATTCATAGACTTTTAGAGCATGTTGAAGTGCACAATTCATTCTTGGAACATTGCCATTAGGTTGGACATTGTGCAATTTGATTCGAAAAACTATTAGTGTTTTGGAGAATGATTACACCGTGTTTCACCGAGAATGGCTCCACTCGACAAAATAGCTTTCCCTGAAGGTTGATCTTCGATTTTTATTGAATCGGGTTCAGCAGTAATTCGGACAACAAGCAGAATGCATAAAGAAGATTTAGAACTAATTACTTTAATGAATAGTAAATGCAGGAACTCGAAAGCTAAATTCGATAGATCGAAAGATACATAATTTGTGTTGATAACTGTAAATCCTTTTCTACAAGGATTCAACATGGCTTATAGAGCCTACTACAAAATTTAACCGCTCCTGAGCAGTTAATATTCAAATTAGAAATTACAACAGCATCTCCACGATTTTAGACTCCATGATCATGTTCCCTGACATCGTATCATTATATTTTCTTGACGTGGTAACTTAAAGCAATCTGAAGTGGTACCAATTGGACGATTTCCCCTTAAACTACTTTTCGACCGTACAAAAACCTTCAAGGTGGTGCCGCTATCCTGAAGCTTACCTCTCCATTAGCATTATGTTCAATTTGGCTGTCAATTATCCTGTTTGGGATGCAACGCTTGGCTAGCGGATGTATTTCAATTCTAATCGAAACCTTTGATTTTGCCCCAATTTGAGCCGATGCGATGACATTTTAGTTTTTGACTAAGCGAGCAAAAAGTGGTATCGTTTAGGACAATATTGAATATTTTCATATAGTCTGGAGACTAAATTGAACATATTCTAAAAATTCAAGGATTACATTAGATAAATTAAAAGTTCAAGGATCACATTGCACACTAGGTCAAAGTTCATGGACCATATTGAATAAATTCAAAGTTCAGGGATCACATTGCACATTGAATCAAAATCCATGAACTATTTATGTCATTTTCCCTTACAAAAGTTAACAAATACTCTTCGGGTGAGTCCTTTTGCACTGCTCCAACATCACCGCGGCATTAACCTTATCCGAGATCGTCTTTTTGCCATTGCATGCCTGACATTATCAATGCATGATCCTCGATGTGGTATCTTGGAACTTTCTTTGATATTAACCCCGTGACGATAAGCAAAAGCAGCACGCCCCAAACTTTCGATCGATCGATTTCAATGTTCCCCCACTTGGCGACCTGATCTTCTCAGCTCGTTTGAGCGGTTGGCTCCAATTTGCTTCACTCCAAGTTGCAGAATCTGTCACATTGTTGAGTGGATCTTCAAGAAGAAAGATACCAGCTCACTCCAACGTGCGAAAACCAAAGGTCGGTAATAGCTGACCAATCTTGACCAGGAAATATCGTCGTGGAACATGCCAAATCTGATGTCTCTCCATGCAACGCAAGCTTGTCCATCTCTCTATCACTAGAATCTTGTCAAACCAAGTGAGCTAAAAAATGGTAAGTTTGCTACGGTAAATTGTTTTTTTTAGGTTAATATAACGAAAAATCTTAAACTGATACACCTATGATAAATTTACACTAAATTAATTTTTTGACCACAAAAAACTCAAACTGATGTATTTGTGATAAATTTATCCTCCATTAGTGTCCGTTAAATTGGATTAATGCAAAAAAAAAAATCACAAACTGCTATACCTATTATAAATGGAAGGTAAAATCTAAAATTAGTATATCCGTCAACTAACATGTGTCATTTAACAAAGCAATTTAACAGTAAAATTTAACGAAAATAAATATAAAATAAAATTATCATAAATATATTAATTTAAAATTTTTCATAATATTATTTTCTACTTTGTCAAATTGCTATGGCATGATGATGGAGGGAGGGAGCCGGTGAAAGCCTCAATACAACTGTTTTCTTGGGGAGTGTGTCCCAAAAGTTAAACACAAGGGGTATAATGAAGCAGTCAAAATGATTGCAGACACTGCAGTGTGCAATCAACACCTCATGGTTGTCCATCTAATCTACCCAACCATGCACAGTTGCACTTGTCCAGACAAAAATTTGTGATAGGGTGTAAATGAAAATCTCCTTGATATATCATGATATTTACCCGCAAAAGAATCATTTTCATACTCGTGTTTGGAGATATGGATATGGTAAATACAGTCTCTCTAACATCAGAAGTTTTCAAAACTGTGTCGCAATTGACCTCCAATAAAAAATTTAATTCCTAATTTTATGTAATTTAATTAAATAATTAAAAATATGTGTCAACAAAGTGTTACATAAATATATAAACCGTATCAAATATTGAACCGGATATTTTAATAGTACACGGTTGAACTAGGGAAAATAGGATAAAAGTACCAAACTGGGTACCCAATTGAGTCGATTAGTTTGCTCTAGGATTTCAGATTCGTGCCATCGTAAGCACTATTACAAACGAATTTGTCAATGAAATAACACGAAAAAAAGATCGTTTTCAGGCTGGACAACGCGGTTGCATCAATCGGCTTTTTCATAGGGCAGTTGATATTCTACTTCGGACAGATCTAAAATTTATCGGAAACAATGCTAGCAAGGATAAGTAGAAGAAATTTGCAGGGCCCCTATTCGCTTATAGTATATGTATGACCCGTGAGGCTCCATGCACCATCGACTACATTATGATTATTACGTGAACTTAGTACAAAAATTTGCATGTCGTGTGCATCGTTGTGAAATAGAACTCGAGATTTAGGTGTAAATGATTTGCCTTTGATTGGACCTACTGAGCTTGACTTGACCGATGTCAAAGTTATTATTCCACTGTCCAAATATTAAAACCACTGGTGCCGTTGCCACCATTTCAAGTGCCATCGCTGCCCCAATCGAAATCAATTTAGAACATACCTCAATATTTGTTTGTTGGTATAGATTTCTATTCTAGTAGAATAAAATCTAGTCCTCAATCAATTACATATTAATCAATATTCGATTGATTACCTCTGTCCCACTATCCTCACATATACACACATTTGAGATTGATGGAGTCTCTTGTCGATAACCATCACCGGCCTCATTGAGGTCTCTGATGGAGGTCCTTGAGGATCTCGCATTGGGCAACAATGGTGGGGTCGTGAGCGAGGATGACGACGGAGAGCAACCATAGTCAAGTGGTATGGCGGGGCTGCAAAGCAACGTGCAACAGAAGCCAAGGCAGAATGAGAGAGAGAGAGAGAGCCGTGATCTTCATCGGTGAGCTCATGACGGGCAGCGATAGCAAGGGGCGAGTGAAGATGACAATGGAGGGCAACCATTGACGAGCGGTATCGAGCGTGAGCAAAGGTGAAGCGACAGGCGGTGAAGGCGAAGGCAGTATATGAGAGAGAGAGAGAGAGAGAGAGTTTAGGATTTTTGTGAAGTTTCATATGAGAGCTTTTTCAACAATTCATCTGTATTTACCCCCTAACTTTGAACGAATCGCAAAATCACTATGCAAAAACACAATGCACGTGGCATTACTGAGCCATTATCATAGACACCTACTACCCAATCAAATCAATCATATTCACACAAAAAAAAACGGGGCAACACCCGGTCATGTGGCAAAAAAAAACCATTCTGAAAAATTCTCTACATTGACATTGATTCCGTCTGACCTCGAGCCTAGGCTGTCAACGGCCGCGGCCTCCATCCTCTCGATGAAGGATGATGGAGGCCAATGACCTCTAATCATGGACCTTCATCTCTGTCGACTTGAAGGTCCGCGGCCTTAAATCAGAGGTCGTGCAACTCTCTACCCGCATAAAATTTGTGAGGGTTTTCTAAATCTCTCTCCCAGAAATACTTGCACATGCACGCGCCCATACACAACAAATAAAGAGATAGAGAGAGAGGAATTTTAGTATTTTATGTGGATTTTTTAAACATGATTAATTCGATCATAGTTATCTTGTAACTGTAGAGCATCTCAATCTACATAATTACTTCGTGTAATATTATATAGTAATCTTTACAAACATGTTCGATCGAGTCAAATTAATCATATAAAATTAATTTTTTGAGAAATAATGAGACTCTCACTGAATTGCCAAAGCCATAATTATAATGATAATAATCACTGCACAAGCATGAAACATGGATTTTTATAATTCGTGCATACATATTGTAATATTTGGGTTTCAAGGTCAAAAGGTCAAAGGTGGAAAAAAAATCAAAAAAGGAGGAGTTGAAAAGTCAAAAAGCAGAACAGTTGAAACTTTAGCTGATTTAAGCCGAGAGTGTGCACCGCCGACGAGGAGAAAAGGAAAGAAAGAAAGAGAGGAAAAAAGAAGAAAGAAGAGGTAGGGTTTTGCACATTCTCGTCACGACTCGTCACGGGAGCCTCGTCAAGCTAGAGTTATTTCTTGTTGTAATACCCAGTAAGTACTTACGCTCCTCGTTTGTCCAATCAGAGAAGTTTTCCTGTTTAGGGCTCAAATTTCGGAGTTACATGAGATTCAAGCCGTGAAGTCTGATTTTTGAGTTGTCAAGCTGCGTATGTATATAGAAATGCTAGTTTGGGGTGTTGTGGGGTCATAGAATTTTGCGGATCTCGATTTGGACATACGGTTCACTCGAAACAAAATTTTGAAGTTGAGCATGCACAGTGAACAGTGCGCGACCAGAGGCTTTTAGGCCAATTCGTCGATTTTCGGCTCGATTTTGGGTCGGCCAAATTGTTGGTCTTCTAGCGCTTCGGAAGATCTTCATTTTGACTACAAGATCTCTTAGAACAGGGTTCGGGTGAGAGATTTATGGCACAACTAAGTCTTGCGTTCAAGTTTCGCGTTGTGAACGGCTTTGAATATTGCTTTGGACAAGCGATTTGTGAGCGTTTAAGCTTGGCTTAGTCAAGTCATTAGTTAAAATAGTATTTTACTTGGTTTTGATGCTGATTATCATTTAATTGATAAGATTACGATAATGTCGACGAGTTTAGCCACGTTGTATGATTTTGGGGCATTCCCAAATAAGTGGTGCTGATATTTTCTTTGGTTTTGTAAGACCCATGTAATGAGGTACATATATATATAGAAGTAAGAAGAACACATTTGCTACATAAAGCTGGATTGAATGTTTACTAATTTTGGATTATGGTAGGATGGTTCGATAAACCTTTCCTGAAAGGTTATGCTTACTATTTTGTGCATTAGATTTATGAGATAACTCTTAAGGAGTTACATATTTTGGTTTGTGAAACCATTTGTAGTATGGCTCGGTGAAAAAGGCTAAGTGCTATACGATAACGTAATTTCGTGGGAGCTACCTCTAGGGCCTTGCACTATTGATATGCACAGTAAAGGATTAAGTGCTACACGATAAAGTAAATTCCTAAGAGCCACCTCTAGGGCCTTATACTATCAATATACGTTGATCAAGAACTAAGTGCTACACGATCACATAAATTTGTGGGAGCCATCTCTAGAGCCTTGAGTTGAATATTGAGCATGGAATGGGCCATTGACATGTAATTGATGAATTTGTATTAAATTGGACCAATAATACTATTTTGATATTATGGTTGAATGGGTATTTATGCTATGAATATAGTTATGTGGAAGTGATATATAACTCATTTTATTCTTGTAAGTTTATTATATTTTTAATTGATATAAGTGAGTTATGTCCTTGAGTTTTAAAAGTGTATTGTGGAGGTTCGATATTCTTTGAAGGGATGTACTACTCATTGAGCTGTGGTTGCTCATCCCTCTTTTTCCCCAATCTTTTCGGGTTCCTCGGTTAGTGACTATAAAGCGAGAGCGCCATTGACGAGGACTTTTGGAAATTGGCTCTTGACTTTTAGTTTGAGACTGTGTCCTTCGGGTGGAAAAACGGTCATATTATCCCCTGTCCCGGTAGATCTCGGGATGTGACGCATATACTTCCATCTGCAAGCTTCGTTTATCAAAACTCTGAGAGAGAGAGAGAGAGAGAGAGAGAGAGAGAGAGAGAGAGAGAGAGAGAGAGAGAGAGAGAGAGAGAGAGAGAGAGAGAATGACACTCGAAAAACCAGCAGCAGAACCAAAGCCAACGGCGCAAGTCGTTGGCGATGAGTACGATGAAGAAGCAAAAGCCGGGGTGGACATATGGAAGTACGTCTTCGGCTTCACTGAGATGGCGGTGGTGAAGTGTGCCATCGATCTCGGCATTGCCGATGCCATGGCGAGCCACCCGGAGCCCTCCATCTCTCTCTCCCAGCTCTCCTCCGAGCTTGGCTGCTGCCCCTCCTCCCTCCGCCGCATCCTCCGCTTCCTCGTCCACCGCAAGATCTTCAGGCACCACACCGACGCCGACGCCTACTCACAGACCCCTCTCTCTCGCCGTCTCCTGACCAGAGGAGAGAACTCGATGGCCGCTCTCATTCTGCTCGAGAGCACTCCCGTGATGCTCGTCCCGTGGCTCAACCTGAGCTCTCACGTGGCTGGGGCGTCCGCCGAAGCTCCTCCGCCCTTCGGGAGGCGCACGGCGATGACATCTGGGCATACTCGGCGGCAAATCCCGGGCACAGCAAGCTCATCGACGATGCCATGGCGTGCCACGCGAGAGCGGCGGTGCCAGCGCTAGCCGAGGATTGCCCGGAGGTGTTCGAAGGGGTCCTAACCGTGGTGGACGTCGGAGGAGGGAATGGGACTGCCCTGAGGTTGCTGAGGAAGGCATTTCCGTGGATCAGGGGGATTAATTTTGACCTGCCGCACGTCATCTCCGGGGCGCTGCCGCCGTGCGAGGGGGTGGTGGATGTCGGAGGAGATATGTTCCAGGGCGTTCCAAAGGCTGATGCTGCTTTCCTTATGGTAAGTACGTCCAAAATTCATCCATAAACCAACTGGGCCAAGTACAGTTTTAGCATCTTTGACAAAAACAAAAGTACAGTTTTAGCATCTTTAACCAAGAAAAAAAAGTACAGTTTCAGCATCTTTAACCAAGAAAAAAAAGTACAGTTTCAGCATCTTTGACCAAAAAAAAACAAGAGCACAATTTTAGCTAGCTAAGTTTTAGGGAAAAAGCCACAAAAAAACCCTAAACTTTACCCCATGTGAGACATTTAACTCGAATTTTTTTTATGAACAAAAAACTCCAAACTTTACTTTTTGTGATACATTTACCCCAATATATTTAGTTTATGGGCATTTTCGTCTTTTCTGCTTTTTCTTTTTTTTTTTCTTTCCAGCGAGGGTCGTCCTCGCTCGCCCAGGCGAGGGCGAACGTCGCCCGATGCCGGCGAGGGCCACCCTCGCTGGCGTCGAGTGAGGGCGGCCCTCGCCGGGGTCGAGCGAGGGCGGCCCTTGCCCGATCTGGCGAGGGCTACCCTTGCCGGGGTCAGGTGAGGGCCGCCCTCGCTGGGTGAGCGAAGGCGGCCCTCGCCGGCGTAGGACGAGGGCCCCCCTCGCCGGAAAGAAAAAAAAAGAAAAAACAGAAAAAACGAAAAATGTCCATGAACTAAATACATTAGGGTAAATGCGTCACAAAAAGTAAAGTTTGGGGTTTTTTGTGTCACAAAAAAAAGTTCGGGGTAAATGTATCACATGGGGTAAAGTTTGGGGTTTTTGGTGGCTTTTTCCCTGAGTTTTATTATTTGTGCGATTTGCTCGTGTAGTCTAACTTTTATTTTATTCGATTAAGTGCTCAAACTTTTTGAAGTTATGCAGTATGGTCCTCCTAAATTATATTTTGTGCGATTAAGTCCTCTAACATTCTCGATAAGTGCGTTTGACATCCTTCGGTCGACCACTAACCGTCCAAATAATTAATTTCATAGCAACCTGATGTGGTAGAAAAAAAGAGAGAAAGGTATGCTAATGTGGCGGCAAATTAGAAGAAAACAAGGGGGGGAAACAAGAAGAAAAAAGAAATCCTAACTTGACTGTGCAAGTCACATGGGCTAAAAGTAACACTAACTGCACAACAAAAAGGTTAGAGAATTTGATTATACAAAATAAAACTTAGAGGATCAAATTGTGCAAATTGTAAAAGAAAGAGGACTTAATTGCACAAAATAAAAGTCAGGGGATCAATTCTAAAAATCCCGAAACATTATAGGATTATATTTGCACTTGACCCTATTAAGTAATATGATGACAATAAGTGTATATTTAACCAAAGCTGATCATGCTTAACACCCATTTATAATCCATCTCATCAATTCGTACACCCAATGTGTAAATCGCTCATTAATATTGTTTTCATACTCTGCTAATCACTTTTTGGCATGCTTTCATACTTCAAGATAGAATTAGACATACTTAGAATAGTCCATGAGATTGATTTATAAAGCAACATGGAAGATTGTAATTGAGTATTTGAATTTAACTCACTTGAGTATATACCAAGTGGGAATTTGTCTTATCATGGTCAAACCAAGTAGCATCAATTTTTTCCTTGTTAGGAAATTTCTATAAGGCTTTTTTCATTAAGTTGTGTTTTTAGGAGGACCCAGATTTGTCTAATTTTTTTAAAATTAAAATTAATATCTTAGACTTAATATCTAGATAAATTCTGCTATGGTCATGTTTAAGTTAGTGTTAATTGCTCAGTGGGAAATTGCGGGTCATGACGTACACACCAAACATGCCAAAAGGCCACTTCATTCAAGGATTTATAGCATGATATTATACATTTGAATGCGGGTAATAGAACAAGTAGGCTGTAAAAATTCCACATTTTCTTTAGTTAAGGCTCACAAAATTACTCTTTGTATATCTGATTACCGATGATTGGCCGAGCTTTCACGGCAAACTTAGCGCTCCTAAAAAAATTTCAGGCCCAAATATTTTGGGCTTGTTGGATTGGGCTAGGCTAGGCCTGAATTTATATATCAATTTGTCAATATTAAATAAAATAATTTGTTCCCTTGTAAATTTCATTATTTCAATAGAATAAGAAAATAATTGGTTCACTTGTAGTATTTCATTTTTCTCATCCAAGATAGAAAACTTCATCTATATATAGCAAGAATTATAAAAATACTATATTATAAATACAATTTTGCATCTGGCTAGGCCATTTCGAGCTTCACAAAATGAAAACCGAAAACTCATCCCAGCCTAAAATATATAACAAAGTGAGCTCGATATCCGACCCAAACTACTCGAGCTAAGGAATTTCAGGCTGGTCCGAATTCTCCCATCTTCATTTTCACTCGTAGCAACAGCTCCAATCTATCAAACACAGTGCTTTTCAAACAAAAAGCATAAAAAGTATTTAAGAAAGTAATAGCGAAGATTATACAACGTATACATATATATAATGGTTAATATCATGAAAACCCCATACTGGTATACTCATGATAAATATATCTCAAACTAATTTTTGGGTCACAAAAACCCAAAACTAGCATATTAGTGGCATATTTACCCTTCGTTAGCTAATTCTATCACATTTTACCATCAAATTATTGATATGGATGACACCTGACAATAACTCAATTGACATGGCAAGTCCACGTGAAAATTCATATTAATTTAGGGTAAATTTGTTATGAGCATACTAATGTGAGGTTTTTGGTGTCCCAAAATTAGTTTGAAGTAAATTTGTCATAGCTCAGTTTGGGTTATTCGTAGTATCAACCATATACATAATACATACTTTTAAAGGTGTCTTTTATTATGTTAGTGATGATTGGTTGGCTTTTTAAGCATGAAATATATTTTCATTAACAATTATATCGCCCAATTCAACTGCTGATCATATCATCAAACAAAAATCGTGCATTGACAACGTCTAATCTTCTATTGTGAGAAATAGTTGTGTGATTGATTGACAAAATTAAATTTATATGAAATCGCCGCTATTAATCGAGGTTTGTACAAATGGATCATCTTTAAATACATAACAATCTGCCTGGGCACTCTTTTTTATGCATGCCTTTATATCTCTACCTTTCGTGCGAACTATATTTTTCTTCGTTGCTAAATGGAAAAAATTTCTTCCAACCCTGCCTCTGATTGATGAGCTATGAATTGTGAATATCATCCACATGTCAAGTTAATTTAATATAAAAGTGGGTAACATATGTATTTATAATCTACTAGGTATGTTAGGGGAAATGGAAAATAACACAAATGATCCCTCAACTTTGACCCAATATATAATGTTATCTTTGTATTTTTAATTTTTGTAATGTGGTCTTTAAACTTTAACCCAATATACAATGTCGTTCATGAAAATGTTTGATATTGTCATTGAACTTGAATTACGAAATGATAACATTGGACATTTTCATCTAATTTAGGGACTAGATTGAACATTTACCAAAAGTTCATGTACCATATTAAACACATTAAAAGTTTAGAGATAACATTACACATTGGATTAAAGTTGATGAGCCACATTAAACAAATTAAAAGTTCATGGACGATATTACACATTGGATTAAAGTTCAAGGATCATATTAAACAAATTAAAAGCTTATGGATGATATTGTATATTAGACTAAAATTCAAGGACCATTTATGTAATTATCTCGGAAAAATTTCCTTCGCTTTGGAGGAAAATGTGACCCGTTTTGTTTTTTTCTTTTATCCCTCCGTGACTCTAGTCCTATTAATTCCGAGATAATCCCCGAACACGCATGCATGTTGTCGGCTTCTGTGGTCTGCTGCTTTCTAAGTGTTATTGACAGAGGCCAGAATGTTTTGAACACGTATAGTGGGTTCTTCACGACTGGTCGGACAGCGAGTGCGTTCAAATCCTGAAGAACTGCAGAGAAGCCATCTCGGAGAGCAAATCGGGGAAGGTGATAATCGCCGAAGCCGTGATCGGTGAAGAGGAAGACGGCGAGTTGACCGGTGCGAGGCTGGCCCTCGACATGGTGATGATGGCTCACACTAGCGGGGGCAAAGAGAGGACCGAGAAGGAGTGGGCTCACGTGCTTCGCGAAGCCGGGTTCGCCAAGTACACTATCAAGCCCGTACGCGCCATTCAATCCATTATCGAGGCGTTTCCTTGAAAATATAATCTGCAGAAATAAATCGGTTGTGTTGTTGTTCATCGTACTTGGGTGTTATTTGTATCCTTAATAAGCCTGTTAACTTTGGATTCTCCAAATGATCTTCGTAGCTGTCCTTTTTTGGGATATGTGTACTAAAAGTATTAAAAAAATATAACTGAATCATAAAACTTATATCAAGTCTTAAAACTTGTCAAATTGATTCAATTGAATCCTTCTATCAACTCCGTCCAATTTGGCTAATGAAAAATGCTAACGTAATTTTTATTATTTTTTTATCATACGTGGTGATGACGTAGCTAAAACAATATCGTTTTGGCTAAACTTGATTTTTAATATAAATTTTAGTTAAATAAAATTTTAAAAATAAAAATAAAAAGGGGACTAACCAAGCGGGCGAGGGTCACCGGGCCTCAGGTAGGGGCTGGTGACCCTCACCGACCTCATGCAAGGGCCTGTAGGCCCTTGTCCAAACATGGCTAGGGCCCGATGAGCTCCCCAGCCATCCCCCACCCTTCCCAGCAAGGGAGGGGTGGGGCAAGGAGGGCTATACCCCCCACTAGTTACTCCCTCTTTTTTTTTAAAAAAAAAATTGAATTTAAATAAAATTTATATTAAAAATCAGATTTGAATTAAAATGATATCGTTTTGGTCACGTCATTACTAGGGATGTACAAAACGGACCGCCTGCGCCGAGAACTACTCAGACTGAACCGGACTGGCTGATTGGGTCTAGTTCCCAGGAGTGTCGGTCCAATTCCTAAAAGTAGAACCGGTATCCTGGCGATCTGATTCCCAGTTCCCGGTTCCTAATTCCAAGAGGAATCGGACTGACATGACCAGACTGACAACATATACTTTTTTTGTAATTGTATGTAGTCGGCATGTGGAATATAATTCCAAAATTAGAGCATGTGTAATCGGCATAGGGAACACAATTTGTCATTACGTTAGCTCGAATTGCATGCTTGATTTTGTGATTATTTGTAATTGGCGTTGGTAACAAAATTCTAGTTTCAAAATGTGACCGATTCTCGATCCTAAGACCAATTGATCCGAATCTCAATTTCCAAAATTGAGAGCCGGTTCTCCCAGTCCGAGAACTGATCATCCTTAATTATTGCCATGTAGGATAGAGAAACTTAAAAAAGAAGAAGAAGCTATATTAACATTTTCCATTAGCCAAATTGGACAAAGTTAATGGAATGAGTCGATTGAACCGATATGATAATTTTTAGGATCTAATTACACTTTCTGCAAGTTTTGAAACTTAATTATACTTTCTCAGTAAATTTAAGAATTTCCACAGCACATATCTTTTTTCCTTTGTTTTTTTTCCGTTGTCTTAAAATCTTGTCGATGTTGAAACTCCAAATGAAAACATTATCCCCCGCGAAACATGTTTTCAATTACTCCGTGCGTGTCCTGCGTGCCATCGCTCGTCAAAGGAAACGATTGAATGGATAATCGCCCCCACCCACCACCATTTCCCACTTTCCACACACACCACCGTCTGCGACGCGACACCTCTCCCTCCGCAATCTCATCTTTTCTTCCGCCGCCCACCATCGTTGACAAGATTCAAGAACAAGAACCAAGAAACTAGATTCAAGAACAAGAAACAAGGAACAAGAATCAAGAACAAGAAAGCAATCACAGAAGCTCTCCGCCATGGCGTTTTCGTTGATGCTGCCGCCGTCACCCGCCCTCCACCTCGCGAGGAAGCCCCTCGGCCTCAGACCCACGATGCCAATCCGCTGCTTCGCGTGCGCCGCGGTCCCGACGCAGTCACCGAAGCCGAAGCCGTTCGATCTGAGGACGTACTGGGCGACCCTGATCGCGGAGATCAACCAGAAGCTGGACGAGGCGATCCCGGTCCAGTACCCGGCGCGGATCTACGAGGCCATGAGGTACTCCGTCCTGGCAGAGGGCGCCAAGCGCGCGCCGCCCGTGATGTGCGTCACGGCCTGCGAGCTCTTCGGCGGCGACCGCCTCGCCGCGTTCCCCACCGCCTGTGCTCTTGAGATGGTGAGTGTGCTGGATTTTAGCTGCCTTTGTGATTGTTCATGTTCTGGTGGGGACTGATGATGAGTTCTGGATCTAGGAATGGTGGATTGTGGGATTATTTATGGGTTGAACAGGCGCTTTTGGTTCTGTGTTCAAGGTCACTTTGATGGGTGGGAAGTTTTCAACTTAAATCTAAGTACTAGGTTTCAGTTGGAATTTAGCTTCTTGGAAAAGTTAGTTGAAGTGTTATGATGGAGATGGAGTGTTGCCTGAGAGTATGAATGGTTGTGTTTGCCAAATTCTGCATATAGAGAAGCAGAGGATCTGGGCAGCATCAATTAGATTATAATTTTCCGTCATGCTATTTCAGGCTGACTAGTTAATTAGTTGTGTTTCCGGTGAAGTCTTAATCCTCCAAAAGCTGAGGCGAAGCCTTACAAGGCAAAGAAGTCTGAGTTGGGGACTCCACTGCAAGTAATGTAGTTTAGTTTAGTAGTCACTGGAGCATTAGTTTTTTGGGCAGAATTGATCGAGATGCGTTTACCTGTTAAATGGTTGCAGTCTAAGGGTTGGATCTTATCAACTGATTAGGACTCCAGCCAGCATTAATATTTGAGTGAGACATTGGCTGATTTTTGAGAGAAACTTCCTTTCTGTCTCAGGGTATGTCAAAGCCCACTGTTCTTAGAAATTATTTGATCCCTGATGGCATAGTCATACAACAATCCATATTCGATGATTACAGGTTCATGCAGCTTCACTCATTCATGACGATCTCCCCTGCATGGACGATGATCCATCGCGCAGGGGCCAGCCATCGAACCACACCGTATACGGTGTTGACATGGCAATCCTAGCAGGAGATGCGCTGTTTCCTCTCGGTTTCCGTCACATAGTCTCGCAGACACCCTCTGACCTCGTGCCAGAGCCTCGCCTCCTCCGAGTGATAGCGGAGATTGCCCGATCTGTGGGATCCACTGGCATGGCTGCTGGGCAGTTCTTGGATCTTGAAGGTGGTCCAAACTCGGTTGACTTTGTTCAAGAGAAGAAATTTGGAGAAATGGCAGAGTGTTCTGCAGTTTGTGGAGGGTTACTAGGAGGTGCCGAAGATGAGGAGATAAGAAGATTGAGGAGATATGGAAGAGCTGTTGGAGTACTATATCAGGTAGTAGAGGACATACTCAAAGAGAAAACGAAGAGTGGAATGAGCGATGAGGAGAAAAACAAGAAAGAAGGGAAGAGTTACGTGCGGTTATATGGGATTGAGAAGGCTTTGGAGGTTGCTGAGGAGCTCAAGGACAAGGCGAAGAAGGAACTGGGCGCTTTTGAGAAATACGGTGACAGAGTCGCACCTCTCTACAGTTTTGTTGATTATGCTGCCGAAAGGGGATTTACTTTTGGCGGCTCCAGTTGATGTCGGGTTTATGTGCCAATGTTGGATTTGAGGGTTTCTCACTGAACTACGTAATATTGCCTGGTGATTGATGTTTTGACAAAGTGATGGGCCACCGAGTGCTCTCTTCTGATGTATTCGACCACATGAGTGTAGGGTTGCTAATGTCAAGCACAAGGAGCGAGTTCTGTTCTGTCATGGGGCTATGGCTGGAGATATTCGGTTGTTTGGTGAGTTGCTACTCAAACGGTTACAGTTTCATTTCTGCAGTTTATGTAATCTGAGAAGAGAGGTATGCTTTATCATGAAGTTCTAAGATTCTCTTCCAGAATTTAGTATTCCTACAGCTAGATGGTTGGTTAATGTTGATGTGTAATGTAGCTTTTAGTTAGGATGTACTTGGAACAAATCTGATTGGCCCATTTCATGGATGTTTGGAAGTGGTTTCGGCAAAGCAGTTTCTACTTCTGAAAAACTGCGCATGTTGCCTTGATGAGACTTCAAAAGGAAAAGCCATAAAAAATCGAAGCAATCTTAGCTGATTTTCAAGAAGTAGCCAAAAGTTTACGTTAATGTTGGTAGCTTTCTAAGTACAACAGTATTTGAAGGAAATTTATTTTCACTACAGAAGAGATTTACATTTCAATCATCTATTGAACTTTCACTTCATCAGCATCCACAATTTCTATTCGAACCCGTGTTGTAGCCACAGAGTAAAGTGTATTACCAAAATTTCAAGCATGGAAGTTATAGCAAACTTCAATTGGACTCATTGCTGATTATATGCTACTTGCTGCTGAATCGAATTCACAAATCCGGTTTGTCATTGTCTACACTATTTTGGTAAATACTTGACTCTGTTTATGAAGATTCTCTAAATTCCTTGTATCCTAAAGCTACAGCAGCCCAACCTCTGAGAACCTGTCATCTTCAATCTCATTGCCCAGTAGTTTGCAGGTTCTTTTGTAGCATAGATTGTACTGGTCATATAAATTACTCCTGGGGTCATGCAATCTATGTTGGGTACATGTTCATGGAGTGCATTCAGCTTAACTGAAAGCAGTAAATTTTTTCATGTGGCCATAGTTTGTTCTTAGGTTGAAGTCCAATTTTGATCATACTTGCAATTTTTTTTACACAATTTCATCCTCTGATATGTTCTTTTTGTGCAATTGAGTCTTCTAACGTACTGTGTTCGGGCGGTCAAGTTATCTTTGGTTGCATGCATATCAGTCTATTCGATCGACGGCATGGCATTGCTGACACGGCGCTACCGAATGCGGTCAATGCCGCCCAAGCCCTGTCGACACGGGAAATGAAGAGGGTCATGACCCTTGCAGTCAAGCTCTCAATAGAATTCATCGCTTTAGTAATTGGATGGTGAGACGGATTGACTCGACTCGACAAACACAGGTTACTGAATGTAGGACATATGAAGAAAGTTATGATACCAGAATCTACCGTCACAATCTCGCCGATAATGGACCTAGTCAATCCAAAATCTTGATGTGCTTAACGCTTCTAGGTCGCTCAATTGGATCGGATTCACAGCCGTGGTTAGAGACATGAGAAAACAAAGAGAAAAGAGAGAGGAAAAGGGAGAGGAAAAGGGAGAGGAAAATTCCGTGAATTGGAATATTTTCCTAATTAGGTAATATATTATCTGATTTAATTTTGATATATTAAGTTGCCTAATTTGAGTTTATTGTGATCCCAATTACATGATGTGTCAATATTTTCATATCCAAAAATCTTTTTGAAATCCGTGAAATTAGGATATTTTCCTAATTTCACAACATGCATATAATCGCTATTTCGATTTCATGCCCGAAATACGATTCACGATCACACAAAAAATCAATCTAGTCTCCCACTTGAGATACGATTCGCGATTGCCAATCCAATCCGGGATACTATTTGTCAATTTATTTTCCAAATTTAAATGGATATGCATGATATCTTGGGTGATTGGATGCTATTTTTTATTTGGTTTGACCTTTATTTTGATTTGATTTGATTCTATGTTAAAGGAGTCCCAAAAAATTAGATAGGATGATGGTAAATTTTAATTGATAAGATCGCATGTTTAAATAGATATTAGATAATCTTTCCAAATAAATTATAATATAGGTTAGAATCTTTCCTTTCTAGATAGATTGCATGCTAGGATGAGGTTTATCTAGTTAGGATAACATTCCAATTTTAATTAGGATTTGGCCTAGTTTAATTCCTAAAATGAATTGGATAATATCTCGCACTAGATAATAAATATTCATTACTTTCTAATTTCGAATTTCAATGGAAAATCCAAAAATGTATCATGTGCATTGTGCATGTCATATAGATTAATTGCATCATGCTTGCATGTCATCTTGCCACGTCATTCATAACTTGCCATGTGTCATTGCTCGCGTGTCATTTAGCAATTGTATGTTAAGTCCATGAAATTATTTGTTCGATAATGATTTTTGTCAATCATTAGAATTAGGTCATATTTGCCTGTCATATTAGAATAGTCCATTTAATCATCATGAGAAATAGGACATTTAGGTAAATGGTATGTCGCCTGTTGTATGTTGACACCTATTTTTGCCAATTTTGTCAAATCGGTACTTAATTTGTAAATGGGCCAAATTAGTGCAAAAGAGAGAGAGAGAGAGAGAGAAAAAAAAAAATCCGGCTCGATCCGACCCGGTTCGAGGGGGTCGGACCAAACCAGCCCGATGTTTTTTCCCTTATCCCTTTCTCTCGCGGGCCGGCCCAGCCTTTGGCCCGGGCCGGCCCACCGCATGTCCCCTTCATCCTTTCTCTGCAAAAGCAGAGAGGGGGAGGGCGATGGCAGAAAAAGAAACGTAGCAGAGGGGCACGACGCGGAGCAGAGGGGCGCGCCGCTGCGTGACGACGGTGGGACCAGAAAGCCTCTTCTCTCTCGGGGTTAAAAAGAGAGGAAACGGAGCTTTTTGAAGTGGGGTTTTTGGGAGTTCTTGGAGAGAGAACAGAGAGAGTTTCAAGAGAAAAAGGGGAGACCGAGAGAAAGTTGGGGCGAATCGGAGAGCCCCGAGCTTCGTCCGCTCGCCGGAGGACCGCCTGAACCATCGCCGAGCCCCCCCAGGCGTTGTGCCTCACTCTGGCGAGCCGCAATCAGGTGGGCTTCCCTCTGTTTCGTGTCCACCTCCCCTGCCTCTTGGGTGCCCGGCACACTGAGCCTATTCAGCGGTCGCCCGGCACCACATGACGAGGAAAATACTTCTTTTCACCTCTAGGATGTGTTCTTGAACGATTTCTACCAAGGAAAACCTTCGAATCCCGCTGAAATCCACTTAGAAACCGTTAGTTTTAGGCGCATTCCACTTGTTCGATGAAATTCCCGAATGAAAACCGAAACAGAAGTCACCGCGTCGACCCGTAAAAAATCTTAGATTCTCGTTTGTTTGTTCTGAGGTTGGTATTTGATGACTGATGCTGCCTTATTTTGCTCTTTTCTGTGACATATTCGTCGTATTCGTCGTATATCCGAGTGAGCCGTCGATGAAGCCTTCGCCGGAGATGCCATTCCTGTCGTCTCTGCTGCTTGGTGTGTATGTTTGTTTGCTTAGATTTAGTGCGTTTCCTCGGGGCCGAAAGTGTGGTGACTGGAAACCGTATTTCTACTCGTCAATGTTATTTCGTGGCCGGAATTAGTCGACGGTCCAGCAGCCACGTTGGCCGGCGGCGAAGGTGGAGGTGTGGTGGCCGTCGGCGTCGCCGGCGTGGGCTGAGCCATCGGGCGGCGATGGGACGCTCCCGGCGAAATCTCGGTGATGGCATGAAGCGTTCTGGGGAAGACGTCCTGGGCAGCAGGCACCAAGGGGGAGAAGAGAGTAAAAAGTAATAATGGAAAAAGAAAAAGAAAACCAAAAGAAAAGACAAAAGAAAAGGGAAAGAGAAAAAATATATATATATTTTGAAAATTCGGGTAGGTCGGCAATCCGGGTCGGGCAGTCGGGCGGACCGGTCAGGGGACCCGGTCCGGAATCTTTATTTTATTAATAAAAATATTCAAAAATATAAAAATAGTAAAAAAAATTAAAAATTCCAAAACAATCGAAAGTATTTAAAAATCCCAAAAAAATTAATTTATTAAAAAATTCAGAAAATTCAAAAAAATTTAAAAAAAATACAGAAAAATTCGGAAAAATTCCAAAAAAAAAAAATCAGAAAATTGGGAAATGTTTAGAAATCAATTTTGGGCTTAACTTCACTAGATTTTAGGTTAAAAAACTCGAAAAAATGAAAAATGAGGAAAACTTCTAAAAAATTCTCAAAAATCGGATAAGCCAAAAGGGCTTTATCTTAGAGACGATGCTAGGTCCCTAATTGTTTATTTTCTTCATAATTATTTGGTTGCGTACTTTTAATATTGATTGTTGTTTTCTATTTTTAGAATGGTAAGGCGGAATCTTAGTTTTTTCAATAGGTTGTCCGGTATGTTAGTTTGCGGAAATTCAAGTTTAGGTACCAAAAGGGCACTAGTTAAATCGCTAGTATAATCAAGTCTTCAAATTTTAGAATTTCTGATTTTCGTGCGTATCGAGACGACACTTCTGCGTCTCGATTAGGGTTTCTAACTGACTCTTGATCATGGCTAGTGGCGACTCCAATCAAATGTGTTTATAAAAAAAATTCTTGTCGCCCGAGGTGTGAGGCTCAGGAGTGCCTTGGTCTTTGGATTAATGAACCATTTGGTTTGTCTTTCAAATGAGCCAATCGTTGTTCATATCCATCGATAAATACCTCTTGACCTAGCCCAATCAGGACGGGTAGGTCGCGACATTATATAAGACTAGTAGCATGCATTGTATATAGTTTAGTTTTCCCTAAATAAGCAAAAACCCTAAAAATATTGAGTGAATTGCTTATTAATTAGAACTCATATTTAAGTTGTTAATGTAAGTTTTTAGCTCACAATGCTTACTCCATTGCCTTTGCAATTTATTTATTGTTTGATTATTGGTTATTAAATTATTGATTACGCACCTGCATGATTATATCATATATTAGTAAATAAGTTTAAAATCAATACAAGCTACTTGATAAACATTTTTCTGAAATTAAAGAGAAAGAAACCGAAAGGGCGTTACAGTAATCTAGCATAAACAAGTTCCATACCCATAATCTCTGGTTCCTAAGAGTAAAGTAATCTTCCATTTATTTTACTTAGGTTTCTAATCGACCCACTAAAAATAAATTAGTCGCAACTCCTAAATGAAATCATTTGCATGTTAAGAATTAGAACCTAAGTTGTGAATTGGTAGGAGATTAAGAAAGCCTAAGCTAAGTTTAGACTTAGGGTTTGTTTGGTAACGCTCCAGATTCTTTAATTCTCTGTTCTTTTATTCACTAGAACAAAAAATGAACATAAATTCATTTGGTAAATTTTTTGTTCATGAGCACAAATTTATTCCTAGAATCAATTTTAGAGCAGAATCAAGAAGTAACTTAAGTTACTTCTTGATTCTAGAAACAAAAAAAAATCGAAAAGAAAATTTTTTTTCCTTCTTCTTTTTCTTAGTTTTCTTCTTCGTTTTTGTCTTGGCCTAGGGCCGGCCATTGGTGATTTGCCACAAGTCCGGGCCAGCGAGGGTATCGCAGCTCTCACTGGTGGCCGGCAAGTGCGAGGGCTGGACCCTCGCCACCTGGGCGAGGGCCACCCTCGCCGAATCTAGCATGGGTGACCCTTGCTACCGCCCTTGCCTAGGCTACTAAGCACCCTTGCCAACCTAGGCCAGGGTGGCTATGAGGGTCCAGCCCTCGCTAAATCTAGCAAGGGCCGCGACGCCTTTGCCAGCCCTAGCCTGTGGCCGATCACCAACGCCAGCGACCTAGCCATGGGCCAAGGAAGGGAAAGAAGAAAAAAAAAAGGAAAAATAAAAAGAAAGAAATATTAAAAAATTCAAAATATTACTAATAAAAAGAAATTTTGTGCAGTTATCAAACATATTTCTGTTCTTTTTCTATTCCAAAAATAGAAATTTTGGACAGTTACCAAATTAGCGAAACCCTGGGTGGTGTAATTTGATGTAAAGTCGCGACAGCTTGGCGACACAATGAGTTATAAGTCAACTAAGATTAAAAGTGATTGGTTTCAGGGTGGGCCAGTCTTTGGCCTAGAACTGGGAACCGACCCCATAGCTCCCAGTTTCAAAACCAAATTTTGGAACCAAGAATCTAATTAGTAAGGACCGGTCCACTTCTCTTCTTTGGGACTAAGTATATATGTCTACCTTTTGTTCTCTAAATGGATTAAAAGTAAAAAAGGCAACACATCTTTTTTTCTTGCATATCCATGTGAGACACATTTTTAGGATGACTAAAAGTGAAAAAGAAAAATAAAGCCCAAGTGTGAAATCCCACATCTATCTACAAGGAAGGAGAAAAGTTGCCTTTTTACATTTTAAGACAAAATAGAGCTCAAGTTCACGATCCCACGTCGACTATTAGGAGTTTCTTATAATTTATGGATATTATAACATACTCAGGGCTATTTAATAAAAAAAACAAAAATTAAATGTTGAATAGTGCCAGAGTCAGGAACCTAGTATGAAACACACCAATTTCACTTACACGTACATCCAATGTGCAATGTGATCCATGAACTATTAATTTGTTCAATGTCATCCATAAACTTTTGGTACACGTTCAATTCAGTCAATGAACTATATGAAAATATTTAATTCGGTCCTTTCCATTAATTCAAGTTTAGGGACTATATTGAATATTTTTCATATAGTTCAGGGACTGAATTGAACATGTACCAAAAGTTCAAGAATGTTATTGAACAAATTAAAAGTTTAGGGACCATATTTGAACATTAACCTAAAGTTTAGGAACTACATTAAACATATTAAAAGTTTGGAGATCAAAGTGCACATTGGGCAAAAGTCTAAGAATTGTTCGTGTCATTATCCCTAAAGTTTTCAAAAAGTGTGGAGTAGCCTCACCACTCTGAATTCAAATAGGTGGCTGACGGTACTTAAATTGCGAATGGTAAAAAAGTTAGGTGGTTAAATCACATTAATAATGAAATGCAGAGCAAAAAATACATAGCCTGTCCAGCTGCTTTGTTTGAAATGTTTCGGAAAATTACATTACAATTGAAATGGTCAGTATCACCAAAAATTCCAAACTGGTATAGCTCTGATGAATTTATCCCAAATCGATTTTTTAATCACCAAAAACCCTAAACTGATACACTTATGGTAAATTTACTCTCCGTTAATTTTCACTTAATTTCACAGTCAAATTTTCTAGTTAGATGACATGTGGCGATTGGCGGGTGTACCAATTTTGGATTTTACCCATCTATTATTCACATCTTAATCAATTTGTAATTTTATGCGGTATCAATTCAATTTAAAAAAGTGTAAATTTATCGTAAGTATACCAATTTGAAATTTTTGGTGGTTAAAATATTAATTTAGGATAAATTTGCATTAATTTGAGATTTTTATTTTAAAAAAATTAATACGAAGTAAATTTATTATAAATATATTAATTCTAGATTTTTGATGGTGCAGTTAAGAGGCATGGAAATATTTAACGGGGGTGGGAAACGCACGACTGTCTTCTGATCGAAATCTCGAACTCTCTCTCTCTGCAATCGCCAAACCGTCTAGCGATGGAGAGATCGGTCCCGTGGTCGGAACTCCCGCCGGAGCTGTGGTCGATGATCGGGAAAAAGCTCGACACGGACATGGACGTCGTCCGATTCCGCAGCGTCTGTTCGTCGTGGCGTTCCTCGATCCCTCCCGTCTCCGAGTTGGAGCTCGGAATTGGAGGGGACACCATCTGTCAGCGCAGGGTCTACCTCCTCGAGCCACCACCGCCAACGTCTCCGGCGGACGAATCGCGGTGCCCTCCGTCTCGTGAGGGTTGGCTGATCAAGATCGCAGAAGATGATGAGGACGACCACCTAAGTGGTCGAGGCGGCAGCGTTCGGCTCTTCAACCCGCTGTCGGGCCGACCCATCTTGTTCAAAGGTGGGGCCTTTCCTAAGGTTTTGTGTACTTTGGATTACAGGGTCACCGAGATTTTTGTAGAACGTTATCTCATAGACGAGACTGGAGGAAGTTGTTATGGGGGAGCAAGGAAGGTGATCATGCTTCCGGATTCTCCATGGGCTGTTCTTGAGGAGGCTGTGGTCGTCGGGATTTTTTGGAAAGGGGGGTTGGCGTGTTGGAAACATGGGGATGAGGATTGGTACGCGATGGGCGATTCGAGTTGCCAGTTCGACGATCTCATTGCTTACAAAGGGCAGTTTTATGTCGTCGATAGGTTCGGCATCGTGTCCTGGATCGACCCTTCTTTTAAGATCGTGCAGTTCTCGCCTCCTGTTTGCGGTGACGGCAATGGCGGGGACCGGAATTATCTGGTGGAGTCGGGCGGAGACCTCTACGTCGTGGGTAGGTATTTCGATGAGGAGTGTCCGTTTAGTAGGGTTCGGGCAGGCGCTGTGAGGGAGGCCGCTGATTTTAAGGTTTATCGGTTGAATCAAGAATGGGGAAAATGGGATGAGATAAGGAATCTCGCTGATGTTGCTCTCTTTCTTGGCGATCACAGTTGCTTCTCAGTGTCGGTGAAAGGATTCGGAGGATGCAAGGGGAACTGCATATATTTCACGGAGTTTGACGGGACTCGAGAGGGAAAAGTTCAGGTTTTCGATATGGAGGATCGCAGCGTTAAGAGGGCATCATATTCGCCTGATCGCTTGAGGATCCTGTGGCCACCCCCAGCTTGGATTGCCCCAAATGGGGTCGCCCTAAGTCCTTACTCGCTCAAGGAGCCGCTATTCTAGTTAATTCAGAGGGGAGCTTGTGAGTTGGATGAGATACAATGAGAACTGGTCTGTGATTGCTTAGTTGAAAAGATAGAGGAAAGAGTTTATCTTTTTCAAACTTGCATCTGCATACAACCTTGATGATCACATACCTTGTGCTCGTGAGCGCATGAGCGTGTACCGTTGTGCATGGATCACTGTCGAGTGTGAATGTGTGCGCGCTCTTGCATGTTTGTTATGCTTTCTGATAGAATGCAATGTTATCTTGATGACCGAGTGAGGCATGAGCGGATGAAGAATCAAGTTTAATGGTGATGCTCGTGGATAGAACCTGCTGCAGGCTACATGCTTAAATGAAAGTTGCTGCCTCGTATCTTTTGCACTTCTGTAAAGGAGAGTTCTCATGCAACCATGATCCAGTACGTGTGTGCCCATTATAATTAGATCTGCTTAGGGTTCTTTTTCTTTTGTCATCTAAGCTGAGTTTTGAAAGGGACAATGTAGTCTATCGAGCTTGCCCAACTACTCTTTGCTCCTGCCGTGCCGTGTCTCGCTATCGTCTTTGTCAACCTCATCCTGATCAATTCCAGGCACATATGTGGAAGCAGAATCAAGTGGAGTTTTTCTGATTATGGCATAGTGAGACCGTGTCCATAATCTTCTTCATCATGTGCATATGCTACGAACATCATTGATATTCAATTTTCTAGAGGCCGTACCTCACCTTTCATTTTTGAGTTTTGCATCAGCAATTGAGAAGGGTGAGGAAGTGGTGTCCTACATCGACGTTAGGAAGAAGGAAATGATGAATAAGCTGTATAAGAGCACGGATTTCCTCGTTGTCTAGGCACCTTTGTGCTTTGGGCAATGACGCAGCCATTGAGGTACTAACCGAGGCATGTCTATTACTGGTTGAAAACTATTTCCAAACCCCCTCTTTGGCTTGGGTTTTGAGCTCAGGCAATCGAGAATGGGGGTAAAGCGGAACTTGGTCCAGCTTTTGTCTTAGAGAAGCTGTTGTGGTTTTCAGACAATGTGTAATGTGTGGCAGTGTAATACTTGAACGGCTTGGAAAATAGAAGTCATGATGATCACAGGACCTTGTAAAAGCTTGTCTTAGAGAAGCTGTTGTAGTTTTCAGACATTGTGTAATGTGTGGCAGTGTAATACTTGAACGGCTTGGAAAATAGAAGTCATGGTGATTAGGGACGTAAACAATTCGGTTCGGAGACTATATTGAACATTTTCATATAGTTCAGGAACTGAATTGAATGTGTATCAAAAGTTTAGGGATGACATTGAACAAATTAAAAGCTCATGGACCATATTTGAACATTAACCGAAAGTTCAGGAACTACATTAAATAAATTAAAAGTTCAGAGATCAAAGTACAAATTGGGCAAAAGTCTAAGGATTGTTCGTGTCATTATCCCTAAAGTTTTCAAAAAGTGTGGAGTGGCCTCACCACTCTGAAGTCAAATAGGTGACTGATGGTACTTAAATTGCGAATGGTAAAAAAGTTAAGTGATTAAATCACATTAATAATGAAATGCAAAGCAAAAAATACATAACTTGTCCAGCTGCTTTGTCTGAAATGTTTTAGAAAATGTCATTACAATTGAAATGGTCAGTATCACTAAAAATTTCAAACTGGTACAACTCTGATGAATTTACCACAAATCAATTTTTTGATCACCAAAAACCTCAAACTGATATACATGTGGTAAAGTTACTCTCCGTTAATTTTCATTTAATTTCACCGTCAAATTCCCTAGTTAGATGACACGTGGCGATTGACGGGTGTACTAATTTTGGATTTTACCCCTCTATTATTCACATCTTAACCAATTTGTAATTTTTTGCGGTATCAATCCAATTTAACGAAGGGTAAATTTATCGCAAATGTACCAATTTGAAATTCTCGGTGATCAAAATATTAATTTTGGGTAAATTTACATTAATTTGAGATTTTTGTGGTGAAAAAATTAATTCGAAGTAAATTTGTTATAAATATATTAATTCTAGATTTTTGGTGGTACAGTTAAGAAGCATAGACATATTTAATGGGGGTGGGAAACGCACGACTGTCTTCCGATCGAAATCTCGAACTCTCTCTCTGCAATCACCAAACCGTCTAGCGATGGAGAGATCGGTCCCGTGGTCGGAACTCCCGCCGGAGCTGTTGTCGATGATCGGGAAAAAGCTCGACACGGGCATGGACGTCGTCCGATCCCGCAGCGTCTGTTCGTCGTGGCGTTCCTCGATCCCCTCCCGTCTCAGAGTTGAAGCTCGGAATTGGAATGGACACCATCGATCAGCGCAGGGTCTGCCTTCTCGAGCCACTACCGCCAACGTCTCCGGAGGACGAATCGCAGTGCCCTCCGTCTCGTGAGGGTTGGCTGATCAAGATCGCAAGTGGTCGAGGCGGCAGGGTTCGGCTCTTCAATCCGCTCTCGGGCCGACCCATCTTGTTCAAAGGTGGGACCTTTCCTAAGGTTTTGTGTACTTTGGATTCTAGGGTCACCGAGATTTTTGTAGAACGCTATCTCATAGACGGGCTTGGAGGAAATTATGCGGAAGCAAGGAAGGCGGTCATGCTTCCGGATTCTCCATGCGCTGTTCTAGAGGAGGCTTTGGTCGTCGGGATTTTTTTGGGAAGGGGGGTTGGCGTGTTGGAAACATGGGGATGGGGATTGGCGTGCGATGGGCGATTCGAGTCGCCGGTACGACGATGTCATTGCTTACGAAGGGCAGTTTTATGCTGTCGATAGGTTCGGCATCGTGTGGTGGATTGACCCTTCTTTTGAGATCGTGCAGTTCTCGCCTCCTGTTTGCGGTGACGGCAATGGCAGGGAACGGAATTATCTGGTGGAGTCGGGCGGAGACCTCTATGTCGTGGATAGATATTTCGATGAGAGTCCGTTTAAGGTTTATCGGCTGAATCAACAATGGGGAAAATGGGATGAGATAAGGAATCTCGGTGATGTTGCTCTCTTTCTGGGCAATCACAGTTGCTTCTCGGTGTCGGTGAATGGATTCGGAGGATGCAAGGGGAGCTGCATATATTTCACGGTGTTTGACGGGACTCCAGGGGGAAAAGTCAAAGTTTTCGATATGGAGGATCGCAGCATCAAGAGGGCATCATATTCGCCTGATCGCTTGAGGATCCTGTGGCCACCCCCGGCTTGGATCGCCCCAAACGGGGTCGCCCTAAGTCCTTACTCGCTCGAGGAGCCGCTATTCTAGTTAATTCAGAGGAGAGCTCGTGAGTTGGATGAGATACCATTAGAACTGGTCTGTGATTGCTTAGTTGAAAGGAGAGAGGAAAGAGTTTATCATTTTCATACTTGCATCTGCATACAACCTTGATGATCACATACCTTGTGCTCTTGAGCACATGAGCATGTACCGGTGTGCATGGATCACTGCTGAGTGTGAATGTGTGCACGCACACTTGCATGTTTGTTTTGCTTTCTGATAGAATGCAATGTTATCTTGATGACTGAGTGAGGCATGAGTGGATGAAGAATCAAGTTTAATGGTGATGCTCGTGGAGAGAACCTGCTGCGGGTTACATGCTTATATGAAAGTTGCTACCTCTTATCTTTTGCACTTCTGTTAAGGAGAGTTCTCATGCAACCATGATCCAGTACGTGTGTCCATTATAATTAGATCTGCTTAGGGTTCTTTCTTTTGTCATCTAAGCTGAGTTTTGAAAGGGACAATGTAGTCTATTGAGTTTGCCCAACTGCTCTCTGCTCCCACCATACTATGTCTCGTTATCATCTTTGTTAACCTCATACTGGTCAGTTCTAGGCGCATACGTGAAAGCAGAATCAGGTGGAGATTTTCTGACTATGGCATAGTGGGACTGTGTCGAAAATCTTCTTCATCGTGTGCATATGCTTACAATCAGACATTGAATTTTCTACATGCCGTACCTCACCTTTGATTTTCGTCTTTTGCATACACAACCGTGTGTGCGACGATTTGCCAGTGTTGCCAAGTCAGTAGCAGGAAAATGACTGAAGAGAGGAGTGCAGAGGGTGGGTGATGACTTGGTGCCTGAGCCTCTGCAGAACGACAGGAAGAACAAGGAAATGTCTAATCAGCTGTATAAGAGCACAGATTTCCTCATGACTATGTATCTTTGCGCTTGGGGCAATGACTCAGCCAGTGAGGCACTAACCGAGGCGCGTCTATTGCTGGTTGAAAACTATTTCCAAACCCCCTCTTTGGCCTGGGTTTGAGCTCAGGCCATCGAGAATTTCTGGAAGGGCTCCCTACGGGTTAAAGCCCTACAAATTCTAGTTCAGGAACTATCCTGGTCCTAGTTCAAAACTTAATCTTGGTCGTGGTATGAGGTTATAATTTTGTAGTTTTCGGACATTGTGTAATGTGTGGCAGGGTAATACTTGAACAGCTTGGAAAATAGAAGCCGTGCCGATCACAATGATGAAGCATCTAACAAAGTCCATTAAGCTCGTTAGACTCGAAACCTGCGACAAATGCGCCTCGGGGAGAACCCATTCGTTTCCCCATATGAGAAGCATCAACTGCAGATGCTTTGCAGCAGAGATAAAAGACAGTAATCTTGGCCCCTTTCAGCAGTTTGTAATTGATGGATCATGCCATCATGAAGCACAACAGAGGAAAAAGTCGGTGCCCAGACGGAGATGCAGGCGATTATTTGAGTTAAAGCAGACTGGAAACAGTTTTTGACTAGGAACAAAGCCATTCTCTCTCTAGGTCGAGCCAGAAAACTGAAATGAGGAAATCCCCATACCTCACCATTTATAAGCCGCGTAGAAAAAGCGTTCCATACGAACATCAGCACATTGCTTGGCTATTTTAGTTCCTTTCTTGTACCTATCAGGAAAGCATTCCACAAAGTCCAATATCTTTGCTGCCTCATTTCCAAACATCTGAATGCAAATTGTTACTGAGTAAGCTTTGCTTCACTGAAATTTCATTAGCATTATGCCAGCAATTACTAAGTTTATAGCTGGTCGCAACCGCATGTTCACTAACAAAACGAAGAGAAGATCCTCTCTTCTACTTCTCTATGCTCTACTCGCCGACAATTGGGCGGAACATGTTTCTGTAAAGCATATTCTCTTCTGTAAATTGCAAAGAGTATGGTTCTAACCTAAATTCCAAATTTCAGATATACTAAGGCTGTGTTTGGTTAAGCTTTTCTAAGGAACTCCGAGAAAATGCAAAGCAGTTTAGCTTAAAGCGTTTCGGGGAAATGCAAAAACCGTTTAGTAAATTTTGCTTTGAGAAGCACTTTTGAGAGAAATGTCGTTCGGTAGAAACATATTTGAAAAGCCCCATTGGGTGATTAATTTAAGATTTTGAATTTTTACTTGTTTGAAATTGAAAAAAATAAGGTCTTCAATTTTTTTAATTTAAATATTGACAGAAATGTTAAAGATATCGTGTCAACAATTTTATTAAAAAAATTATTTTTTTGGCTAAAAAAATTCAAATGGAAAGAATTCACGGTCTCTTTCTCAATTTATAAAAGAATACTTCCATTATAATAAACGTGGTAACATATACGTTGAGGAAAGAAATTCATTATTCTTAAAAATTACGAGCATCCTTAAATAATTCCTAAGCGAGATCAAATCGAACAAAATGTGCACTCGAGTTTCTCTTACGACCACGCCATGGTTCCATAGGATAAGACAGATTGAATAGGTACTACAGAGGACCAATTACCTGCTTTTGCTCCAAACAGCAAGAGCACCAAACAGCACCGTACATTTTTGCACCTATAGAGCGCAAATGCCTTGCAAGAGAAACAGCAAAAGTGCTGGATGGTGTTGTAATCTCGGTCGTGAAAAATGGTATTTCTGTTCCCCCATCAAATAAAGAAAAAAGAAAATTCCAAATAAAAGCTATAAGTGCTCTTATTTTTTTAAATAAAAATTTGAAATGGACATTGTTTCAAATTTGTCATGAAATGTTTTTATATTCTCAAATAAGAGTTTGAAGTAGATCTTATTTCAAGCAAGAACCTGAAGTTAGAGGTGGCCATGGGCCGGTTTTGGCCCGGAACCGGACCGGTCAAACCCGGGCCCGGCCTGTTGACCGGGCCCGCGGTTCGGAACCAGAACCAGGCCGGTTCAGGTTCCAGAAAAATTTGAACCGGCCCGAAACCGGTTCTGCGAAAAGAAAAATAAAAAATAAATAAATTTTTTTAAAAAATAATAATAATGAAATTTTTTTAAAAAAAATTCATTATTTAATTTTTTTTATAAAACAAATTGAACTCTAATTGCCATGCATTGTAAGTGCATTAATCTTCAATTGCAATGCTTGGCTTGGGTGTATTGAACTCTAATTATAAGGCTTGGCTTGAGTTTTATAAACAACCCTTTTGATGGTATCTTCATTCCCATTCGATGTGGGACTCTCGATTTGCCTTGAACGCCTTCAATATGAGACTTTTGGCTTTGTCTTCATGCAAATGCCAAGAGTCTCACATCGAATGGAAATGAAGAGACCGGGGTTGTTTATAAAATCCAAGCCAAGCCATGAGAATGTGAAGTTGTATGCTTTTTGTAGCTACGATCCTTTGCTAATTAAGAGCAAAGGATTTCATTGGACCCGCCTAGAATCGGACCGGATCAATGGTCTGATTCTCAGTTCTATGGTTTGCCGATTCGGTTCTTAGTTCTAAAATTAAAAGACTGGTCTTACCGGTTCGGTTCCCGGTTCTGATTGGGAACCGATCACCCCTACAATTTTCATTTTGATTATAATTTATATTAAATAATTCATTATTTCATATTTTTATAATTATTGATTATTTATTTTATAATTTATTTTTTAAAATTTTAAATTACGAACCGAAACCGGAACCGGTCGGTTCCGAACCTGAACCGAAATCGCTAGGGGTGGTTCCGGTTCACATGTGGCCACGAATAGGAACCGCCCGGTTCCGAACCGTGGCCACTACTACCTGAAGTAGCTATATCAATTTCAAAGAAAGACTTCACTTTTCGAATAATTAACGGCATTTTTATCATTTACCTTTTTTGAATTGTTTTCCTTTTTTTCTTTATCTGGTTTTTTCTTTCTTCTTCGCCAATGGTCGGTCATTGGTCACCTGCGATTCCTGGAGAGGGATGGAGGAGGGTTGCCCTTGCCCGATCTAGTGAGGCTCACCCTCGACGGCCACAGGCTCACCCAAGGCGAGGGCTGCCTCCCCATGACGAGACTAGCCTTGCCCAGCCCTCTTCGGGCATCATCGGAAAAAAGAAAAATGAAAGAAAAAAAACGAAAAAATAAAATGAAATAATTTAAAATTAAAATTATCTTTGGACGAAAATACCCTTGACCAGACGAAATATTTAGTCGGCCAATGACCAGCGAGGTTAGGCCCTTATTTGAAACTTCTATGATCACTTCATGTCTTTATTTGACACTGAAATGATCACTTGAAGTACTTATTTAACATAAAGTCCACTTCAGACTCTTATTTGAGAAAATGAGGGCATTTCAAGCTCTTATTTGGAATTTTCCCTAAAGAAAGGGATAAGTTTACTAGAAATCCTAGAACTTTCAATACACTTATCCTACAAAACAAAAAAGAGAGAAATCAGGCGCATGCATGCCTTCTAATACCAATTTAGTGAATGCAACTTCTAATTTCAAGAGATATATGGTGGTTATTCTAGAAGAAAGTCCCAAGGGAAGCTTTTCTCTTGCAACTCCATCCAAGAAACACAATATATCTCAACAATCAATGATTTTATCTTGAAAACACAAAAAACAAAAAAAAATCATTACCAAGCATTTCATATGTTCGTTTTCTTAAAAAAATTTGGTAATGAGTGAAATTGTTACGTTATTAGAGTTAAAAAGTTAAAATGATTTTATTGACGAGTGCTTTCGAAATACTTAGGCGGTGAGAAATTATTGTGCTTGGGTCCTTATTAACTTAGGTTTCGCTTGTTTTGTAAGAAATAAATAATTTAGAAAATATCAAATCCAGATGCCCGGGCAAGCTCCGACAATTCTTGCTCTCTGCTCAAAACCCGCGACCAATGCGCTTTGGCGAGAACCCATTTTCCCCCGATATGAGAAGCATCAACTCCAAATGCTTCGCAGCAAAGATAAAAGACAATAATCTTGGCCCCTTTCAGTCTTTTGTAATTGATGGATCATGCCGTCGTGAAGCACAACAGAAGAAAAAGTCAAATAGGTGGCTGACGGTACTTGAATTGCCAATGATAAAAAAGAGTTACGTGGTTAAATCACATTAATAACGAAATGTTAGAGAAAAAAAATACACAGCTGTCCATCTACTTTGTCCGAAAAGTTGCGGAAAATGTCATTAATCGAAACGGTGAATATCACGAAAAATTTTAAATTTATTTTTAATTATAAAAAATTTTAAATTAATATAATTATTATAAATTTGTTCTTCGATAATTTCCGTTAAATTTTAACGTTAAATTTTTGAGTTATATGACGATTAGCAGTTAACAGATGTATTGATTTTGAGTTTTGTCCCTCCCCTATTCACAAGTTAATCTAATTTATAATTTTTTATAATATTAATTTAATTTAATTGAAGATAAATTTACCTATCAATTTAGGGTTTTCGACATTTGGGGTAAATTTGTAATCAACGTACAAATTTAAAATCTTCGATCAAAATCTCGAACTCATTTGCCCTGGCGTCTCTCTGCGATCACCGGACCGTCTGGCGATGGAGGGATCGGTACAGTGGTCGGAACTCCCGCCGGAGCTGTTGTCCATGATCTGGTCGATGATCAGGAAAAAGCTCGACACCGACATGGACGTCGTCCGATTCCGCAGCGTCTGTTCGTCGTGGCGTTCCTCGATCTCATTGCTTACAAAGGGCAGTTTTATGCTGTCGATAGGTTCGGCATCGTGTGGTGGATTGACCCTTCTTTTGAGATCGTGCAGTACTCGCGTCCTGTTTGCGGTGACGGCAATGGCGGGGACCGGAATTATCTGGTGGAGTCGGGCGGAGACCTCTATGTCGTGGGTAGATATTTCAATGAGAGTCCGTTTAGTAGCGTTCGGGCAGGCGCTGTGAGGGAGGCCGCTGATTTTAAGGTTTATCGGCTGAATCAAGAATGGGGAAAATGGGACGAGATAAAGAATCTCGGTGATGTTGCTCTCTTTCTGGGCAATCACAGTTGCTTCTCGGTATCAGTGAAAGGATTCGGAGGATGCAAGGGGAACTGCATATATTTCACGGTGTTTGACGGGACTCCAGGGGGAAAAGTTAAAGTTTTTGATATGGAGGATCGCAGCATCAAGAGGGCATCAGATTCGCCTGATTGCTTGAGGATCCTGTGGCCACCCCCAGCTTGGATCGCCCCAAACGGGGTCGCCCTAAGTCCTTACTCGCTCAAGGAGCCGCTATTCTAGTTAATTCAGAGGAGAGCTTGTGAGTTGGATGAGATACAATTAGAACTGGTCTGTGATTGATTAGTTGAAAGGAGAGAGGAAAGAGTTTATCTTTTTCATACTTGCATCTGCATACAACCTTGATGATCACATACCTTGTGCTCTTGAGCACATGAGCATGTACCGGTGTGCATGGATCACTGCTGAGTGTGAATGTGTGCACGCACACTTGCATGTTTGTTTTGCTTTCTGATAGAATGCAATGTTATCTTGATGACTGAGTGAAGCATGAGCGGATGAAGAATTAAGTTTAATGGTGATGCCCATGGATAGAACCTGCTGCGGGTTACATGCTTATATGAAAGTTGCTGCATCTTATCTTTTGCACTTCTGTTAAGGAGAGTTCTCATGCAACCATGATCCAGTACGTGTGTCCATTATAATTGAGAAAATATTCAGTGGTTAGCTCGCACCAGGTCATCTGCCTACGTGGCGCGCATGTTCCACCCAAAAGACGACACGTGTCGCATGACATGGCAATGGAAGGAAGCCCTTTTCTCTCTCTCCTCTGGCTGGTTGGTGGGGAAAGTACTGACCACAGTCAATATTTATTACCTCTGCGTTCTCGCTCTCTCTCCTCTTCTCTCCTCTCTCCTTTCTGTAACGTGAAGGTCCTTTTCTTTCTCTCTTCTGCGACCTATTCTCTCTTCCTCTTCCGAGCTCACTCGAAGCGCTCCCCTCCTTCTTCATCACCTTCGGCCTCGCCTTTCCGACTCCGGCTCCAGAAATCGCCTGGAGAAACCGCCTGGATCGGCTTCCTATTTCGGGCTCGAACGATTTTAATGGGGAAGTGATTTCCTTTTGGCGGCTAAAAATTGAATCTTGACTTTCCAAACACACTGAAATTCCAGTGCAGATGCTCATTCTCGTCGGCTTTCGTAGCTTCATCTACTAAATCCATCTTCTCTCTCGCTTGCTCGCTTGCACTTTCTGAGCTGGGCATGGCTGACCCGATCTCGAGTCAGCTGGAAATTATAGGCGAATTCAAGTGTTCTATCCGATGAATCTGCCATACCTAGGTGAAAAAGAAGAGAACTTCTCTCCGTTTTTCTCAATAGCAGCTTCAGCTTTTGATAGTTCTTTCTGTTTGCTGCCAGATGTTCTGTTCGTTTGATTTGAAATCCATAGGATTAATCGAGTCGAGATGGATTGATTTCTTTATTTTTTTGGGATTCCTTCATATCTGTTTAGCGAGGTTGTTGCATTTGAGTTTGAATCAATGCTGGATAAACTCGTTGACATATTTAAAAAAAAATTGGAGTGTGAACCCTTTACTTATTGTTGTTCGGTTATTGAGTTTGTCTATTAGAGAATTGATAGCAGTGGTGTTGATCTTTTGCAGCTTGCTTGAGATATTATTTTATCGAAGTAGTTCGAATTAGTTGATTTAGAAAAGGAGACGACGCTCTGCTATTAAGTCCTCTTTTTCGTGTGGTGTATATCCTCGTTGGGAATGGTCTTTCTTTTTACGTTATTTCATGCTTATTGGTTGGAGATGTGCTGCATTATGCCTTGATTCCACCTCTAGAAAAACATGACAAACATTTGAGGGAGAGGGGAGGGGGGTTGCCAATGGCACCTCAAACTAGCATGACGATGAATTGCGATATGAATCATAAAAACGATCCATTTTTTGGATATCCAGATCTTGCTCTGAAAACTCATCTATCGCAAGTGGCAACTACGTTATCAACAACAATCCTTAGTTATGCTATTGAACAACTATGAGGGGACTCCATTTTCTATTGAAGCTCCCTTCATGATGGGTGCTTACTGAAACTCCAAGACAAGAAGGGAAGCCATTGCATTAGGACATAAATCATGTATGTCGAACGACTTTCACAGCCACGACAATGGAAAAGAATATTTTTTCAAGTGAAATAGATGGAAAGACCCGCTCCATATATATAGAAATAAAACATAATATACATGCTGATACAATAGCTTGATCATTTATCTTGGCTTTCATGAAATGGATAGAAATCTCACAAGCTTCTAACACAAGCAGAGTTTGGTAACTCAAGCGATTTCAGAATGGAAGTGGCTAAGGTAAAGGAACTTAATTTCATATAAATCTGCCACGCAGTATCTTTTTACACGTAAAGAGTGAATAGAATGCTGTGGGAGACTTGATCCGTTCCTTTCCATCTTCCCTGCAAAGCCTATGATAAGAACTACGAGCCTCTTCAATGCCGGCTCTACAAAGAACAGCTTGACAATCTCTAGCATTAGACACGAAGTGGTTGCCCCTTCTAATCAACCCAGTTATACAACATGAGCTGCCTGGTGATTCCTAATTCAAAAAATCCAAATCGGTCTTCTGGTAACCGTCTCTGTTTCATCCTGGTCTCTTCTCACCACTTCATCTATGATTTACTTACTCAAGTCGGCCAACTCAGTAGCAATTGCACGTCTATGCCCATCAAATATACCAAACAACGCCTGCATATTGAAAGTAGCAGAATCAGTTTAGCGTCCTTGCGCGTTGAGGAGGGCTATAATGAACTGAACTGACTATAATTCCTTTCAGAACAAAACTTTTCTCAAGTTGATTACTGTTTCTTCGATTCTAGCTTTGACAACTTAAGCTAGTATCCTAAGCTTCCAACCAAATTCTTTCTGGTGATCACAAATACAAATGACATCTCATCTGAATCGTTCTAGAACAGTTGCATAAATTGTTAAGCTATTCACAAACCAACCCGTCATCATGATTAAGAAGAAGCTCTGCCAGAAAAACAGAAAAATTTACCTGCTTGCTATTCCCCGGATACCCATGGAAGCAGAATACCGATCCTCCATAGCCGCCGTCGTCGGAATCCCAAAGCTACAAGCAAGAGAGAGAGAGAAAATGGGTTTAAATAGAGTACCCATACACCTCTCTCTCTCCTCCATTACAAATCCCCACGGCCGTCGACGGCGTCGCCGGAATCCCAAAGCTACGAGCAAGAGAGCAAGCGAGCGACAGAGAAGATGGGTTTAGCAGATGAAGCTACGAAAGCCGATGAGAATGAGCGTCCGCACTGGAATTTCAGTGTGTTTGGGAAGTCGAGATTCAATTTTTAGCTGCCAAAAGGAAATCACTTCCCCATCAAAATCGTCCGAGCTCGAAATAGGAAGCCGATCCAGGCGGTTTCTGGAGCCGGAGTCGGAAAGGCGAGGCCGAAGGTGATGAAGAAGAAGGAGGGGAGGGCTTCGAGCGAGCTCGGGAGAGGAAGAGAGAATGGGTTGCAGAAGCCAGAAAGAAAAGGGCCTCCTTCACGTTACAGAAAGGAGAGAGGAGAGAGAGAGAGTGATCGCAGAGGCAATAAATATTTACTGTAGTCAGTACTTCCCTACCAACCCGCCAGAGGAGAGAGAGAAAAGAGCTTCCTTCCATTGCCATGTCATGCGACACGTGTCGTCTTTTGGGTGGAACATGCGCGCCACGTAAGCAGATGACCTGGTGCGAGCTAACCACTGAATATTTTCTCATTATAATTAGATCTGCCTAGGGTTCTTTCTTTTGTCATCTAAGCTGAGTTTTGAAAGGGACAATGTAGTCTATTGAGTTTGCCCAACTGCTCTCTGCTCCCACCATACTATGTCACGTTATCATCTTTGTTAACCTCATCCTGGTTGGTTCTAGGCGCATACGTGAAAGCAGAATCAGGTGGAGATTTTCTGACTATGGCATAGTGGGACTGTGTTGAAAATCTTCTTCATCATGTGCATATGCTTATGAGCAGACATTGAATTTTCTACATGCCGTGCCTCACCTTTGATTTTCGCCTTTTGCATACACAACCGTGTGCTCGAAGATTTGCCAGTGTTGCCAAGTCAGTAGCAGGAAAATGCCTGAAGAGAGGAGTGCAGAGGGTGGGTGATGACTTGGTGCCTGAGCCTCTGCAGCCAATGAGAAGCGTGAAGAAAGTGGCATGAAAAGTGTCCCAGATCAACAGGAAGATCGAGGAAATGTCTAATCAGCTGTATAAGAGCACAGATTTCCTCATGACTATGTGTCTTTGCGCTTGGGGCAATGACTCAGCCAGTGAGGAACTAACTGAGGCGCGTCTATTGCTGGTTGAAAACTATTTCCAAACCCCCTCTTTGGCCTGGGTTTGAGCTCAGGCCATCGAGAATTTCTGGAAGGGCTCCCTACGGGTTAAAGCCCTACAAATTCTAGTTCAGAACTATCCTGGTCCTAGTTCAAAACTTAATCTTGGTCGTGGTATGAGGTTATAATTTTGTAGTTTTCGGACATTGTGTAATGTGTGGCAGGTAATGCTTGAATGACTTGAAAAATAGAAGCCGTGCCGATCACAATGATGAAGCATCTAACAAAGTCCATTAAGCTAGTTAGACTCGAAACCTGCGACAAGTACGCCTTGGGGAGAACCCATTCTTTCCCCCATATGAGAAGCATAATATGCAGATGCTTTGCAGCAGAGATAAAAGACAGTAATCTTGGCCCCTTTCGGCATTTTGTAATTGATGGATCATGCCATCATGAAGCACAACAGAAAAAAAAGTCGGTGCCCAGCCCAGACAGAGATGCGGGCGATTATTCGAGTTAAAGCAGACTGGAAACAGTTTTTGACTAGGAACAAAGCCATTGTCTCTCTAGGACGAGCCAGAAAACCTGAAATGAGGAAATCCCCATACCTCACCATTTATAAGCCGCGTAGAAAAGCCTTCTATACGAACATCGGCACATTGCTTGGCTATTTTAGTTCCTTTCTTGTACCCATCAGGAAAGCATTCCACATAGTCCAATATCTTTGCTGCCTCATTTCCAAACATCTGAATGCAAATTGTTAATGAGTAAGCTTTGCTTCACTGAAAATTTCATTAGCATTATGCCAGCAGTTAGTAAGTTTATAGCTTGTCGCAATCGCATGTTCACTAACAAAACGAAGAGAATTTCCTCTCTTCTACTTCTCTATGCTCTACTCGCCGACAATTAGGCGGAACATGTTTCTGTAAAGTATATCCTCTTCTGTAAATTGCAAAGAGAATGGTTCTAACCTAAATTCCAAACTTCATATATACTAAGGCTACGTTTGGTTAAGCTTTTTTAAGGAACTTTGAGAAAATGCAAAGAAGTTTAGCTTAGAGAGTTTTAGGGAAATGCAAAGACTGTTTAGTAAATTTTGCTTTGAGAAGCACTTTTGAGAGAAATGTCGTTTGATAAAAACACATTTGAAAAGCCCATTTGGGTAATTAATTTAAGCTTTTTAATTTTTTTTGGTAAGGAAAAAAATAAGCTTTTTAATTTTTACTTCTCTGAAATTGAAAAAAATAAGGTCTGCAATTTTTTTAAATTTAAATATTGACAACAATGTTAAAGATATCGTGTAAACAATTTTATCAAAAAAATTCTTTTTTTGGCTAAAAAAATTCAAATGAAAAGAATTCACAGTCTCTTTCTCAATTTATAAAAGAATACTTCCATTGTAATAAACGTGGTAACATATGCGTTGAGGAAAGAAATTCATTGTCCTTAAAAATTACGAGCATCCTTAAATAATTCCTAAGTGAGATCAATTTGAACAAAACGTGCACTCGAGTTTCTCCAACGACCACACCATGGTTCCATAGGATAAGACAGATTGAATAGGTACTGCAGAGGACAAGTTACCTGCTTTTGCTCCGAACAGTGAGAGCATCAAAAAGCACTGTACATTTTTGCACCTATAGTGTGCAAATGCCTTGCAAGAGAAACAACAAAAGTGCTTGATGGTGTTGTAATCTCGGTTGTGAAAAATGGTATTTATGTTCTCGCATGATTGCTCAAATAAAGAAAAAAATTCCAAATAAAAGCTATAAGTACTCTCATTTTTTCAAATAAAAATCTGAAGTGGACCTTGTTTTAAATTTATCATGAAATGTCTTCATATTGTCAAATAAGAGTTTGAAGTGAATCTTATTTCAAGTAAGGACCTGAAGTGGCTATATTAGTTTCAAAAAAAAGACCTGACTTTCCAGATGGTCGAGGGCATTTTTATCATTTACCTTTTTTGAATTGTTTTCCATTTTTTCTTTTTTTTCCTTTTTTTCTTTATATGATTTTTTCTTTCTTCTTCGCCAATGGTCGATCACCGGTCACCTACAATTCCCGAAGTGGGCTGAGCGAGGGTTGCCCTTGCCCGATCACTTTATGTCTTTATTTGACACTGAAATAATCACTTGAGGTCCTTATTTGACATAAAGTCCACTTCAAGTTCTTATTTGAAAAAATGAGAGTACTTTGAGCTCTTATTTGGAATTTTCCCTACAGAAAGGGTTAAGTTTACTAGAAGTCCTAGACCTTTCAATACACTTATCCTATAAAACAAAAAAGAAAGAAATCAGGCACACGCATGCCTTCCAATACCAATTTGGTAAATGCAACTTCTAATTTCAAGAGATATATGGTGGTTATTGCAGAAGAAAGTCCCAAGGGAAGCTTTTCTATTACAACTCCATCCAAGAAACACAATATATCTCAACAATCAATGATTTTATTTGCCAAATACTTTAATCATTAATTTGAGCCACGAGATGTCGAATCATTTTTTATTATTATTTTAATTTCATATCGAGCACCTGGTGAGTGTCTTATGAAGATTATGATAATCATAAATTTGAACCGTGAGACATCATATTACTTTTTGGTTATCTTGATCTTTAGTTTTGAATTGCGATGAATATCTTGATGTGGATTCGATATATTTCATCTATTTGGGTGAAATTCATATCTTAAAAAAAATATAAAAAGATTGCACCTCTTGTAAGATTAGGATAGTTTTTCTAGACAAGATTGCATGTTAGATATTATCGAATATTTTAAGATAATTTTCCAAGTTAAAATTAGGATTTCATCTAGTTTATTTCCTAGTTCGGATTGGATTATCTCACTTTAGATAATTTCTTTTAATTAATTATTAATTTTGAATTTTTATTAAAAAAAGTCCATAAAAAAGCATTTGTATGTCATCGTGCCACATCACCCTTGCTACGTCATTTATGCCGGTCCTCACACACGCCACATCATCACCATGTCATTGCTATGTCACCATCAATGCCACGTCATCAATTCAATGTCATCTATGACATGTCATGTTAATTGACATGTAGCTATAATTTGGAATAGGTTTGCATTACATGCATTGCATGTAACTTAATCTTCATAAATAGAAGGAAAAACCAAACAAAAGAAGATTCATTAGAGTTGTTAATTAATTCGTAGAAATCATGTTAGGCTAGGCATTGCATTTTTTTATAAATACTACTGTTTGCTCCCGCCGTGCCATGTCTCGTTGTTGTTTCTGTCAACCTTATCACGGTCAATTCTGGGCACATACGTGAAAGCAGAATCAGGTGGAGATTTTTTGATGATGGTATAGTGGACCATGTCGAAAATCTTCTTCATCATGTGCATATGCTTACAAACATCATGGATATTCAATTTTCTAGAGGCCCGTCCCTTACCTTTGATTTTCAACTTTTGCATACACAACCGTGTGTAACGATTTGCCGGTGTTCCCAAGTTAGTAGCAAGAAAATGCCTAAAGAGAGGAGTGCAGAGAGTGGCCGATGACTTGGTGCATAAGCCAAGCAGCCAATGAGAAGTGTCGGTAGGAAGTGGCATGAAAAGTGTCCCACATCGAGGGCAGGTACAAGGAAATGTCTAATCAGCTGCAGAAGAGCACAGATTTCCTCAATGATTAAGCATGCTTGCGCTTGGGGCGATGACGCAGCTAGTGAGGTACTAATCGAGACGGGTCCATTACTGGTTGAAAACTATTTCCCAACACCCTCTTGGGCCTGGGTTTGAGCTCAGGCCATTTGTAGTTTTAAGACATTTGCGATATGAGGTGATATTTATTTGCAGTAGCAGGAGATTTGTCAAAGCCTGTTCTTACAGATCAGAATTGCAATTCTGGGACTTTTGGTTCGTTGGATTGCTATCTTCATGATTGTCCAAATATATATTTATTTTTTCACGCAGTATGTTGCATCAAAACATATCAATGGACCGAACAATATACAATTCTCTCATAGAGACATCGCACCAGTAAGTACAGAAAAAGATAGGTAGATCAGTAATTTAAAGTGACAATTGATATTCGAGATAAACGTTACAATTTTCCCGTCACCCTACCCCCAATCAAAAAAAAGAAAAGAAGAAAAGGGCTTTCCTGGTGCCCACTGATTTGTAAAGCAACAAGTAACGGAGAAGTCCCATTTCAGACTGCTTGTAATGTTTGGCAGTTTAATACTTGAACGGCTTGGAAAATAGAAGTTATGCGGATCACAATGATGAAGCATCTAACTAAGTCCGCTAAGCTCGTTAGATTCAAATCCAGATGCTTGGGCGAGCTTTGACAATTCTTGCTCTCTGCTCAAAAACTACGACGAATGCACTTCGGCAAGAACCCGTTTTTCCCCCATATGAATAGCATAAACTCCAGATGCTTTGCAGAAAAGGATAAAATAAAGTAATTTTGGCCCCTTTCAGCATATTGTAACTGAAGAATCATGTCATCACAAAGTACAACAGAAGCCAACAGGCATGCGACCCTACTGGTAACGGGGTTAAGGGATGGGGCTGGAGAGTACTAGGTATGAGGTTCGATTTTCGTAAGTACTGCACACACATGTACTTAGAAGAGATGAGTGAGACCCAAAAACAAAACAAAAAAAAGTACAACAGAAGAAAAGTCAATGCCCAGAGATGTTGCCGAGTATTTGAATTAAGCAGACTATAAACAGTTTTTGACTAGGAACAAAGCCATTCTCTCTCTAGGACCAGCCAGAAAACCTCAAATGAAGAAGTCCCCATGCCTCACCATTTATCAGCCACGCAGGAAAGCCTTCTATACGAACTTCAGCATATTGCTGGCTATATTAGTTCCTTTCTTGTACCCATCAGGAAAGCATTCCACATAGTCCAATATCTTCGCTGCCTCACGTCGAAACATCTGAATGCAAATTGTTAATGAGTAAGCTTTGCTTCCATGAAAATTTCATTAGCATTACGTCCGCGATGACTAAGTTCATAGCTGGTCACAACTGAATGTTCAGTAACAAATGAAGAGAAGCTCCTCTCTTCTACTTCTCTATGCTCCACTCGCCGACAATTAGATGGAAAGTGTTTCTCTAAGTATATTCTCTTCTGGAAATTGCAAAGAGTGTTTTAACCTAAATTCCAAACTTCAGACATACTAAGTGGAATAGATTTGAGGAAGATGCGCGCTTGAGTTTCTCTAATGACCACACCATGGTTCCATGGGATAAGACAGATTGAATAGATACTGAAGAGGACCAAGTACCTGCTTTTGCTCCAAACAGTGAGAGCAACTAAAAGCACCGTACGTTTTTGCACCTATATAATGCAAATGCCTTGCAAGAGAAACATCAAAAGTGCTTGATGGTGTTGTAATCTCTATTGCAAAAAATGGTACTTTCGTTTCCACGAGACTGCTCAAATAAAGAAAGATATAAGTGCACTAAAAGTTATAAAACTTGTCGCAAAAGTGCAATTAAATCCTAAAACTTTCAAAAAGTCCAATCAAATCCTAAAACTTGTCACGAAAGTGTAATTGAGTCTTGAATGTTTCATAAAGTGTAATCAACCCTTAGAACTTGTCAAGTTGATGCAATCAAGTCCTAAAAATTTTTAGTATTTTCCGTTTGTCAAGTTGGACGAAATTAATAGAACAACTTGATTGCACCAACTTAATAAGATATGGGACTTGATTGTACTTTTTGAAAGTTTTAGGATTCGATTCCACTTTCACGACAAGTTTCATAATTTGATTACATTTTTAAAAAGTTTTAGGATTTAATTGTACTTTTATGACAAGTTTTAAGACTTTCAGTACACTTATCCATAGAGAAAAGAAGAGAAAGTAGCATCAGGCGCATGCATGCCTTCTAATACAAATTTGTGTGATTTCTAATTTCAAGAGATATATGGTGGTTATTCCCAAAGAAATTCACAAGGGAAACTTTTTTTTTGAAAGGTCTTGCTGATAAAGTTGCGGCCATTAAAAGACTATACCCGATTCAGAACTCTTGACTTGCATGCTCAACGGTTTGCAAATGATTCGGATTCTTATTCCCTTTGTTATGCTATTGAGGCGAGAAGCCCTATGATCTATGCATCCACGTATACTTATTAATGAATAAAGGAATTACAGGTGCTTAATCCTTGCCTACTCGTTTTCAAACTGATGAAAGTTGTTACACTTCTTAGCCACACCACTCAAAGCTACTTCATTTGGATCAATCCACTAACATCATCCTGAAATCCACAAAACAAATTCAGAATCCATATCATAAATCGATTTTACAAACCAAAACATATAATATTTCACAACATAATACATTGTATAACCAGGTTTACAATTGGAATATATAGCCTTTTTGCAATTCCTTTCATAGAATATTTTTTTAACAACGTTTCACAATTAATCAATTCACAATTATTTCCAAGAAATATGTTGCTATGTCATTTCAAATAATCGAAGGGGTAGTAAATGCTCCGTCAGAAGTTTATGCAACAAATATGCTCAAATTTCACTTTGTCCTTTTTATATTATTATCCCATATTGACAAAAAAAAATATTATCATTCCATGTTAAGCCTTTTATAACTAATAATAAATCTAATTTATGTCACTTTCAAGGCATAAGTTTATAATTTTAAAGAAGATATAAAAGCCACTCACCCAAACAATCTCGAGCTTGACGGACTTAAAATTCCTCTCGCTTTCTTTTCTTTTGTTTTCGAAATTCGGCTATATCTCTCCATGCCAATTTCTCAATTTCACGAAGGCGAAAAGTATCCCATTAATACTCATGTTTATAGGATAAACTTCTTTGGCAGTGGGACGTGCAATTTGCTTAGTCATGTAAGCTATGTCCAAGTGCCCACTAGTCAAATCATGCAAATATGATAGGTGTCCAAACGAACCATTTTTGTCTTCTTCTTTTTCTTTTTCTTTTTTATAAAAAAAATCCAATTATTACGAGAATCCCCCAATAGCTTCGGTTGCTCAATTGGCGCCAGAACAGAATAGTAGACAAACAAGCTCATGATCAAAAGGAGCATCAATATGATAGGTCAGTTTTCTCATAACGTAGGTGATACTCTACTTTAGACATGGTGTTAGTGATATTCGGATATTTGTTTGATTCTGCATATTTCTCAAGATTATGCATATATCTCTTTTGATAGTGCATATCCTTGATTGATTACATTAGATATTATGTTTATCTTATCATAAATAAGCTCCGCGCGTACTTTTTCTACACATCGAAATATATTGAAATTCCCCAATTCTATTTTCTGCTTCACATTTAACTCATAGATCCAAAATTTCTCAGAAAAAGTGAAGTATAAGAAGTTAGCAGGGCCCTAGTCGCTTATATCACACGAGCTGTGGGGGCTTCACTAGAGTGATCCTCATAAGTACATGTCGCAGGACTATGCTCCATGCCCCTTCAACTCCATTATTATGAGGTTGTGGACTCTACGGACAAAAAATAGTACCAAAGTTTTACACGTAGTGTGTATCATTGCGGAATATTATGTAAGTATAACTTGAGATTTAGAAGTAGATAATTTGCCTTTGATCGGACCAACTGAACTTTACTTTAATGATGTCAAGTTTATTATTCCGAAGTCCAAATTTTAAAACCACCACTCCGTTGCCACCACTTTAATGTGCCATCGCCGCCTCCGTTGCACCGTCGACTTAGCCAAGACTCCAACTCACCACTAGCTCGGCTCTCACTCTCTCCCTCTCTCTACACATTTAGTACATGTAATGTACCGCTTGTGTCCGCATTCCCGAAGGCATTAAAATTTTTTATATGAATTCATGAGAAATAATTATGTGAATTATTTAGAAAAATAAAATTTAGGAAAAATTCAAATTATGACATGAAGTGCCATTATTTTCTCAAATAAAGGTCTGAGTAGATTTTGTGTTAAATAAGGGTCTAAAGTTGCCATGTCAATCTCAAATAAGGGCATGAAGTGATCATGATAATTTCAAATAAGAATCTGATCTGGCCGATCACCGACTGGCTAAATATTTCAACCGATTAAGGACTTTTTCATCCAAAGACAATTTTAATTTTAAACTATTTTTTATCTTTCATTTTCTTTTTCTCATTTCTTTTTTTTTTCTTTCCGACTAGGGCATCCCTCACCCAGCCCTCTCTAAGCATCACGAGTGACTAGCCATCGCTTGAGACCGGCCACCGACAAAGAAGAAAGAAAAAACCATAAAAAAGGAAAAAAAGAAAGAACAAAGGGAAAAATGGAAACAAAATGGAAAAATTCAAAAAACTTAAAGGACGAAAATGCCCTTGACCAGTCGAAAAGTCAAGCCCTTCTTTGAAACTACACGATCACTTCAAACCTTATTTGAAATAAAGTTCACTTCAAATCTTTATTTGAAAAAATGAAGACACTCCGTGTCCTTATTAATAATTTTCCCTAAAATTTATTTGAAATGATCGATATCTCATACCATTAATCAATATTTTTACAAATGGACCATCTTCAAACACCTAAATTCTCTCTTGGCACTATTTTTATACACTTGTATTTATATATCTACCTTTTCTTTCGAGATATATATTTCTTCATCGACGAAGGATTTTTCTTCCAACCACGCCTCTAGTTGGTGGATTACAACATTATAAACATCACCATATGTAGACTTAATTAAATTTAAAGGTGGGCGACATTCATATTTGTAACCCACCAATCAGAGATATGGTTAAATGAAATTTCGTGGAAAATGTGACCCATTTATTTTCTTTTTCTAGAGGTCGTGCGTCACCTTTGATTTTCGTCTTTTGCATACACAACCGTGTGTGAATACAATGAGATGCGTGAGTAGGAAGTGGCATGAAAAGTGTCCCACATTGAATATTGTTGGTTGTTTGTTTGTAAAACAAATAAAATAGTGCTTTTCATTGTCCCACGTAAAAAAGTTTTGATTGTGTATGCCACTATATTAATGTGAATGTTTTATAACTTGTTCAATTGAAGACAGTGGACTGTGGCTAGATCACACAATATCCGCATGCTGGTGCGCATTTTTGGCGCACTTAGCACTTAGCATTTTTGGCAACAATTTACGAACTCCAATGGGCTGAAAATGTACAAATTTGTCATTAGTTTAGATCCTGTAGTCACGATAATCGGAATTAATTTTATCATTAAAGGACTTTCTCAAATCCGTGGCAACATACCCTAAAGAGAACTTAAAACTGGGACCGCTAATTAATCGAGAGATCTGAGGAGAGCGCATTGCACGAGCTACCCTCTTTTGGATGTTATCATAGGATTTTACATCTAGTATAAAATTTCCTGGGTTACGAGTGTGTCAAGTCTAACGTGGTAGCGGTCCATCGTACCATTATGGATCAAAGCCATAAATTGACCCCAAAAAGGTCTTCCTGGGATGGGCCAACCCTTCAGCATGACTCCACCAACGTGCCAACTTGATATGAGTCCTTTTCAGTATGCGTTGGCTCCGAGTTCGATTTTCGAACTCGCAAGATTCAAGCTCTTGATCACCTGGAGGAAAACCACCCAATATCAATGCCCTCATCCTGCTAAGCTAGCACCTTGAAGGTGAGTAGCTTATATACTTGCCTAAACTGAATCATCTTAAATACAGTACTTTGGCAGTTTATACAATATGTTCATTGAATACGTAATATACATTGTGTTCGGGTTACATATTCAATGAATACATTCTGGCCATATAGCAATTATATACATAGTGTTCGGGTTACGTATTCAATGAACAAATTGGTAAACGAACACGATGTCCAGGTTCAATATATATAACTCGGAAATCATGTCCAGATACAAGGAACATGTCTCGTGTCCCAGTGTCTTGGTCATCAATAGCGACAATTGTGATGATGTTGTTCATCCATTTGAAATTAAGCACAAACACTTAGATTGATCTAAAAATAATCATCATAAGTGAAAGCTAAATGACGGATAGAAAGAAAGACTATAGAAACTCACAATTAGCATACCTGTATATGCTAGTCATAAAATTCGAGAAACGAATGTGACAGGTCATGAATTAGGAACTACAAAACTCTCTCGTGTCAAGGTTACTTAAAAATGCTCGAAAAAAATTCGAACATCTCATAATTATAGTTGTGAAGGCCCAGAAAATTCAGGCAAATTAAACACCTCACAATTATGCCCGTCTTAACTTTTGTTTTATTTTGTGCAATAAAGCTTACAATTCTTCCATGAGTTGTTGATTAACAATTCTTTCGCTCGATTCAGCCGTTGATCTCAGAAACCCCACACAAATCAACCATCAATATGAAAACAAGTGAACATCTATCAAGGTTTTGTACATCTCTTATTTGTTATTACCAAACCGATCGTATTGTCAAACGGAACCTATGCACTAACTATGTGTTATCTTTTTATGGAAGAATATTGTGGGCAAGCGACACATGAAAATTCAACTATCCAATTAACTTTAACTCTAACATCCGTAAAAAAAAAAAACTCTAACCATATATGTCATGGCCTAATTTCTAAAAAAAAAAAAAGCACCAACTTTAGGTCAAGTGACAATTCTAGTCTCAACTTTTTTTTGTCTTGTAAAAAAGGACCAACTTTAGGTCGAGTAACAATTCTGGCCTCAACTTTTTTTTGTCTCATAAAAAACTACCAACTTTCACTTAAATCTCAAATTCGGCCCCCTTGACTTAGAATCATTGATTATCCAACTTGACTATTCCACATCCGCAATAAATCCTCGTGGTTTGCTAAATGGATTTAAAACACTATTCATTATCTTCTTCTATGAGCCACAGCTTGAATAATAAAGGTGAAATTGTTCATCTCCCTCACTTCACCGGCAAGTCAAAAAGATCTCCAGATTGAACTCTTTGGTCAGATTTCATCGTTTTGTCATAATTTGAAGTTGTAGACCACCGCCCGTCAACAAATGCCATAGACGAGATCCGCCGAGCTCATGACCATGACCTTTTTTTCAAACAACGGTGACTTCAGACAGAAAGTTAACAAGGGGCTCGATTTGGGATAAGGGTAAAAGTTGATAATTTTTTATGAGACAAAAAAAAATTTGGGCCAAAATTGTCACTCAACCTAAAGTTGGTGTTTTTTTACAGGGCAAAAAAAAGTTTAGGCCAGAATTGCCACTCGACTTAAAGTTTGTGCTTTTTTTTTAATTAGCCCTATATGTCACTCACGTAACAATTTTACGTAAATTTTTTTAAACTGTGGATGGACCTGATAAAATTCCAAGTCAAATGTAAGCACATATTGTAGAAACAGAAAGAGATTTTCTCTAATGGTAATGGTACTTTTTTTTAAGTGAATAATTCATTTGTGTTTTTGTTATGTTAGTGAATTGTATGAAATCTATGCAGGCAATCTCTAACATTATTCCACAATTAAAACTTTTGGACATGAATTCACGAGAAATAATTATGTAAATTATTTACAAAATAAAATTTTTATGATATGATCGATATCACATACCATTAATCAATATTTTTACAAATGAACCATCTTCAAACACCTAACACTTTATGCGGGCACTCCTTTATACACTTGTATTTATATCTCTACCTTTACCTCATCCCTGGATGAAGGATATTTCTCCGCCTCTGGTTGGTGAGTTACAATATTATAAACATCACCATATGTAGACTTTCTTTTTGTGTAAATATGTGAATATTGTTAATCAGGTACAAAAGCTTAGGAAAAACTCTTAGTATTTCAAAGAGACTAATTATGAGAGAAAATGGAGGAAGGAAGCCTCCATACAATAGCCAATAAAACATTTGCCTGGGAAGGCCTACACTGTTAGTAGAGTGACGCCTACCTCTTATAGACTTTCGAATCCTAGCCAACGGAAATTTGAGCTTCAATCGATTTGTTTTGAAATAGTTTGCAGTTGCATTCCATCCATATGCAGTAGATAATCGCTAAGAAAGACAATTTGATTAAATTTAAAAGTGGGTGCTATTCATATTTGTAACCCACCAATCATAGATATGGTATGAAATTTCCTCCTATTGATGACGAAGGAAAATGTGACCCGTTTTTGTTTTTTTTTTCCTTTTTCACTCTGCCATGACTATAGTCCTATTATTTCAAAGACAATCACTGAACACACATACATGTGGTCAGCTTTCTAAGTGTTATTGACCGAGTCCAACATGTTTTGAACACAGAGTGGGTTCTTCACGACAAAACATCACGTGAAATTTCCTTACCAAAAAAAAAAAACATCACGTGAAATGGTCTACATTTACGAACAAATGATATAGATATAATTTTAATAAGATGATAACGCATATTTTACGTACAAATGAACATCAGCAAATTTACATATTTAGTCTACCCAACAAAAATCTGAGCACGCTAAAATATTTCTAATCTCGTATTGCCATTCTGGTGATTTTATTTATATTTTCAAAATTTTATGTTGAACTAATATTACTATTGCAAAGCAAGAATTTTACAATTTGTGACGAGTCCAAAGTATTAGTTAAATACTTTATATCGTATCTGAAAAAAAAAATACTTTTGCTCATAATGATGTCAGAATGAGGCCGTCAATACTATTGTTACATGCATGTCTAAATTACTTATTAAATATAATACGTCCGAAATTATTAACCAACAGTCATGATACAAACAAAATTACATTTACAAAATTAAGACAAATAATCCTAAACCTAAACCTATTGCAATTTTATCGCCAAAAGAACTTTCTTAATTCTTTGGGGAAAATTGTCCAAAAAATTCTAAACCTATTGCAATTTTTCTAATTCAGTCCTAAACCTTTTAATTTTATCAATTGAGTCCTAAACAAAATTAATGGATGATTTCTTCCAAAGTTGGAATTTGCAATTTTAGAATCTGTAATGTGTTCCTTTTTCGGTGAAAGCGCCAACCGGACACCAACTACTTATTAGGTGAACCCGTCATCGCAGTTATCGTTGTATATTTCCATTAAGCTTAGTTGAGAATTTATATACCCAAGAGTACATTCTAGAAGATTTACTAGCAAGAAAAGAAATACATAAAATAGAAAACTTTATAACCTCTAAAGATAAGATTCTAAATCTTTCAAAACTAATAGCCCTATATTTGGTAGATATATATTTGGTTGATACACCCCCTCAAGTGGAAGAGTTGAGACTACGAATCTTCAACTTGTCTCGTAAAAATGCAAAACGTGCGTTAGGAAGATCTTTGGCGAAAGCATCAACTAATTGGTTAGCTATGGAGATATACTGCACACTGACTTGTCGTTTGGCAACACGATCACAAAGAAAGTGGATGTCAATTTCCACATGTTTGGTACGAGCATGAAAAACCGGATTTGCATACAGATAAGTGGCATCAACATTATCGCACCAAAGGATAGGAGGACCTTAAAGAGGGAACCCAAGCTCTTGAAAGAGTGACGCAAGCCAAATGAGTTTAGCTGCAGTATCGACAAGAGCTCTATACTCGAATTCTATAGAAGAGCGTGCCACAATTTGTTGTTTTCTGGAGTTCCGAGAGATCAAATTAGGACTAAGAAAAATAGCATACCCTCTTATTGACTTCCTGTTGTTAGATCTACCAGCCCAATCCGCATCGAAAAAAGCTTGCAAGCGATTATCATTAGATCGGGAAAGAAGCAGACCAAATGACATTGTATGTTTGAGATAGCGCAATATGTGTTTCGCCATTTGCCGGTGGTCTTCAGTAGGTGCATGCATGAATTGACAAACTTTATTAATGGCAAAAGAGAGATCTGGTCTTGTCAATGTCACATAGTGCGGAGCACCAACTATAGATCGATACAAAGTGGGATCGGACATCCTAGCACCCCAATTCTCAAATGGTTTTGTAGTCGTGGCCATAGGAGTTTGAATAGGCTTGCATTCATATATCTCAGCCCTGTGAAGAAGATCATCAATATAACATCCTTGAGAGAGAAGCAGCTCGTTAGAGTGAGAGACAGCCTCTATCCCAAGGAAGAAGTGGAGCTGGCCAAGATCCTTAATGGAGAACTTTGCGGATAATTTTTCTAAGATTGCATCGATAGTAAAAGATGCATTACCTGTAACTAGAATATCATCAACATAGATAAAAAAAAAAAACTGTGAGAGTCGTTGAAATTAGGTGCTCATCACAATTGGATCTATCGTGAAAAATGTCAAACCATTACTAACGAATAGGGGTGATCGGTTTTCAATCTGGTCCGGTTCCAAAGTGGAACCGAGAACCGGACCAAGAGAACCGATTTCCAATTTTGGGAATCGCAGACCGGACCGGTTGGTTCTAGGATCGGGGACCGAACATGACCACTAGTTCTGTCCGGTTCCGATCCAGTCCAATGGAACCGATCACTTAGAGTGTAGTTTTTTTTTTAATTAAACACTTAAGGTTTGGTTCACATTTTACTAAGTTTTGTTAATGAATTTATGTCAATAAAGTTCACTTAGGGTTTAATTCACATTTTACTAATTTTTATCAATGAATTTATGATAATGAAGTTCACTTAGAGTTTAGTTTACATTTTATTAATTTTTTAAAAGAAAAAATAATAAAAATATATATTAAATAGTCTGTCAAATCCGGTCCGATTCCCCCTTAGAACCGGGAATCGGACCGCCCGAAAATCGATTCCGCTTTTAAGAACTGGGAACTGGACCGATAGTCCCGAGAACTGGACCAAACCCGTCGGTCCATTCCGGTCCAATCCCGGTTTGGGCGGTCCAAGTTGCTCTCCCCTACTAAAGAAATGATGTAGACATATAAATAGTCAATATTTTAACATAAGTAAATAGTTATCACACTAAAGGCAAAACTAACTCAATGCAAAACTAGTTATATTGATTACGAAACCTGCTTTAATTATAACTAATTGCATTATGCCCTAAAGAATGAATGAGTAAAGAAAACTACAACTGAAATAATGATTTTAAATTGATATGAAGAACTTAAAAGAAAATCACGAAAGATAAAAGAAAGAAATTGGATACGTAATCTTCTGTTAGGTTATATTATTAAACTTGACATTAATAATAGTTTTGTTCAATTAAGACTAAGATAGATTGTCTAGAATGGAAGTCGATCTTTCCAAAAATTAATCAAGAAAAAAGTTCATAAGTTCGTTGATTTTTTTTTAAAGCTGTTCGATCATATTTGAATAATCACACACACACTTAATAAACACATAAATTCCATGAATAAAAAGTTGAATTATACCTCCACAATGTTGTTAGAGTTGCATTCAATATACACATTGTGTTTGGGTTACGTATTCAACGAGCAGTTCGTGTTTGGATTCTAACGTGATCATTAAAAGCGTCGTCTTCCAGATTTAGTCCATGTCATGATCTCTCCTGAAGTTGTCCGGCACAAAGATGACCCACAGGACATTCCAAATGCCATCCTTAATCTATGAGATTAAGAATTCCCATATGGCAATTTAAGCCGGTGATCATAGAAACATTACAAAAAACTTTCAAGAAAAGAAAGAGAGAAGGGCAATGGCCATAGACGGAACGAATTGGTAAACGATCTTGGAGATAAATTTATGTACATTGTGTTCGGGTTACGTATTCATGGAAACGATCTCTTCATTGAATACATAACATACAATGTGTTCGATTTACGTATTCAATATATACATTATGGTCATATAGCAATTATATACGTTGTGTTTGGGTTACGTATTTAATGAACAAATTGCTAAATGAACATGATGTCCAGGTTCAATGTATCTAACTAGGAAATCATGTCCGGATACAAGGAATATGTCTCTTGTGTCTCTTTCCATTTATGGAAATTCTCGAGGGTGGCAGTCTTGCTTATTCCTTTGTGCTTTCGTGCGATGTGAATTTAACTTATTCAAATCCATATTTGGGTTATGTTTATTTTGCGAAAAATAAATGATATAAGAAATGCTTTCTTAAAAATATCTTTTGTATCACTTGAAATAATTAGTCACTAGATCTATTGGAGAAACATCTTCAAATAAATTTTGATGATACCCAAACTATTCTTAATATACTATCTATATTGTGTAAGTGCAAATATATTCAAGAGACTAAGTGGTACTCATGATGTAATTCATTGAAGAAAAGATCACAAGACTGTCCTTAAAGGATCATATAAACAGCACCATCGATCACAAAGATCAGCTAAATGACGATGCTTCATTCAAGCTAAAGAGATCAAGCAAATGGTAATGTTTAGGTAAAAGATCATTTAATATGACTGTTGTCTCACTATTATAGCCGTTGGTGACTAGATTTACATAGCAGAAGATCCGGCAGAAAGGAAAACAGGTAGTTTGACAGGTTGTCAAAGCCGCAGCAGCAAAAACTATTTTAGGAAAGTCTGTAGAAGTTTAGGAATAGGCTTTATGGGCGATCAGTTCCGAGGACAGTAGCACCAACGACTCTAATGGCTATCTTGCCTCTCCATGACATCATCAACGACTATATTGAAGGTGCCTACAAAAGAGAAGGTCTTTGAAGCCAACAAGTAAGAGTGAGTGCTCATAAAATTTTGAAATCCACTACTTGTTGCATACTGAGTAGAAAGCTCATGTTAATCGATAACGCTCGCTGCATTGTAATTGTGTTGAAAGTTCAAGTATACCAAGTAATAGCTGCATCCATCTCCTGGTAGTGTGATCTATCAATTGATAGGAGTGGTGTACGCTGAGTGTAATCTGTTCAACAAATTACTAGTGCAATACAGTCCAATTTATAGCTGCTAGTGGTGAGAGTGGACGTAGGCTTGGAATCAAAGCCGAACCACTATATATCATTGTATGCAGCTACTTATTCTTTTGTTTATAATTTCTAGCATACAAGTGATACATTGCCTCTCATACATATGGTGAAACCCGATATCTATTTGTCACACACTGTTTTCCGCAAAATTTTCAAAACCTCTAAAACAATCTATTCACACCACCTTTAAGTTGCATAGTTAGTCCCAACAAGATCAACAACGATTTGTGTCTAAACATTTACGTCGATGATGAAGATAATTGTTATACATTTATTTTTGTAAGCAATAGAAGCAATCATTTTTAGAATATTTTCTAAATTTTTCATTTTTCCCGAAATAAATGAAGCCTCACCCACACCACGATAATGATAGCAACACTAATGACAACAATGACAACGACAACAACAATAGCAACAATTGTGATGGTATTGTTCATACATTCAAAACTAAGTACAAGCACATAGATTGATCTAAAAATATTCATAAGCGAAAACCAAATGATAGACAGAAAGAAAGACCATAGAAACTCACAATTAGTATATTTGTACATGCTCCTCTAATTTCGAGAAAGAAACAGGACAGTTCATGAATTAGGTACTACAAAACTCTCTCACATAAGGGTTACTTAAGAATGCTCAAAAAAATTCAAACACCTCATAATTATAGCTGCGAAAATGTACAAACTTCAAGCAAATTAATCACCTGCCGCGGTATTCCATCTCAAACCCCAAATTATAAAGAAGAAACTTATCTTTTTTTATAAATCTAATCAAGAAAAGTTTTTACTCTATGCGTTAGAGCAAACATAAAATTCTTCAAAAGCTCTATCTACAATTAGAAGTGTTCAATGGGCGGGTGGATCGAGCTCAAGGGGTCCGAGAGGTTAATGTAGGGGTAATCAGTTCTCGAGCAATTTAGTTCCAATCTAGGAACCAAAAATTGGACCAGTGGGACCAGTTCCCCATTCTTTGGAACTGGGGGAACCGGGAATGGGACCATCATGTCATGAAACGAGATTGACCGGTTCGATCCAGTTCCCAAGTGGGTAAATGAAACCAGTGGTTGTTCTTTTTTTTTTTTAAGCAAGTAATCCATAAAACTTTTGGAATTTGTAGCTGCTCCTAATATATTGGCTTCTGTTCAAGCCACCCAATTGTTAGACATAGACATGATTGTTTTGTGGAAAACAAATGCTTGTGCTACATGATTTAAAAGAAAGACAATATGCAAATTACAATCAACCGCTTGAGGCTTCAGGTAGCAAATGCCTTCAACGTATGGCAGGACGAACAAAACCCATCCTCCTGAAGAGTATTAGGAAATTTAAATTTTACATATTTTTCAAAAATTTTAAAAAAAATCGATTCGGTCAAAGTGATCCGGGTGGGCGGTTCCACACATGGAATCGGGAATATGACCGAAAATCACCGGTTCAAAAAAATTGAAATCAGGGATCGGACCGATGGTCTTGACAACCAAACAGAACCGGCCGATTTGGTCCGATCTCATCCGGTCTTATCCAAGCAATTCCATTTGCTCACCCCTAGGTAAATGGGCAAGCTAGACTAAAAGCCCATTTAATTCAGCATTTGGCCTAGCATTGGCCAAATGCCGAACCCAAATTTTTTGTCCCCGGACTATCCTCACTTATTTTGGCTTATTCTGATTTTGCCCCTCTTGTTACTATTCATCTTCTTCGTGAGGCGGCCAGCGAGGGCGATCGACATCGGATCGGGCCGACGAGGTCTCACGACCCAGGCGACGACTGCTTGAGGTCACGCGATAGCCTAGACGCAGCCAGCCTAGGTCACGTAAGGCCATCTGCCACCTGGATCACTCAACCACAGGCGGCCGTTGCCTGGGTCACTCGACCTCAGGCGACGGTCACCTGGGTCGCGCGACCCTTGCAGAGGGTTGCCTAGCTTCGGGCGACAGCCACCGATGTCAGATCTGGCTCACCGGGGGTCGCCTGACCTCGGGCAACGGCCGCCGATGCCAGATTTAGCTCGTCGGCGACCGTCGGCCTTCGCCGGAAGGCCAGTTCCGGCAAAAGGTAAGGTAGGTTTTTTTTAAATAAAAAAGATAATTCCCAAAATCCTTTGGCAAAAAAAAAATTTACCAAACACTACTTGACCTAAAGTAGCTTTACAATTGATTTTTTACCAAAGGCCACTTGCATTTTCCCAAGGGGTTTTAACCTAAAGATATTTGCATTCCCTCCAGTAGCATTTCAAAAGTTGAACCAAACGGGCCATAATACTCTTACATGAAAAAGTCTGGCCCGCCAATCTTTACCCCAAGCCCGGCCTAACTTGAAAATTACTATCTAAATTTAATGTGATGAGTGGACTTAGACAACAGATTAAACCCGAACTTTGAGCCCGAGCCTGCCCAATGACCCCCTCTCTCTAACATCGGCTTTCCTTATGTCATGTAGCCTTTCATTCTAGGTGTGTAATCCAAACTTTAAGAAAAAAGAGAACTTGAGATCTAATGAGTCTTGACAAATCCCCTCGAACTTTGTTAATGATTCTTAAGATAAGTGCACTAGAAGTCCTAAAACTTATCACCAAAGTATAATCGAGTTCTAAAATTTTCAACAAATGCAATTAAATCCTAAAACTTGTCACAAAAGTATATTCGAATCTTAAAACTTTCAAAAAGTGCTATTGAATCCTAAAACTTATCATGAAAATACAATTGAGTCATAAAACTTTCAAAAATTGCAATCAACTAAAGGACTTAATCAGATCAATTCGACAAGTTTTAAGTTTCGACGACCACGCGAGACACAACTCCCGTATTCATGAATCATAGATGTCGGGTAAGATCTCCTCAAATAATTTATATCATCTCTCTCCTTTTCCTAGTATTTGAAAAATCCACGATGCATAATATACGTCCCCCCCAACCTTATCCAATCATATTCTCTCTTCTACATTTAATCCAATCGAACCTTTTCTTCCGAAAAAGAAAATGCGTGACATTGCAAAGGACTCGGTGGAGGACAAGCACGAGGGGAGCTGACAACACGACAGGCAGCTGGTACAACCTGGGCCGCCAAACCACACCGGCCGATGCCTAACCTCAAAACTGGCCCCTTCGCTGCCTCGAAGGGCCAATGCCACGTCATCGCCGTTTTTTCCTAGTACCGTCCACGTCAGAGTCAACGATTTTGGGGGCTCCCCTACTCCTTTTTGACGGATTTGAATTCGCACATGCTCTACCTAAATCTCTAGGCAATTAACCCACGTTAGTCTCGACCTATGATGCAACATTGCAACCCTAAACTGTGGGTAGATAGAATTGACATGTATAATATGAATCATGTGTTTAGTCTCTATCTCCACGGGATTTTATTTCGCATATGCTCCATGTAATTCTCTATATAATTTATGCACGCTGGTCTTGACTCTCGATATAACCTTAATATGCGAATAGATTTAATTGACCCATATAATGCGCGGCACATGGGAAATCTATGTCTCTACAATAATGTCCAAAGAATTTTATTTCGCAGATGATCCGTTTAAATCTCTGTCTAGTAGATGCACGCTAATCTCGACCATCGATGTAACCCTAATCTGTGAATAGATTTAATTGACCCGTATAATGCAAGGCACGTGGGAAGTCTATGTCTCTACAATAATGTCCAAAGGATTTTATTTCGCAGATGATCTATTTAAATCTCTATATAATTTACCCACGCTAGTCTCGACCATCAGTGTAACCCTAATTTGTGAATAGATAGAATTGAACCGTCCGAGGCATTTGAGAAGTCTCTATAATAATATCCAAATGATTTTATTGAGGATTTTATTTCACACATGCTCCATGTAAATCTATATATAACTTGCCCACGTTAGTCTTGCTCGGCCCTCGATATAATCCTAATCCATGAACAAAGAGAATTGACCCCGTATAATCCCCAGCATACGTTAGGCTTTCATAACAATGTCCCGAGGGATAACTACACCGATCGCTCGTAATAAGACGTATTCACATCCACATGACACACGAAGGTTTATTCTTTGGAATATTATTAAGAATTTTAATAAGCGAAAATGCGACGCATCTTTTTTTGTGGGCAGGGGAATTAAATATCAAAATTAGTTGAAAGCTCAGTGCATATCGATGTCGACCCGAAAGCAAGGGTTTATCCTCCGGAGGGATGCCAATCCACAAAAAGTCAACCCAGACTCGCTACCTCCCCGTGCCACGTCACCCGTACGGAGTCTAATTTCCTCTTCCCCGAGTCCCGCCAATTCAACCCAAATCTCATTTCGAGTTGATTAATTAATTACAAAAAATTAACGAATAGTATAACCACTAAACTTTATTTAAATTTAAGTCAAATAATCCCCGTGGATGAGGACGTTTGATCATTGGCCCTTCGAACGGATATACAATATATTTCCTATTTTTCGGATTTTCTAATCCACGCGTCTTTTTTTTTTATTTTGAGAAAAGAAAAAAATCGATCGCGGAATTATTATATTCGGACAAAAATAATTATGTCGTGAAATTGGAATCGGTCAAAATAAATGGAGACCCACCCGAATCTGCTTTCCTGCCCACCATAATGTCACACTTTTTTTTTTTAAGATTATTTTTTTCCCGTTTAATTTATTCTCTTTTTGGATAATATTTTTTAATTAGCAACCTGTATATTATTTTGCTTCGAATCACAATTTCCATGTTGTTTCTCTCGAGTTGCTCAGTGGCTTCTTTTTTTTTTAAAAGGTTAATCCATGTTTGGAACCGCGCGCTTCATGCTTAATTTGGCGGGCTCCGGATTGGGATTAAAATAAGAGTAAGATTAATTAGTCGGTCCATGCATTAAATAAATTAGGTCTTTGTGAATAAACTTGGGAATATGCCCCTGCGCAAGATTTGCATGGCACGTTGACTAACATGTACACTAGGACATAATTTGAGGCTAGTTGGATAAGTATGTGTTTTCTAAGGCCAGTGCTTAAATGTCACTCGTCTTTGCACACAGACTCTTTCCCAGTCCAGTGCACTAAATTTTAATTGGATTTCGTTCGCAATTATCTTCAAAGCACATATCGAGTCAACCTATCTTTCTCGATAGACATTGATGGATTTCTCGAAGCCCATTTCCAACATATTTGTCTTTTTCTTAAAACAAATTCTGAAGTCGATTCTCAAGTAGAATCAACATTTTACGGTATAGAATCGGGAACATAACCTACCAAGTTTGGTTTCCAAATTATTCCACCTCAAAACCTATTCTGTCCCCCTGTGAATTGGCTTGGAACTGGTTAGGTATGACGGGTTCAGTTTAGTTCGATTCTCAGGTTGAACAAACTTGTTTGCTTATTCCTTTGTATGGATTGCTCGCACTATGTATCTAATGTTACTAATAAAAGGGAAAGAAAGTCTTCTTATGCTCAATTTTTACTCTAATTTTTTTAACTTTGAAAGGTAAAATATTCAACCTTTTCTATGAAAAGGAATTGCCACAACCATACCCACCTATTCATGCTTCTACCAAAAAAAAATTTATTAATGAATGTCACATGCAAATGTCTCAAACCACACAAATGAGAAAAAGGGGGCATCTCAAACGCACTTTTCCTCTCCTTTCCTCTCGTATGGCGACTGTTGTCTGTATTCCTCATCTTCCTCATGAACTCACCAACCATCTTCATTGATTGATAGTAAGTCAAAAGTACCCACGTATAATGAGATATATATATAGAGAGAGAAAATATTAGATTTTCAAAACATCATTACACGATACTCGAGTGCATTAAGAAACCCGATAACTAAGTAATTATTTAATAAGTGCCTCGAGATTACTTATAATAAAGATTAATAAGTTATTGGGTTTTTTAATGCACTCGATTGTCATCGCGATGTGTGTAATTGATATTTGGAAAATAAAATATTTTCTCATTAAACACATTGAACGAGTGATATATATTGAGGGACGCTCGTTAATAAAAGTCTTTTATCTATTGGTTAAAATCCGTTCCTATTAAATTGTCCAGGTGTTAATAGAATTACCTTGTTTAGTTTTGATACATTTCCCCAAAATCGAACCAAATGGTCGAGCCGGGGATATAGGTTTATATTCTTTGGGCTATCAAGTTCACTTATGAAATCAGAATGTTGCACTGGTTAACATTAAACAATCAATGTTTTTTTTTTCTCTAGACCTTAAAGATAAATTGATTTTTTGGGTAACTGATATATTTGACAATTTATTTATTAAAAGACAATAATAATTTGAGCTAAGATGAAATTGTACCACTTGTTTCGGGATGGATGTTTTACTTCATTGGTTTAATTTGACTCGATAATCTCTCAAAAACTTATGAAATTGCATGACCAGCTTTTCAAACTCTTTATTTATATGGTTATGAAAAAACCTTCACTAAACTTTTGTCTAGTGTATCATATCATTATTGGATTTTAGTTTGCTTGATTATGTATGTACTTTTCATCCCAAATGTGAAATATCATCATAATTAATTAGTTCAGTTAAATTCCTAAACTATTTTGTAATGCGCAATATCGGTTTTTGCATTATGGAAACTCTTGAAAATTTCAGGCAAAGTCTCTCACTCAATAAGAACAATGTCATCTTCTTTGTTGACCTTTCAATCCATGTCATCAAAATTGAAAAATGAATCGATTATTGTTAGCTAAGCTCGAAAAAAAAAAAAAGCAAGTAAGTTCTACGCACTTGTTATTATAAAAGTCTAAGTAGAGATATCAGGCTAGGTTTATTTCAGTAAAACTTAATTGATTTGAAAAATATTTTTCTAAAAAAGATCACTTGTATCATTTACATAAATGAATTAATGATAAATATTTTTATTGTCCACGAAAATGTGTGGACATAAATTGTAGTCGATAATGAAAATATTTTTCATTACTAATTATTCAAGAGGTACAGGCGATCGTTTTTTAGGAAAATATTTTTTAAATAATTCATTTTCCATGAAACAAACTTCTTAGTATTTTCTTGTCTTTGTACAACCTTTTGTGAATCAAAGTAACCTTAAAATTGCAATTAGGTAAATGAGAATGTCTTATTGATAAACTAAAAATTTAAGAATCGATAGTGAGCCAAGCGGCAAAATTATGAGAAGTCTTGTCAAGTGACAATCACAAAAGTAAAATAAAATGCTACATGGCGAATATAAGAGCGAATATTCTCGCAACTTTAGCTTTAATTATATATGATAGAGATAATAGATTAGAGACAGTAAAAATCACTCTTATGACTAAAGATCTTGCACTTTTACATTTGAAGTAATCGACTATTTATTAGGGGTGTGCATCGGTCTGGGTTTAATTTGCCAATCGGATTGAATCGGTAGGTATTGGGTGGTTCTCGCAGAGATCGGTCCAACACCCGATTCTAAATTACCGGTGCAGTTCCAAGTTTCACATAAGGAACCAGATCGAACCGATGGACCAATCGGAATTTCTTAAAATTTTTTTTTTATATTTTTTCATTTCGAAGAAAATCATGATTAATAAATTATTTTTAATCTTTAATGTTGAGAAACTTTCCAACGTAGGGAATAGAAGAAACGAAAAAAAAAGAAGAACGAACCGATTCCGCGACTAACCTAGGAATCGGACCGGGTGGGCCAGTTCCCAATTCCACAAATTGGGAACCAATCTTGCCCGGTTCAGTTTTAGGTTCCAGGATGGGAACCGACCCACCCCGAAATCGATCGGTTCTGAGTGGGTCGATTTCCATCCTGGAATCGATCAACCCTATTATCTATATAATCATCCGAAAAATAATTTCAGACAAAAATGCTTATTTTCCTTCAAGAAATTAAAATATACATATATATGTACTTTTGCTTGCAGACATATCCTAATCGCACATAATTAAAAAGAATCATAGAGCCGAAGCCGATCATAGTTGACAAAATAAATAAATAAATAAGCAAGCATGCCGCCGTCAACCTGTTCATGTGTGTGTATATATACATATCTCACTAGAGCAAAAAGGATATCATCTCCTCCGCCTTCGTCTCTCTCTCTCTCTCTCTCTCTCTCTCTCTCTCTCTACCTGCTTCCTGCGCTTCAATGGTGGTGATGGAGGACAGCGCCAGCTGCGTGAGCCAGGCCTCCATCGCCGCCGCCGCCGCCTCGTCTCCTACGTCGCGGAGGAAGCGCGGCGTCTACGCCGAGATCCTGAGCCGGCTCCACCGCTCGTGCCACGAGGAGGCCGCGAGGCCCGGCTTCGACGACGAGCTCTGGTCTCACTTCGCTCGCCTCCCCACTCGGTAAAGCCCTAAGCCCCTCTCGCGCCCCTCCGGTCCCGTCCGATTGGAGAGCTCCGATTTTCGGATCTCTCTTTCCCCCCGCCGCCGCCGTCGCCGGCGATTGGGGACTTGCGCAGCGCGCTCGCTTGCGATCCCGGCATTTGCTTCTGTGTTTTTCTCCGTCCTGATTTCTTCGCATTATTGCTCGACTTCCGATTGCGATGGCCAGAGCACGAAATTTCTGCGGTTGTTCGCTCGCATGCAAACTTCTCGTTCGCGCTGACCGAAGGTTATTAGACGACATCGCGCTCGTGGTCGCTTCCTATAACGCCGTCAGTGCATTTCAGGTACGCTTCGGAGGTGAATGTGGAGAGGGCCGAGGACGTGCTGATGCACAAGCGACTGCTGGAACTGGCTCACGATCCGGCCGATAGGCCCGTCATCGATGTTCGCCTCGTGCAGGTGATGTTCGCCTCTCTCGATATATATTGTGTTTCCTATAGATCCGCGAAGGCGATCAGGCCTTCTCTTCAAAATATTATTTTTCGGATTGCTCGGTAGCGGCGGCACGTAAACGTGCGCGCATGTGGTGCTTTTGAACCCGCGGACCATTTCCCTGCGCCGCGTTCGCGACCTGCTTTGGCTTGTCAAGTTTGCGTCTGCCCGTTGCCTGCTTTCAAGGGTCATGCCATGCCATGTTTGTCTTTTCCTGGTTAGGTAAAGTGACTATTTTTTCTTTCTCTTCTTTTTCTTTTGGGGTGGGCTTACAAGTTTGACTTTCTTTCTGAGCGGATCTGTTCGATGCATCACTGCTGACTCTTCGTGCAATTGTTCCGGTCTTGCTAAGGATGACGGCCTCTTTCTTTTCTGTATTCATCCGCTTTGCTTCAAATCTTGCTGCCGCGAGCTAGAATTGAAATACAATTCTACAAACGAACCACCTTCTGAGCCCAAGCATCTTTGTAGTTCTGCTTGCCTGTCTCTATAATTCCGGAACTGGGACAGAGGGCAAGTTGACCTCTTTCACAAGTCAATCTTTTGGCTGAGAGAATTGGGGACGGTGATTATCGAGGATCAATTTGTCAACATTACCTTTTTAAACAGAAATAACTATGCCGATTTTTGTCTATATTTATTCCAGATTCCTCGATAAGTAATTGGAGAACTAGATTTTATAGCAGCTCCGAAAGAAACTTGCTGGTGGCAGACACAGGATTTAAGGGGAGAATTTCTGCAGCAGCTTTGTAGGTTGCTTATTTGTGAAAGGCATTATTTCTTTTGTGTGAGGGTCCCTCGGGTTAAGTTGCTCGTTTGCTGGAAGCACTCTTTTGGGTGTTTCAAGTATTAAATCTGACTTCACAATCTGCTTTTTGCTCTTGTGCATACACCATTTTAAGTCTTTTAAATCTATTGGTTTGTCCTTGCATCAATATATGCCTGAATATGTCGACTAACTTGTCGTATTGCTCATTTGCAAATTTCTGAATCGGATTAGTAGATTATACACATTGTTTATCCTCAAGAAAGCTTCTGCACAGATCTATTCAGTTGAATTTTCTCTCTTCCAGGTTCTTCCCACATACGAATTGCATACGACTGATTCTGTTCATTCAGGTTCTCCTATTAAAAGCGAGGATGTTAGTTCGACATATTACTCCAGCAGGCTAAGGTATTCATCTGACTTATAATTTCTTTCATGTTTTGTATCGTACACTTTGACAACTCATGGTGATGACATTTGGTTGTCTGCTCCATTGTCAGCATACATCCTCCACCCGCATTTGGATCATCACCTAATCTTGAATCGCTTGCTTTAGAAGGTAGTGAATCTCTTCAAAAGGATGGAGACAACTCTGTTCATGCCAATGGACAATTTTCTCGGTACTGTATTTAAACTCAAGTTCACAAGTTCTAATTTGCTGAAGAATGCCTTCTAAATGCAATTTAGTTTTGTGTAAAGACTAGGTGTAGTTACCATTATCACAAATTCACAATCAAGGATGGACTTTTAGTTTAATAAATGTGATAATTTGATTATGATTTCTCGTTAACTAGAGATTTCTCATTAGAATCTTGCTCTTTTCTGGTGCAATGCCGTGAGGAATCCTTGTTAAGCCTTTAATTACCTGCAGTTAATTACAATTCTGCTTGTATTGATTTCCTTTTTTCTAAGATTTGTGGGTTTATGCAATTCATGTGATTTGGATCATCTGAGGGCATGCTCTTCTCAACGATAACTTTAAGTTTTCAGTTTCACTTACCCCAAAGTGTCTTTCCTACTCCTTGAGAAGTGGTGGTTGGGGGGGAGGTGGTTTTGGTCTTCTCATCAATTTGATAAACCTTGCGAACTGTAGATTCTGGTTAATTTTTAGCCTTACTTATATTGTGTATATTTCATGTAGAACCATGCACGAAATAACTTTTTCAACTGAAGACAAACCGAAGCTTCTCAGTCAGGTACTCCATACTTCTCTTTGAAACTTTAACCCCATTACAAGAGGATCATGCATCCATGGCTAAAGAGTATGAGGGTTTAAGAATTGGCAATTTCATTGATTTGACTGTTGTTAACATGCTTGGTTGGCTTGAATTGATTGAACATAATTCAATATATGTTAACTTCTTAGGATTTTTTTTAGTGAGGATAATGAGCACCAAGGGGTTGCCTCCGATTCACAACCTAGAAGCTAGAAATGTTGAAGAAACTCAGAAAAGAATCAGTGTCTTTGCATCCTGCTTACAAATATACACAACCTCTTCTCTTCAATTTTTTTGTAGTTGGAGTTCTCTCCCAAGCGCACACACACATTAGATAACTTACTCTCGCGTATGCTTTAGTCTTCTAGCAAATTTTCCTCAGAAAAGAAAGGCTCCTTCCCAACTTCCATTGTCTGCACAAAATAGCTTTTATAGGCTGATATAAAATTGAAGATCCCACCCTACGGTGCTGCCATAGCACCTCCTCTTTCCCATTTAAAACCCTGAAAGGCATAAAGCATGCCAAACAATTGCAAAAAAGCTAGACCTCCCAATCTTGAGTTTTGCTGTAGAACTCAATGTGCAAAGCATCCTTTGTCTTGCTGACCAAAATTGCCGTGAAATGAAACCATTCAATATTGAACTCTGCAGCATTTGTTTCTTCAAGAGATCGTGTTCAATGCTAAAAGGTCCTCCCAATTTCTATAGATCCACTTCCTAGGGCTCATCTCGATGCTCCCTCTTTGCACACTGATTATCCATCAGTTGTGACAAGTATTGAATTATGTTGCTATAAAGACTCAGAAACATCATTTTTCTGATAAAGAGCGTCTTTCCCATTTAGCTAGAAGAGCTTTGTTTTAGGGTTAAAGGGATCTCACCCCTAACTGTCGAGACCACCAACTTTTAGTTAATCATATTTAAAATAATTTATGGGTGGCCCCAAAGGAACCTCTTTTGGATGCTTTCTAATCTTCTTGCATCTGAACTAGGCTTAGGGCCCGTTTGGTAACGTGCCAAATAGTAAAAATTTCTGTTCTTTTGTTCCCAGAAATAGTTTAGGAACAGAAATGCGTTTGGTAAATTTTTTGTGCCCGGGCACATTTTTGCAAATATTTGTGCCGAGAAACAGTTTTGGAAGAGAAACAAGAAGTAAAAAAAAGTAGCTTCTTGTTTCTCGGCACAATTTTGAGAATCAGTTTTTTTTCTTTTTTTTGTTTTCTTCTTTTTGTGTTTTTGTTCTTGGGTTGTGGCCGGTCGCCGGCGGCCGGCGACCGGCCACAGCCCAGGGCCGGCGAGGGCGTCACGGCCCTCGCCGGCCGTCGGCGGAGGCGAGGGTCCCCCTCGCCGGCGAGGGTCCCCCTCGCCGGCGAGGGCGAGGGCTGGACCCTCGCCGCCTGGACCTGGCGAGGTCGACCTCGCCCAGATCGGGCCTCGCCGTGGGTCGTGACGGCGAGGCTTGACCTCGCCCAGATCGGGCGAGGCCGAGCCTTGCCGTCGCGACCCATGGCGAGGCCGGCTTCGCCGTGGGTCGCGACGGCGAGGTCGGCCTCGCCCGATCTGGGCGAGGCCGACCTCGCCAGGTCCAGGCGGCGAGGGTCCAGCCCTCGCCCTCGCCGGCGAGGGTCGTGACGCCCTCGCCGGCGAGGGCCGTGACGCCCTCGCCGGCCATGGCCAAGGGAGAAAATAGTTTGAAAAAAAAAAAACCTTAAACAATTTAAAATATTATTAAAATATTATTAATAAAAAGAAATTGTGTGTAGTTACCAAACGTATTTCTATTCCAGGAATAAAAATTTTGGACAGTTACCAAATGCCTTAAAATACTCAGAAATTGTTTCCGGGCACAGAATAAAAAAAAATCATTTCTGTTCAGAAATGGTTCCCGGGCACAGAAACGTTCTCATGCGCACCCTTAGAATAAAGAGACATGTAAGAAATGGGCAGTTATATAATACTTTTAATGAGTGCTAGTCTTCAACCCTCTGAAAGGTAAAGCTGTTACGAAACCACAAGTCTTCATGAGAACTTTCAATTATCTGTTTCTAGAAGGCTTTCTCCTTCACTTTAGCACCCAAAGGAAGCCCCAAAGTATTCGTAGGAAGAGTTCCCAGTTTACGTAACAAAACATCCACTAAGATGTAGCCACCTGATACCATCACCCAATTGAATGAATGCAGTCTATCTTTAGACCTAATAAACCTTCAAAGCATGAAACAATACCCTGCAAATTCAAAGTTCCTGCATATCTCTCTTACCGAAAAATATTGGGTCATCACAAAATGTAGGGTATATTTGTTGATACATTATCAATGGGAACAAACAATGCCATCCAATTGTAACTCTTTCCTCTTATCATTTAACTCTTCTAAGTGCTCAGTAGTTGAATCCTTGGTTACCAGGTAATAAATGAAAATCTGAATAAAGTTTAACTCAATAATGCCTAGATTTGATTTGGAGTTGTGCATGGGCATGCTACATCTCTTTCCTAATTACTTAGAAGATCAACGATTTCCTCCTGTGACTAGCTCTCGTATGAATTTGCAGCTCACTTCCATACTTGCGGATGTGGGTCTGAACATCCAAGAAGCACACGTGTTTTCTACTATAGACGGTTACTCTTTAGATGTCTTTGTGGTCGATGGCTGGCCTTATGAGGTACTATTTCTTGCTTTAACTGAATCTGCTGGGATAACTCATTAATAAACATTGAATTACTATTCTTGCTGATCGCATGGTTCTGTTAAAGTATTACATTATTCCCGGACATTGAATTTTTTTCTTTCTTTACTCTTAAATGTTTAAAAATAAATTAACAAGTTGTGAGAAGCTAAAATTAAGTTTTGCATAATGTCATGTCCTGGCTTTGGTTTACTTCCTTTTTTCATCTTATTGTCAAGGATGTTTTAGTATAGGGAGAAGTTGCACTGAAGCCATTGCTTGCAAAAATTTCAGGAAACAGAGCAGCTCAGAATTGCTTTGAAGAAGGAAGCTTTGAAGTGTGAGGTACTAGGCTCTAATATTCCACCGACCTAAGTAAATGATTATCAATTTATACATGTTTATCTTGAAGCACATTGCTCAATTCGGGGTGATTACTTAGTGATAATGGCTAGCAAAATCTGAATTAGTCAAAAGAAAAGTTGACCCAGTAGGCCACTATTTTAACTTTGAGAATAAGAATCTGATGTCCATAAGTTTTCTCAATTTGACTTCTGCCCTTCCACTTCACAGTTAATAGACCACTGGTTTTGAAATAAGAGTGTGTCCTTGGTTGGGAAGTACTTGAATCTAACGTAGTTTTCTTCTCCCTTTATCTAACACTCAATGGTCAAGTGAAACGGACAGAAATTAGGCCTTAAATTACAACTCATTGTTTTTGCAATATTGACACATGATAGATCCGTCTAGGGGCCAGGCAATAACTATGGCTTGGTGTAGTAAGAAAAATCTTCTTCAACATTTTTTTTAGATCTCTCTTCTCTATCCACAGAAACGATCTCTAAAATCTGTGCCATGTTAAAACACTGTGTTTGCATGATGTAAATATTAGCTCTGGTGGTTTCAAAGTTCTTTCTAATCTTCAAACCTGCAACACTCTGTTCCATTGGAAGGGAGCATTGATTTCGTTATTTCATTTCACCCTTTGCAAGGAAGGAATTTATATATAGTATTATTGTCAATTTTTCATCTTATTGTGTTATTTGCTAAGCTGATGGTTCTTTGACAGAAGCATGCTCAGACAAAATCTCATGCATCCTCTCATTTGAGCAATGTGGAACAAACAGGAATAAAGAAGGAGTATGATCACTTGTCAATTCCAAATGATGGAATCGATGTTTGGGAGATTGATCTAAGTAATTTGAGATTTGGGAAAAAGGTTGCATCAGGATCTTATGGTGACTTGTAAGTCTTTTGTGCTTTTGAGTTTTAATACATATCGCAATGTTGCTGGATTTTCCTTTTTCTATTGGTTTTTTCTTTTTCAGTTTCAAGTTCGCTGGAGTTTTTATTAATTGTTTCATATGCAGGTACAAAGGCACGTATTGCAGCCAGGATGTGGCCATTAAGGTCCTCAAGCCCGAGCGTCTAAATGAAGAGTTGCAAAGCGAGTTTGCACAGGAAGTTTTTATTATGAGGTTTGTCAAATTATTTTTTTTCACTTCCAGTTGAAAGTTCCCTGCATTCAGATCACGAATTTAAGCTCTGTGATGGATTAATCACACATCCATTCACATTTTGCAAAGCCAATAATTAAACCATAATTCTACTTCTATAACAACCCAATCTACATTGAAACTATTTAACGTGAATAGATTCATTTTTTTATGTCCTTTGGTTTTCTCCAATTAATCACACACCCCCCCCCCACCCCCATCCCGCAACCACTCCAAAAGAAATTAAAAAAAAAAAGACAGAAAACCAAAAGTAGAAAGAGAAAAAGGTCATTGTCATGCATTTGGGCATTTCCTTTTTCCCTTTGTGACAAAGCTCTGATAAAGTGCAGGAAAGTTCGACACAAGAATGTTGTACAATTTATTGGAGCATGTACCAAGCCTCCGAACTTGTATATTGTGACAGGTAAATTCATTGCATTGGTAATAGATATATGAACATACTTTGTGTGGTAGATTTTGTTTTTGGTCTTGTGAATCTGAAGTAATTTTCTTTTCTTTCATTAGATTAAGAATTGAATGCTCTGTAGTACTCCAAAGTTTGAATTGCTCCTTGTTGTTCTTTTCCCAGAATTCATGTCAGGTGGAAGTGTGTATGACTATCTGCATAAGCAGAAAGGTGTCTTTAAGCTGCCTATGTTGCTTAAAGTAGCTATTGATGTCGCGAAAGGAATGCATTACTTGCATCAGAATAACATTATTCACAGAGATTTGAAGGCTGCCAATCTATTGATGGATGAGAATGAAGTGAGTTTCTTTTTCCCCTAAAATTTCTGAGGAGTACCTTCATCTATATATGTTTTGCTGACTGGAATATCTACAACATGATCTATATGTAGATGACACCAAACATCATGATAGACTATCTCCATTTATTCTGTAAATTTCACGTGGATACTGTCAACAATTGTTTTAATTAGTTTTCTAATTTTCATCCCAATTTCTTGTTTGGCTAGCATGTTCAGTTGCATTATTCTAAGTTCCAATGTGCTTCATCCTAAGACAAGCACGGTGGCTTGCATTAGCAGTTTGAGAGACACTTCCTATTTCCTGAGATGGTCCTCTTGTATGAAATAAATACCAGTGAGCACTTACTGCACTTACTTTAGATAATGTGTGAGGATAGCATATGGAAAGTGTGTCTTTCAAAGAAAATTAGGAAATAAATTTCTGCCTTCTGACTAAAAAGGACACGAAATACTGCTCTGCTTTTGTTGAAGCCTTGTAGGTTGCCAGGATGCTTGGTTTAGAGATAAGAGAGCTTGACGGCACTTATTTATGCTCTGTTGCATATTATTTACTTGCTATTTGGTAAAATCATCTTCAATCTATAGGAATATATCTTTGCTATCATGAAACTTATGTTGCCTTTGTCTTGCAGGTTTTTAAGGTTGCGGATTTTGGTGTTGCCAGAGTGAAAGCTCAATCAGGAGTTATGACTGCTGAAACCGGAACATATAGATGGATGGCCCCAGAGGTACTTCCATTCTGATAACTTAAGTTCTCTTTATCATTGATCTTTTTACATGAATGAAAGCAATATCTAGGTATTCTACCGAGGCTGGTAGCTACTTGGCTTCTTCCATATGTCAGGATCACTCCTTGGCCATTTTTGGTCTAATGAACAACCTTGTCATTAATCATCTAGAGAAGCAGCGCCGCATCACCATAACATTATAATTACCTTTACATGGTGAACTTCACTTTAATTTGATGCTTGTTTTCTTGGAAGTCTTGACTTGTACTATTTGAGAGACGTTAATGTTTTTTTGTCCAGTAATCCCCATGGACCTGCCAGCAAGAGATCTCCTGATTTCATCTAAGGGAAATGGAATTATGAACAAGAAGAAATATATGATTGTAGGATTTGCTGATTGGTTACACACAAAAGTAGTTCAAGTCTTTTACTAGCCGGATTGTTGTATTACTTAGAACTTTTGATATAGAGTTCCTTGTTCAAATGTGCAGTGATTTGATCTTCCTTTCTCGTTCCTAATATGAGTGCCGTGAACTGAGTCTCTATCAAATCTCAATAGAGTTAAGGCATACAAGGAGTGGCCAACCATGAAAATTTGCCATGTTCCTCTGCCTCGTTATTCTCACTCTTTACTCTCATTATTCTGAGTCAATGATACTGTCGTTTTTTTTTTCAGTAGCAATGATACTAACAATTTGAGTTAATGCCATTGCCTTTTAAGGTCATTGAACACAAGCCATATGATCACAAGGCCGATGTTTTCAGTTTCGGTATTGTATTATGGGAGTTACTCACTGCAAAGGTAAATTTCTAACAGAAACAATTATTTATTGAATGCTCATCTTCTTTATTTCCTTAGTCATGTAGTTTAATTTCTTGCTCCTCAGCTTCCATATGAGTACTTGACTCCGTTACAAGCAGCTGTCGGAGTGGTTCAGAAGGTATGTACAAAAGTTTTAATATTGATAGTCCTACGGGCTATGCTTCCATTCAGCCGAATGTGCAACGACTTGGTTAAAAAAAGACTTGGATCCTTAAATCTCGAATCGTTAAGTTTAGCCCTTCTACAAGAAATTTTCATGTCTTACTCTTGTTTACTGTTATTATCTGAATGTAATGCACTAGTGGGCATCATACATATTTATCTCAAACCTTGATAAGAAATGTCATGCGTCTGGGAAAGTTGCAAATTTGCTGTCCTGTCAATCTTTTTGCTATTAGAAAACTCCAAATGTCCCCCATTGTGTTTTCTTACTCTTTTCTAGTCATCATTAAGCCGTGGTGCTTTTTGATGAGGGAAAGGTCGTACGTCAATGCAACTTCAGAAATATAGTCCTAAATGAGTAACAGATATATGGCGAAAAATATAAAACATGTGGTAGAATTAAAGTTTCACCTCTGTGGAATAAACCGCAATTCATTGCAAAACTGATGGATCACCCTGACCAAAAAGAAAATCTATCAGTTGAGACTGCCTTGAGGACTTTTTGTTCCCTAACCCCAAAAGAAAGCCAAAAGAAGACTCGCTGAGCATCATATCAAATCCGGAACAAGTCAAATGGTGCTATTGACTTTGCTTTTAAATGAGTTTGTAGAACTGGGATATTGTGTATCTTCTAGAATAAATGAGATCGTGTTAATTCGACATTGTTTCAGGGACTCCGGCCTACCATCCCGAAACACACTCACCCAAAGCTTGGTGAGCTACTGCAGAGGTGCTGGCAGGCAGATGCAAAGATGAGACCTGACTTTGTTGATATAATCACAATCCTGCAGCAAATTGCCAAGGAGGTGAGTCATCATTGCTCGCACGACCCCATTCCATGTCCATGAAAATCTTCTCATAGATTGAACTATTTGAAGTAACTAGGTCGGTTCCGTCCTTTTGAGCCCAATTGTGTGATTGGACTAAAAAAGCCCCTTTAAATAGGAAGTTCTGTTTAGTGAAGAGTTTGACAATTTTCGGCTTTCCTGGCCCTCTCTTTGTGCTTCCGCTCGTTATTCCCCCTGATAATATTTCGTTGCCCTTATGGAAAATAATGGGGCTTCAAGAACGCCCTGTTATTAGTCTTGTCTCTCTAACTGCCGATTACTTTTGACATCAATAGCAAACTGGGTTCTTTACGGTGTTTTCCAGCGTCGCTAGATTTGCCAATTTTTTTTCTTTTGGTTTTGATTTGCTTTCTTACTGAACTGAGCTGCCCGAGTGCCAGTTAGAATTCACCTCAGCTTGATCTTTAAGACGTTATGTGAAACAGGTTGCGGAAGAGGGGGATGATCGGTGCAAGGAGAAGCCGAGTAAATTCCTGTCGGTCCTCCGGAGAGGATATCATTGAAGCGCAGGAGCAAGTATCATGATGCTTACCGCAAGTCAAGTAGGCCTTTATTTTTCTTCTGCATATAAGATTTGTACAGTTCCGCTAGCTGAGAGGAACACACTGTGTATCGTTGCTTCTCCTTGCCTATATTATTGATTAGTGATGTAGTTAATTATCACTTACCAAGACATTTTCTTTTCCCATACAACTTGCAGTTCCCCTTTGAATGCCGTTCCATCGGCGACATGTATCCGTAGGTTATAGTCATGTCGGCCACCCCTTATGTAAAGCACCATGAAATCTTTCCATCGCGAATTCCCCTGGATGCATGCTTAATCGCTTTCGGCCCACCATGATATCTGGAGAAAGCTCTCGACTCTTCTTTCTTTGGCCGGTAGATTTGAGAAGCGAAACGAATAAAAAATGAACTTCTTGTCTTTAGGACAGTCATCTAGAAAGCAGAGACATGCGAATGGAGTTATAAAGAGAAAATGATAGTGGACGACTCATCTACTTATAGCTCAAACAATCCGGCACCCATCGTGAAGAAAACAATTCGACTCATCTAGATTTTCGGGAAAATCTATAAATATCATCGTACGCGATC